>JAIOJX010000031.1:162959822-164169822 GCA_022376925.1 Tragulus kanchil | reverse complement strand
TAACTCTATGGCAACAAACTGGACAACCTGGAAGAAATGGACAGTTCCTTGGAGAAGTTTAATCTTCCAAGACTGAACCAGGAAGAAATACAAACTATGAACAACCCAATCACAAGCTCAGAAACTGAATTTCTGATCAAAAATCTACCCAAAAATAAAAGCCCAGGGACAGATGGCTTCACAGGTGAATTCTACCAAACATTTAAAGAAGAGCTAACGCCTGTCCTTCTGAAACTCTTCCAAAAAATTGCATAGGAAGGAACACTTCCAAACACATTCTACGAGGCTGCCATCACCCTGGTACCAAAACCATGCAAAGACAACACAAAAAAAGAAAATTATAGACCAATTTCACTGATGAATTTGGATGCCAAAACCCTCAACAAAATCCTATCAAATAGAATTCAACAGCACATCAAAAAGCTCATACATCATGACCAAGTTGGGTTCATTCCAGGCATGCAAGGATTCTTCAACATCCAAAAATCAATCAGTGTGATACACCATATCAACAAATTGAGAGACAAAAATCACATGACCATCTCAATAGATGCAGAAAAAGCCTTTGACAAAGTACAACACCCATTTATGATAAAAACTCTTCAAAAAAAGGGCATAGAAGGAACCTACCTCAACATAGTCAGAGCCATATATGAGAAGTACCCAGTGAACATTATCCTCAATGGTGAAGAACTCAAAGCATTCCCTCTAAGATCAGGAACAAGACAGGGGTGTTCACTTTCACCATTATTATTCAACACAGTCCTGGAACTTCTAGCAACAGCAATAAGAGAAGAGAAAGAAATAAAAGGAATCCAGACTGGAAAAGAAGAAGTAAAACTCTCTCTATTTGCAAACGACAGGATATTATACATAGAAAACCCCAAAGACACTATTAGTAAACTACTAGAACTAATAAACAAATTCAGCAGAGTCACGGGATACAAAATCAATACACAGAAATCACTCACATTCCTATGCACAAACAACAAAAAATCAGAAAATGAAATTAAAGAGGCAATCCCCTTCACCATTACAAGCAAAAGAATAAAATATCTAGGAATAAACCTACCCAAAGAAACAAAAGAACTGTACACAGAAAATTACAAGACACTCATGAGAGACATAAAAGAAGACTTAAACAGATGACGAGATATTCCATGTTCCTGGGTCGAAAGAATCAATACTGTGAAAATGACCATACTACCAAATGTCATCTACAGATTCAGTGCGATCCCTATCAAACTACCAGTGACATTCTTCACAGAACTAGACCAAAGAATAACACAATTCATATGGAAACACAAAAGACCTCGAATAGCCAAAGCAATCCTGAGAAAGAAAAATGGAGCTGGGAAACAGATGGCTTCACAGGTGAATTCTACCAAACATTTAAAGAAGAGCTAACGCCTGTCCTTCTGAAACTCTTCCAAAAAATTGCATAGGAAGGAACACTTCCAAACACATTCTACGAGGCTGCCATCACCCTGGTACCAAAACCATGCAAAGACAACACAAAAAAAGAAAATTATAGACCAATTTCACTGATGAATTTGGATGCCAAAACCCTCAACAAAATCCTATCAAATAGAATTCAACAGCACATCAAAAAGCTCATACATCATGACCAAGTTGGGTTCATTCCAGGCATGCAAGGATTCTTCAACATCCAAAAATCAATCAGTGTGATACACCATATCAACAAATTGAGAGACAAAAATCACATGACCATCTCAATAGATGCAGAAAAAGCCTTTGACAAAGTACAACACCCATTTATGATAAAAACTCTTCAAAAAAAGGGCATAGAAGGAACCTACCTCAACATAGTCAGAGCCATATATGAGAAGTACCCAGTGAACATTATCCTCAATGGTAAAGAACTCAAAGCATTCCCTCTAAGATCAGGAACAAGACAGGGGCGTTCACTTTCACCATTATTATTCAACACAGTCCTGGAACTTCTAGCAACAGCAATAAGAGAAGAGAAAGAAATAAAAGGAATCCAGACTGGAAAAGAAGAAGTAAAACTCTCTCTATTTGCAAACGACAGGATATTATACATAGAAAACCCCAAAGACACTATTAGAAAACTACTAGAACTAATAAACAAATTCAGCAGAGTCACGGGATACAAAATCAATACACAGAAATCACTCACATTCCTATGCGCAAACAACAAAAAATCAGAAAATGAAATTAAAGAGGCAATCCCCTTCACCATTACAAGCAAAAGAATAAAATATCTAGGAATAAACCTACCCAAAGAAACAAAAGAACTGTACACAGAAAATTACAAGACACTCATGAGAGACATAAAAGAAGACTTAAACAGATGACGAGATATTCCATGTTCCTGGGTCGAAAGAATCAATACTGTGAAAATGACCATACTACCAAATGTCATCTACAGATTCAGTGCGATCCCTATCAAACTACCAGTGACATTCTTCACAGAACTAGACCAAAGAATAACACAATTCATATGGAAACACAAAAGACCTCGAATAGCCAAAGCAATCCTGAGAAAGAAAAATGGAGCTGGAGGAATCAGCCTCCCTAACTTCAGACTCTACTACAAAGTAACAGTCCTCAAGACAGTATGGTACTGGCACAAAAACAGAACTATAGACCAATGGAACAAGACAGTAAACGCAGAGATAAACTCACGCACCTATGGGTACCTTATTTTTGACAAAGGAGGCAAAACTATAAAATGGGACAAAGACAGCCTCTTCAACAAGTAGTGCTGGGAAAATTGGACAGCTACATGAAAAAAAATGAAGTTGGAACATTTCCTGACACCATACACTAAGATCAACTCAAAATGGATTAAAGACCTCAATGTAAGACCAGAAACCATCAAACTCTTAGAGAAGAATATAGGCAAAACCCTCAACAACATCAATCAAAGCAAGATCTTCTCTGACCCACCTACTAAAATAGTGGAACTGAAAAGAAAAATGAACATGTGGGACCTCATGAAACTTCAAAGTTTTTGCACAGCAAAAGAAATTACATAAAAGATGAACAGTCCACAGAATGGGAGAAAATCATAGAAAATGAAATAACAGACAAAGAATTAATCTCTAAAATCTACAAGCAACTCAGACTACTCAGCACCGGAAAAATGAACAACCCAATCAAAAAATGGGAAAAAGACCTAAAGAGACATCTCACCAAAGAGGACACACAGATGGCTAAAAGGCACATGAAACAATGCTCAACCTCACTTATTATTAGAGAAATGCAAATCAAAACTACAACGAGATATTATCTCACACCTGTCAGAATGGCCATCATCAACAAATTGACAGACAATAAATGCTGGAGAGGGTGTGGAGAAAAGGGAATGCTCTTGCATTGCTGGTGGGAATGTAAATTGATACAGCCCTATGGAAGACAGTATGGAGATTCCTTAAAAAACTAAAAATAGAAGCACCATACGACCCAGCAATCCCACTCTTAGGCTTGTACCCTGATGAAATCAAAACTGAAAGAGGCACCTGTATCCCAATGTTCATTGCAGCTCTCTATACAATAGCTAGAACATGGAAGCAACCTAGATGTCCATCGACGAATGAATGGATAAACTATGGTACATATATACAATGGAGTACTTCTCAGCTGTGAAAAGAAATGCAGAAGAATCAGTCCTAATGAGGTGGATAGATCTAGAATCTATTACGAAAAGTGAAGTAAGTCAAAAAGAGAAAGACAAGTACAGTATACTAATACATACATATGGAATCTAGTAAGAGGGCAATGATAACACATGCAGTGAAGCGATGGAAAAACAGACATAGAGAACAACATAGGGACATTGTGGGGTAGGAACAGTGGGTTGGAGGCATAGAGGGAGTAACATGGAAACCTATACTATCATATGCGAAAAAGATAGCTATGGTCATTGCGCTGTGAGAACTGGAGATCCTGCAGGGGCGTGGTGCAATGGCCTGGAGTGTTGGGATGTGGGGAATGGGAGCTCAAACCATTCAAAGCAAGATCTTCTCTGACCCACCTACTAAAATAGTGGAACTGAAAAGAAAAATGAACATGTGGGACCTCATGAAACTTCAAAGTTTTTGCACAGCAAAAGAAATTACATAAAAGGTGAACAGACAGTCCACAGAATGGGAGAAAATCATAGAAAATGAAATAACAGACAAAGAATTAATCTCTAAAATCTACAAGCAACTCAGACTACTCAGCACCGGAAAAATGAACAACCCAATCAAAAAATGGGAAAAAGACCTAAAGAGACATCTCACCAAAGAGGACACACAGATGGCTAAAAGGCACATGAAACAATGCTCAACCTCACTTATTATTAGAGAAATGCAAATCAAAACTACAACGAGATATTATCTCACACCTGTCAGAATGGCCATCATCAACAAATTGACAGACAATAAATGCTGGAGAGGGTGTGGAGAAAAGGGAATGCTCTTGCATTGCTGGTGGGAATGTAAATTGATACAGCCCTATGGAAGACAGTATGGAGATTCCTTAAAAAACTAAAAATAGAAGCACCATACGACCCAGCAATCCCACTCTTAGGCTTGTACCCTGATGAAATCAAAACTGAAAGAGGCACCTGTATCCCAATGTTCATTGCAGCTCGCTATACAATAGCTAGAACATGGAAGCAACCTAGATGTCCATCGACGAATGAATGGATAAACTATGGTACATATATACAATGGAGTACTTCTCAGCTGTGAAAAGAAATGCAGAAGAATCAGTCCTAATGAGGTGGATAGATCTAGAATCTATTACGAAAAGTGAAGTAAGTCAAAAAGAGAAAGACAAGTACAGTATACTAATACATACATATGGAATCTAGTAAGAGGGCAATGATAACACATGCAGTGAAGCGATGGAAAAACAGACATAGAGAACAACATAGGGACATTGTGGGGTAGGAACAGTGGGTTGGAGGCATAGAGGGAGTAACATGGAAACCTATACTATCATATGCGAAAAAGATAGCTATGGTCATTGCGCTGTGAGAACTGGAGATCCTGCAGGGGCGTGGTGCAATGGCCTGGAGTGTTGGGATGTGGGGAATGGGAGGGGGGAGAGTGCCAGGGCTATGGATATGACTGATCTGGAAACATACATGTCTGTGAACAACAAAACTCTGTAAAATATTTTTAAAAATAAAATTAAATAATTTTTAAAAAGAGATGCCCTATCATCTCTGTTCCTAAAAGTTCATCAAAATGACATACTAACAGAATATTTAAAATATGTATTTAGTGTTAAGGGCAAAGAAAACAGGTGAAGAAAATGCAAATGAAAGATGTCCCAAAAGACTGGAAGATGAAAGGGAGACGGAGGACTAATGGACCACATGGCTGATAGGTTTAACCAAAATGTAAACTCTAACCTACGGCAGATTCAGGTCGATGTGTGGCAGTAAACGACAAAACCCTGTGAAAATAAAAATAAAATAATAAAAAATGTAAACTCTCAAAAATGTGTGTACTAGATCCACACAGTAGACAAAGCATAGAGTCTTCTTTAATAACAATCTGACTTTATTGTTTTAAATGATTTAAATTCTATCCTTTTTCTCCAAAACAGGAGAAAAATAAAACTAAAAAAGATAGCAACACATCCAGTGATAATCACAAATGAAATATCAAGAAAAAAGTACCTACATAGATTTTGCTACATATCACCCAGAGATTTGCCTTTCCAACCTCATTCTTTATTTTTTATTTTTATGATGGATTTTCTTTTAATTTTGGCCTCTTTTATTGGTCCTTTATTTATTTATTTTCATCCATCTTAATTCGTTAGCCTGGGCCTCCCATCACAGTGGCCTCTCTGGTTGCAGAGCACTGGCTCTGAGAGCATGCACTTCAGAGTGCTGGCTCATAAGTGGCACTTCAGAACAATGCCTACTCAAGTACAGTATACTAATACATACATATGGAATCTAGTAAGAGGGCAATGATAACACATGCAGTGAAGCGATGGAAAAACAGACATAGAGAACAACATAGGGACATTGTGGGGTAGGAACAGTGGGTTGGAGGCATAGAGGGAGTAACATGGAAACCTATACTATCATATGCGAAAAAGATAGCTATGGTCATTGCGCTGTGAGAACTGGAGATCCTGCAGGGGCGTGGTGCAATGGCCTGGAGTGTTGGGATGTGGGGAATGGGAGGGGGGAGAGTGCCAGGGCTATGGATATGACTGATCTGGAAACATACATGTCTGTGAACAACAAAACTCTGTAAAATATTTTTAAAAATAAAATTAAATAATTTTTAAAAAGAGATGCCCTATCATCTCTGTTCCTAAAAGTTCATCAAAATGACATACTAACAGAATATTTAAAATATGTATTTAGTGTTAAGGGCAAAGAAAACAGGTGAAGAAAATGCAAATGAAAGATGTCCCAAAAGACTGGAAGATGAAAGGGAGACGGAGGACTAATGGACCACATGGCTGATAGGTTTAACCAAAATGTAAACTCTAACCTACGGCAGATTCAGGTCGATGTGTGGCAGTAAACGACAAAACCCTGTGAAAATAAAAATAAAATAATAAAAAATGTAAACTCTCAAAAATGTGTGTACTAGATCCACACAGTAGACAAAGCATAGAGTCTTCTTTAATAACAATCTGACTTTATTGTTTTAAATGATTTAAATTCTATCCTTTTTCTCCAAAACAGGAGAAAAATAAAACTAAAAAAGATAGCAACACATCCAGTGATAATCACAAATGAAATATCAAGAAAAAAGTACCTACATAGATTTTGCTACATATCACCCAGAGATTTGCCTTTCCAACCTCATTCTTTTTTTTTTTTTTTTTATGATGGATTTTTCTTTTAATTTTGGCCTCTTTTATTGGTCCTTTATTTATTTATTTTCATCCATCTTAATTCGTTAGCCTGGGCCTCCCATCACAGTGGCCTCTCTGGTTGCAGAGCACTGGCTCTGAGAGCATGCACTTCAGAGTGCTGGCTCATAAGTGGACACACCAGTCCAGCTGCTCCATGGCATGTGAGAGCTCCCTGAGCCAGGGATCGAACAAGTGCCCCTTGCACTGCAAGGCAGACTCTTTACTCACTGGACCACCAGGGAAGCCCCAACCTCATTCTTTTTAATGGCTACTTTGAAATGTTTCATCCAGAAGGCAGAGGACTACCAAAATTAAGCCATTTTTCAAAAGCTACCTACACATACCAGCTAGCTACGAATACAAGAATGAATCATAGATATGTCTGAAATTCAGGTTAAGATTTAGCCACTACTAACTTTCAATGCTTATCAGAGTATGAATCTCATGAGACCATCCAAATAAGAATAAATTAAAGACACTGACAACTGCCTGAATCTCATGTTAAATTTCATTATGTTAATAACCCAATACTCATTGCACGATTCAAAGACAGAAAATATCCTTCATTGCAGTTCACAGGAGAAATTTCTCATCACAAGCAGTGTTTTTCTGTACACATCTATATATCATCATATTTCAAACCTTTAAGGTTATATGGTATTTAAGAAACTTCTGCCCTACAAGGTGGAAAAACTCTCAGACTCACCTTTCAAAGGTCTTTCTTTTCCCCTGGCAGAGGGGAACACAGTTTGTTCACTCCTCTTTGCTTTGAAATAGCCTATAAACTTGAGCTCTCCTAGAGGTAAGAGCTCACACCCAGTCTTCCAGGTTGCATCAACTATTCAAAGATTTCGAAGCAAATAAAGGATATTTCATGAAAGTGAATGCAAACTAGAGTCTTCTTTTAATAACAATCTGACTTTATTGTTTTAAATGATTTAAATTCTATCCTTTTTCTCCAAAACAGGAGAAAAATAAAACTAAAAAAGATAGCAACACATCCAGTGATAATCACAAATGAAATATCAAGAAAAAAGTACCTACATAGATTTTGCTACATATCACCCAGAGATTTGCCTTTCCAACCTCATTTTTTTTTTTTTTTTTTATGATGGATTTTTCTTTTAATTTTGGCCTCTTTTATTGGTCCTTTATTTATTTATTTTCATCCATCTTAATTCGTTAGCCTGGGCCTCCCATCACAGTGGCCTCTCTGGTTGCAGAGCACTGGCTCTGAGAGCATGCACTTCAGAGTGCTGGCTCATAAGTGGACACACCAGTCCAGCTGCTCCATGGCATGTGAGAGCTCCCTGAGCCAGGGATCGAACAAGTGCCCCTTGCACTGCAAGGCAGACTCTTTACTCACTGGACCACCAGGGAAGCCCCAACCTCATTCTTTTTAATGGCTACTTTGAAATGTTTCATCCAGAAGGCAGAGGACTACCAAAATTAAGCCATTTTTCAAAAGCTACCTACACATACCAGCTAGCTACGAATACAAGAATGAATCATAGATATGTCTGAAATTCAGGTTAAGATTTAGCCACTACTAACTTTCAATGCTTATCAGAGTATGAATCTCATGAGACCATCCAAATAAGAATAAATTAAAGACACTGACAACTGCCTGAATCTCATGTTAAATTTCATTATGTTAATAACCCAATACTCATTGCACGATTCAAAGACAGAAAATATCCTTCATTGCAGTTCACAGGAGAAATTTCTCATCACAAGCAGTGTTTTTCTGTACACATCTATATATCATCATATTTCAAACCTTTAAGGTTATATGGTATTTAAGAAACTTCTGCCCTACAAGGTGGAAAAACTCTCAGACTCACCTTTCAAAGGTCTTTCTTTTCCCCTGGCAGAGGGGAACACAGTTTGTTCACTCCTCTTTGCTTTGAAATAGCCTATAAACTTGAGCTCTCCTAGAGGTAAGAGCTCACACCCAGTCTTCCAGGTTGCAGCAACTATTCAAAGATTTCGAAGCAAATAAAGGATATTTCATGAAAGTGAATGCAAACTGGCAATTGTACAGATGAAAGCAGTAACTATCAGCAGTTAGTCCTTTTTCCCCCTCTTGTGGGTGGATAAAGACAAATGAAAAAGAAAATCTCTGTGTTCAGATTAGTTCTGGTGAGTTTATCCATCAAAACTTGATCCAGTTAGATGTAACTCTCCTGGTTAGCTTGAGTTAGTCACAGTTAGGAAACCTTAAGACAAATTAGTTACTGTCATCTTGGGCAACGAAACAATCATTTGGGCATTAAATTGAAAAAATGGTTTGAGGAGGCTGCACTTATTCACTCTAAGTATGTTCAAATCCTAATTAGCCTCAACTAACAATTCAAACCCAGATTTATGACAGGAGTTTCAGAGATGTGAATGAACATTGGGGAAAATTTTTGTGTAAAGCAGTTTTTCTGGCATTGTGTTTGCAGTCTGAGACGCGGTCTTTCAGATCATAGGATCTCCAACGTAAGTATCAGAATCACGTTGGACTTGTTAAGGCCCACGTGATTAGGGTGATTAGGTCCCATTCCTGAATTTCTTTTTTGGTAGGCCTAAGGTGGGGTTGGAAATTTTGCATTTCTAACAGGTATCCCAGGTGACACTGATATACCTGATCTAAAGAATGCTTTGAGAGGCACCTGTACCCCAATGTTCATTGCAGCTCTCTATACAATAGCCAGAACATGGAAGCAACCTAGATGTCCATCGACAAATGAATGGATCCAGAAGCTCTGGTACATATATACAATGGAATACTACTCAGCTGTTAAAAGAAATGCAGAAGACTCAGTCCTAATGAGGTGGCTGGCTCTAGAACCTATCATAAAAAGTGAAGTAAGTCAAAAAGAGAAAGACAAGTATAGTATACTAACTCATATATATGGGATCTAGTAAGATGGTCATGATAACACACGCAGTGAACTCATGAAAAAACAGAGAATAGACATAAAGACATGGTGGAGACTGTACAGTGGGAGGGAGTAACATGGAAACCTATACGGTCATGTGTAGAAAAGATAGCTATTGTCATTGTGCTAGGGGAATAGGAGTACCTACAATCACTTGGAGCGATGGTCTGGAGGGATGGGAGGGGGGGAACTGGGTAGGGGGAGGGTCAAGGGATATGCATATGAATGATCTGGGAACATACATGTACAAAAATAAATAATAAATAAATAAAGTTAAAAAAAAAAAAGAATGCTTTGAGAACATTTTAGGTATATATTTATTTGGGGTAAATATTTTTTTACCCAGTAAAGTGAGCTTTCAAAGTAAATCATATGAGTGATTTACTTGAAAATCTTTTATAAACAGTTCAGATAATCAAACTCCATTAGCATAGGAAACACCCACAAAACAGTCCATATTTGTCTCAAGTTGGATATAGTTTAAAAATCTTATTTTCAAGTGTCATTTTGTGCAACGAAACAATCATTTGGGCATTAAATTGAAAAAATGGTTTGAGGAGGCTGCACTTATTCACTCTAAGTATGTTCAAATCCTAATTAGCCTCAACTAACAATTCAAACCCAGATTTATGACAGGAGTTTCAGAGATGTGAATGAACATTGGGGAAAATTTTTGTGTAAAGCAGTTTTTCTGGCATTGTGTTTGCAGTCTGAGACGCGGTCTTTCAGATCATAGGATCTCCAACGTAAGTATCAGAATCACGTTGGACTTGTTAAGGCCCACGTGATTAGGGTGATTAGGTCCCATTCCTGAATTTCTTTTTTGGTAGGCCTAAGGTGGGGTTGGAAATTTTGCATTTCTAACAGGTATCCCAGGTGACACTGATATACCTGATCTAAAGAATGCTTTGAGAGGCACCTGTACCCCAATGTTCATTGCAGCTCTCTATACAATAGCCAGAACATGGAAGCAACCTAGATGTCCATCGACAAATGAATGGATCCAGAAGCTCTGGTACATATATACAATGGAATACTACTCAGCTGTTAAAAGAAATGCAGAAGACTCAGTCCTAATGAGGTGGCTGGCTCTAGAACCTATCATAAAAAGTGAAGTAAGTCAAAAAGAGAAAGACAAGTATAGTATACTAACTCATATATATGGGATCTAGTAAGATGGTCATGATAACACACGCAGTGAACTCATGAAAAAACAGAGAATAGACATAAAGACATGGTGGAGACTGTACAGTGGGAGGGAGTAACATGGAAACCTATACGGTCATGTGTAGAAAAGATAGCTATTGTCATTGTGCTGGGGGAATAGGAGTACCTACAATCACTTGGAGCGATGGTCTGGAGGGATGGGAGGGGGGGAACTGGGTAGGGGGAGGGTCAAGGGATATGCATATGAATGATCTGGGAACATACATGTACAAAAATAAATAATAAATAAATAAAGTTAAAAAAAAAAAAGAATGCTTTGAGAACATTTTAGGTATATATTTATTTGGGGTAAATATTTTTTTACCCAGTAAAGTGAGCTTTCAAAGTAAATCATATGAGTGATTTACTTGAAAATCTTTTATAAACAGTTCAGATAATCAAACTCCATTAGCATAGGAAACACCCACAAAACAGTCCATATTTGTCTCAAGTTGGATATAGTTTAAAAATCTTATTTTCAAGTGTCATTTTTGTGAATTATCAAGAAACTGAGTCATCATTTAGTTAGCATATAACTGCAAATGCATGTAGTCAAATATCAGAGATCAAACTTAGAAAACCATATTATTTAGTAATTAACATATAATAAAAATACCTACTTATTTTACTGAAAACTTTGAATTTGAGTTATGTTTGAAATTAAGAGACTAGGTGCTGGTACTTATGGCTGGCTCAGTGATCATCTATTCTCTTCCAAAATGAAAAAAGTTATGATTATTCAATTAATGTTCTCATGGAATAATCACTATAACCCCTGAAGCTGGCAAACTGGGACAATTACATCCCAAATTAGTATTAAAATCAAGTCTTTAAACAAGTAAACTCTCTCCAACCACTAGGTCTGGATTTAAGAAACTGCCTCAGGAAAATTTTAGCGACTGTTTGCCACAAGTCCACTGGTTGGTTGTACTTCAGATGTGAATACTTGAACAGCTGAAACACATGAAACACCCCATCAATCCACCAGGCAGTTTTCACTAAAAACAAACCATTATATTTAATAGTGTTTTGAAGCATATCTGTTCTCACTTATAAGCAATGTAATTCCTGATTAAAACAAAGATGAAGAACACAACCTCCTTATAAGCAGAATTACCTATACATTCTTTCTATTTAAAGACCATAGCCCATCTAATCTTAAAGTATGTTTATATTCTCCTCTTTTCTCAGTTTTTACTTGTATCAGGTGTTTCCCCAAAGTCCTCATCTGACTTTTCCAGCCCATTTCATGACCTCCATTTAAATTCATGGACTGTCTTACTAATAGCTTGACGTGTGGTCTCTTTATTAAAACTTGGAAAATATTCACTATTTGAGATTACTTAAAAGTGACACTACAGCTAAAAGCGCAGAGGATTATGAAAGGTCTGCGGTTCTCATTCTGCTCTGACTTTGGCTTTAGGAACTTGAGACAACTGTATGTCCATATATAACCTGAAGAAAACCTTTTTAAACAAGAAGCTAAAGAGGAGAGATGCGTCCCACAGAAAGATTCTGGTACAATGGATAGACAATTCAGAGTACTAGCACTTGTAACACTTAACCAGAGCAGTGAATTTTATATGTGAGTGTGTACCAAATAAGCAAAGGCTGGTCTAGGGTCATAACTGCTTTAGAAACCAACAGACTTATGATCTTTCTCATTTGCCTATTTCCTTCTCTATTAAAAAGAACTGCCCATGACAAACTGTTTTCCTTTGTGTTTCTCATTTTCCCAGATCACTGGTTTTCAAACTTTGTCCAATGCACATCAGAATCTCTAGGAGGACTTGTGAAAACACAGATGATGGGTTCCATCCCCAGAGTTCCTGACTCATTAGGTCTAAGGGAGGAGACAGATCCCAAGAACTGGCTTATCTAACAAGTTCCCTTAGGAGGACTTTTGTGATCTATTGAACCTGGACTTGCAGGAGTGATACAGGTAGCAAAGTATTGAGTCCATACCAAGAAGCTCAAATTTTAGCGACTGTTTGCCACAAGTCCACTGGTTGGTTGTACTTCAGATGTGAATACTTGAACAGCTGAAACACATGAAACACCCCATCAATCCACCAGGCAGTTTTCACTAAAAACAAACCATTATATTTAATAGTGTTTTGAAGCATATCTGTTCTCACTTATAAGCAATGTAATTCCTGATTAAAACAAAGATGAAGAACACAACCTCCTTATAAGCAGAATTACCTATACATTCTTTCTATTTAAAGACCATAGCCCATCTAATCTTAAAGTATGTTTATATTCTCCTCTTTTCTCAGTTTTTACTTGTATCAGGTGTTTCCCCAAAGTCCTCATCTGACTTTTCCAGCCCATTTCATGACCTCCATTTAAATTCATGGACTGTCTTACTAATAGCTTGACGTGTGGTCTCTTTATTAAAACTTGGAAAATATTCACTATTTGAGATTACTTAAAAGTGACACTACAGCTAAAAGCGCAGAGGATTATGAAAGGTCTGCGGTTCTCATTCTGCTCTGACTTTGGCTTTAGGAACTTGAGACAACTGTATGTCCATATATAACCTGAAGAAAACCTTTTTAAACAAGAAGCTAAAGAGGAGAGATGCGTCCCACAGAAAGATTCTGGTACAATGGATAGACAATTCAGAGTACTAGCACTTGTAACACTTAACCAGAGCAGTGAATTTTATATGTGAGTGTGTACCAAATAAGCAAAGGCTGGTCTAGGGTCATAACTGCTTTAGAAACCAACAGACTTATGATCTTTCTCATTTGCCTATTTCCTTCTCTATTAAAAAGAACTGCCCATGACAAACTGTTTTCCTTTGTGTTTCTCATTTTCCCAGATCACTGGTTTTCAAACTTTGTCCAATGCACATCAGAATCTCTAGGAGGACTTGTGAAAACACAGATGATGGGTTCCATCCCCAGAGTTCCTGACTCATTAGGTCTAAGGGAGGAGACAGATCCCAAGAACTGGCTTATCTAACAAGTTCCCAAATGATGGTGATGCTGCTGGTCTGGGCACCAGACATTGAGAACCACTGCCCTAGATAATATGTACAGTCTCTGATCTATTGAACCTGGACTTGCAGGAGTGATACAGGTAGCAAAGTATTGAGTAAAAGACGGATTGTTTATATACTTATTAACACAAGAAGCTCAATGGGGAAAATGTACAAACTTCCAATTTCAAAATGAAGGCTGCATTGCAAAATGACCGTTCTTGCCCATTCTGATAATGTTCTTCCCCTGTCGTCCCCATTCCCTCATCATGTTATTGAGGATAAGTAGGTAGCTGTGCTGTGTTGGAGGGGCTGCAAACAGAAGACTGAAGTGTTGTGCTTAGTTAAGGACTTTGTGATATATGTATTACTCTTGGTTCAAGAATGATAATGTATATAATAGATATATCTTTCTTTGAAAAGCTTAAGGTGATACTCAGGGCTAGGATCTCCGAAGAATTTCACAAACAAAATAAAACCCGCCAACTTACTGTCTTCTTTTAAAATTAACCCAGGACCTGTTGAACCGACAGTGACCGTATTTTATCAGATCTGACATTCCTCAAACCATTATTTTATGTGACACCAAGAAAGAAAAAAAAAACCTATAAATTGTGGTACACAGCATCAACTTTAAGATGGACCTTGATTTCTAAAAGGCTAAAATATGATCTTTAAATCAGTATAACAGTATAAAAAATGTGCCCTGGCTTTGGTAATATATGGAACTATTTCTTTATGTGTTACCATGCTTTCCTAGAGCAGCTAACATACTGTTTTCATGTTTATATGAGTCTATATAAAATCAAAGAATTTTTTTATGGAGAACATGTTCAAAATCTTTATTTTGAAGAATGTTTTAAAGTTGTAAGACTAGTACTAAAGAACTTACAAAATTTTCTCTTAACCATTTAAGAGTAAGTTGCAAACATCATATCTCTTAGGCTAGAATTTTAGAGTGTATTCCCTAAGAAAAATATGCTATCAAAGTCAGAAATTTAACACTAATATCAATATCTGGGTTTCCCTGGTGTTCCAGTGGAAGAACACCGCCTTGCAGTGCAAGGACGACAGAGATGGGTTCCATGACTCATTAGGTCTAAGGAGGAGACAGATCCCAAGAACTGGCTTATCTAACAAGTTCCCAAATGATGGTGATGCTGCTGGTCTGGGCACCAGACATTGAGAACCACTGCCCTAGATAATATGTACAGTCTCTGATCTATTGAACCTGGACTTGCAGGAGTGATACAGGTAGCAAAGTATTGAGTAAAAGACGGATTGTTTATATACTTATTAACACAAGAAGCTCAATGGGGAAAATGTACAAACTTCCAATTTCAAAATGAAGGCTGCATTGCAAAATGACCGTTCTTGCCCATTCTGATAATGTTCTTCCCCTGTCGTCCCCATTCCCTCATCATGTTATTGAGGATAAGTAGGTAGCTGTGCTGTGTTGGAGGGGCTGCAAACAGAAGACTGAAGTGTTGTGCTTAGTTAAGGACTTTGTGATATATGTATTACTCTTGGTTCAAGAATGATAATGTATATAATAGATATATCTTTCTTTGAAAAGCTTAAGGTGATACTCAGGGCTAGGATCTCCGAAGAATTTCACAAACAAAATAAAACCCGCCAACTTACTGTCTTCTTTTAAAATTAACCCAGGACCTGTTGAACCGACAGTGACCGTATTTTATCAGATCTGACATTCCTCAAACCATTATTTTATGTGACACCAAGAAAGAAAAAAAAAAACCTATAAATTGTGGTACACAGCATCAACTTTAAGATGGACCTTGATTTCTAAAAGGCTAAAATATGATCTTTAAATCAGTATAACAGTATAAAAAATGTGCCCTGGCTTTGGTAATATATGGAACTATTTCTTTATGTGTTACCATGCTTTCCTAGAGCAGCTAACATACTGTTTTCATGTTTATATGAGTCTATATAAAATCAAAGAATTTTTTTATGGAGAACATGTTCAAAATCTTTATTTTGAAGAATGTTTTAAAGTTGTAAGACTAGTACTAAAGAACTTACAAAATTTTCTCTTAACCATTTAAGAGTAAGTTGCAAACATCATATCTCTTAGGCTAGAATTTTAGAGTGTATTCCCTAAGAAAAATATGCTATCAAAGTCAGAAATTTAACACTAATATCAATATCTGGGTTTCCCTGGTGTTCCAGTGGGTAAGAACACCGCCTTGCAGTGCAAGGCGCACCAGTTCGATCCCTGGTCTGGGAAGATCCCACGTGCCATGGAGCATCAGAACCGATGCGTCCAACTACTGAGCTGGAGCTCTGGAGCATGTGCACTCAGAGCCATTGCTCCGCAGCGACAGAGGCCACTGAGATGGGAGGCGTACACAGGTCAAAGAACAAAGATGGATGAAAATAAATAAATGAAAGACCAATAGAAGTGGCCAAAAAAAGAGTAAAAGGAAAAAAATACATATATATCATTATCTACTTACTTCATATTCATGTTTCTCAAACAGTCTCAATACTGTACTGAGTAGCATTCAGTACAAGATGCAATCTGCCCTCACACATTCAATTTGGTTGCCATGCCTCTCTAGTCTCCTTTAACCTGGAGATTTGTATGTGTCTTGATACAGATATTTTTTAAGATAACAGAATAATTTGTTTACAAAATATCCCTTGTTTTGACTTAGATGATGCTTGCTCTGAAAGATTAGATTTAGTTGATTTGGAATACATTTTTGGCACAATGCCATTGAACTGATACGGTGTCCTAAGTGTTTCACATATTAGGGGGTATACTTTATCACTTTGTCCCATTATTGGTAGTATTAACTTTGGTAAGGTGATGTCTGTCATGCTTCTCCACTCTGAAAGTTATTCTTTCTCCCTTTATGAGTTGTAGAAAGAGAGCTTGAGACTGTGTAAATACCTGTCAATCTTTGTCCCAATAGTCTGTAGCAAGCATGGAGCATTCTCAACTAAATTATGACTTGAGTATACAACATTTTCAAGGAAGATTTCAGCAGATCCTATTTTATTTTAGTGATGACTTATTTTCCATATCATATCATATTCATTGAGCTTTCTTTATACTATGGTACTGTTTTATAGATTTTGAAAAGCTGCTTTAAGAAATAAAGAGATGGGCTTCCCTGGTGGTCCAGTGGGTAAGGACACTGCCTTGCAGTGCAAGGGGCGCCGGTTTGATCCCTGGCCTGGGAAGATCCCACGTGCCGCGGAGCAGCTGGACCGATGCGTCCAATTACCGAGCTGGATCTGGAGCGCATGCGCCCAGAGCTGGTGCTCTGCGACAACAGATGCCACCGCGATGGGAGGCCCACACGGGTCAAAGAACAAAAGATGGGTGAAACTACACAAACGAAAGGCCAGTGGCCCGCCCATTCCCCTCCCTCCCCACCCCTGCCTAAATAAATAAATAAATGTTAAAAAGAAAAAAAAAAAAGAAATAGAGAGACATAGGGAGGAACACAACTCTTTCCCCTTCTACCCCAGCTTTATTGAGAGAATATGGTTCCTTTTTAGGGAAAATCAGGGAAGAGTCTGGTGGCAGAGCCCTACCCTGCAACCTCTTTTGATCTCCACTAGAGCATATAGATCAACAGAATATAAACAAAACTGGAGCAAATTGGAGAAAACACAATTCTACCTAGGATATAAGATATAAGCTTTAAAAAGTATAATCTTGAAGTAGCATAAGTTCAATTGCTTTTTCTTTGTATTTAATTTTTTTGGGGGGGGGGGCGCTGGTTGGGGAGGGAGAGGGACGGGCAGGCCACTTCTATTGGTCTTTAATTTATCCATTTTCATCCATCTTTGTTCTTTGGCCCGTGTGGGCCTCCCATCGCAGTGGCCTCTCTTGTCGCAGAGCACCAGCTCTGGGCGCATGTGCTCCAGAGCTCCGGCTCGGTAATTGGACACATAGGTCCAGCCGCTCTGTGGCACATAGGATCTTCCCAGGCCAGGGATCGAATTGGCACCCCTTGCACTGCAAGGCGGTGTCCTTACCCACTGGACCACCAGGGAAGCCCCTTCTTTGTATTTAATACTCACCAAGGATTAAAAAAAAAAAAAATCTGGAAATATAAAACAACAGAATAGTGTACTTAAGACAGCTTAAAATCTGTTCTTTTGAACAGTTTTTATAATGTTCCTATCTAACAGTGTGACAGAAAGCTAGATTTGGCCTATAGTAAGAGAGAAATTATTAAGATAAACCTTATGATGTTGCTATTGTGTTTGTCAAAAAATGGCTGTATATCAGCAATTTCATACACCTGCTAGCTTCCTGATATTACAAGTGCCTAAGTCAGATGATCCCTGGCCAAGGAGGATGTTACAGAGAAAATCAATCTATGCATCCTTAAGAGGAAGGTGGACAATGGTGCCTCTTCTAATCATGAGTCCGTATTTTTGTGAACGACTTATGCAATCTTCTTTCAGGACGAGTTCAAAGAGGGACTTCTCTCTTCTTCCTTACCTTTTTCATACTGCTTTACAATTGTTTACTCATTTATCCCTCTAACTATAGAATATTTGGTTATAAAGGCAGAAGGTGACTGAAGGCTGGAGAATTTGTACATACACAGATTATAAAATGGAAAACTTTATAACTGACTAGAGGAAGAAAATAATTATTTTGTTTCTATTTTGACTCAGACAAAATACCTAACTTTCACTTAGTGTCTAATGATAGAATTGGAGCAAATGACTGCATCTATAATTTTTCTATCTATATAGTTATTATTGTAACCCTGAATCTTGCCTTCCTAACAAACATGTTATGAGGCTAACCAGTCGACCCCTGTGAAGAATGAGTTTCTTGCAGAAGAATATTACATAAAGAACTATATTGTGCATAGATCTGTTATGTCATGTTGAGACTACTAATTTCCTATTGACAAAAGCAGACCTCTAAATACACATAACAAGCTGTAGTTAGTAACTTCAAACATCATAAAATGATTTTTTAATTTAAATTGTGCTGTTGGGACTAATTTTGCCAATTTGAAGGTTATTCCTAAATAACCAAATCCTCATTTACACTGCTAACTAGCTTTTAGTACTAAGGGACATAGGCCCCTTGTGGCACATAGGATCTTCCCAGGCCAGGGATCAAACTGGCGCCCCTTGCACTGCAAGGCAGTGTCCTTACCCACTGGACCACCAGGGAAGCCCTTCTTTGTATTTAATACTCACCAAGGTTTAAAAAAAAAAATCTGGAAATATAAAACAACAGAATAGTGTACTTAAGACAGCTTAAAATCTGTTCTTTTGAACAGTTTTTATAATGTTCCTATCTAACAGTGTGACAGAAAGCTAGATTTGGCCTATAGTAAGAGAGAAATTATTAAGATAAACCTTATGATGTTGCTATTGTGTTTGTCAAAAAATGGCTGTATATCAGCAATTTCATACACCTGCTAGCTTCCTGATATTACAAGTGCCTAAGTCAGATGATCCCTGGCCAAGGAGGATGTTACAGAGAAAATCAATCTATGCATCCTTAAGAGGAAGGTGGACAATGGTGCCTCTTCTAATCATGAGTCCGTATTTTTGTGAACGACTTATGCAATCTTCTTTCAGGACGAGTTCAAAGAGGGACTTCTCTCTTCTTCCTTACCTTTTTCATACTGCTTTACAATTGTTTACTCATTTATCCCTCTAACTATAGAATATTTGGTTATAAAGGCAGAAGGTGACTGAAGGCTGGAGAATTTGTACATACACAGATTATAAAATGGAAAACTTTATAACTGACTAGAGGAAGAAAATAATTATTTTGTTTCTATTTTGACTCAGACAAAATACCTAACTTTCACTTAGTGTCTAATGATAGAATTGGAGCAAATGACTGCATCTATAATTTTTCTATCTATATAGTTATTATTGTAACCCTGAATCTTGCCTTCCTAACAAACATGTTATGAGGCTAACCAGTCGACCCCTGTGAAGAATGAGTTTCTTGCAGAAGAATATTACATAAAGAACTATATTGTGCATAGATCTGTTATGTCATGTTGAGACTACTAATTTCCTATTGACAAAAGCAGACCTCTAAATACACATAACAAGCTGTAGTTAGTAACTTCAAACATCATAAAATGATTTTTTTTTTAATTTAAATTGTGCTGTTGGGACTAATTTTGCCAATTTGAAGGTTATTCCTAAATAACCAAATCCTCATTTACACTGCTAACTAGCTTTTTAGTACATAAGCAAACAGAACATATTACATTCCTATCTAACAACTTGCCCATTAGCTACAGTAAATACTCTGCACTTTCGTTGCCCATCAGTTCCCTCATAGAGTTATGGGTTATAAGTTTAATTGTTTCATTTGCATATCCAGCTGAGGTATATTAGAAAAGGTTGCCACACTCATTACACTTTATTGCATTACAAACACAGATGTTTGTTTTTGTAGACCCACTTAAACCTTGACCTAAAGAAAGAGATTCAAGTAATGCAGTGAGAAAATATACACTGTTCACTTGGCTTCTCATATCTGAACTATACTGAACTTTCTAGAAAGTAAGAGAATTTTAGCTTTTATAATTAAAAAGGTAATCTCAAAACAAGTTTTAATAATCAGTACTGCTTTCCTTAATTACAGATTATCTGTTTTAAAATCTTCAGATATTATTCTCCTAGACAAGGAGACATGAAAAACTTACCTTTATGAAGAGTTAACTTCACTACATTGGGAAAAATACATTCATCACAAAAGAAAATGATAACACCAGCCACCATCGAGCTTAGTGTGAAAACTGGTAGATTCATATCACAAAGTACAAACCAAAAGGCCAAACAACAGACAGCCAAGGGCTCTCTGAAGCTTGTGGTTTTGCTCACTAGTAGTATCATAAATCTCCATCAACAGTACTTTCATAACCTCTCCTCAGATCAACTCTAGAAGATTCTTTACAAAATGCCTTTATAGTCACAATCACATGGTTCACAGAAGAAGATCATTTTATTTATGATCATGTAGAAAATCTTTGAAGAATCATCATTCCAGTTGTCATATTCTCACACACAATGGGGGCTAGCCATTTTATATCTAACTTGTTAATAGCTGTAATAATAAGTTCAATACAAAATTTAAACTTCACATGAGAATCAGCAAAAAAAAAAACAGTCTGTGATGCTTAAGTTAGCTTCAAGGGAGCTTCTGAAATTCAACCAAATAACCATTTTCAAGTTCATTTATGAAGGACATGGAAATAATAGTTGGCTTCACTAGCTAGTTAAAATCATGTAAGTGTATAAGGCTACATACGCCTCATGTTTCCTTCAAGATAAATGTATTGGTAGAGAGACTCAGGAGAGAGAGAAAAAAGAAAACAGATACTTTTTGTATTTAAATATTCTCTCGAATACTTGACATAGATAACATATGAAAAATATGTGACCCAGAAAGACATATCAATGACCACTGAGTACCTCAGTGCAAAGCAAACTGTATCTTGGGGTTTCCCTGGTGGTCCAGGTGCATATCCAGCTGAGGTAAAACCTTTTGACAACAGATGTTTGTTTTGTAGACCCACTTAAACCTTGACCTAAAGAAAGAGATTCAAGTAATGCAGTGAGAAAATATACACTGTTCACTTGGCTTCTCATATCTGAACTATACTGAACTTTCTAGAAAGTAAGAGAATTTTAGCTTTTATAATTAAAAAGGTAATCTCAAAACAAGTTTTAATAATCAGTACTGCTTTCCTTAATTACAGATTATCTGTTTTAAAATCTTCAGATATTATTCTCCTAGACAAGGAGACATGAAAAACTTACCTTTATGAAGAGTTAACTTCACTACATTGGGAAAAATACATTCATCACAAAAGAAAATGATAACACCAGCCACCATCGAGCTTAGTGTGAAAACTGGTAGATTCATATCACAAAGTACAAACCAAAAGGCCAAACAACAGACAGCCAAGGGCTCTCTGAAGCTTGTGGTTTTGCTCACTAGTAGTATCATAAATCTCCATCAACAGTACTTTCATAACCTCTCCTCAGATCAACTCTAGAAGATTCTTTACAAAATGCCTTTATAGTCACAATCACATGGTTCACAGAAGAAGATCATTTTATTTATGATCATGTAGAAAATCTTTGAAGAATCATCATTCCAGTTGTCATATTCTCACACACAATGGGGGCTAGCCATTTTATATCTAACTTGTTAATAGCTGTAATAATAAGTTCAATACAAAATTTAAACTTCACATGAGAATCAGCAAAAAAAAAAAACAGTCTGTGATGCTTAAGTTAGCTTCAAGGGAGCTTCTGAAATTCAACCAAATAACCATTTTCAAGTTCATTTATGAAGGACATGGAAATAATAGTTGGCTTCACTAGCTAGTTAAAATCATGTAAGTGTATAAGGCTACATACGCCTCATGTTTCCTTCAAGATAAATGTATTGGTAGAGAGACTCAGGAGAGAGAGAAAAAAGAAAACAGATACTTTTTGTATTTAAATATTCTCTCGAATACTTGACATAGATAACATATGAAAAATATGTGACCCAGAAAGACATATCAATGACCACTGAGTACCTCAGTGGCATATGCAAAACTGTATCTTGGGGTTTCCCTGGTGGTCCAGGTGGTGCAGTGCAAGGGGCACCAGTTCAATCTCTGGCCCAGAAAGAACCCACATGCCGAGGAACAGCTGGACTGGTGTGTGCAATTGCGAGCCAGCACTCTGGAGCACATGCATCCAGAGCCTGTGCTCTGCGATGAGAGGCGCCACTGTGATGGGAGGCCCACATGGGCCAAAGAGTAAAGATGAATGACAATAAATAAATAAATAACCAATAAAAGAGGCCAAAATTTTTAAAAAAGGAAAAAAAATCCTGTGTCTTATCTTTACATCTAAGGCATCTTTACTATGAAGCTAATGAATTTTGAACTTTAGGACCCCTCAGTTGTACAGCCCCTTTCAAAACTCTGGAGAGACTTTAGCAATATGTTTCTATAAAAGCCAAGATATTTTTAACCATAATTAGTTAAGACACTGTCTCTCTCAACTCTGACTTTCCTGTCACTCTCCCTTTGTGTCAGGTAGCATTAGAATGACTGCAGGCATTTTTGATGTTTGGTAAAGGAATTGGAAATACACTGATTTGGGGTTTATGGGCTCTAGTGATATGTTTTGCTATCCCTTCCATAGTTGAAATATTGCTCATCTTCCCAGAGGAAAGGCTTCCAGGAATACTCCTTGGTTCCCACTGTGCCCACTCACCCAGCTACATGACATGAAGGAGCAGGGTCAGGAGTTGGATCATGATATGACAAGGTTTGAAAGGTATCTAGCCATAAGCTAGCCTGTAAGAAAAAATTTCCAATCATCAAATGCATAAAATTGCAAGAAGAGGATTCAGTTCTCATCAAGACACAGTCAACACAGAAATTTCTCCTGTCAGAAATGATATGGTGTGTACAATTTGAAACACATCATAGTATCTTTCTTCTCTTTTTAATAGGAAAGCTTGAAAATACCATTTTAACCATAATTTAGAAGGAGGTCTTATAAGATTTCAATAAATAATGAAGAAATTACAAACCCCTGATTTGGGTGTACATTTAAGGGTATCTTCTTCAGTCTTCTTTAAATTTATTAATTAAAGAGATGGAAATTCAGATAAAAAAAACCGGAAAATTTAACAAAAGAGGTAAAGATAAGAGCTGAAATCAATAGAAATGACTCTGACATCAAGAAAAGAACTGTATCAAAAATGTTGAAATCACACCAAAGGCAGTAATTTACTATAGGAAGAAATAAATGTTGACTAGTCATAATGAATACATTCTTGGATTGCTTGATCACTAAATTAATAGAGGGGAGCAATGCAAATGAACACATTGGGGAAAGATTAAATGTCATCCTGATTCCACAGGAAGTTCTGATGTTGATGATAATAACATAAACTTTACAAGGTACAAGGACATCCACAACAATGAGTGTCGTCGATTCAAAGACCAAGACTGTTCAGCGTCCAAGAAATGCCTTCAGATCTTCTAAGTTATACAGAAAAGAAACCTGGGGACAATTTTCTTAAGTTTGAATTATAAATATTCTTAAAATTTTACATTACCAATGAAAACTAAGGACACTAATACAAACTTTTCTAAGCATCAACATTAACAGAAAAAATGTTTATCCAGGTTTCACTGATGGTCCAGTGGTTGGGAATCCACCTTGCAATGGGAACATGGGTTCAATCCCTGCTCAGAAAGATCCCACATGCTGTGGGGCAGCTAAGCGAACGAGTCAAAACTACCAAGCCTGACACCTGAACGCCATAGAGCCACTGCTCTGAAACAAAAGACACTGCAGTGAGAAATCTGCAAACTGCAACTAGAGAGAAGTCCCTGTTTACCACAACTAGAGCAGACGCCTGCACAGCAATGAACACCCAGCACAACCAAAAATAAAAAAGCTGCTGCACCATTTTATAACCCACCAGCATTGCATGAGGGATAGGTGATGTTTCTAGAACTTATTATATACCACACACTGTTCTACACAGGCATTTCAGGTACTAAGCCACTACTTGCCCAAAAAATTCTGAGTAAAATTAAATTTTATTTTTCTTAAATAACAAAGAAAAATATAAGGAATACAACCACATTAATCAAGTGTAACTTTAAGAGAACAGACACTGTCCAAATGCATGAAATGCCTGTAGAACAGTGTGTGGGGATGCAAAATGTACAGCTGTAGTAAATATCAAAGTGAAACTACCTCATGAAAATGGAACTGACCTTGTATCTCAAAAAGAAATGACAGCAATCTTTGTTTTCACTTAGAAATCAAGAGTCACTGCTGCTCTCTCAACTGTTGCGATGCCAATCCTCAGCTAAATACCAAGATCATCACATCTGAAGGACTATGTATAAACCATCTTGGTCAGGTTACATTTCCCTCTCTGAAGCAGAGTTCTTCTTTTTTTTTTTTTCTTTGTTAAAGATTCTTTTTGTGGGGGAAAGGCAGGTTGGGGAGGGAGGGGGGCAGGCAGGCCACTTATATTGGTCTTTCATTATTCTGTTTCCATCCGTCTTTGTTCTTTGGGCATGTGGGCCTCCCACTGCAGTGGCCTCAGTTGTCGCAGAGCACCGATTCGGGGCGCATGCGCTCCAGAGCTCCGGTTCGGTAATTGGACACATTGGTCCAGCCGCTCCGCGGCAGGTGGGATCTTCCCAGGCCAGCGATCGAACCGGCGTCCCTTGCACTGCAAGGCAGTGTCCTTACCCACTGGACCACCAGGGAAGCCCCACAGTTCTTCTTTATTAAAAAATTACTAATGGAGAAAAATCAGAGTGTAGGACAGTCAAACTATCAAGCTTCCTTTTCTATTTCTGGAGTTTTGTTTAGGCTACTGAAAAAGTGGAAAAGTCTTTTAAATTACACCTGAACGCCATAGAGCCACTGCTCTGAAACAAAAGACACTGCAGTGAGAAATCTGCAAACTGCAACTAGAGAGAAGTCCCTGTTTACCACAACTAGAGCAGACGCCTGCACAGCAATGAACACCCAGCACAACCAAAAATAAAAAAGCTGCTGCACCATTTTATAACCCACCAGCATTGCATGAGGGATAGGTGATGTTTCTAGAACTTATTATATACCACACACTGTTCTACACAGGCATTTCAGGTACTAAGCCACTACTTGCCCAAAAAATTCTGAGTAAAATTAAATTTTATTTTTCTTAAATAACAAAGAAAAATATAAGGAATACAACCACATTAATCAAGTGTAACTTTAAGAGAACAGACACTGTCCAAATGCATGAAATGCCTGTAGAACAGTGTGTGGGGATGCAAAATGTACAGCTGTAGTAAATATCAAAGTGAAACTACCTCATGAAAATGGAACTGACCTTGTATCTCAAAAAGAAATGACAGCAATCTTTGTTTTCACTTAGAAATCAAGAGTCACTGCTGCTCTCTCAACTGTTGCGATGCCAATCCTCAGCTAAATACCAAGATCATCACATCTGAAGGACTATGTATAAACCATCTTGGTCAGGTTACATTTCCCTCTCTGAAGCAGAGTTCTTCTTTTTTTTTTTTTCTTTGTTAAAGATTCTTTTTGTGGGGGCAGGTTGGGGAGGGAGGGGGGCAGGCAGGCCACTTATATTGGTCTTTCATTATTCTGTTTCCATCCGTCTTTGTTCTTTGGGCATGTGGGCCTCCCACTGCAGTGGCCTCAGTTGTCGCAGAGCACCGATTCGGGGCGCATGCGCTCAAACTCGGTTGGGTTTGGTGGACACATTGGTCCAGCCGCTCCGCGGCAGGTGGGATCTTCCCAGGCCAGCGATCGAACCGGCGTCCCTTGCACTGCAAGGCAGTGTCCTTACCCACTGGACCACCAGGGAAGCCCCACAGTTCTTCTTTATTAAAAAATTACTAATGGAGAAAAATCAGAGTGTAGGACAGTCAAACTATCAAGCTTCCTTTTTCTATTTCTGGAGTTTTGTTTAGGCTACTGAAAAAAGTGGAATTTTCACTAGTCTAGCCTTCAGTGTTTCCAAACACATTATTAGGTCCACAATTGTTTCCAGTTCTGTAAAATTTCCTTGTTTCTCATTCACATTTCTTATGTTATACCTCCTTCCTTTTGTCTTCCTAAACTTCCTCTACAGCTTCCTATGTGATAAGACTTAAAGAGGATACCAACATACACTAATGGCAAATTCATTCTGAATGCTTTTGTAAACACAAAATCTTTGGGGGTTATAAAAGAAAGGCTTAGAATATAAACTTTACTTTAAGCCAGCTGGTTATCATTTGGCCTGCACTGAAACCCTTTAATCCCCAGCAATGAGCCAGTCTCAGAGCAGCAAAAGACTCTCAAAAGTAAAACAATGAACACTTATGAGTCTCTTGTTGATCTGTTTCTGCAAGAGATTCACTAAGTTTTTCCAGCAATGAATCTTAAAATCACACTACTGAAAAGCACTCAAAGAGGTCATCTCCTGTACCAGACTGCCAAAAAGGACGGCACTTAATCAAAACAGATAGTCATTGCCCTAGGTCTTAAAAATTTTATGGGACAGGAGTTTCTCTAAAAGACAACTCTGCATTTGTTTCAGAAGTACTGTTGCTGAATGAAAATCTATAATGCTGGCAAACTGATCAATACTCTCTCAATTGAGAGAACACTGTAAAGATATCACACCAGAAGAAACAACTGGCTCAACAAATTAAAGTAACATATATAACTCCCAATGGGAAGGTTTCACCTCCATGGAACATTTGGCATGAGAAACCACAGTAGCTTATATGGCAAAGAAGCTTTTCATCAACTCTACAATTAATATCCTTATTAATTATCTATCCAACAGAATACTAATCTCTGCTGATCAAGCTTTGCTAGACTGAAAGGAAATCCCCTGAACAAAAAATCCTTTTTATTTACCCAATACACTGTAAAGGTTTTTATTTAATTTTTAAAGTAAAGGTACAGAACATACTGGGATTCCCAATTGGCTTCAGTGGTAGAGGATCCTCCTGCCAATACAGGAGACTTTGGTTTCTTCCTGGGTCAGGATGATCCCTTGGAAGAGGAAATGACAACCCACTCCAGTATTCTTGCTTGGGAAATCCAATGGATAGAGGATCCTGGCAGGCTACAGTCTATAAAGCCGCAGAGAGTCAGACATGACTGAGCCACTGAGCATGCACAGAACATAGTATATAGAGTACACAATGAATGACTAACCTTAAATCTTCATCCTTATTTGCACCTACCACCTTGCCTTATAATGGATTTAGGCAAGTGGCACACAAGCAGAAATACCAAAAGGTGGTACTAAACATGCAAATTCTTGAATGTTTTTAAAAATTTGGGGTTATAAAAGAAAGGCTTAGAATATAAACTTTACTTTAAGCCAGCTGGTTATCATTTGGCCTGCACTGAAACCCTTTAATCCCCAGCAATGAGCCAGTCTCAGAGCAGCAAAAGACTCTCAAAAGTAAAACAATGAACACTTATGAGTCTCTTGTTGATCTGTTTCTGCAAGAGATTCACTAAGTTTTTCCAGCAATGAATCTTAAAATCACACTACTGAAAAGCACTCAAAGAGGTCATCTCCTGTACCAGACTGCCAAAAAGGACGGCACTTAATCAAAACAGATAGTCATTGCCCTAGGTCTTAAAAATTTTATGGGACAGGAGTTTCTCTAAAAGACAACTCTGCATTTGTTTCAGAAGTACTGTTGCTGAATGAAAATCTATAATGCTGGCAAACTGATCAATACTCTCTCAATTGAGAGAACACTGTAAAGATATCACACCAGAAGAAACAACTGGCTCAACAAATTAAAGTAACATATATAACTCCCAATGGGAAGGTTTCACCTCCATGGAACATTTGGCATGAGAAACCACAGTAGCTTATATGGCAAAGAAGCTTTTCATCAACTCTACAATTAATATCCTTATTAATTATCTATCCAACAGAATACTAATCTCTGCTGATCAAGCTTTGCTAGACTGAAAGGAAATCCCCTGAACAAAAAAATCCTTTTTTATTTACCCAATACACTGTAAAGGTTTTTATTTAATTTTTAAAGTAAAGGTACAGAACATACTGGGATTCCCAATTGGCTTCAGTGGTAGAGGATCCTCCTGCCAATACAGGAGACTTTGGTTTCTTCCTGGGTCAGGATGATCCCTTGGAAGAGGAAATGACAACCCACTCCAGTATTCTTGCTTGGGAAATCCAATGGATAGAGGATCCTGGCAGGCTACAGTCTATAAAGCCGCAGAGAGTCAGACATGACTGAGCCACTGAGCATGCACAGAACATAGTATATAGAGTACACAATGAATGACTAACCTTAAATCTTCATCCTTATTTGCACCTACCACCTTGCCTTATAATGGATTTAGGCAAGTGGCACACAAGCAGAAATACCAGTGAAGTATCTCTTCTCAGTGTTGTTCTATAATTCCCACATGGCTACTTTTTGCATTTCTGTGCTCTAATGGGCACAGTTATATTTTTGTGCCATCTAAACTGTGGTGTTGAAGAAGACTCTTTAGGAGCTCCTTGGACAGCAAAGAGATCAAGCCAGTCAATCTTAATGGAAATCAACCTGAATACTCATTGGAAGGAATGATGCTGAAAGTGAAGTTCCAATACTTTGGCCACCTGATGTGAAGAGTTGACTCACCAGAAAAGACCATGATGCTGGGAAAAATTGAGGGCAGGTGAAGAAGTGGGTGAGAGAGGATGAGATGGTTGGATGGCATCACTGAATCACTGGACATGAGTTTGAGCAAACTAAGGGAGATAGTGAAGGACAGAGAAGCCTGCAGTGCTGCAGTCCACGGGGTCACAAACAGCTGGACACGACTAACCGATTAAACAATAACATTCTCTTATTCTACAATCATGGATACCTGTAAGATGGACACAAGATTCCTTTTACTTTCTCTATTCTACTTTAAAATCCCACAAGCTATAACACAAAGCAACAAATGTCAAAAGAATTACTGTCACCGTGACTGTTTTCACAAATAAAATTAAATATTAAGCTGCATTCCACAAAGACCTAGCAATTATCTCTAAAGATAATTGAATTAATGGCATTGTCAACTTTTAAAGCTTCAATACATTTTGAAAGGAAATCCCTGAACAAAAATCCTTTTTATTTACCCAATACACTGTAAAGGTTTTATTTAATTTTAAAGTAAAGGTACAGACATGGACCTGCAGTGGTAGAGGATCCTCCGGCCAATACAGGAGTCTTTGGTTTCTTCCTGGGTCAGGATGATCCGTTGGAAGAGGAAATGACAACCCACGCCAGTATTCTTGCTTGGGAAATCCAATGGATAGAGGATCCTGGCAGGCTACAGTCTATAAAGCCAGAGAGTCAGACATGACTGAGCCACTGAGCATGCACAGAACATAGTATATAGAGTACACAATGAATGACTAACCTTAAATCTTCATCCTTATTTGCACCTACCACCTTGCCTTATAATGGATTTAGGCAAGTGGCACACAAGCAGAAATACCAGTGAAGTATCTCTTCTCAGTGTTGTTCTATAATTCCCACATGGCTACTTTTTGCATTTCTGTGCTCTAATGGGCACAGTTATATTTTTGTGCCATCTAAACTGTGGTGTTGAAGAAGACTCTTTAGGAGCTCCTTGGACAGCAAAGAGATCAAGCCAGTCAATCTTAATGGAAATCAACCTGAATACTCATTGGAAGGAATGATGCTGAAAGTGAAGTTCCAATACTTTGGCCACCTGATGTGAAGAGTTGACTCACCAGAAAAGACCATGATGCTGGGAAAAATTGAGGGCAGGTGAAGAAGTGGGTGAGAGAGGATGAGATGGTTGGATGGCATCACTGAATCACTGGACATGAGTTTGAGCAAACTAAGGGAGATAGTGAAGGACAGAGAAGCCTGCAGTGCTGCAGTCCACGGGGTCACAAACAGCTGGACACGACTAACCGATTAAACAATAACATTCTCTTATTCTACAATCATGGATACCTGTAAGATGGACACAAGATTCCTTTTACTTTCTCTATTCTACTTTAAAATCCCACAAGCTATAACACAAAGCAACAAATGTCAAAAGAATTACTGTCACCGTGACTGTTTTCACAAATAAAATTAAATATTAAGCTGCATTCCACAAAGACCTAGCAATTATCTCTAAAGATAATTGAATTAATGGCATTGTCAACTTTTAAAGCTTCAATACATTTTAGAGATCATCATTTAACAGGACAGAGAAGCTAAATGATTTGCCCCAGGTATCCAATCCTACCCAGTGAGAAGCCCAGGGAAAGAATGTACCCAATGCTGAGAGAAATTCCTGTCTTAAGATTCAGATCAAATTCTGATGGGGGATGAACACCAACACCTTTAAAAATACAAGTCAGTATAAATCTAAAGGGTCTCTAGAGAGAGGAAAATTTCATCACAAGGCAAATTTCAAAAAAAATGTCAGTAGTAATAACCAAGCTGATGTTCATCTCAACACAACATTTTGTGAGGGCAGACTTTTTTTGCCTTCATAAGTCTAATAATTGCACACAGGGGAGCTACATTGGTTTGGCATACTTTTATTTTATTTTATTTTTTTAAAAAGATTTATTTATTTATTTATTTAGGGCGGGGGTCGGGTTGGGGAGGGAGGGGAGCGGGCGGGCCACTTCTATTGGTCTTTCATTTCTCCATTTTCATCCGTCTTTGTTCTTTGGCTCCTGTGGGCCTCCCATCGCAGTGGCGTCTGTCGCTGCAGAGCTCCGGCTCTGGGCGCATGCGCTCCAGAGCTCCGGCTCGGTAATTGGACACATCGGTCCAGCCGCTCTGCGGCACGTGGGATCTTCCCAGGCCAGGGATCGAACCGGCGCCCCTTGCACTGCAAGGCGGTGTCCTTACCCACTGGACCACCAGGGGAAGCCCGGCATACTTTTAGACCTACAACTTCTGCACATTTCTTAAAACTTTGATTGATGTCTTTATGTAACTTCCTAAAAGATTCACTGGTTTATGTGCTTCAGGAACACATTAACTAATGCTGTTCTTAAGAGATGAATAAGAAAAATACCTTAGTGTATTTGCAAGTCACAAACAGCTGGACACGACTAACCGATTAAACAATAACATTCTCTTATTCTACAATCATGGATACCTGTAAGATGGACACAAGATTCCTTTTACTTTCTCTATTCTACTTTAAAATCCCACAAGCTATAACACAAAGCAACAAATGTCAAAAGAATTACTGTCACCGTGACTGTTTTCACAAATAAAATTAAATATTAAGCTGCATTCCACAAAGACCTAGCAATTATCTCTAAAGATAATTGAATTAATGGCATTGTCAACTTTTAAAGCTTCAATACATTTTAGAGATCATCATTTAACAGGACAGAGAAGCTAAATGATTTGCCCCAGGTATCCAATCCTACCCAGTGAGAAGCCCAGGGAAAGAATGTACCCAATGCTGAGAGAAATTCCTGTCTTAAGATTCAGATCAAATTCTGATGGGGGATGAACACCAACACCTTTAAAAATACAAGTCAGTATAAATCTAAAGGGTCTCTAGAGAGAGGAAAATTTCATCACAAGGCAAATTTCAAAAAAAATGTCAGTAGTAATAACCAAGCTGATGTTCATCTCAACACAACATTTTGTGAGGGCAGACTTTTTTTGCCTTCATAAGTCTAATAATTGCACACAGGGGAGCTACATTGGTTTGGCATACTTTTATTTTATTTTATTTTTTTAAAAAGATTTATTTATTTATTTATTTAGGGCGGGGGTCGGGTTGGGGAGGGAGGGGAGCGGGCGGGCCACTTCTATTGGTCTTTCATTTCTCCATTTTCATCCGTCTTTGTTCTTTGGCTCCTGTGGGCCTCCCATCGCAGTGGCGTCTGTCGCTGCAGAGCTCCGGCTCTGGGCGCATGCGCTCCAGAGCTCCGGCGCAGTGATTGGACACATCGGTCCAGCCGCTCTGCGGCACGTGGGATCTTCCCAGGCCAGGGATCGAACCGGCGCCCCTTGCACTGCAAGGCGGTGTCCTTACCCACTGGACCACCAGGGGAAGCCCGGCATACTTTTAGACCTACAACTTCTGCACATTTCTTAAAACTTTGATTGATGTCTTTATGTAACTTCCTAAAAGATTCACTGGTTTATGTGCTTCAGGAACACATTAACTAATGCTGTTCTTAAGAGATGAATAAGAAAAATACCTTAGTGTATTTGCAAGTCACAAATACCAATGCTCTAATTTTAATACAGATATATTAAATACAAATATCTCCTTACCATTATGGTATAAACCAAAGTTTCATAGTAATTTATTTATAACTATTTTGAAAATAATGCCTTGAAATAATTAAAAATTTTAATGGCCAAATGAGCTTTGGAAACCACAAAATGATATGGGCAGGAAGGGCCAGAAATAGAATAGGTTATTTAAAAGAGAGAAAGAGACAGTGACCGGTGTGGTTACCTGGACCACAGGGTGCTATCACCCTTTTTTTTCTTAGGTTAGGAGGTTATTTAACTATATCCTGGGGTGAATGAGCACCAGTTACATTAACGGGACATATAAATGAAATGCAAATTAAAAATTAAATATATTCTGCCAACATTAGGTCCTAACAGAATTTTTAATAAAAAAAGAAAGATAAAAATATTTTTTCCATTTTGATTTTTGATACACAGTGAAGGGGACATGGTTTGATGTATAAATCAATGCCCTCAAAAACAAAATATTTTTTGGTTTTGTGTTTTTCTTCATTCCTATTTTACACACAACATTTCAACAAATGCATTTCAGTATTATTCAAACGGACACTCTAATCAGTATTTTTTTTTTAGGCCTGCGCGGACAAGCGCGACTTGGCCTTGGCACAGGCCTTGCCTCGTTTGCCACGACCAAACATGATGTTGACAGGCAATATGAAACATTCCGCCTAAACACCCACAAAGTCGCCTAATCAGTACTTTTTAAAACAGCTTTTTTTTGGGAAATTATCACCTATTCTGTTTCAAAACAGAATGGCATATCTAAGAGTCAGGCCTGGGTTTTCATAAATATTTAACTACTTAGAGACAAAAGCAATATTTTGTGCCAGTTTCTACCACTGATGTCATTTTAAAAGCCCTAGCTAAATTTTACCCACTTCACTATAAGGAATATTTTCCCCTGGATAATCACTCCTATAGTCTATTAAAGTCCTGCAAATTCCTAGACCTGCCACTTATAAGCCATGTGGCCCTAATCACACCTCTCCATGCCTCAGCTTCCTCATCTGCAAAATGGAGTAATTATGAAGTTATCAAGAATAAATGAGTCAAGCTTTGTAAAGGCTTTAGAACAGTGCCTAGTACATAATAAGCAGGACATAAGTGTTAGTAACTACAATTTTTAATAAAAATATTAAGACCAAAATTAATTACCTGCAATGGTAACTTGCATCACAAAGGAATGTTTATTGGCTACCTTCCCTTCCTTTAATCACTTCCCCAAAGTACTATTGTGCCTCAGATTCAACTTTTGGGAGAATCCAAATTAAAGCAAGCCCATTGATATTGCATGCTAGAAAATTCTGCAGTTAATGAAAAGGGTTTTAATTATGTGAGAGATGTTAATATAATAATAAGAACTCATTGTGAAAAGCATCGCACAGTCTGATGATATCAATTTGGACGTTAACCTTTATCATCTGTATGTATCCTGAGCTTTAAAATCAGTAAGGAAAGGATGAACTAGTCAATAAATTGAAGCCACTAGCTAACCATGGGCGGGCTGGACATCTTACCTCAGAAACAAAATATTTTTTGGTTTTGTGTTTTTCTTCATTCCTATTTTACACACAACATTTCAACAAATGCATTTCAGTATTATTCAAACGGACACTCTAATCAGTATTTTTTTTTTAGGCCTGCGCGGACAAGCGCGACTTGGCCTTGGCACAGGCCTTGCCTCGTTTGCCACGACCAAACATGATGTTGACAGGCAATATGAAACATTCCGCCTAAACACCCACAAAGTCGCCTAATCAGTACTTTTTAAAACAGCTTTTTTTTGGGAAATTATCACCTATTCTGTTTCAAAACAGAATGGCATATCTAAGAGTCAGGCCTGGGTTTTCATAAATATTTAACTACTTAGAGACAAAAGCAATATTTTGTGCCAGTTTCTACCACTGATGTCATTTTAAAAGCCCTAGCTAAATTTTACCCACTTCACTATAAGGAATATTTTCCCCTGGATAATCACTCCTATAGTCTATTAAAGTCCTGCAAATTCCTAGACCTGCCACTTATAAGCCATGTGGCCCTAATCACACCTCTCCATGCCTCAGCTTCCTCATCTGCAAAATGGAGTAATTATGAAGTTATCAAGAATAAATGAGTCAAGCTTTGTAAAGGCTTTAGAACAGTGCCTAGTACATAATAAGCAGGACATAAGTGTTAGTAACTACAATTTTTAATAAAAATATTAAGACCAAAATTAATTACCTGCAATGGTAACTTGCATCACAAAGGAATGTTTATTGGCTACCTTCCCTTCCTTTAATCACTTCCCCAAAGTACTATTGTGCCTCAGATTCAACTTTTGGGAGAATCCAAATTAAAGCAAGCCCATTGATATTGCATGCTAGAAAATTCTGCAGTTAATGAAAAGGGTTTTAATTATGTGAGAGATGTTAATATAATAATAAGAACTCATTGTGAAAAGCATCGCACAGTCTGATGATATCAATTTGGACGTTAACCTTTATCATCTGTATGTATCCTGAGCTTTAAAATCAGTAAGGAAAGGATGAACTAGTCAATAAATTGAAGCCACTAGCTAACCATGGGCGGGCTGGACATCTTACCTCAGACTGTACATCCTTACAAATGCCAAAGATGTAATTTTGATGTAGAAAAGACCTTTCAAAGATAGAAAGCTCATTCCTGTACCCCAAGGTCAGCTTCCCAGCTTCCCACTGACAATGGAAATGAGGGGATAGAAGGAAAAGAAACTGCAAGTAGGAGCTGTAAGATCTACACATGAAGGACATGAGATAGGATTCAAAGGACTATGTGACCTTAATCTTGGGTGACAATTCAACAGTCTATATAGCATCATCTTCTGACTGTCTCACCCTCAAGTTCCAAAACCTACCAAGATTCTCTATTATCTATCAAATAAGTAAAAAGCCCTTTTGCTGAATACTATGGTATTCAAGGTCCTAAATTACTTTTCAGTCTCGTTTTTAACATTTCCTTATATTTATCGTACTCCTCAATCATGCTGATCTTCACCCTTTTTTGCCCTCACTCCCTGATTTTTACACTTTTATGGACACAACACACACACACAGTGTTTCCTTTCTTTCTTCCCTACCTAGGTCCCCTACCTAGACAGCTTTCCCTTCTGCAATGAAGATCTCTGTCAGAGCCATAGTTTCCCCACATTCAGCAGGATACTGCTGCTGCTTAGTCACTTCAGTTGTGTCCAACTCTTTGTGACCCCATGGACTGCAGCCCCCAGGCTCCTCCATCCATAGAATTCTCTAGGCAAGAATGCTGGAGAGGGTCGTCACGCCCTCCTCCAGAGGGATCTTCCTAACACAGTAATGGAATCCAGGCCTCCTGCAATGCATGCAGATTCTTCACCACTGAGCCATCAGGGAAGCTATATACATATACATATTTGAGACCCCATGGACTGTAACTTACCAGGCTTCTCCGTCCATGGAATTTTCCAGGCAAGAATACTAGAGTATGTTGCCATTTCCTTTTCTAAGCAGAATGCTAGTGAGTGTTTAACAATCAGCTCTGGGTAAAGGGAGCCCTGAGTTATAGTGTTTGCCAATATCTATGGTGTAAATACCCCCACAGTGGCCGATTTCAATCTAATAAGGTGGCATTAACCTAAAACAAAATTCCTGAAAATGTAATGATAGACTAGACAGAGGCAATATAAGCCGATTACAGCCTTTCACCCTTCCTAATCCTCCCTGTCATGTCCCCTTCCCCCAGTACATGTGACCTGAGCTGCCCTGGAACTTACCCTCCCCTTAGACCACTTTGTATTTAACTTGCATTATTCTCTTCATCATATATTTCTTCAAGAGTCTGCTATTCCTTTTGAAACTATGTGAAGGTTGTTTCATCCTTTTCTTTGCCTATGGACATGAGATAGGATTCAAAGGACTATGTGACCTTAATCTTGGGTGACAATTCAACAGTCTATATAGCATCATCTTCTGACTGTCTCACCCTCAAGTTCCAAAACCTACCAAGATTCTCTATTATCTATCAAATAAGTAAAAAGCCCTTTTGCTGAATACTATGGTATTCAAGGTCCTAAATTACTTTTCAGTCTCGTTTTTAACATTTCCTTATATTTATCGTACTCCTCAATCATGCTGATCTTCACCCTTTTTTGCCCTCACTCCTGATTTTTACACTTTTATGGACACAACACACACACACAGTGTTTCCTTTCTTTCTTCCCTACCTAGGTCCCCTACCTAGACAGCTTTCCCTTCTGCAATGAAGATCTCTGTCAGAGCCATAGTTTCCCCACATTCAGCAGGATACTGCTGCTGCTTAGTCACTTCAGTTGTGTCCAACTCTTTGTGACCCCATGGACTGCAGCCCCCAGGCTCCTCCATCCATAGAATTCTCTAGGCAAGAATGCTGGAGAGGGTCGTCACGCCCTCCTCCAGAGGGATCTTCCTAACACAGTAATGGAATCCAGGCCTCCTGCAATGCATGCAGATTCTTCACCACTGAGCCATCAGGGAAGCTATATACATATACATATTTGAGACCCCATGGACTGTAACTTACCAGGCTTCTCCGTCCATGGAATTTTCCAGGCAAGAATACTAGAGTATGTTGCCATTTCCTTTTCTAAGCAGAATGCTAGTGAGTGTTTAACAATCAGCTCTGGGTAAAGGGAGCCCTGAGTTATAGTGTTTGCCAATATCTATGGTGTAAATACCCCCACAGTGGCCGATTTCAATCTAATAAGGTGGCATTAACCTAAAACAAAATTCCTGAAAATGTAATGATAGACTAGACAGAGGCAATATAAGCCGATTACAGCCTTTCACCCTTCCTAATCCTCCCTGTCATGTCCCCTTCCCCCAGTACATGTGACCTGAGCTGCCCTGGAACTTACCCTCCCCTTAGACCACTTTGTATTTAACTTGCATTATTCTCTTCATCATATATTTCTTCAAGAGTCTGCTTCATTTCCCTATAGATTAGAAACTATGTGAAGGTTGTTTCATTGTTTTTTTCCCCTTGTTAAAGCCCCTACAGAATTTAGGCCTGGATGATGGAGTTCTGAAACATCAAATTCCCACGGCCCAAAGCAAGATGGATCAAAAAAATAAAGATTCATAGAGAATGATCAAGGAAAAATTTTACCTGCTCACAAGTAGCATTATGAAATTTGTCTTTTACTAGGAAAGAACTGACAGCCTGTTCCCTTGAATGTCTGATTCTGCTCATCTGTCCAAAGTAGAAGTCAGTCATGGAAAAGATAAAATATCTTTTATCTGCCTCCTGCTTTCTCTTTTGTCCTCCAGTCATGCCACCTGAGCCTCAATGCCCAAGGAAACATCTTGTCCCAGAGAAATGAATCCCATTTACCTCCTCCCCTTAACCCCTAATGAAGTGTTGCTCATTGAAAACATGAAATTACTGAGGGTAAGGACAGTGTTTTCTTTGCTTGTATAATCCCCAGAGCCAGCCCAGTGTTTGATAACCAGCAGGAACTCAAGAAAGGTATAGACAGTAGTAACAGAGTGGGTATAATTCATATGACATCCTTCTCAATTGAGCCAAACTTTAGATTCTTGCCCAGAAGATAGACTAGTCGTGAGGACACTTGTTTGCTCCAAAAACTAAACACTGCAAGACTTGTGAGTTCTCCATGTGCTTGTTATTGGGTGATGCCAAGACTCAAACTCCTCACATTCATTGTTCCATCCTGCCAACATCTATCTAGTACCATTCCTGCACCAGACCTAGTGCTAGACACTGAGCAACTTCTTCAACGTCAGCATTCATCTTGAGGCAATACAAAAGAATAAAGTTTCATAAAGTTCTTGAATGCCCTGGGACCTAGGCTTGACACAATAACAACCTTAAAGAAACTACTGGTTTCCAATGGCACATCCAGTATATAAAACCCATGTAGTTGCCCATTTTCCCTAAACTATATATCTTTGAATTACACACAGAGACCACTAATACTGGAAGGTTTTGAACACTAATAGTATGTTACTAAACATAGCTTAAGATACAGCCATGCTTTGGGAAGAAATACATTTGTGGTTAACATTAGACCAAATAACCAAGATTTATGTTTAACCAATTAAAAAAAAAAGAAAAGAAAAATAGAGAGATAGTTCTTGGGAGATAATGAGCTCAAAGGGCTTGAAAAACTCAAGTAAAGTTTTCTAAATTTCTCAGAAAATCTTCCCATCATGCAACTTAAACTCTGTTGATAATAGTGGGATTTATCTGCTAGTCCCAGATACTTGTCTGTGACAAACAATATGAGGGTTCGTTCATCAATAAGTACTCTCATTTTACTGAAAAAATATATGCCTTAGCTAACCATCATCCTGTTAAGCCTCCATCATCTCGTCTAGACTACTGTGACAGCCTCCTAACAGAGCAAAGTTATCTTCCTAAAGTGGAAATCCAACCTTATTCCTCTCTTGCTTAAACTCCAGTCATGCCACCTGAGCCTCAATGCCCAAGGAAACATCTTGTCCCAGAGAAATGAATCCCATTTACCTCCTCCTTAACCCCTAATGAAGTGTTGCTCATTGAAAACATGAAATTACTGAGGGTAAGGACAGTGTTTTCTTTGCTTGTATAATCCCCAGAGCCAGCCCAGTGTTTGATAACCAGCAGGAACTCAAGAAAGGTATAGACAGTAGTAACAGAGTGGGTATAATTCATATGACATCCTTCTCAATTGAGCCAAACTTTAGATTCTTGCCCAGAAGATAGACTAGTCGTGAGGACACTTGTTTGCTCCAAAAACTAAACACTGCAAGACTTGTGAGTTCTCCATGTGCTTGTTATTGGGTGATGCCAAGACTCAAACTCCTCACATTCATTGTTCCATCCTGCCAACATCTATCTAGTACCATTCCTGCACCAGACCTAGTGCTAGACACTGAGCAACTTCTTCAACGTCAGCATTCATCTTGAGGCAATACAAAAGAATAAAGTTTCATAAAGTTCTTGAATGCCCTGGGACCTAGGCTTGACACAATAACAACCTTAAAGAAACTACTGGTTTCCAATGGCACATCCAGTATATAAAACCCATGTAGTTGCCCATTTTCCCTAAACTATATATCTTTGAATTACACACAGAGACCACTAATACTGGAAGGTTTTGAACACTAATAGTATGTTACTAAACATAGCTTAAGATACAGCCATGCTTTGGGAAGAAATACATTTGTGGTTAACATTAGACCAAATAACCAAGATTTATGTTTAACCAATTAAAAAAAAAAGAAAAGAAAAATAGTGATATAGTTCTTGGGAGATAATGAGCTCAAAGGGCTTGAAAAACTCAAGTAAAGTTTTCTAAATTTCTCAGAAAATCTTCCCATCATGCAACTTAAACTCTGTTGATAATAGTGGGATTTATCTGCTAGTCCCAGATACTTGTCTGTGACAAACAATATGAGGGTTCGTTCATCAATAAGTACTCTCATTTTACTGAAAAAATATATGCCTTAGCTAACCATCATCCTGTTAAGCCTCCATCATCTCGTCTAGACTACTGTGACAGCCTCCTAACAGAGCAAAGTTATCTTCCTAAAGTGGAAATCCAACCTTATTCCTCTCTTGCTTAAACTCCAGTGGCTACTGTAGATCTAGGGAGTCTCCATATCACTCTCACATCTGACACCAACTACAAAGTGTAGGTGGCTCCCACACTTAACACCAATAGCAAGTTTTGCAGTCACCACAGATACCCTTAGGTTTGATAATTCTCTAGAAGGGCTCGGAGAACACACTGAAAGCTGTTATATTCATATTTATGGTTTATACAGTGAGAGGATATAAACTGAAATTTGAAGGTAAAGAGGAGTATGGGGATTCCAGGAGAATTCCATGCACAAAGTACTCAGTTGTCACTTATATAACTCAGGGGAGCCACATAAAGCACTAGCTTCCAGCAATGCCGTCTGATAGTACTAATGGAGTACTGCCAATCAGAGGAGCTCACCCAAGACTTGATATTCAGGGATACCAGGGTTCATCCTTCAGACACAGCTGATTGCCTACACTGATGATCTTTAGTCTCTAGTTAATCTGAAGGCTGAGCTTCTCCTGCATGGCCTAAGGTAGTACCATAAATCACGCTATTAGACTATCCAGAATGCCTCAAGATTCTCAGGCAAACAAAGACACTCTAATCAAGCAGAACATCACAAGGAGCTGCCAAGGGTCAAGGACAAAAGTTTCTTCAGGTAAGTTTAAGTGTTCCCAATACACTTGAACAAAAACCTAGCACAGTCTGCAAAGACAGTTTAGATCTGGCCCAAACCTGCCTTTCCCACATCTCCATTTCTGTCGATTGCCTGGCTCCAGTCACATCTGCCTTCTAGTAGTTCCTGGGACACATCTAGCTCTAATTCAGGGATACTGTTGTGCTGTTCCTTTTGCCTAAATGCCCTTCCCTAGATCTTCACATGAATGTCTGCTGGTTATCAAATTAAATTCAATCTCCTCAGAAGGCCTTTCCTAAACACCCCAGTAGAAGCAGCTGCAATCTGCTTCCCAACACACCTGCACACAACCCCAGTAGAAGCAGCTGCAATCTGCTTCCCAACACACCTGCACACAAACACAGTGTACATACACACATGTACACACCATGCATGTATTCAAAAAGATGTGTACATGCATCCACGGCATTAATGCATTATACACATGCACATACTCTATCACACTCACCACACATGCTCCCACTCTACCACATTATGCTGTTTTTCTTCACAGCACTTTTTGGGACCTAAATTAATGTTAACCATTTGCTTATTGTCTTTCTGTTTACAGAAGAATGTTGTAAGCTCCATCTTGTCCACCAATCTTTTGTTGGTATAGAGATTGGTACCAAATACACAGAATGTGTTTTTAAAAAATCTGTGGATAGAAAATGTGTCTGATACTAGACAGGTACAGGCACACAGAATTATAATTTACCTGAACTGGTACCTATAGCATTAAGAACAAGTCTCTTTTTGCCAAGGGTCAAGGACAAAAGTCTCTTCAGGTAAGTTTAAGTGTTCCCAATGCACTTGAACAAAAACCTAGCACAAAGCAAGAGACTAGACATTTATGCCATTTATAATTAACCAAGGGAAAATGCTAACAGGAATATATGAAATATGATCAAATGAATGAGTCTGATTTTCCTCTGTGTACTGTTTAATCAGTCTCATTATTGTGGCCATACATTACAATGATGACTTAACTAACAGGTTATCAGAGGTACAAAGAAAATACAAGATGCCAGGATGGATGCAGAAGAGCAAAAGGTGGGTCTCCTTATCTTTTCTTCCATATGAGAAAATCTGAATTTCTCAATGTCACCCATTAAAAAGTACAAGCTTATTATTCAGCCATTAAAAAGAAATGAGTTATCAAGCCACGAAAAGACCTGGATGACTCCTAAATGCCTTTTGCTAAGTGAAAGAAGCCAATCTGAAAAGACTACTTACTGTATGATGCCAACTAGATGACATTCTGGAAAAGGTAAGACTATGGAGACAGTGAAAAGAACAGTGGTTGCCACCATGGCCTGAGGGGAGCAGGCAAGCATGGACAGGACAGGGAGAGATGGAGCACAGGATAGTGAAAGTGTTCAATATGAAACTGTAACGGTGGAGACATGTTATACGCTCATCCAAATTCTTAAGATGTATAATACCAAGACTAATGTAAACAGTCGACTTCAGTTTGTCATGATATATCAACACTGACTCTTCAGTTGTAATAGAAGTGCCACACTGTTCAAAACAAGACAACAGGCCCAAAATGAAATCATTTGTGCTGAGCCCCAGCACATCAAACAAAGACATTACAATGTTAGCCTCTTCCCAAAATGGAATCTTGGGCTTTCCAGGTGGTACTAGTGGTAAAGAAGCCTCCTGCCAACTCGGGAGACACAAGAGAGAGATGTAGGTTCAATCCCTGGTTCAGGAAGACCCCCCTGGAGGAGGGCATGGCAATCCACTCTCGTATTCTTAACTGGAGAATCGCACAGACAGAGGAGCCTGGCGGACTACAGTCCATATGGTCACAAAGAATCAGACACAACTGAAGTGACTTAGCACAAAAATGGAATCATAAACCAGTTAGTCAGGAATCACCTGGTCAGCATGAGTTAGGGAACCTGCCTAGTAGGCCCCTGCCATCCCCTAAAGGAAAGTAAACATGTCATAACCAACCTACTTTGTGTTAGTACTGTTACCCCAACTTTCTGAAAGTTTGCTTTATGCCATTTAGCTTTTATAAAAGATCTGCATTTAGTACCTGTTTTTGCTAACCAAAAGAAATATAAAGAAGATTTTCATTTTTAAAAATGCTAAAAATAGAGAGAAGTGTTCAGCATTTATTTTACAGTGAGCTTCTATAGAGGCAGCAGGCAACCAGAGTAGCAAGAGTGGTACCACCAAGCTCTCTCCCCAGGAGTTACACTCAGCATCAAGCCGCCATAGCTTTGAACTGTGGCCGTTAGCATCTGTGCTTTATCTCAATTTATTTTGTGCATCTGTTAGCAAGATGTATCCTAAGGTAATTGCTTCTTCTCTGGACACCATTTTGGTTTATAAAAGGTTTCCCAAGAAGGTTCTATTTTCGGTTGTTTCTGTCCCGCTCCCTTCTGCCTATAGTCTTTCCTTTCATACAACTCCTCAGAACTCCTTTCTAGATAGGATGTACTAGATAGGATGCTGCCTGTTTATTCTTGAATAAAGTCAGTAAGACTTTATAATTTACTCAGTCAAATTTGGCTTTTTAACAACACTAATGCAAGACGTTAAGAGAGGAAAGGAAACAGGAACATATGCAGACTCTGTACTTTGCCCTCCATTTTTTAAAAACATAAACCGCTCCAAAATATAAACCCTAGTTTTTTTTAAGTACCAGGTTCATTTCTTTTTCATGGAAATTTAGCAGCTATTTCATCAGCTCTAAATGCATTAAGACACACTGAGTTTTACTATTTTTAGCTAATTATAACCTGTTTTCTCATCACATTTCTAGATTCTATGTAACAGATGGTGAAAATGCCTATTCCAAAAGCCTAAAAAGTATTCCTGTTCAAGAACAGTGGCTATTATTCCACGCCCTCCATGCAAGGTTTGGAAAGCCCAGGGTAGGGTGCAGGGAGAGAAGGCCACACATTGGGAGACAGAGGGATAAACAGAAAGCAAATCTTCAGGGTGCTAACAAGAATAGAGGGAACTCCTAGAGGAAGTAAAAGTAACCCCCACCAGGAACCTAGGGAAATCATCTATACAGAGAAAGAAACGACTTGTTTGAAATTCATTCACACTGGCAGGGTCAAAAAGAAAAATGTGTGTTTGCTGAATGCTGAGGCATCGGGGAACCTGCTAACCCCAAATAGAAAAGGTAGCCCCAACTTTCTGAAAGTTTGCTTTATGCCATTTAGCTTTTATAAAAGATCTGCATTTAGTACCTGTTTTGCTAACCAAAAGAAATATAAAGAAGATTTTCATTTTTAAAAATGCTAAAAATAGAGAGAAGTGTTCAGCATTTATTTTACAGTGAGCTTCTATAGAGGCAGCAGGCAACCAGAGTAGCAAGAGTGGTACCACCAAGCTCTCTCCCCAGGAGTTACACTCAGCATCAAGCCGCCATAGCTTTGAACTGTGGCCGTTAGCATCTGTGCTTTATCTCAATTTATTTTGTGCATCTGTTAGCAAGATGTATCCTAAGGTAATTGCTTCTTCTCTGGACACCATTTTGGTTTATAAAAGGTTTCCCAAGAAGGTTCTATTTTCGGTTGTTTCTGTCCCGCTCCCTTCTGCCTATAGTCTTTCCTTTCATACAACTCCTCAGAACTCCTTTCTAGATAGGATGTACTAGATAGGATGCTGCCTGTTTATTCTTGAATAAAGTCAGTAAGACTTTATAATTTACTCAGTCAAATTTGGCTTTTTAACAACACTAATGCAAGACGTTAAGAGAGGAAAGGAAACAGGAACATATGCAGACTCTGTACTTTGCCCTCCATTTTTTAAAAACATAAACCGCTCCAAAATATAAACCCTAGTTTTTTTTAAGTACCAGGTTCATTTCTTTTTCATGGAAATTTAGCAGCTATTTCATCAGCTCTAAATGCATTAAGACACACTGAGTTTTACTATTTTTTAGCTAATTATAACCTGTTTTCTCATCACATTTCTAGATTCTATGTAACAGATGGTGAAAATGCCTATTCCAAAAGCCTAAAAAGTATTCCTGTTCAAGAACAGTGGCTATTATTCCACGCCCTCCATGCAAGGTTTGGAAAGCCCAGGGTAGGGTGCAGGGAGAGAAGGCCACACATTGGGAGACAGAGGGATAAACAGAAAGCAAATCTTCAGGGTGCTAACAAGAATAGAGGGAACTCCTAGAGGAAGTAAAAGTAACCCCCACCAGGAACCTAGGGAAATCATCTATACAGAGAAAGAAACGACTTGTTTGAAATTCATTCACACTGGCAGGGTCAATAGAAAAATTTCAATGTAAATAACTGGAGACCTTAAATGTGTGTTTGCTGAATGCTGAGGCATCGGGGGAAGAAATAAGCAGAGGTTTCTGCAGTGGTCAAATGTTGCCTCTTATCACAGCGGAATGGTCATTAAAAGAGAAGCCCTAAGACGGTAGCAAATGTAGATGGAGGCCAATCAGATACCCCTGCGAGAGATTTTTAAAGATTTTTTTTTTCCTATTCTGTTTGTAGTCCATTAGGATTAGATAAGATTTGAGGGAGTGATAGTGTGCCATTATTCTAACTTCAGAGTTGAAGCAAAATATGAAGGGATTAATGTGGTTTTTTCCCCCCTCCCAGGAACATCTTCACCTTTACACCACCCACTCCTCATTTGTCATCAGCAAGCTGAGGACAGTTATGCAGGAAACAATGGCAGCAGCACTACAGCACTGTGGGTTTAATGCTATTTCTGTCTCTATAAAATCTTCAATAATTTGTTTACGACTTCCAAAATTCAACAATGGGGTGCAAATGTGATTCCACTTATGTTAATGTGTGCTTCCTTCTTGCTATCAGATTCTGAATAAAAATTACTCAAGTACTCTGTTTTGAAAATATATAAGATGTGAACTTGCTGAAAGGAAAAAAAAAGCCTCCAAATGTACTATCCTATCAAGCACATTTTTTTAACTTAATAACTTAAGTGAACTGTTAGTGAAATTACAACCTGCTTGTGACACAATAAATTTTCAACAAAATTCATTCCATAAATTATTCAATTCCATGACTGTAGTCAAGAAGAGAAATATCACCAGGAGCAGGTGATTAGCATGTGAAAGGAAAACCCATCTCCTCACCGAAACAATCACTGTCATAGCCTCCTATTGGAGTTTTGCAAAGATTACCATTAAGAACACAGATTTAAGCCTTTGTAGTTCCTATAAAAGGACTAAGTATTTGATTTACATTAGATTCATTTGTTCTTTCTTCAAATGTCTCTTTTGCCTACAAACCATAACTGCCTCAATAAATGCTTGCTCAATCAAGTGTGTGTTAAAACAAAAGAATTTAAATTCAACAAAAGTGATGAATCAGGGCCAGAAGTTAACTTTCCTTTCCTCTGTATACTTGGCTTCCAGGTAAGCAAAGCAGATATTTACATCTGCTGTTCCACAGGGGAATATTAGAGGTTTCTGTTGTGTGGTTGGTCACATTTGTAGATTCTTTCCCAAATCATTTGAAGCCAGAGTTGCAGGGCAAAGGGGTTTCAACCAAATTACATCAGTGTACATTTTCTATAGGCAACATATCTATGTAAATGGGACTGTACACTTTTTACCAACTCAATACATAAAAGATGGTGCTACCTGGTGGATTAAGGAGAGATCCCAGGATCAACATGCTTTTCTGAAATTTGGGTTACAAACGCCAGTTGCTGATATTTTTAGCCTACCATTGGGAATATTTCTTGCCCTATAGAGTAGCTATTCTTTTTTTTTTTTTTTCATCCACCTTTTTTCTTTGACATGTGTGGGCCTCCTATCACAGTGGCCCCTCTTGTCACAGAGCACCAGTTCTGGGCACATGCATTCCAGAACACTGGCTCATAATTGGACACACTGGCCCACCCATTCCTGGCATGTGGGATATTCCCAGGCCAGGGATTGAACCGGTGCCCCTTGCAATGCAAGGCAGACACTTTACCCACTGGGCCACCAGGGAAGCCCAGTAGCTGTTCTTCAATAAACCAAAAGATAAATGTTGTCACCTTTTGTCTTAAACATTTGAAAAAAGGACATGGCTCTTTTTACACATTAATACGTACATTGCTTTCATTTTGAAAGATGGCTTGTAACTTGTTTTTTCTTGGGGACTGTTCTTTTTCTCTTAAGTAGTGTGTGGTAGGCAGAGTAACACTTCTCCAGAATAACACAGTTAGTTTCCGTTTGACTCAGGGAGCCCAAACCCAGTGGTGTGTGACAACCTAGAGGGGTGGGATGGAGTGAGAGTTGGGAAAGAATGGACATGTGTATATGTATGACTGATTAGTGTTGATGTGTGGCAGAAACCGACACAATATTGTGCAAGGTAATTTTCCTCCAATTAAAAAAATTGTTTTAACTAAAGAAAAAGAACAGCACTCTTCCAAAGCTGCCCATGGACTTCCTATGTGGCCCAGTGGTGAGGAATCCACCTGCCAATGCAGGACCACAGGAGACACTGGGCTCGATAACTAGTCTGAGAAAATCCCTTAGAGGAGAAAATGGCAACCCACTCCAGTACTCTTGCTTGGGAAATACCATGGACAGAGGAGCCTGAGAGGCTGCAGTCCACGGGGTGGGAAAGAGCTGGACCCAACTGAGCACATGTGGTTAGTTTAAGATGTCCATGACCTATTTCCCAGAATTTGTGATTATATTACCTGGCATAGCAGAATTAAGGCTGCACACGGAATTAAGGCTACTAATCAGCTCACCTTAAAACAGGGAAATTATTCTGGATTATAATCCAGGGTTTTTAGTCACAGAGTTGTTGTTTTATTTTTTTAATATATATTTACTTATTTTTGACAGCATTGGGTCTTAGTTGTGGCACGTGGCATCTTTGTTGTGTCATGTGGGATCTTTCACTGCAGCATGTAGGCTCAGTAGTTGTGACACACAGGCTTAGCTGCTCCCATACCAAAGACTGAACTCCCGTTCCCTGCACTGCAAGGCAGACTCTCAGCCACTGGGCCAGCAAGGAAGTCCCAGTCACAAGGGTGGAATAATTGGGATGGGCATTTATGTTTTCATTGTTATCCTCTTTTTTTCCCATTTATCAGAAAGATTCTTTAGTCTTTATGAATCTATCATCCACAGGTAGTGCAATGCTTCACCCCAAATAAAGCTATTCTCTCTTTCTTGGGTAATGCCCATTTTTCACCTATTTTCTGATTCTCCAGAACCATCAGCTACTGCCTGGTATTTGGTTTGTGCTTTGATACACAGACACCATCTAAAAAAAGCAACTTTACCTATATAAAAGTAAATTCTTATCAGACCGTGTAAAGGAAGAAAAACTTCTTGACACTCTTTAGTTCCCTGGCTAGATCTGAAAATTAAATTTTAAAAAATTAGCTAAAGACATAAAAATTTAAGTTTTGAGTTACACTGGAGCCTTCATAAGGAAATGAAGACCTGAATAAGAGGTTAAACTGAGTGTTTTGATACTAGGTGTGATGAAAAGTGCAAAGTCAGGGGAACATGTGATAGGACAAAAGAGTACAGGCTAAAAGTGGTAACTGAGAAAAACTTAACAGAGACTATTTGTTTGTACTCCTCTCAGCATTCCTCTCTCTTCAGAGATAAGGACAGGAAGGGTACCTCTCACATGAAGGTCTCATGACCTGCTTTACCAAAAACAGAAGGTCAGAAGGTCCTTCCTGTACCAGCTGTTTCTCAAAATCCTTTAGCTTAAAATATTCAATATGCCAAGGTATCATATTTGGGGATATCATGTTATGAACCACATTAAATGTCCAGCATGGAAGAAAACAGACATAAAATTACAATTTGGAAGAGAAGAAAGAAGTTTTATGTGACCTAGTTAAACTTATTTTATCAGAAAAGCAATCAACATCCAAAAGGTGAAACTCTTTCCTAAGATGACACAGTCTGGGGTAAAATTACCTTAGAATACTGGCCTGGACCTCTTTTCCCCTCACACAGTGATTGGGTTGTTCAAATACACTCTCTTATTCATCCAAAGGATATTTATGGACTGCATACTGGGTACTGCTTTAGACATACAATGGGGAACAAGAGAGAGCTACATAGTAACTATGTGGTAACTACAAAGTAACTATGTAGTTCTCTTCGTAACAGAGTTAACTCTAACTCTGTCATTGGACTAGCTATGTTAATTATTCCAATGGAAGGAAAGAAACAAAGACCAAGGGGCTTCGGCTAGTGGTCCAGTGGGTAAAGAGTTCGCCTTACAGTGCAAGGGGCACCACTTTGATCCCTGACCTGGGAAGATTCCACATTCTGCAGAGAGGCTGCACCAGTGTGTCCAATTACAAGTCAGCACTCTGGAGTGCATGAGCCCTGAGCTGGTGCTCTGCAACAGGAGAGGTCACTGCAATGGGAGGCCCCCACAGGCCAAAGAGTAAAGATGGATGAAAATAAATAAATAAACCAATAAAAGAGGCAAAAAAAAAAAGTTAAAACAAATAAAAATAAAAACCAAGTGCTATAATGAAAATGTAAGCAGTTGATGTGATAGAAGACTAAGGGCATTTCAGATTGGCAGATCAGCAAAGGACTCAAAAAATCTGAATTAAAGAAGGAGCCAATCACAGTAAGAAAAGAACATTTCAGACAGAGGTACAGCCATTTCCAAGGCTACAGAGCAGGAACCGATCTGACCTTTTAGAGGAATGTCCTGAAGGCCAACTTAACAAGAACCTGGTGATAAGGGTGACAGAAGTAGTCAATGGGTGGCAGAAAGGTAGGCAAAGGCCAGATCAAGCTCTAGAATCTCCATGTATAACATGTAGCAATATTCATCTATATTTGTATTTGCAATGACTTTCAGGTTATAATGTGAAATGTTCATAGAGACAGAGTTGTTTAATACACAAAGCACCTAATTTTACCAGGTAAACATGAACTCAGACATGCCCTTCTTTTTCAGAAGGAAGGATTGGTTACAAAGAAATCAAATCAACAACAAAAATGAGTGGATTGTTGGCACTTATAGATGACACTGTGCAATGTTTAATAAAGTGAAGGCTTTAATAGTTAAACTTATTTTATCAGAAAAGCAATCAACATCCAAAAGGTGAAACTCTTTCCTAAGATGACACAGTCTGGGGTAAAATTACCTTAGAATACTGGCCTGGACCTCTTTTCCCCTCACACAGTGATTGGGTTGTTCAAATACACTCTCTTATTCATCCAAAGGATATTTATGGACTGCATACTGGGTACTGCTTTAGACATACAATGGGGAACAAGAGAGAGCTACATAGTAACTATGTGGTAACTACAAAGTAACTATGTAGTTCTCTTCGTAACAGAGTTAACTCTAACTCTGTCATTGGACTAGCTATGTTAATTATTCCAATGGAAGGAAAGAAACAAAGACCAAGGGGCTTCGGCTAGTGGTCCAGTGGGTAAAGAGTTCGCCTTACAGTGCAAGGGGCACCACTTTGATCCCTGACCTGGGAAGATTCCACATTCTGCAGAGAGGCTGCACCAGTGTGTCCAATTACAAGTCAGCACTCTGGAGTGCATGAGCCCTGAGCTGGTGCTCTGCAACAGGAGAGGTCACTGCAATGGGAGGCCCCCACAGGCCAAAGAGTAAAGATGGATGAAAATAAATAAATAAACCAATAAAAGAGGCAAAAAAAAAAAGTTAAAACAAATAAAAATAAAAACCAAGTGCTATAATGAAAATGTAAGCAGTTGATGTGATAGAAGACTAAGGGCATTTCAGATTGGCAGATCAGCAAAGGACTCAAAAAATCTGAATTAAAGAAGGAGCCAATCACAGTAAGAAAAGAACATTTCAGACAGAGGTACAGCCATTTCCAAGGCTACAGAGCAGGAACCGATCTGACCTTTTAGAGGAATGTCCTGAAGGCCAACTTAACAAGAACCTGGTGATAAGGGTGACAGAAGTAGTCAATGGGTGGCAGAAAGGTAGGCAAAGGCCAGATCAAGCTCTAGAATCTCCATGTATAACATGTAGCAATATTCATCTATATTTGTATTTGCAATGACTTTCAGGTTATAATGTGAAATGTTCATAGAGACAGAGTTGTTTAATACACAAAGCACCTAATTTTACCAGGTAAACATGAACTCAGACATGCCCTTCTTTTTCAGAAGGAAGGATTGGTTACAAAGAAATCAAATCAACAACAAAAATGAGTGGATTGTTGGCACTTATAGATGACACTGTGCAATGTTTAATAAAGTGAAGGCTTACAAGGGCATTCTAGGATGGGGATGAAGTAAAGGAAGGTATGTGTCCCCTGTAGGAGGAAGCCTATTTACAGTTAGTGAGTGCACACTAAGTGCCAGGCTCTCTAATAGATGCTTCGTCTACATTATCACTCAACAATGTAGTATCAGAAGCACATAGACATTAAGCACTGGCTCTAATCTGCACACTTAGTAGAGAAAGAGAAACTGCAGTCTGGTCTGTCTGCCTCCAAATGTCATGCTTTCCCCATTTTACCATCTGTGCCTGACAACAACCAAAAACTCCCCAGCACAAGTCACATCATCTCTAAACATTTTCTTCATTCTTTTCTTATATGATATGACAAGCAGGACCAGATGATACCAAAAATCCCTCTCACTTCTAACATTCTGAGATTACATGATTTTATTATATTGTCAAGAATTTCAAGTGATGCAATTGACAAGGAATTAATTTTCAGACTATACAAACAGCTCAAACAGCTCAATATCAAACAACTCAATTGAAAAAATGAAAACTGACAGACCTACATAGACATTTCTTCAAAGAAGACGTTTCTTCATCTTTCAAGTACATGAAAAGATGTTCAACATCTCTAATTATTAGAGAAATGCAAATCAAAACTTAAATGAGGTATAACACCTCATGACGATCAGAATGGTCATCATCAAAAAGTCTACAAATAGGGCTTCCCTGGTGGTCCAGTGGGTAAGGACACCGCCTTGCAGTGCAAGGGGTGCCAGTTTGATCCCTGGCCTGGGAAGATCCCTCGTGCCACGGAGCAGCTGGACCCATGTGTCCAATTACCCAGCTGGAGCTCTGGAGCGCATGTGCCCAGAGCTGGCGCTCTGCAACAACAGAGGCCACTGCGATGGGAGGCCCACACGGGCCAGAGAACAAAGATGGATGAAAACAGATAAATGAAAGACCAACAGAACTGGCCTGCCAGCCCCCCTCCCACTCCAGGCCCGCCAGTCCCCCTCCCACCCGAATTCGCCCCCCCCCCAAAAAAAGCCTACGAATAATAAATGCTGCAGAGGGTATAGAGAACCCTCTCAAACTGTTGGTGAGAATGTAAACCGGTACAATCACTACAGAGAACAGAAAGAGGTTCCTTAAGAAACTAAAAATAGAAACTAACACAATATTATAAATCAATTGTAGTTAATTTTCTTAAGTTTTTATTAAAAAAAAAAAAGAAGAAGTGCTTCCTCCCATCAAGAAGCCTGATTCTTGCTTATGCCCTCTGAACACTAGGGAAGACAAACCAACCCACTCCTGCTGGTAAGGCAGAGGGGAATAACAGGGGTCATTACTAATTGATGATATTCTCTTTTATTTTCTTCTCACCAAATTATTTACCTTCAAATCCACAAGAGAGTCAATCTCAACAATATTTGAGTGCTGAGACACCATTATGAGAAAACTGCATTCACTTACGAATTTTAAGTACAGCTCTCAGCAGCTCAATCTGCAAATGTCAGTGCTTTCTCCATACTGGGCTTACTTACTTATTCAAAATCAAATAGCAACAAACACAAAATTTACTTCTAGGAAGCACAAACTACTTCAGGGAAGTAAAGTCCTCTGCCTTAAAGACTAACAATAAAGAAAAGATTCTATGGAAAAGACTTGTCAGCCTGGAGACTTTGGGCACCATTCTGCCAACACAGGTGCTGAGAATAAACCAACACAGGAAAACACAGCAAAGAAACAGAGTTTTTGAAATCTCAACTCAATCTGAACTCTTGAATCAAACTGCGCTTGAAGCCTATTGTATTTTTCAGATAACTGAAACAATACACTTTTTAAAGTTGTGTTTTCTGTTGTTTGCAACCCAAAAGAAATCTAATATCCCATTTTATACTATAGTGTTAACATAACATTTTTCAGTCACAAAAATCCACTGTGTTTGTAGAAAAGAAACACAATTCAATTCTCAGAGAGCCAGTATGCATTTTTCCAACTAAAAGGAAATGGGTTATAGAATTGCCCTAGAAGCAACTACACAGGAGTTATATAGACTGTCTCGAGCAGCAGAAGAAAACAAAAGCAGCATTTTTTTTTTTAAATTTGGCCTCTTTTATTGGTCCTTCATTTATTTATTTTCATCCATCTTCATTCTTTGGCCTGTGTGGGTCTCCCATCGCAGTGGTCTCTCTCATTGCAGAGCACAAGCTCTGTGCACATGCTGCTGGCTGGTAATTGGACACATCCGTCCAGCTGCTCTGCAGCACATGGGATCTGCTCATGCCAGGGATTCAACCGGTGCCGTCTGCACTGCAAGGCGGACTCCTTACCCACTGGACCACCAGGGAAGTCCAGCATGTTTTTGTTTTAAATACATTCATCTATCCCTGTCCCGATCTTTCATTTTCATTTTGGTCACCAGCATATAATTTTTGTGATATATCATATATGGGACTCTACCTGAAAATATAATGTAGAGATTAAATACAATTTTCTAGTAAGTATTCTAATTATGTATACATATAACACATGACCCATGTATGAACCAGAAAGCCTTCCTCACCTCTAGACCACATGGGCTTTGTCTTTTAGTAATTGCGTAATAATGGTGAAATCTGTCTTTCCATTCTTCTAGGAAACAAGAATATTACAGATCAGTAGTTAGTAGCAAATCTAACTGTAAAAGCAACCTGTATCTGGAGACTGTAACAAGCAATGAGATCACAATCCATCTAGAAAGACAGACTGATAGAGAAATAAAAGTTAGTACATAGTGTCATGACGACAAATCCCAGGTAGCCCATTCAGAGCAATGTTTAAGGAGACAAGGTAAACAACAGATGAGGAAAGCAGCAGACACATTCTGCACTGATGTTCACAGTAACAAATACATAAAAAGATGACAATAACGACAGCATGCATTTATTATGAAAAGCCTGTTGTCAAATAATTCCAAAGCATTTTGCCAGCACTTAGGTCAAATGTTGATGGTCATAAGTGATACTGAAAGGTAAGATTCCTTTTTTTCCTATATTTCAGACCTGAGGCACTCACATTCTGAGCTGAGCCATATGGAAGCATGTGTTATGGAATATCTCTAGTGAAACATTAAGACAACCACCAGAATAAAATGTTAGGGGGGAGAAAAAATTATCCATAAAACAAAAGGAATCCATTTGTTCAACAATTATTAAGGTGTATAAATGATCTAAAGGGGAAAAAAAAAACACTGCTATCACATATTTCTGTAGCAAATAACAAAAGTGAAGAAATATCACTTTTGCAGAGTAATTTTAGAAGTCTTATGATATTAACTTGCCTTATTAGAGGTCTTGTGCCATCAACTTTAAGTCAGGGGTTTCCTGACATAAAAGAAAGTACTTACTCTTGGGGGTTAAAAATAACAGGTGGAAATATGCAGACAACCTCATAGTGGGAAATGTAGTTAGCAGAAAGATGTATGATCAAGCTTCCATGAAACATATGTGAGCTACTATGTCTATCCTATGGTTGAGAGTAGAATAGAAACTAAGGTCTCCTGAACTCTTTTTTTTTTTAAAGATTTATTTATTTATTTATTTTGGGCAGGGGTCGGGTTGGGGAGGGAGGGGAGCGGGCAGGTCACTTCTATTGGTCTTTCATTTCTCTATTTTCATCCGTCTTTGTTCTTTGGCTCCTGCGGGCCTCCCATCGCAGTGGCCTCTGTCGTCGCAGAGCACTGGCTCTGGGCACATGCGCTCCAGAGCTCCGGCTCGGTAACTGGACACATCAGTCCAGCCACTCCGTGGCACGTGGGATCTTCCCAGGCCAGGGCTCGAACCGGCGCCCCTTGCACTGCAAGGCGGTGTCCTTATCCACTGGACCACCAGGGGAAGCCCTCTCCTGAACTCTTGCTCAGTAAAACTGTTTACTTGCACACCAATTTTCTGGGCTATCCTGGTACCACCATGCATAACATAAAATGGAAAAGCTGTGTGGTAAGACTGAAATGATGGAATCCCAGGATCTCTGCTATGTGGGAGGAGTGGAAGTAAAGTTTGGGAAAAGATGCTTCAAAAAAAAAAGGGGGGTGGGACAAGAAATTCAAAATTTTGCCAGCACTTAGGTCAAATGTTGATGGTCATAAGTGATACTGAAAGGTAAGATTCCTTTTTTTCCTATATTTCAGACCTGAGGCACTCACATTCTGAGCTGAGCCATATGGAAGCATGTGTTATGGAATATCTCTAGTGAAACATTAAGACAACCACCAGAATAAAATGTTAGGGGGGAGAAAAAATTATCCATAAAACAAAAGGAATCCATTTGTTCAACAATTATTAAGGTGTATAAATGATCTAAAGGGGAAAAAAAAACACTGCTATCACATATTTCTGTAGCAAATAACAAAAGTGAAGAAATATCACTTTTGCAGAGTAATTTTAGAAGTCTTATGATATTAACTTGCCTTATTAGAGGTCTTGTGCCATCAACTTTAAGTCAGGGGTTTCCTGACATAAAAGAAAGTACTTACTCTTGGGGGTTAAAAATAACAGGTGGAAATATGCAGACAACCTCATAGTGGGAAATGTAGTTAGCAGAAAGATGTATGATCAAGCTTCCATGAAACATATGTGAGCTACTATGTCTATCCTATGGTTGAGAGTAGAATAGAAACTAAGGTCTCCTGAACTCTTTTTTTTTTTAAAGATTTATTTATTTATTTATTTTGGGCAGGGGTCGGGTTGGGGAGGGAGGGGAGCGGGCAGGTCACTTCTATTGGTCTTTCATTTCTCTATTTTCATCCGTCTTTGTTCTTTGGCTCCTGCGGGCCTCCCATCGCAGTGGCCTCTGTCGTCGCAGAGCACTGGCTCTGGGCACATGCGCTCCAGAGCTCCGGCTCGGTAACTGGACACATCAGTCCAGCCACTCCGTGGCACGTGGGATCTTCCCAGGCCAGGGCTCGAACCGGCGCCCCTTGCACTGCAAGGCGGTGTCCTTATCCACTGGACCACCAGGGGAAGCCCTCTCCTGAACTCTTGCTCAGTAAAACTGTTTACTTGCACACCAATTTTCTGGGCTATCCTGGTACCACCATGCATAACATAAAATGGAAAAGCTGTGTGGTAAGACTGAAATGATGGAATCCCAGGATCTCTGCTATGTGGGAGGACTGGAAGTAAAGTTTACGGGGAAAAGATGCTTCAAAATGGATATGAATTAGGTTATTAAGTGGAAAATAAGAGTTTGAAGGGAAGGCCGTTACCAAAGAGGGAAATTAAAGGTGATCTATAGGGACAGTCAAGTTTGACATAGTGTCAAATTCAATGGGCCCAGATGGTTCAGCAAAGGTTTTACAATACAACCTTATGCACTACTGAGTAAGAAATTTTAATTACTACTTTGACATTTATTAAACCCAATGGGAACCATGTAATTCAGAAACCACATTACTCTTTGACTACTACCTATTATAATTATTTAGTGACTAGTTGATTAAACTTTGAAACATTATCTTACATCCTAAGCACATGTTATTAAAAGTGCACTGAAAACTATTGTTGCTATCGTTCAGTTGCTGAGTCATGTCCAAATCTTTTGTAACTCCATGGACTACAGCCCTTCAAGATCCTATGTCCATGGAGTTCCACAGGCAAGAATACTGGAGTGGGTTGCCATTTCCTTCTCTGGAGGATATTCCCAACTCAGGAACTGAATCTGCATCTCCTGCATTGGATTAAGTATCTACCTACTATCAATTAGGTAGATTCTTTACCACTGAGCCACCAAGGAAGCACATTGAAAGCTACTATCTATAAATTAACTAAATAATACATTTCACAGGGCAATGAAAACTCAAAGGAGGTAGCACTGATCCTGGAAATTGAATTCTCATCTTATTGGAGGATTCCAATATTATTACTGATATTTTAGAAGATCTCTGCAAGAAAATCAGAGATACCAAGGGAACATTTCATGCTAAGATGGGCACAATAAAGAACAAAAACAGTGTGGACCTAAGAGAAGCAGAAGCTATTAAGAAGAGATGGCAAAAATAAACAGAAGAACTGTACAAAAATGGTCATAATGACCTGGATAAACATGATGATGTGGTCACTCATCTAAAGCCAGACATCTTAGAGTGCAAAGTCAAGTGGGCCTTTGGAAGCATTACTATGAACAAAGCTAGCAGAGGTGATGGAATTCCAACTGAGCTATTTCAAATCCTAAAAGATGATGCTGTTAAAGTGCTAAACTCAATATGCCAGCAAATTTGTAAAAGTCAGCAGTTGTCACAGGAGTGGAAAAGATCCCATTCCAATCCCAAAGAAAGGCAATGCCAAAGAATGTTTAAACCACCACACAATTGTGTTCATTTCACATGCTAGCAAAGTAATACTGAAAATCTTTCAAGCTAGGCTTCAATAGTACATGAATTGAGAACCTGCAGATGTACAAGCTGGATTTATAAAAGTCAGAGGAACCAGAGATCAAGTTGCCAACATCCGCTGGATCATAGAAAAAGCAGGGGAATTCCAAAAAAATCATCCATTTCTGCTTCAGTCACTACGGTAAAGCCTTTGACTCTGTGTATCACAACACACTGTGGAAAATTCTTAAAGAGATGAGAATACCAGATCACTTTGCCTCCATCCTGAGAAACCTGTGTGCAGGTCAAGAGCAACAGTTAGAACTGGACATGGACTGGTTCCAATTTGGGATAGGAGTACATCAAGGCTGTACATTGTCACACTGTTTATTTAACTTCTATGTAGAGTACATCATGCAAAATGTTGGGCTGGATAAAGCACAAGCTGGAATCAAGATTGCTGGGAAAAATGTCAATAACCTCAGGCATGCAGATGACACAACCCTTACGGAAGAAAGTAAAAAGGAACTAAAGAGCCTCTTGATGATGGTTTAAGAGGAGAGTGAAAAAGCTAGCTTAAAACTCAACATTCAAAAAGCTAAGATTCACGGCATTGGATCCTATCATTTCATGGCAAATAGATGGGCAAAAAATGGAAACAGTGACAGACTTTATCTGCTCGGGCTCCAAAATCACTAAGGATGGTGACTGCAGCCATGAAATTAAGAGATGCTTGCTCCATGGAAGAAAAGCTATGACAAACCTAGACAGCATATTATAAAGCAGAGATACCACTTTGCTGACAAAGGTCCATATAGTTAAAACTATGGTTTTTCCAGTAGTCATGTACAGATGTGAGAGTTGTACCACATAGAAGGCTGAGTGGCAACAGAGTGATGCCTTCAAACTGTGGTGCTGGAGAAGACTCCTGAGAGTCCCTTGGACTGCAAGGAGATCAAACTCATCAATCCTAAAGGAAATCAACCCTGAATATTCATTGGAAGGACAGGTGCTGAAACTGAAGCTCTAATACTTTGGCCACCTGATGCAAAGAGATGACTCACAGGACAAGAATCAGGAAAGGAAAGATTGAGGGAAGGAGGAGAAGAGGGTAACAGAGGACGAGATGCTGAATGGCATCACTGACTCAATGGACAGGAGTTTGAGCAAACTTTAAGAGATAGTGAAGGGCACGGAAGCCTAGCATGGGGCAGTCCAAGGGATCACAACATGACTGAGTGACTAAACAATAACCAGAAAAAAAGAGAGCTTCCTTGATGGCTCAGTGGTAATGCACTTGTCCGCCAAATGCAGGAGACGTGGGTTCGATCCCTGGACTGGGAAGACCCCCTGAAGTAGGAAATGGCAACCCACTCCAGTATTCTTGCCTGGGAAATTCCATGGACAGAAGAGCCTGGTGGGTTACAGTCCATGGGATCACAAAAGAGTTGGAAATAATTTAGCAACTAAACAACAACTAGAAAAAAGAAGTGGGAAATATAACTTACAAAACACAAGTGGAGGGGGAAAATGGAATAAAATAATCAAGCAAAGATAAAAGGGGGGAAAACAAAAAGGCACGATAAAACAGAAAGTCCAAAATGCTGGCAATTGTCATCTGGGTGAAGGATCACTATTTATTAAGAACAAATACTTAACTATTCCAGTGCAAAACCCACAGGTTATACTTAAAAGACATATCTAAAATAAGACAGCACAGAAAGAGTCAAGCATACAGTATAAGAAAAGATACACTAAGCAACTCTTAGTATTAGAAAAAAAAAAGAAAACTTAAGACAAATTCACTGAAAGTAAAAAAAGGGGTATTTGCCAACAAAATGTAACAAATGAACTTTTGGGCATATCTAACAACACGTGTTTTAGGAACCAGCATACAAAATAGATGAACAAAAAGTAAGAATATTGAATACTTGAACAAAATAATTAACAAGTTTGATATAATAGGTATAAAATAGAAGACTGAACACAATAAAGAACATTCTCCTCAGTCAGGGACACTGACAAAAGAAAACTGATCACATATGAGGTCATGAAGAAAAATCTCATTGACTCCTGTAAAGCAGAACTCATACAAAGCCATACTGATTGGTCACAATGAAATAAAATTAGATTCATCATCAAAAAAATAGCCCCCCAAAATCTATAGACTTAGAAACTTTCCCCTTGACAATAACTCACGCTTAAGAGAAAAATCAATATAGAATTCACAAACTACTTAGAAATGAATAACAATGAGACAATTGTTAAAGCATACGATTTAGGTAAACACTATGTGCACACTCAGTTGTGTCTGACTCTGTGACCACCGCCAGGCTCCTCTGTCCATGGGATCTTACAGGCAAGAATATTGGAGTGGGTTGCCATGCCCTCCTCCAGGGAGTCTTCCAGAGTCAAGGATCAAAATCGCATCTCCTGCGGCTCCTACACTGGCAGGTGAATTCTTTACCACTGAGCCACCTGGTAGCAGTACTCAGAGGAAAATTTAGGGGCATTCAATGAGACCCTGCTCTCCTACTTCTTGTCTTCCCCCTCAAAAGCATTTCCACTGTGCAAATAAGTATGCACAAAGATTTTTAATGCCCCATTGTTTATCAAAGTTAACATTCCCCTAAAGATGGATATTTAGTTTCTTTCCAGATCTTCCTAGCTTCATTTCATAGAATATTATTCAACAAGTCAACAGAATAGACTTCTATGTACTGAAATAGAACATTTTCCAAGGCACAATGTTAAGTAAAATAAGAAAATGCAGAAAATTAAAACATTGCAATATCTTTCATATTAGAATAACTTAACAAAAATTATAAACAATTTATTGGAGACAGACATGGCCAGTATTTGTGCCTGGGAAATCCCATGGACAGAGGAGCCTGGTGGGCTACACTCCATGGGGTCAGAAAAAGTCAGACACAATTGAGTGACTAACTCTTTCAGTTTTCATTTCTTCAGATACAAGTCTCCTTACAGAGAAAAATGTCAAGAACAGCTGAGGACTAGTGTGTTAATTTTAGGTAAGAGGAGGATAGGAAGAATAATCAAGGCAACATCTACTAACAGCAATGTCTGACTTTTTTAAGAGGAGACTATATACATAAAGTTTGTGTAATCGGAAAAGAAAAGTTAGCTATGTGAATTATTGTAAAATGATCATAAGATTCCTCTGTTACAGACAAATTTTCTGCAACTATTCATTCAGGCTTACAAACTAATTTTTGCTCAGGCAAGCCTTGCCCAGACAATAACTCACGCTTAAGAGAAAAATCAATATAGAATTCACAAACTACTTAGAAATGAATAACAATGAGACAATTGTTAAAGCATACGATTTAGGTAAACACTATGTGCACACTCAGTTGTGTCTGACTCTGTGACCACCGCCAGGCTCCTCTGTCCATGGGATCTTACAGGCAAGAATACTGGAGTGGGTTGCCATGCCCTCCTCCAGGGAGTCTTCCAGAGTCAAGGATCAAAATCGCATCTCCTGCGGCTCCTACACTGGCAGGTGAATTCTTTACCACTGAGCCACCTGGTAGCAGTACTCAGAGGAAAATTTAGGGGCATTCAATGAGACCCTGCTCTCCTACTTCTTGTCTTCCCCCTCAAAAGCATTTCCACTGTGCAAATAAGTATGCACAAAGATTTTTAATGCCCCATTGTTTATCAAAGTTAACATTCCCCTAAAGATGGATATTTAGTTTCTTTCCAGATCTTCCTAGCTTCATTTCATAGAATATTATTCAACAAGTCAACAGAATAGACTTCTATGTACTGAAATAGAACATTTTCCAAGGCACAATGTTAAGTAAAATAAGAAAATGCAGAAAATTAAAACATTGCAATATCTTTCATATTAGAATAACTTAACAAAAATTATAAACAATTTATTGGAGACAGACATGGCCAGTATTTGTGCCTGGGAAATCCCATGGACAGAGGAGCCTGGTGGGCTACACTCCATGGGGTCAGAAAAAGTCAGACACAATTGAGTGACTAACTCTTTCAGTTTTCATTTCTTCAGATACAAGTCTCCTTACAGAGAAAAATGTCAAGAACAGCTGAGGACTAGTGTGTTAATTTTAGGTAAGAGGAGGATAGGAAGAATAATCAAGGCAACATCTACTAACAGCAATGTCTGACTTTTTTAAGAGGAGACTATATACATAAAGTTTGTGTAATCGGAAAAGAAAAGTTAGCTATGTGAATTATTGTAAAATGATCATAAGATTCCTCTGTTACAGACAAATTTTCTGCAACTATTCATTCAGGCTTACAAACTAATTTTTGCTCAGGCAAGTTTTGCCCAGACAAGCTCTTATTAATAAAGCTAGCTTCTTTTCATTTACAACTTTGGGGGAAAGGAAAACATTAGAAAGTTTTTATTTATGTGTTTAGTTGTATCATTTCACATTCTAAATTATCAAACTAGAAAAGCAGCTAAGATAGAAGGGGGAGAAGACATAAATGAAACCCAATTTTACAAACTCTATTTATCACTTAAGAATTGTGATATTGTCTGCAAAATAAATCTTCAAAGCTCTTAATGTCATCAGTGTCAACATATATTACACACCTATGCCTTAGACACAACCTCAAACACAAGGATGTCTTTTAAGAGAAAAATTCATTGATATCATTAACTGCACAAGATAGCAACCAAAATGTAAACTATAAACACAAGAATAAAATAGTATGTTACATGGAGAAAGTACAAGGAAAAAACTGCAACTCATTTTGCTAGCTCTACAGTAAAATATTAAAATAATTCAGATATACTGGTTGTTAAATGGGAAAGAAGAGGAGGATGAATAAAAAAAAAGTTACTCTAATTTAAACAAAATTAATAAAGAAATGTTCTGCATAGTTTTTTTTTTTCTGTTTCTACTTCTAATCATTTATCATGCAAATGAAAGCAGTAATGGAAAATGTAAAGAAAACAAATCCTGCAATATAGTGAAACTCGTACCCAGCAAGAGATAAGATTGAATATCAGAAGGAAAAGGTCTGAAAATTAGCTGTCTATACAATAACTGGGAGGAAAAACTGTTTTATTTAGCCTGGAGGGATTTTTTTGTAGAAAACTGACTAAATTAAAATCCAGTCTATTAAATCCAGTATCATACTAGAAAATGCGTTTTCCTTGCACTTTTAGATAAATTTTCATTGATCTCATTTTACATGATTACATTTTTAATGAGTTGTGCAATATTTCCAGGCTAATTTTAAATTCCCTCTCTCTTCACCCCCACCCCCAACTTACAGCTTGCTGGATTAACTTTTTTTATCAATTGTTGGACCACAAAGAATGGCCATTACCAAGATGAAATAAATTACCTTCAGTTTGTGTAATCGGAAAAGAAAAGTTAGCTATGTGAATTATTGTAAAATGATCATAAGATTCCTCTGTTACAGACAAATTTTCTGCAACTATTCATTCAGGCTTACAAACTAATTTTTGCTCAGGCAAGTTTTGCCCAGACAAGCTCTTATTAATAAAGCTAGCTTCTTTTCATTTACAACTTTGGGGGAAAGGAAAACATTAGAAAGTTTTTATTTATGTGTTTAGTTGTATCATTTCACATTCTAAATTATCAAACTAGAAAAGCAGCTAAGATAGAAGGGGGAGAAGACATAAATGAAACCCAATTTTACAAACTCTATTTATCACTTAAGAATTGTGATATTGTCTGCAAAATAAATCTTCAAAGCTCTTAATGTCATCAGTGTCAACATATATTACACACCTATGCCTTAGACACAACCTCAAACACAAGGATGTCTTTTAAGAGAAAAATTCATTGATATCATTAACTGCACAAGATAGCAACCAAAATGTAAACTATAAACACAAGAATAAAATAGTATGTTACATGGAGAAAGTACAAGGAAAAAACTGCAACTCATTTTGCTAGCTCTACAGTAAAATATTAAAATAATTCAGATATACTGGTTGTTAAATGGGAAAGAAGAGGAGGATGAATAAAAAAAAAGTTACTCTAATTTAAACAAAATTAATAAAGAAATGTTCTGCATAGTTTTTTTTTTTCTGTTTCTACTTCTAATCATTTATCATGCAAATGAAAGCAGTAATGGAAAATGTAAAGAAAACAAATCCTGCAATATAGTGAAACTCGTACCCAGCAAGAGATAAGATTGAATATCAGAAGGAAAAGGTCTGAAAATTAGCTGTCTATACAATAACTGGGAGGAAAAACTGTTTTATTTAGCCTGGAGGGATTTTTTTGTAGAAAACTGACTAAATTAAAATCCAGTCTATTAAATCCAGTATCATACTAGAAAATGCGTTTTCCTTGCACTTTTAGATAAATTTTCATTGATCTCATTTTACGCATGATTACATTTTTAATGAGTTGTGCAATATTTCCAGGCTAATTTTAAATCCCCTCTCTCTTCACCCCCACCCCCAACTTACAGCTTGCTGGATTAACATTTCTGATAAATTGTTGGACCAGAAAGAAGGACCATTACCAAGATGAAATAAATTACCTTCATTTTTTTTTTTTTGCAGCTTCAAAGCGATAATAGGAGAATACAAATGCCCACTGTCTAATTATGCCACATCTTCCAATTCATTTCACAAAAACAATCATTCTATTTTTATGTAATAGGCACGTTACCTTGTATTCATTATAAATCACCCTGAACAGCATATAGTCTATCAGAATAAAAAAAATTTCACCCCAACATTGATCAAGTAAACTTAGTGTATGACCAACTAGAAACAAATGTTCAAAAGGAACAACTTTATAAACTAAAGAAAATAGAGACAATTAGAAATCTCTACAGTAAGAAATTGTTTTTTTTTTTTTTTTTTACAAATTGATATTACTTAAATTTAACTTTTAAAATATGAAATAATACCGTTTATAAATGCTTTAAAAGATCCATTCTAATGTGAAATGGGAGGCTGGGAAAGTGTGAAAAACCTTAGAAAAGTAAGACCATTTTTGTCTATTAGCATCCTCAGGTCGATAAGCCAAGAAGAAAGATGATTTGATATGAGTCGCTTGAATTCAAGCCTCTATTCAAGAAAGAAAGTCAAAACAAATTAAAATTGGGACCCAAGACCAAGACTTTTCTAAGAGTTCTTAAACATCTCTGCTTTTCCCACCATAGTTATTTTTATAACTCTCTGTCTGATTCTCTGTGATGACCAAGAGTAAAACTCCATGAACAGATTAATATTTCTAATTCAAAGACTAATTTTAAAAATAAATAAAAATTTGGGCTTCCCTGGTGGTCCTGTGGGTAAAGAGTTTGCCTTGCAATGCAAGGGGCACCACTTTGATCCCTGGCCTGGGAAGATCCCACATGCCGAGGAATGGCTGGATCAGCATGTACAATTACCAGCCAGCACTCTGGAGCACATGCACCCAGAGCTGATGCTCTACAATGAGAGGTCATTGCAATGGGAGGCTCACATAGGCCAAAGAATAAAGATGGATGAAAATAAGAAAAAGAAAAAAGAAGCCAGTTACAAAGGTCATACTATATGGCACTATTTATATGAAATGTCCCAAACAGGCTGCAGAGCGGCTGGACCTATGTGTCCAATTACAAGCCGGCGCTCTGGAGCACATGACCCCAGAGCCTGTGCTCTGCAGCAAGAGGGGCCACTGCAATGGGGGGCCCACACAGGCCAAAGAATAAAGATGGATGAGAATAAATGAACAGAGAACCAATAAAAGAGGCCAAAATAAAAAAAAAAAACTTTTTAAATAAATAAATAAAATTTCAATTCTACAGTGCTTAGAAGAGATATACCTTAAAAAATAGACCTTGAATGATTAAAAAATAAGAATATAGGAGGGGCTCCCCTGGTGGTCCAGTGGGTAAGGACACCGCCTTGCAGTGCAAGGGGCGCCGGTTCGATCCCTGGCCTGGGAAGATCCCACGTGAAGTGGAGCGGCTGGACCCATGTGTCCAATGACTGAGCCGGAACTCTGGAGCACATGCTCCCAGAGCCGGCGCTCTGCGACCACAGAGGCCACCGTGATGGGAGGCCCACAGGAGCCAAAAAACAAAAAAGATGGATGAAAATAGATAAACGAAGAACCAATAGAAGTGGCCCGCCCGCTCCCCTCCCTCCCCAACCCGCACCCCACCAATAATAAATAAATAAATCTTTAAAAAAAAAAAAGAATATAGGAGAAGATTGGCAAGGTAAATACTAGCCAGAAGAAAATAGTAATTTAGTGATTTTTAGTAATTTTAGTATCCAAGTACAAATTAAAGCAAAAAGATTTAAAAGAAATAAAAGGAAAATTCCACAAGATTTTATTTGTGTGTTTGTGTGTGTATGTAGACATGTATACATGTACATGTATGAACACAAAAATACATACTTGGACATACACATGTACAAATGTATGCACAAAGTATTAACCTACACGCTCCTAACACAATATAGCTTCAAACTACAAAATCAAAAACTGAAAGAATTATTACAGGAAAGTGATAGAGGGAAGATTGAATATGCAAATGGAGACCTAGAAGATGTTAAAACACATATTGAACTTCCAAGGAAAGTGATAGAGGGAAAAATTGAATATGCCCCAATGAAACAAGAAAAAAGGTGAAGAAAGGTCATACTATATGGCACTATTTATATGAAATGTCCCAAACAGGCTGCAGAGCGGCTGGACCTATGTGTCCAATTACAAGCCGGCGCTCTGGAGCACATGACCCCAGAGCCTGTGCTCTGCAGCAAGAGGGGCCACTGCAATGGGGGGCCCACACAGGCCAAAGAATAAAGATGGATGAGAATAAATGAACAGAGAACCAATAAAAGAGGCCAAAATAAAAAAAAAAAACTTTTTAAATAAATAAATAAAATTTCAATTCTACAGTGCTTAGAAGAGATATACCTTAAAAAATAGACCTTGAATGATTAAAAAATAAGAATATAGGAGGGGCTCCCCTGGTGGTCCAGTGGGTAAGGACACCGCCTTGCAGTGCAAGGGGCGCCGGTTCGATCCCTGGCCTGGGAAGATCCCACGTGAAGTGGAGCGGCTGGACCCATGTGTCCAATGACTGAGCCGGAACTCTGGAGCACATGCTCCCAGAGCCGGCGCTCTGCGACCACAGAGGCCACCGTGATGGGAGGCCCACAGGAGCCAAAAAACAAAAAAGATGGATGAAAATAGATAAACGAAGAACCAATAGAAGTGGCCCGCCTGCTCCCCTCCCTCCCCACCCCACCCCCCACCAATAATAAATAAATAAATCTTTAAAAAAAAAAAAGAATATAGGAGAAGATTGGCAAGGTAAATACTAGCCAGAAGAAAATAGTAATTTAGTGATTTTTAGTAATTTTAGTATCCAAGTACAAATTAAAGCAAAAAGATTTAAAAGAAATAAAAGGAAAATTCCACAAGATTTTATTTGTGTGTTTGTGTGTGTATGTAGACATGTATACATGTACATGTATGAACACAAAAATACATACTTGGACATACACATGTACAAATGTATGCACAAAGTATTAACCTACACGCTCCTAACACAATATAGCTTCAAACTACAAAAATCAAAAACTGAAAGAATTATTACAGGAAAGTGATAGAGGGAAGATTGAATATGCAAATGGAGACCTAGAAGATGTTAAAAAACACATATTGAACTTCCAGAGATGAAAACTGTAATGCATGAGATGACAGTGTATGGGATTAACAGGAGATTAGAAAAGATTAATAAACAAGGGAATAGCAATAGAAACCATCCAAAATGAAACAGATAGGGAAAAACATACACAAGGAGAAAATGAAGAAAGCATCAATGAACTATGAGACAAGCTCAAATGGCCAAATATAACTGGCATCCATGAAAGGGTGGGGAGCAAAAAAAAATGAAAAATAATTTAAATTTTTCTAAATTTGAAAAAACTATAAGCCTTTTGTGTGTGCTCACCATCCTGGACAGAGGGTCATGAAGGCCTCAGGCACACTACAAGAGTATAAGGTGGGGTGTGGCTTCCCTGCCCACCCCTAAATGCCACTTATTACCCCTCTACTACATAGAAATCTTTGCACCAAATCATGCCAAGTTCCAAGTTCTGATACTTTGTGTCTCAGCTGAAAGAGCTGAAGTCTTCAGGTAAATTGTCTATCGTGGGCAGATGTTCAAGAAATCCCTCTGCCGGTGAGGAACTTCAGTATCTGGCTGCACCACAACTCCTACAGTGGTACCCACATGGACCAGTTATACCAGGACCTGATCACCACAGGCAATGTCACTCAATGTTATCATGTCACAGTGTCCAGTACAGCACCTGGGCCCACTCAACCCAGACTGTGATAGTGGAGGAGATCTCAGCCAGCAGGTGCCACCTGCCCATGATCAAGAAGTTCCACAACTCCAAGATCAAGATGTTGCTGCCCCACTAGGTCCTACATCACCAGCATCAGCCATGTTTCATCATCAAAAGGCCCAATACTTTCTTTTAGATATAGGGCCCTCCCTATCCCCAGGTCTGGCAAAATAAACTACTTGTAGGGGAAACCACCCAAGAAGTTCAGTGAACTCCAACCATAATTATGAAAAACTAAGAAAATTAAGATATATCATAAGCAAATTGCTTAAAATCAGTGGTAAAAAGGAAAATGTGAAAAGCAGTCAGGAGGAGAAGAGGAAAGAAAAACATTATGTACAAAGGATGAGAAATAGCACATTTCTCATCAGAAGCAATGTAAGCTAGGCAATAGTGAAACATATTTAAAGTATAAACTAGGGTTGGGAGAAGAGAGGCAAGGGGGAGACAGCAAAAACAGAAAAAGGAAGGTGAAACAAAGACCTTATTCAAACATAAAATGAAAGAATTCATCACAAATAGACCTGCATGACAAGAAATGTGCCTCAAACAGAATGAAAATGATACCAGATGGAAACCTAGATGTACTCCCCAAAAGGAAGAGCATTAGAAATAGAAACTACAAATATAAATACAAAGACTTTTTGAGTTTTTTTTTACACCCCCTGACTTTTTTTAATTTTTAAAATTTATATCTGTAAAATATAATCAACTGTTTCAAGCAAAAAAAAAAAATTCATAACAAGGTTTTGTAGGAATTTCAACATATATAAAATGAAACGTATGACAATAGCTTAAAGGCCAGGAGAGGAAAGGAAATGAAAAGTATATTACTGTCAGTCTCTTAAAATATAACATACATACAACAGCAAAGAATGACTATGAAATATTCAAGATGTGTAATATAAACCCCCAAACAACCAGTACAACCACAGTTATAACTAATAAAACAAAGGAGATTATACAGAACCATAAAAATATTAATCTGAAAGAAAGCAGAAAAGGAGTAAAGGAATATAAAAGGAACATAGAACAGCAGGGACATATAGAAAAAAGGCAAGATGGTCTGTTCAACACAATTATACCAAGAACACATTAAATGTAAACAGTCTTTAAAAACATAACTAAAAAGCAAAGCTAATCAGATTAGGAGGAAAAATGGGGGATAACTCCAAACTCTATGCTGAAAGATATTCTGTACTAATATAAATTGAAAGAAAATAGGAGTGGCTATGCCAATATACAAAGTGGATTCCATCCTCCAGTATTTTAGATCTAAGACACAGTACCAATCTCAGTCTTGAAATAAAATCTCCACCCAGGCATTGAAATAAGAATACAGTGTCATCATGCCTGTCCAGCTCTTTCACTCATGGTATAAAAGGTGGAAATCAAACTTTTAATGGCCTTTTTACGGTCATTTCCAGTTCTAAAGTCTTGAACCCTCTGCAAAAGCAGTCAGGAGGAGAAGAGGAAAGAAAAACATTATGTACAAAGGATGAGAAATAGCACATTTCTCATCAGAAGCAATGTAAGCTAGGCAATAGTGAAACATATTTAAAGTATAAACTAGGGTTGGGAGAAGAGAGGCAAGGGAGACAGCAAAAACAGAAAAAGGAAGGTGAAACAAAGACCTTATTCAAACATAAAATGAAAGAATTCATCACAAATAGACCTGCATGACAAGAAATGTGCCTCAAACAGAATGAAAATGATACCAGATGGAAACCTAGATGTACTCCCCAAAAGGAAGAGCATTAGAAATAGAAACTACAAATATAAATACAAAGACTTTTTGAGTTTTTTTTTACACCCCCTGACTTTTTTTAATTTTTAAAATTTATATCTGTAAAATATAATCAACTGTTTCAAGCAAAAAAAAAAAATTCATAACAAGGTTTTGTAGGAATTTCAACATATATAAAAATGAAACGTATGACAATAGCTTAAAGGCCAGGAGAGGAAAGGAAATGAAAAGTATATTACTGTCAGTCTCTTAAAATATAACATACATACAACAGCAAAGAATGACTATGAAATATTCAAGATGTGTAATATAAACCCCCAAACAACCAGTACAACCACAGTTATAACTAATAAAACAAAGGAGATTATACAGAACCATAAAAATATTAATCTGAAAGAAAGCAGAAAAGGAGTAAAGGAATATAAAAGGAACATAGAACAGCAGGGACATATAGAAAAAAGGCAAGATGGTCTGTTCAACACAATTATACCAAGAACACATTAAATGTAAACAGTCTTTAAAAACATAACTAAAAAGCAAAGCTAATCAGATTAGGAGGAAAAATGGGGGATAACTCCAAACTCTATGCTGAAAGATATTCTGTACTAATATAAATTGAAAGAAAATAGGAGTGGCTATGCCAATATACAAAGTGGATTCCATCCTCCAGTATTTTAGATCTAAGACACAGTACCAATCTCAGTCTTGAAATAAAATCTCCACCCAGGCATTGAAATAAGAATACAGTGTCATCATGCCTGTCCAGCTCTTTCACTCATGGTATAAAAGGTGGAAATCAAACTTTTAATGGCCTTTTTACGGTCATTTCCAGTTCTAAAGTCTTGAACCCTCTGCAAAATGTCAAAAAAACTGTGAGAGAATTGCAATATTTAAACGTCCAAATCTGATCAATTTCTGGATGTATTTGTCATTTTTATCACAGAAAAAGGTTCCAGGGCATTAAGGACTTATAACAAAAATCCAAAGCAATTTAACTATTTTTAATGATGGCGAACAGTAAATACATGACCAGAAACATCAAATACTAACATCAAAGTGAATTACATAAAGACTCAGAAAGTACCAACAGCCTAAAGGAATGTAGTAGAGAATTTAACAGACTATAAAGTTCACAAGAGAACATGACAAGAATCTAACACTCAATATAGTGCAAAGAAGTCTTATATTTAATCTACTGAAAAAGTCTCTAAATTCTGGACAGTCTCAGTCTACTACTTCAGCAGTGAAAATATAATTAAGATATGCTAATATTGGGCAAGAAAACAGTAAGACCTGGGGATATGGAAATGTCTTCCACACTGCTCAGGTGGGTAGTATGTGAACATGGGAAGGATTCTATGGTTGGTGAAAAGAACTGCAGAAGTCCCCAAAAATGATTTCGCTTTTAGAGAAGCCACAAACCAAAAAGGTTGTAAGTGTCCATTAATAGAAACATCTCATAGACCTTTGTCGCGGTCTACATGCCAAGAACAGAAATATCTATTTAAGGGAAATTCCATGAGGAGCATTCAAGGAAATCAACAAGTTTGGTACAGCAGAATTTGACGGCAGTTTCAAACAGTAATTTCAAAATGGACCTAAAAAACTATCACATTTCAGTACAAAGCACCGACTTTGAAGATGGAAGCCTTTAGTTTTCAAACCTGGCTCTACAACTGTGAGAACTGGTCATCTTTTGTTTCTACAACATCTCAGTTTTTTATTGAAATAGAATAATAGAATAAAATCTTTCTCACAGGGTTGTTTTAAGGACTTGATCATATACCCAAAGAACTGACATCACAGCTGAACACTTAGTAAGGTCTAACTAAACAGTATCAATTATTAATAATTAGGACCACCTTTCCTAAAGAACCAGAATATGCTGACTGGAAATGGCAAGTGAATGTAAGGAAACCTAAATTTACTACCGGAAGTCACTTTGGTGATATTTTTTCTTTTCCTACATAGAACTGGTATTTAAAACACAAATATCATCAGTTTTTTCAACTGCATAATAATCTTACTGGGATTTTGATTTACGGTTTAAAAACTTGTTAGGCTCAGGGGTTTCTCTCCCGTTTGTGAATAATAAATTGATTATCACAATGACTGATCAATGCTGTGATGATAGAGGACAATTCTAAAAATACAACATACAAAAACAGAGCCCTTGAAATGCTTGGTCTTCTGCTTTTGTAATTCTATTTCTTTCCTTAGAGAAAGTGATGGATATCTTATTATCACCTTCAACTGACTATGGATTAATAAAAGTTTTCTCTTTCCACAAATTTTTCCTTAATCCATTTCTCATACCTGGTAGTAGGAAACAGTATGGACAATAATTCTGGGTATAAAAGCTTTTCACATCTTTAATATGGTGAACTCATCTCAATATTGCTCTGATTGGCTGACAGTGACCTTATTCTTAAAAGCCTTCAATGAAGTCATCTCCAGAATTGCAAGACAGTTATTTATTGGCTTATTCGTTTTACTCAACCATTTAACTTCATAAAATAAAGTTCAAAATTAAACAAATTTTCACTAGCATTTTCTAATAGCAAGGCTAGGAAGACTTAACATTCTATCTCAAAATGGCCTGTTTTTAAATTCAAATCCACATTCTTTTTAAAAAACTGTTTTATTAATTTTTATTCGTATAGCTGCTTTATAATAGTATGTTAGCTTCTGCTGTAGAGCAAAGTGAATCAGCTACACATATATACATGTCCCCTTTTTTGGATTTCCTTCCCATTTAGGCAACCACAGAACATTGAATAGAATCCCCTGTGCTATGGTTGGGAGGGGTGGGAAGTGGGGGATATACATATGACTAATCTGGGAACATACATATCTGTAAACAACAAAACTCTGTAAAAGTTAAAAGCAAAATAAAGGTTTAAAAAAAAAAAAGAATCCCCTGTGCTATACAGCAGGTTCTCATTAGTTATCTCTTTTATACATATTAGTATATATATGTCAATCTCAGTCTCCCAATTCATTCCACCTTCCCCTAACCCCCTCGTTGAATGTTTGTTCTCTACATCTGTGTCTCTCATCTCTCAAAGTAGCATTCATTTTTGTACATATCTCCCAAAAAGAATGAAAGAAATAGGGTTGGATTTTAAAAGAAACAACAGTAAGAAAAAATTTCATGAACAGAATATTTAATAGTAATCAATTAAGTGCCCATCATAGCCCAAGTAGGAGAAGGTATAAAGATAAAAATGCCCCATCTGCCACGAAGTATATGGATTAATACAGATGCAGACACAGAACAAACTACATACGACATCTTGAAGAGAATTTTACCAAGTTGCAGCAAACTAAGTGACTCAAAATACCAATAACAAAAATCTATTCTCACGGTCTGGAAGTCAGAGGTCAAAAATCTAGTTGTCAATGGGGCTGATTTCTTCAGAAGACTCTATAAGAAAATGTTTCATGCCTCTCTCCAAGTTCTGGTGATTGTGACTATCCTTGGGGTTCCTTGACTTGTAGCTGCATCACTCCAATTTCTGCCTCTATTGAGGTGGACCCTTCCCCTGTGTGTCTACACATGGTCTTCTTATAAGGATACCAGTCATTGGATTTAGGGATTCCCTAATTCAATATGACCACACCTTAACTAATTCTATCTGCAAAGACTATTTCCAAATAAGGTTACACTCTGATATTCCAGATGGGCACGAAATTAGTTTGGGAAACACTGCTGAACCTGGTACAGAAGCATGCCAAGGAGTTCAGATGCTGCAAGGTTAATGTCTTGTCACATCTCTAAGCCATGCAAACCTTTTCAGTGTCTCCTCATACTGTTCCAAATGTTGACAAGTTCTTCAAATGCATTCTTTAGGAGGTTTCATTACCAGGTCTTTCAGTATTGTTGAGCAGCTGAATGGGCCTAAAGGGCTCTGGGGGTAGTCCTAACTGCTACAATTTATTCACCTCTACTATGTATTCACCCCTACAACCACTGTATGAAGGTATCTATATTATTTACCTCAACTTCTTCAAAGTAACTGCTATTTTTTTTTTTTAACTTTAGCCACTTTTATTGGTCTTTCATTTATTTATTTTCTTTGTTCTTTGGCCTGTGTGGGCCTCCCATTAGCACCAGCTCTGGGCACATGCACTCCAAAGTGCTGGATCGTAATTGAACATACCAGTCCAGTCACTCCGTGGCATGTGGGATCTTCCCATGCCAGGTATCGAACCGGCACCCCTTGCAGTGCAAGGTGGACTCTTTACCCACTGGACCACCAGTGAAGCCATGCTATTTTTATAGTATAATACACTATAACACTTTATAGCTGAGGAGACTGAAGTTAAGAGAAACAATGAGATTTGCTGAAGCTTACACTGTCCATAAGGAAAGACACATGGCTCCAACCCAGGTGAGTCAGCTTCCACTACCAGTACCCTGTGTCCCGCTGGGGACATGAAGAAAAAGGAGGGGCCTGAGCATGTAAGGAGTAAATGTATATAAATCAGGACCATCACCAATTAACCTGACAGAAGGGTCTCCTCCTCCCTTGCCAATCTCTTCTTATCCTCCATGCCTGCACTCTTAAATCAGCTCTGGGCAACTCTGCCTCCCAGCCATGTCCATTGCAGTAATGCTTAATTCTTCTCAAGTACCATGCAAGGCATAAAGTGGGAGTCACTCATGTATGCAATGAAGACCTAACAAGTTTTTAAGTAGGGAAGTGGCCTGATACAATCTGCTTTTAAGAAATGTGATGGGAAATGGGAGTCTTTAAGTCTAGAAGTGATTTAAGTTGCTACCATAACAATTCATCTAGGAGACCACAAGATCTCGGTCTAGGGAAGTGTAAGGGGGAACAAAGAGGAAGGAGCAGATCTGAATGCCAAAAAGTAAAATGATGAAACAGACTCTAGTGTGGCAGGGTAAAGAGTCCAAGCGAGACAGGTTTCCAGTTTGAGCAAATGGGTGGATGTGGACACTATTAAACATAAGAAGGAAGAAAGGAAGAGTATGTGTTAGAAGGTAACTGGTTCAGTTTGGGAGTCAGTACCCAGTCTATCAGAAATGACTAGTAAGCAGATGGAGCTCAGAACAAGCTCTTACCCAGAGACAATGACCACCGAAGCCTTGGACATAGAAGCGCTCAGCAATCTCAGGAAGAGCAAGCAGAGTGACAGAAACAGAAAAGACTGTCTCTGCGAGCACAGTGTGAAATACAGCCAAAAAGTGAAGGAGGATAAAAAAATTAAAAGAAGCTTCAGAATGTCACCCGCAGGGGCTTATTCATGACCTTAAGAAGTGTCACATTTGGGAGAAAATGTCTAAGTCAGGGCACAGGGGGTGCAGAGTAACTAGGAAACAAAGTGAATGTGGCAGGTACAGGCAACTCTTCCAAAATTTAGCAGAAAAAAAATGGAAAAAACAGAATAGCAACTTAAGTTGGAGGAGACTTGGTGGGAATGGGGTTGTCAGTTTTATTCTAAATTTAGGGTCAGAGCATAAAGGAAAAAACCACAAAAATACAGTGGGGAGAGGGAGGACTGAAAGCAAGAGAGAAAGAGAAATAAATTTCTGCAGAAAGAGACCAAAAATGTAAAAGAGGATGAATGGAAGGCTGAAGCAGTAGGTCGTGGAGGGTCACTCAAGAAGAAAATAGGCAGATAAGTGACCCCTGGGTGTAATAATAACTGCTATCAATTATTCAGTACCACTGTGTATTTTCTCATTCAACTCCTACAACTCTAACGTAGCTACTATTATTATCTGTACCTGGGAATCTTAGATTCCAAGAGATGACAAAGGTTTGCTGAAGCTTACACTGCCCAAATGGCAACCACTCCAGTATGCTTGCTTGGAGAATTTCATGAACAAAGCAGCCTAGTGGGCTGCAGTCCATAGGTTCATGAAGAGTAGGACATGTCTGAGCAACCAACACTACTACACTGCACTGCCCAAAAGAAAACAAGCAGGACTCTGGAGAGACGAGTTGAAGACATGAAACAAGGTGGAGAATGTTACATGCAAATTATAAATTGCAGTTTCTTCCCAAATGGGGAGACAAACCATGCAGATATGATTAAATACTGCCTCCTGCTCCAGACTGCAGGTGTCGAGGTATGGACACTGAAAGTTTTGAAGTTAACATAGGTAACAGTGATCACTACGACCTGTTTGGATGACCAGAAGACACCGCAAACTCTCTAAAATGGCTTAGATGTGGCACAGCCCTGCCCCGAGGGATCGCTGGGCTAGATTTAAGAATAGGAAAGAAGCTTCCCAAATGCCAGTGACTTTAACCCACTTACATGTAATTTCTCAGTAATTTTTAAAACTCCCCACTTTCCTATCACTTTACTTTCAACATAATGAAAACACAGCTTTAATCTGAGGGAGGAGAACTGATTACATCTAAATATATTCAGCTGGTTAAGAGATCCTGCGGCAATTACTAATTTACATTTTTATCACTGCCTTTTTAAACTTGATCTACACAAGTTCTGTCTATTGGTCCATTGTTTTAAGAAACTCCTCAAAGCTTCCTGATTTTTAATCATTCCTTTTTTGTTTTTAAATATTGTTTCTCAGGACTTCTGAAGTCATGAAGTCCACGAGTCACTAACTTCTGCTTTGTGTCTATGAAAGCCTTGGGTGAAAGACTTTATTTTTCCTTAGGGATTTTATTTTCTACAGTTAAATCAGCCAGAAAATATTATCTTTATATTTCTATGAGGCTTCTTTCAAGGTATGACAGTGTTGCTGATGGTCTGGCTACAAACTAAGAATTTGCGGTTCTTTCTAAAAACACTTCAAGATAAATTAATACCTGAAAGAAGAGTTCCAATGTATAAGCATAAGATGACAGCTCTAATACATGATTCAAGAAGTTTCCTTAGGTAGTTTCCTTCACATATGCATAAAATCAACTAATTCTTAATATTCACAAACGAAATTTAAAGATAACAATTTACCCTAGAGAAGTCTACAGATTCCCCCAACCCCTGTCAGCATTTGTGAGCAATGCTTCCTGCAAGCATGCGGGACCCTACCTTCAGGCTTTGTCCATCCATAGCACTATGCCTGAAGTGATTAGGGAATTAATTCTCCATGGAGCAGCCATCAAGTAGTGACAATTCTGGGACATGTACTGTATAGTCTCTCTAAGGTCCTCAGCAGAACTGAACCCCAGTTGCCCTCAACAGTCACCTGCTTATCAAGCATCTTTTACTGGCTTCTTCTCTCCCATTTCACTTTCCTACTCTCTTTTTGAAAGGTTATGGAATTGCTCTCAAAATTAACTACATATACTCAAAGCTGGTGACTGTTGGGGAGACAAGATAGATTCAAAAGAACTGTTACCAGGTTAGAGATCACAGCACATTACCAGATGAAGTTGTCAAATCTAAATAACCAGATACCCCTTTTCCCTGACAATGCTAACAACTTTGTGGTTTCTTCTTTTTTGGCATAACTGTAGTTTCTCAGTTGTGCAAAAAAGAAGAAAGTTAGGAGGAGAAATAGCCTCCACTTTCATGAAATCATCTCAGGTTTAGCCAAGAAAACAAAGTGTATTACAGAGCTGTCTATTTTAATAGAGAAAAGCTTTATACAGGAAACTAAACATCAAGATGCTTTCAAAGCCAAGTGGCCAAACAGAGGACAATAATGCAGAGATCTCCAATAGAAAGAAACTACCATCCAGTTCCTCAAAAAATTCAATGTAGAGTTATCTTATGATTAAAGTCATTCTACTCTTAGGTCTCTCTCTTTGTGCTTAGGAGAACTGAGAATTTCAATCTAAGAATTGGAAACACAGATTCACAAAAAAACTTACAGATGAACCTTCATAGCAGTATTACTCACAATAGCCCCCCAAATGCAAACAACTAATGTTCATCAATTGATGAATGGATAGATAAGTGAAATGTGATATATCCAAACAATGGAAACATCATTCAGTTACAGAATTGAAGTACTGATAGATACTACAACGTGGATAACCTTGAAGACATTGTGCTAACTGAAGTCAGTCACAAAAGACCACATGTTGCACAGTTCCATGTATATAAAATATGCAGAATAGGTAAACTCACTGGGACAAGAAATACATTGTTTGCCAGTGGCTGTAAGGTGAGGAGAATTGGAAGTGATTACTAAGGGGTACACACTTTCTTTCTGGGATGATGAAAATATTCATGAATTCAATAACCTTGATATTAGCACAAATCTCCAAATATACTAAAAAAGAAAGGGTGAATTCTATGCTATCTGAATTATATTTCAATCAGAAGGAAATAATGAAAAAGAAAAGAAGAAAGGAAGAAAGGAAAGAAGAGAGGAAGGAGCCACTATTAACCTCTAAGCAAAAGGGATAAAGGGCTGAGGTGCTTCACCAGAGCCCCCAGCAGAAACTGAAGCCACCGCAGTAGAGGGTGTTGGATGGGAGATGGAACCAGAAAGGAGACATATCTACCATCAGGCATTCAACCTGAAGCAGAAGGAGACAAGGAGACATGCCAGGCTTCTCCCTTCCACCTGCCCACTGTTCTCTTGCTGTTGGCCAAACCTAACCAGAAACCAGTTAGTGAGGGAACCTAAAAAACAGACTTCAGGTGTTGGCCCCATAATAAAGGAAGAATAAGGGAAGGGCAGGGACTGGTCTAAGAACAATCACACCTCTTCAAACATGAAACTTTTCCCAGTTGAGATTATTAATACAATTTGACCAATGGGAAAGCTATTATTTGTGAAAATCTAATGCAGCCACTCAACAAATGTTTTTTGGAAACAATGGAGGAAGAAGAGGATAATTATTTCAGTAGCAGTCACATTAAAATGGAAAATCAAGCATTACCTTAAGCCAAATGGGTACTCTCGTTTGGTCTTATGTTCTGCAAATATTATTGAGCACCCCAGAGACACACAGTAAAAGTGACACTATCCTTGACCAAAAGGAAATTACTAAAGAACTTTTAGTTTATCCATGGGAAAAATATTAATCAGGCCTATTTAAGACAAATTTTAAAAATCAGGAATCTTAACAGAATAGGTAGTATTTAATATGTAAATTTTAATACTGACTACCTTTCAAATACCTCAGCTAAAAACTAGAAAGGGAGTCTTTGGAAGGGTGCCAAAGAACCCTCCAATCTCCCTGAGTTTCCGTCTGTCAAAATATCTTTACCTCAGGGCAGGCCACAGTCTTTCTTCAACTACATTCCCATACACCTTCTTCCAATGCAGTTGCTACTCACTTCAGTATAGTGTAGGAAATACCCACTTAAACACAGAACATAATTTGTAGCTCAAATTTCCCAATGAAAACAACCTGGGGGTAAGGAAACAAAGTGAAATTTGGATTGATCCAAGTTTCTCAGACCCTTCAGGACATTTAAAATCTCCAAGCAGATATGGCTCTAACCAACTCTTGACATTCAGATGTTAAGTTATTATTCTGACATCAATGAGCTGTTGCACCTTGCTGTTAATTTCATCCCTAGAAATAGTGCTGGCAGAGAATCGGCTCTTACAGGCATTAATATGAACTGAGGCTAGATTCCTGCTGACTACAGAAGTGTCTTTAATCTAGGGTATATGTCATACCTTGAAGAAATCCTGAAACAGAATTATTAAAGATGTCTTTCTCTTTAAAAAAAAAAAAAAAGACAGGCAGTTCTTTTCTCTTTATATAAGCAAGTGAATCACAAAAGCAAATTTCCTCTTTTTGCTTAAGGCCAAAACAATGTCAAATAAAATAAAGCAAAAGATAAACACATACCTCTGAGGCCATACTTTCCTCATTCCCTCCTTTCCTCCTCAATAATTCTCAATATTAACACAGCTTGGGAGGATGAATGCCCAGAATTAGGAAGGAGTAAAGGATAGAATTTAGCAAAGAACAGCAAATGGGACTACTAAACCCCTGAAAGTACATAGCATGCAAATGTTTCCAGGGATAGACTACTTTAAAGCAAATCCACATATAAAAAAAAAAACAAACTAAATCAACATTAAAGTCATACTTTTCAACAGTTTACTTGAAAAATACCATTTATTATAGACCCTAGCCACACATGAAAGCACAGTACAAAGATAACTGTTTTGTTTCTCCACATGTATTTATGAGAAGTAGAGTCATGTCAAGCACTCAGTCAATTTTGCTCTTGGATCTTGATAGCAATGGATACCTAAAGTGAGAGTCCAGTTGACTACAAAACTTTAAAATAGTTTCTTTCCATAGCTCCAAAGGAAAATTATCAACACTTGAGATGATGCATGTGAATCAGTAGGTATATTAACTTCATAAAATAGAGTAATTCATAATAAAGATATTAAGCTATGCTAATATATTTAATCAATATGTTTCATCAAACATAAAATCTTCCCCAAAAGTGACTTTAAATGCTTTCTTTAATTTGCTTAATTAAGGTAATTCCCAATTACCAGCTTATTTTGTTTTCAAGGTCTTATAAAATAATTAACCAGAAGAAATTAAAAATTCCTGAAGTTATAAAACTCATCATCTCTTGATTACTTATACTGTATACAGCCCAGCAGGGGGTGTTTTAAGCTAAATATTTAGCAACCTCATTCACATTAAAGAATATGTTAAAGACAAATGTAGCAAGAATGATCTACTTTTCTAGGACTATTTGCACCTATCTAATATGGAAAGAGAAACATGGAAGTATTCTGGGCAGATAAAGAATCACAAAAAGAAAACTAAGCATGTGACTGAAGTGTATGTGAAATTACTAAACATCAAAGATAACTAGTGTTCATATAGACACACAACAGCAAATTACTTCGCATAATCTTTTGTTAATATAAAAAAACTGACAATAAAATTATGTACTTAGGTTTTTTCATTCTACAATAAAGACATGGACTGTATCTGTGTGCTATGTCTAGAATTTTCAGATGATACTGTTACCACTTTTTTTTATCTGGTCCCATACAATTTAGCAATTAATAACACAATGTATTGGGTAATTAATTATTATATTAATCTCATCTTGCTATCTAGATTAAGTATTCCTCTGTACTCCCAAATTTCCTTGCACATGTAGCAGCTCAAAAAATACTGACTGATAAGCATGTTTATCTAAATTGAAGGTGTTGAGTCTATAAACATATTGGCTGACATCCAATTCTCCATTTTATTGTGTTATTTTAATAGCCAAAAGTTGGTATCTACATGTCAGAGATAACTCACACCCAAATAATGCATCAACATTCTTTTCATTCCCCAGATGGTATTCAAGCGAACTTACATTGGTATCTTAATCTAGAAAAACACCAACCTGTTATATAATTAAAGGATAAAACAGTTTAGGCTGTTATTAAGAGGAAGGTTCTTTTTCTGTGGTTTCTCTTTGTATTGTTACTGTGTATCTGAAATACATGTCTAAAGCATATGTTAAAGAGTTAAAATGTTAATAAAATGGCTACCACTAAAAATCACACCCAGATGAAGAAAGAGAACATGCCCACTTCGAGCCCCTACCCATCACATCATCTGCTCTTTCCCAGAGGTGACCTGTTCTCTAATGTTTATTTTGCTCTTCCCTTCACGCTCCTTAGACTTTTACTACCTGAGTGTGTATACCCCAAACAGGATATTGTTTAGTGTGGCTATTTTGGGTCTTAAGAAACACAATCCATATGCATTCTTTCAGTGTTGAGCTTCTTTTGTTCATTCAACATTATTCATTCTCCAAGTCTATTCCCTATGTGGCAGTCAAAGGGATTCTATTAAATATAAGTCAAGCTGGGACACAGACTGCTCAGAACCCTACAGTGGTCACTCAACTCAGTAAAAACAACAATGCCAGTAAGGCTCTCCACAGTCTGAGTACACAGTTACTTCTCTAATTTCATTCCTGGATACCTCTTCTCCAGGAATGCCCCTCCCCGTGCCTACACATCAGCCTGAGGGATTCCTCCATCTCCACCTCCTGTGGCTTATACCTTACCACCTTCTACTCCTCTATTTTCACATTCTCGGGTCAGAAAAGTCTATCCGACCTCTCCATTTCAATTTGCAAACATAGGCACACTTGACCCCACTTCCAGAAATTCCTGATTGCTTTTCCATGATTTCCTTTTATTTTCCACAGCACTCATCACTTTGACACTGCATTTATTGGATATGTTATTTGTTCTCTGTTTGCTGTCTCTATCAGAATTTAAGCTCCATCAGGTCTCCCCAGCACGTAGAACAGTAACTGTCACATAGGAGGGATTTAGTAATGTATTTTCTGTTTACATTTAAACAGTTATATTATGTGTTATCATCACATTTTAACAGATATCTCTTCCTAATGTCCTAGAAGGCCAAAAGTTGGTATCTACATGTCAGAGATAACTCACACCCAAATAATGCATCAACATTCTTTTCATTCCCCAGATGGTATTCAAGCGAACTTACATTGGTATCTTAATCTAGAAAAACACCAACCTGTTATATAATTAAAGGATAAAACAGTTTAGGCTGTTATTAAGAGGAAGGTTCTTTTTCTGTGGTTTCTCTTTGTATTGTTACTGTGTATCTGAAATACATGTCTAAAGCATATGTTAAAGAGTTAAAATGTTAATAAAATGGCTACCACTAAAAATCACACCCAGATGAAGAAAGAGAACATGCCCACTTCGAGCCCCTACCCATCACATCATCTGCTCTTTCCCAGAGGTGACCTGTTCTCTAATGTTTATTTTGCTCTTCCCTTCACGCTCCTTAGACTTTTACTACCTGAGTGTGTATACCCCAAACAGGATATTGTTTAGTGTGGCTATTTTGGGTCTTAAGAAACACAATCCATATGCATTCTTTCAGTGTTGAGCTTCTTTTGTTCATTCAACATTATTCATTCTCCAAGTCTATTCCCTATGTGGCAGTCAAAGGGATTCTATTAAATATAAGTCAAGCTGGGACACAGACTGCTCAGAACCCTACAGTGGTCACTCAACTCAGTAAAAACAACAATGCCAGTAAGGCTCTCCACAGTCTGAGTACACAGTTACTTCTCTAATTTCATTCCTGGATACCTCTTCTCCAGGAATGCCCCTCCCTGTGCCTACACATCAGCCTGAGGGATTCCTCCATCTCCACCTCCTGTGGCTTATACCTTACCACCTTCTACTCCTCTATTTTCACATTCTCGGGTCAGAAAAGTCTATCCGACCTCTCCATTTCAATTTGCAAACATAGGCACACTTGACCCCACTTCCAGAAATTCCTGATTGCTTTTCCATGATTTCCTTTTATTTTCCACAGCACTCATCACTTTGACACTGCATTTATTGGATATGTTATTTGTTCTCTGTTTGCTGTCTCTATCAGAATTTAAGCTCCATCAGGTCTCCCCAGCACGTAGAACAGTAACTGTCACATAGGAGGGATTTAGTAATGTATTTTCTGTTTACATTTAAACAGTTATATTATGTGTTATCATCACATTTTAACAGATATCTCTTCCTAATGTCCTAGAAGGCCAGGAATGAATTTAGTTGAATAGTACTCTATGTATGGCCCACAATACAAGGTCACAAAGTATTTGTTATTGGTCCATGGCAAGTAAGCACAGAAACTGAGAGTTTATAGCAATTTGACAGTCATGTTACGTTGGCTGTATCTTTTTTAAATTTTTATTGTTCTTACAATGTGTATTTCTTGTATTTAACAAAAGTATTGGTTTCTGATGAATTTGAAGGTTAAGAAAGAAAAACTGTATTTTCACCACAGTTTAAGAAGCACTGACGGAAACTTCTCAACGTCTCAAGACTTCTGGCTAGTCTGTGGAAGTACTTGGCCATACTCTAGACTCAGAGCCCTAGCCCATGAGCCAGGTCCCTCTCATCCAGCACATTCTATGTCATCTGGGGTCTCCAGTACATATATGTGATCTCCCAAGCACACACACCCAAGTTCTAGGTGCCTGCATATGCACACAATCAGATACAAACAGCCATCCCAAAGCCAAAATGTGCTCACGAGTAGTTCACACAGGGAATGTCAGGGTTCTGTGTTACCATCCTGGAGCAGGTAGGCAACAGACTCCATGCAGTCACATTCGTTTCACCCTGCAGACTCCGGGCTCCACAGGCAGGAATGCAGGCACAAGCAGTTCAGGGTGAGGCTCTTAAAGGAACAGGGACCCTCTCAAATAGCTGAAGGGCAGTAACAGCTGAATATGATGAAAGAAACTGGAAGATGGAGCCAACTGTATGCTGTGGCTGGAGCGACAGTATCAGGAACAAAGGAAGAATGAAAGGAAAGACTTCACCTCTGTCCTCCTGAGCTTTTCATCAGGCCTACATTTGCAGGAACTAGCCAGAAGCCTCCTGGTGAGAAATTCAGGAAGTCTCAATTGCAGCTCACTCTATGCCCTGCACACGCATCCTGTGTTGGGTTCTGTGTTATAAACACCTTCTAAATACTTACAGAAGTTTTTGTTTACTGCTACTTTGCTCTCTTCATTCCAGCTTTTGATGAATTCTCAATTTTAATATACAAACTCACCCATTTTTTCCTTTATGGTTAAAGTTTGAGTTTCATGTTTAAGAAATCTCTCCCTACATCAAGGATATGAAAATAATTCCTGTATTAGCTTCTAAAAGCTATCTTGTTTTATAAACTATAGCTTAAAGACTCATTAGGTGTTAAGTATGACAGTGACTTCTGTGCTTAGTGTGAGGTAGGGGTACATGTTTTTTTCCACATACATAGCCAGATGTTCCATCACCAGTGACCCTCCTCTGATCTGTATTTATCACATCTGTCATGCATGAAACATCATTACATGTGTGGATGTCTATCTGGGCTCCTTTATGCTCCTATAGCTCTGTCCCTGTATCTATTACTAGAGCTTTATATTGATCTTGCAGGCAAGAATATTGATCTTGCAGGCAATTTCCTGAACTTTGTTCTTTGTCTTTAAGAATATTGTGGTTATTCTTGGTCCTTGCATTACCATATAAGAAGCTTATCAAATTTCATGAAAGAAAAATAAATTCTGTATGGACCCTAAACCGAACTGCACTGAATCTATATCAATTAGAGAACAACTGACATCTTTACAATATTGAATTTTACAATCCATAAGCTTGGCTTATCTCTTGGTTAGGTCCTCTTTAATATCCTTCAATAAAGTTTTGTAATTTTCCCATAAAGCTCTTGTATCTTCTTTGTTATATTTATTCCTCAGTGGTCACATCTTGGTACTATTATAAGCATTTTTTTTAATCCATTTTCTGAATGTTACTGGCATGTAGAAATGCAACTGATTTTTGTAAACTGATTTTTATATTTAATAATACTTTTCTAAACTCATTAATTCTAATAAATTATCTGTAAATCTCTTTGTATTTTCTATGCAACTATATCATCTGCCAACAGTGACAGTTTTTCCCCTTCCATCCGGTTCTAATACATTTTACTTCTTATTCTTCATGGTGCTCATCAAAATTTTCTATAAACTCAATTTGCAGCTCAGAAGCCTCTAAATGGCCCTTCCCCACACGCATCCTGTGTTGGGTTCTGTGTTATAAACACCTTCTAAATACTTACAGAAGTTTTGTTTACTGCTACTTTGCTCTCTTCATTCCAGCTTTTGATGAATTCTCAATTTTAATATACAAACTCACCCATTTTTTCCTTTATGGTTAAAGTTTGAGTTTCATGTTTAAGAAATCTCTCCCTACATCAAGGATATGAAAATAATTCCTGTATTAGCTTCTAAAAGCTATCTTGTTTTATAAACTATAGCTTAAAGACTCATTAGGTGTTAAGTATGACAGTGACTTCTGTGCTTAGTGTGAGGTAGGGGTACATGTTTTTTTCCACATACATAGCCAGATGTTCCATCACCAGTGACCCTCCTCTGATCTGTATTTATCACATCTGTCATGCATGAAACATCATTACATGTGTGGATGTCTATCTGGGCTCCTTTATGCTCCTATAGCTCTGTCCCTGTATCTATTACTAGAGCTTTATATTGATCTTGCAGGCAAGAATATTGATCTTGCAGGCAATTTCCTGAACTTTGTTCTTTGTCTTTAAGAATATTGTGGTTATTCTTGGTCCTTGCATTACCATATAAGAAGCTTATCAAATTTCATGAAAGAAAAATAAATTCTGTATGGACCCTAAACCGAACTGCACTGAATCTATATCAATTAGAGAACAACTGACATCTTTACAATATTGAATTTTACAATCCATAAGCTTGGCTTATCTCTTGGTTAGGTCCTCTTTAATATCCTTCAATAAAGTTTTGTAATTTTCCCATAAAGCTCTTGTATCTTCTTTGTTATATTTATTCCTCAGTGGTCACATCTTGGTACTATTATAAGCATTTTTTTTAATCCATTTTCTGAATGTTACTGGCATGTAGAAATGCAACTGATTTTTGTAAACTGATTTTTATATTTAATAATACTTTTCTAAACTCATTAATTCTAATAAATTATCTGTAAATCTCTTTGTATTTTCTATGCAACTATATCATCTGCCAACAGTGACAGTTTTTCCCCTTCCATCCGGTTCTAATACATTTTACTTCTTATTCTTCATGGTGCTCATCAAAATTTTCTATAAACTACTGGATAAAAGCATTAATAGCTACAGGGACATTCTCATCTTTTGCTAATCTCACATATAAGGTTTCAAAGTTTCACCAGTAAGTATGCCAATTACTTTTCTAAATTTTTTTTTTTTTAAGAAATCCTTGACCAATTTCAGGAATTTCCCTACTGGTCTCAGATTACTAAAAATATCTCCTAATTGTATGGTAAATTTCAAATGGTTTGTATGCATGTACTGAGGTGATCATTTGATTTTTCTTTTAATCCACTCATGTAGCAAATAACATTAATATTCTGAAGTTAAACCAACCTAATATTCCTAGGAGAAAGTATCTCTTGACCATAATTCTTTTACCTTTATATATATCACAGGTTTTGATTTGCTAATATTTTATACAGGATTTTTAAAATATACTTTCATTATGATAACTCGCGATGATTGTTTCTTGTATTATCTGTGTCAACTTTTGACATCAAGGATATGCTAATCTTTTTTTTTTTCCTATGCTCTGGAATAGCATATGTGTGGACTCATTTTTCCTGGAACATTTACAGATATTGCCGGAAAGTGAACTTTCTTTGTAGGAATATTTTTTATTATGAATTAAATTTTTTCATTGTTTTTTCTTGTTTGAGTTTCCTATCTAGAGTCTCTTTTTGATAAATTTTCCAAGATTTTTCCCATTTCTCATCAATTTTCAAAGTCATATCCTGATTATTATTATAACCTGCTGTTATCATTACAGCATCCAGAATATCTACACTTAAAATTCATTTTTTCAACCCCAATAATGACTACTTTATTAATCAATCTCACTAGTCATTTGCCTGTTATATTAATCTTTTCAAATAACTTAGTTTTATAAATCTTCTTCATTAATACCTTAATCCCTATTGTATTGAATTCCACTTTTATGCATATTACCTCTTATTTCTACTTTCTTTGCATTTAATTAGGAAGGAATCTTACTGCATTTTTACTTTTATCTCTTTATGACACCACGTAATGCCATTAAATTTCCTCTAAGGTTTGCTTTAGCTGCATTCCAGTTTTGACACTTAATATTTTTATTATAAATCAGTCCTAAGTGTTTTCTAATTCTCATGATAGCTTCTTTATTGACTCTAATTGTTTAGAAGCTCCTTTTTGATTTTCTAACATGCTTTTTTGAATTTTATTTTCATAACTGATTTCTATATTAATTACATTATAGCAGCCAAAGATATTTTTCCTTGATAATCAGCATAAATGTATATTTTAATCTTTTCTCCCCTTACCTTTTCCCCTGTCGTTGTATTTTATGTTACAAGTGGCTAAAACTATGGTCTTTAGCTTACAGGATATCCAAATGGGATTGTTACTCAGTCAGAAGGGTAATTATCATCATCTAGTGATGAATTCAGTGACAGAATTCTGTATCTTCTAGTTTGTTTGCAAAAGAGAACTTCAATCTATAAGGCAGAAGTATAACATTACATTTATTGTCCTTGTATGAGCTAAAAAATTAGAGTATATTTAGGTGCTGAGTATATATAGCGGAAGTAGTTGATTGTGCTATGTAGTTTCAACTGTATATAGTTCATTATGCTATTTAATTCTCCATTTGCTCTTCAGTTTTCCCTATAATGCCAGAGCTTGGAGCCTGCAATTGCATTTTCCAGACTCTTTTCCAGCTGTCCTCCTGTTGGGTTCTTTCAGCGGGAGTCACTAATAAGAGACTAGAAAGCATGAGAGAGAAAAAAACCGCTCTTTCCTGGCCTCTAACAGAGCTTTCGGCTCTGCTTCTGACATTAACGCCAACAGCAGCAAATGTACAACAGTGGCATCCCAGGACAGTCACCATCAATTCCACGTAACTATATTTTCCACTTGTTCTCCCAGCTCTTCCAACTTCTCTGTGATAAATTTTCTAAATCTTATGTTTGAAATACCCAAAGTGGTTTCTTATTTCTTATTAAACATTGACAAATGCATAAGGCATTCTTCTAGTTTTTTAAAAAATTGCTTCATCAAGATAAGAGAAAACAGACTATTATCTGAATGCCTTGAAATGTTATAAATTGCTTTAAGGCCCAGAATAAAATCAATTTGCAAAAATAGCTCATGTTACTTGAAAGGATAAATATTCTGCAGTTGCCACGTAGACTGTTTAAAATATGTCTAGTAGGTCAAGTTTGCTCGTTGTGTTACTCAAATTTTCTATAGCCTTCCATAATTTTTATCTACTTGATTCACTAATTAGTAAAAATAATTACTGTGACTTTTTAATCTATTTATCCCAATTTTTGCTTTATTTTGAGACCTTGTTATTAAGTTCATAAAAAATTGCTATGTTTTACTATTATACTAGTAAATAGTCACTTTGTAGCTAAAAAATGGTCCTCTTTATTTTCAGTAATGATATTTGCCTTAAATTTTATTTTGTTGGATGTTAACATGACTGTACAGGTTTTGTTTGTTTGGAATCTTCCTAGTATACTATTTCCCATGCTTTTATTTTCAACTTTCCTGTATCCTTATGTTTTAGATGTGCTTCTTGTCAACAGCACATGGCTAGATTTTGTTTGTTCTATAGCTCAATCTGATAATTTTTGTCCTTTAACAAGTCTATTTACACTTAATTATTGACATTTGTTTCCATATCAATCACTTTTCAAAGCTTTCTATTTACATCATCTTTTCACTTCTTTTTTGATTTTTTAAATTTCATTTTACTTACATTTTTCTCTTCTACTAGTGTAGACATACATTTTGTTTCCATATCCATCACTTTGTTTCAAGCTTTCTATTTACAACATGTTTTCACTTCTTTTTTGCTTTTTTTTTAAATTTCATTTTACTCATATTTTTCTCCTCTACTAGTGCAGACATACATTTTGTTTTCACTCCTTTAGAAATTACCCTACCAATTACAACACACATATATCAGAGTCAAAAGTTTATTGACCCCCCCATCTCTGAGAAACACAAGGACATTAAAAACTTTACTTTCAGTCTTCCACTCCTGCACTTATAAACACTTAGACTTAGGTTTCTTTAGACCCAGATAATATGAATTTAAGCTACAAACCTCTATGAGTGATTTGTAGGTCCAAATGGTCCACTCTGACAAAAGACACTTGATCTTTCAACCACCTCAACTACCATTACTCTCACAGTACTCCATGTTCCATCTCCCTTGATACTTTGAGATCATTCCTTCTCTGTATAGAGCATACTTTCTTATTAACCACCTGGTTCCTTATTCTTACATATCATCTCTTCCAAGCTGCCCTCCTTGATTGTCCTGCAAGCCAAGTTATTTTCCTTACTTAGATATTTCCATCTTCCCATTATAGCATGTATTATACAATTTTATAATTCCTTTTGGGAGGAGAGGGTACCATTTCTACATTTTCCATAGACTATAAGTTCTTTGACAATTGGAACTATGTCTGATGTTTCCCTTTTAAATCCCCAGTTCTTAGCACAACATCTGACACTACTAGTCACTTGATAAATATTTGCTGAACAAAAACAGTCCCCCAGGACTTCCCTGGTAGCTCAGTGGTGAAGAGTTCACCTGCCAGTGCAGGAGACACAAGTTCAATCCTTAATCTGGGAAGATCCTACATGCTGCGGAGCAACTAAGTCCGTGAGCCACGACTATTGAGCCTGTGCACTAGAGCCTCAGAGCCACAACTATTGAGCCCACATGCCGCAACGATTGAAGCCTGTGTGCTCTAGAGCCCAAGAGAACTTACTGCAATAAGAAGCCTTCTCACCTCAACTAGAGAGTAGCCCCACTCCCTACAACTAGAAAAGAGCCTACAGCAGTAATGAAAACCCAGAAGAGCCAAAAATAAATAATTAAAAAAAAAAAGAGTCCCTCTTTTGAAATCCTTCATTGGTTTTCCATTGTGTTCTTATAAAACCTTGCATGTGTGTTACATCATCTTAGTCATCTCTGACTCTTTGCTACCCCATGCACTGTAGCCAACCAGGCTCCTCTGGTCCATTGGATTCTCCAGGCAAGAAGACTGGAGTAGGCTGCCACGCCATCTTCCAGGGGATCTTCCCAAACCAGGGACTGAACCTGTGTCTCATGTATTGGCAGCTGGGTTCTTTACCACTGGCACCGTCTAGGAAACCCCAAACCTTGCAGGATCTGGCCAATTCTGAAATATGAATTTAAGCCCCTTGATACTCCATTGACAAAAGACACTTGATCTTTCAACCACCTCAACTACCATTACTCTCACAGTACTCCATGTTCCATCTCCCTTGATACTTTGAGATCATTCATTCTCTGTATAGAGCATACTTTCTTATTAACCACCTGGTTCCTTATTCTTATATATCATCTCTTCCAAGCTGCCCTCCTTGATTGTCCTGCAAGCCAAGTTATTTTCCTTACTTAGATATTTCCATCTTCCCATTATAGCATGTATTATACAATTTTATAATTCCTTTTGGGAGGAGAGGGTACCATTTCTACATTTTCCATAGACTATAAGTTCTTTGACAATTGGAACTATGTCTGATGTTTCCCTTTTAAATCCCCAGTTCTTAGCACAACATCTGACACTACTAGTCACTTGATAAATATTTGCTGAACAAAAACAGTCCCCCAGGACTTCCCTGGTAGCTCAGTGGTGAAGAGTTCACCTGCCAGTGCAGGAGACACAAGTTCAATCCTTAATCTGGGAAGATCCTACATGCTGCGGAGCAACTAAGTCCGTGAGCCACGACTATTGAGCCTGTGCACTAGAGCCTCAGAGCCACAACTATTGAGCCCACATGCCGCAACGATTGAAGCCTGTGTGCTCTAGAGCCCAAGAGAACTTACTGCAATAAGAAGCCTTCTCACCTCAACTAGAGAGTAGCCCCACTCCCTACAACTAGAAAAGAGCCTACAGCAGTAATGAAAACCCAGAAGAGCCAAAAATAAATAAATAATTAAAAAAAAAAAGAGTCCCTCTTTTGAAATCCTTCATTGGTTTTCCATTGTGTTCTTATAAAACCTTGCATGTGTGTTACATCATCTTAGTCATCTCTGACTCTTTGCTACCCCATGCACTGTAGCCAACCAGGCTCCTCTGGTCCATTGGATTCTCCAGGCAAGAAGACTGGAGTAGGCTGCCACGCCATCTTCCAGGGGATCTTCCCAAACCAGGGACTGAACCTGTGTCTCATGTATTGGCAGCTGGGTTCTTTACCACTGGCACCGTCTAGGAAACCCCCAAACCTTGCAGGATCTGGCCAATTCTGAAAGTTTAGTTAATTATCAATTATGAAATCTTTTCTAGTCATTGACTGATACAAACACCAATATGTCTGCCTTGTCATCAATCTCAAGAGAAAAGGGGATTGTAATTCTACCAAAGTGATCCTATAAAGGTGGGCATATGTGCCACATTCAATGTGAATTAACAGAAGCTGATCAGAACTGAGAGCAGATCTGAGAACATACATATCTGTAAACAACAAAACTCTGTAAAAGTTAAAAGTAAAATAAAGGTTTAAAAAAAAAAAAAAGATAGTGTCATAGTGCTAAGGGAATAGGAGTGCTTACAATGGCTTGGGGCGAAGGTCTGGAGGGGTGGGACGGGGGGAACTGGGCGGGTGGGGACCATGGATATGCATATGACTGATCTGGGAACATACATGTCTGTGAACAACAAAACTCTGTAAAACTTTTAAAATAAAGAATAAAAAAAATAGAATTAAAAAAAAAAAAAAAAAAGAACTGAGAGCAGGCTCAGGCACTGCCACCTGTCATCTGTAAAAGTGAAATAATGACCAGTGGACCTGCCATCTCTCTCCTCACTTCCACATCTATACTACACTATTCATGTACAGTCAGACCAACATTATCTTGCATCTGAAAGGGAAAGAAAGCTCTTTTTGTCAGTTTAAAGAGTATCTTCCTGGCTGTGCTGATCAAGACATTATAATCTGAGTCTGCCTATGCCCAGTCTAGAGCAGAAGCATGCTTTCTCTGTAGATGCTTAAGATCATTTTCTATTCAAAATGGTATTTAATATGCTTCCTAAATAAAAAGTTGACCTTCAAATAATCGGCCAATTTCACTGATGAATTTAGATGCCAAAATGCTCAACAAAATCCTAGCAAACAGAATTCAACAACACATCAAAAAACTCATAAAGCGTGATCAAGGCAGGTTCATCCCAGGCAGTCAAGCATTCTTCAATATCCACAAATCAATCAATGTGATACACCATATCAACAAACTGAGAGACAAAAACCACATAATAATCTTGATAGATGCAGAAAAAGCCTTTGACAAAATCCAACACCCATTTATGATAAAAACTCTTCAAAAAATGGGCATAGGTGCGTGCCCAAGCCAGCATAGGACCTATGTCCTTGCTCAATGCAGGACCGCCCCAGGATCCCCACCCGCGTGCCGTGTCCCACGTCCCCTGCCACCCAGCCGCACACCCCGCCACACTGCGCAAGAAGATGGTGGGGTCGGTGGCCGACAGTGATGCAGTGGTGAAACTAGATGATGGGCATTTAAACAACTCCTTAGGCTCTCCAGTTCAAGCTGACGTGTACTTCCCATGACTGATTGTGCCATTTTGTGGGCATACTAAAGGCGGCATGAGACCAGACAAGAAGGTGTTAGTGATGCGCACTGTAGACCTCAACCCAGAAAGCTTTGCCATCAGCTTGACCTATGTTGATTAGGCAGATCCTCCGGCGGATGCGGCAACTGAACTCAAAGCAGTGTTCACAGACAGGCAGCTACTCAGAAATTCTTGTATATCTGGGGAAAGGGGTGAAGAACAGTCAGCAATCCCTTACTTCCCATTCATCCCAGACCAGCCATTCAGGGTGGAAATTCTTTGTGAACACCCGCATTTCAGAGTATTTGTGGATGGACACCAGCTTTTTTATTTTTACCATTGCATTCAAACGTTGTCTGCAATGGACACCATCAAGATTAACGAGGACCTCCAGATCACTAAGCTGGGCTTATATTGTTAAACCCACGTCTGTTTCAAAAAAACAGCATCAGGTGCCACAACTGTCTGACCGTTTGCTGGAAGAAGTGTCCTAGCAAGATCTGAAGACTTTAAAACAAAAACCCCAAACATCACAGTTTTCTTCTTTCTGTGCACTTTAAACCCAAAATGACTTCAACAGTGGTTTGCCATTGGGATGCTGTCAGAACTAAGACACTGAGCCATTATTCCCAGAACAAAGTAATACAATTATGTTGGATTTTATTCAGACTAAACGGAAATGGATTTGTGACAATTTGTCATTTGGTAATAAGTTATTCATCTTTTCCAAGCAAAGTGATGTTTAGAAAAAATGCTGAAAAAAAAAAGGGGGATCATTTCAAGGTTCATCCCAGGCAGTCAAGCATTCTTCAATATCCACAAATCAATCAATGTGATACACCATATCAACAAACTGAGAGACAAAAACCACATAATAATCTTGATAGATGCAGAAAAAGCCTTTGACAAAATCCAACACCCATTTATGATAAAAACTCTTCAAAAAATGGGCATAGGTGCGTGCCCAAGCCAGCATAGGACCTATGTCCTTGCTCAATGCAGGACCGCCCCAGGATCCCCACCCGCGTGCCGTGTCCCACGTCCCCTGCCACCCAGCCGCACACCCCGCCACACTGCGCAAGAAGATGGTGGGGTCGGTGGCCGACAGTGATGCAGTGGTGAAACTAGATGATGGGCATTTAAACAACTCCTTAGGCTCTCCAGTTCAAGCTGACGTGTACTTCCCATGACTGATTGTGCCATTTTGTGGGCATACTAAAGGTGGCATGAGACCAGACAAGAAGGTGTTAGTGATGCGCACTGTAGACCTCAACCCAGAAAGCTTTGCCATCAGCTTGACCTATGTTGATTAGGCAGATCCTCCGGCGGATGCGGCAACTGAACTCAAAGCAGTGTTCACAGACAGGCAGCTACTCAGAAATTCTTGTATATCTGGGGAAAGGGGTGAAGAACAGTCAGCAATCCCTTACTTCCCATTCATCCCAGACCAGCCATTCAGGGTGGAAATTCTTTGTGAACACCCGCATTTCAGAGTATTTGTGGATGGACACCAGCTTTTTTATTTTTACCATTGCATTCAAACGTTGTCTGCAATGGACACCATCAAGATTAACGAGGACCTCCAGATCACTAAGCTGGGCTTATATTGTTAAACCCACGTCTGTTTCAAAAAAACAGCATCAGGTGCCACAACTGTCTGACCGTTTGCTGGAAGAAGTGTCCTAGCAAGATCTGAAGACTTTAAAACAAAAACGCAAACATCACAGTTTTCTTCTTTCTGTGCACTTTAAACCCAAAATGACTTCAACAGTGGTTTGCCATTGGGATGCTGTCAGAACTAAGACACTGAGCCATTATTCCCAGAACAAAGTAATACAATTATGTTGGATTTTATTCAGACTAAACGGAAATGGATTTGTGACAATTTGTCATTTGGTAATAAGTTATTCATCTTTTCCAAGCAAAGTGATGTTTAGAAAAAAATTGCTAAAGACTTAAAAATGGCAACAACAAAGACGGTACACAGACATCAACTTGTTCCTGCACTGAAGAGGAATTGTGTAGCACAACCAACATTTTAGTTAGGGTACTTAACATAAAATGTAGGTTGTTCAAGGTTTGGGTTTTTTTTTCCCCCCTTTTTGCACAGCATAATGTTAATTCTGATTTTTAAAGCTTTCTTGTAGTTATTTATTTCTACTCAGTGTATGTGTTAGAGAACAATTAATGTCTCAAGAATAGCAAGTTACAAACTTTTGAATGTGCAATTATCTTAGGTCTGAGGGAGAAAATTACCTATTACAACCATGAAAAAGGTGAGTTTCTACTTTAAAGCATTGAGTCAGGGCTTCCCCGGTAGTCCAGTGGTTAAGGACACCACCTTGCAGTGTAAGGGGTACCGGTTCGATCCCTGGCCTGGGAAGATCCCACGTGCCACAGAGCAGCTGGACTGATGTGTCCAATTACCGAGCCAGAGCTCTGGAGCACATGCGCCCAGAGCCGGTGCTCTGCGACAACAGAGGCCACCGCGATGGGAGGCCTACACAGGCCAAGGAACAGAGATGGATGAAAATGGACAAATGAAAGACCAATAGAAGTAGCCCGCCTGCTCCCCTCCCTCCCCACCCCACCCCCACCAAAATAAATAAATAAATAAATCTTTAAAAAAAAAAAAGCGTTGAGTCTTATACTCCATACCCTTAAACTTAGGATATCTTGATATAAATTGCTGTAGGTACTTTTGGGAAAACTTTGCAGCATTTCAGTTAAGACTGCTTTTCAAGGTATTGATGATTATGTAAAATTCTACTACAATCGCTTTCTCTCCTTACTGTGAATTAGCACAGCATTGGCTTCCATAAGACTAATTAACTACTTTTCCCTAGATCTACCTAATAGCCCATTTGAATTGTTATTATGTTAATTGGAAAACACGTAAGAGGTGATTGCATAGGTATTTTTCAAAATGGACTATTACATCAGCTTTTAAAGGTATAGCATGAAAATGATTCTGGAATGCAATGGAAAGCAGAAGCAAATGTCCCCAGATAACTTATATATCAATGTAAGCTGTTAATTCATTGTATCACTTTATGTGACCCTCACCGATGTCCCTAAGTAATACCTTTGGAGCTTCAGAATACAGGATGCTTTCTACTGTGTGCCAACAGGAGAAGATAAGATCCAGCCTAGCAATCAATGACCCAGTTAGTTTATCTGAAAAGTTTAACTCCAAAGACTCTAGGTCTTTGAGTCCAGCCGATAGTGGAAAGGCTCCAGCGAAGCTGTGGGAGTTTCCCTGTACTTTGGGGAACTGATTAGACAGCAGAGAGTCTCCAGGAGAAGCCTGCAGTGGTGCACATGTCACCGCAAGGCCAGGGCGGGTTGGAGTCCTGGGTGCTGGTCTTCATAAACTGCATTGGCCTTGGAGAGAAGGACCCTTGGTATTGCTATTGTTGGTTAGTTGGGGGAAGTTGGGGGGCTGGGGTGGGGGTGTATTTACATATAATTTAGGTTTTGTTTGTACAGCATACTGCATCTTGTTACCATATGTCCTTGTCCTGCTTCGCTTTTGAGGGTTTTTTTACACAACATGCAGAGGCACTGAAGTGGCCACGTCATTTTCACGTGTCAAGAGTGTAGACAGTGTTTCAGTACCAAAGTCTCAGAAAAAGCAAATGAAAATCATGAATTTTTTTATAGGTGATATATTTGGATTCTCCTCCACTTTGAAACTGTTTAGCACAGTTCCACTGTGTTATGTAAGAAGATGCTTTATCAACACAACTGGCTTAAGCATTAAAAAGCTTTATGTCCCAGCTGACGTAACCCAGCCATATTCAGCCAGGAGGGCTGTGCTCTGGCTCCAGGTATATTTGAGCCTGTGACGAAACTTGGGCACCCACTAGATTTTGTCAAAAAACAGGTGAAAATTTGAGCACTAATTAACTACTTTTCCTAGATCTACCTAATAGCCCATTTGAATTGTTATTATGTTAATTGGAAAACACGTAAGAGGTGATTGCATAGGTATTTTTCAAAATGGACTATTACATCAGCTTTTAAAGGTATAGCATGAAAATGATTCTGGAATGCAATGGAAAGCAGAAGCAAATGTCCCCAGATAACTTATATATCAATGTAAGCTGTTAATTCATTGTATCACTTTATGTGACCCTCACCGATGTCCCTAAGTAATACCTTTGGAGCTTCAGAATACAGGATGCTTTCTACTGTGTGCCAACAGGAGAAGATAAGATCCAGCCTAGCAATCAATGACCCAGTTAGTTTATCTGAAAAGTTTAACTCCAAAGACTCTAGGTCTTTGAGTCCAGCCGATAGTGGAAAGGCTCCAGCGAAGCTGTGGGAGTTTCCCTGTACTTTGGGGAACTGATTAGACAGCAGAGAGTCTCCAGGAGAAGCCTGCAGTGGTGCACATGTCACCGCAAGGCCAGGGCGGGTTGGAGTCCTGGGTGCTGGTCTTCATAAACTGCATTGGCCTTGGAGAGAAGGACCCTTGGTATTGCTATTGTTGGTTAGTTGGGGGAAGTTGGGGGGCTGGGGTGGGGGTGTATTTACATATAATTTAGGTTTTGTTTGTACAGCATACTGCATCTTGTTACCATATGTCCTTGTCCTGCTTCGCTTTTGAGGGTTTTTTTACACAACATGCAGAGGCACTGAAGTGGCCACGTCATTTTCACGTGTCAAGAGTGTAGACAGTGTTTCAGTACCAAAGTCTCAGAAAAAGCAAATGAAAATCATGAATTTTTTTATAGGTGATATATTTGGATTCTCCTCCACTTTGAAACTGTTTAGCACAGTTCCACTGTGTTATGTAAGAAGATGCTTTATCAACACAACTGGCTTAAGCATTAAAAAGCTTTATGTCCCAGCTGACGTAACCCAGCCATATTCAGCCAGGAGGGCTGTGCTCTGGCTCCAGGTATATTTGAGCCTGTGACGAAACTTGGGCACCCACTAGATTTTGTCAAGTGTTTGTAAAGAGAAGACTTAGAGGGCCCCTGAAATATATTGGGAGGGGTTTTCATTCTCCTAACGGTGGAAGACCCCACAAAAAGTTTGCTTTGATCGGCCATCCATTCCTAGTCACTGCATAAATTCAGCAGAAACTGGAGGAGGTGGGAGGTTGATTGTTGGAACTGACACAGTTCTCTCTACCTATCAGCTAACCGGTTAGCATCCAAGCCCTTAGGCAGCTTAGTGTAAATATACACTATTAACCCTTCATTGTTCTCTGGGGTCAGTGAGAACCTCATGGTTAAGCCTCTTGAAATTAACGTAAATTATGTGATGGTTTGATTCAGGTATAATTCAATTAGCAGGAGGGCTAGTCCAGCTGTACTAATCATTAGCTGGAAACGGTTCACATCCTCTCGTCATCATCATGTGAGGTCTAAAGTGGGAATTCAGAATGGAAAGTACAATTTTAAGCTTCACAGGAAAGCATTTGGGTATGTAAGGTGTTATTTCTGACCAGAGCCCTAATTTTGCAATATGACCAAAACCAAGGAACATAAATAACAACCAGGCTCTAGGGGAATAATAGGCTTTAGACAATCTGTTCATTTCTGCATCAAAATTGGAGTTGAATGTATCAATTTAAAAGTTAATAGAAGTGACTTCTACTTTCTGGGCTATTCCAGAATTGTCTTAATTTTTTTTTTTTTTTTAATTTGAAACCCCATTTCAGATCTTGCCAACCTTAGTTCAAAACCTCAAAAGAGATCACTCTTTGAATTACTGGTGATTTATTAAAATGGCAGATTCTTTCATTTGTATTAAGAAGAAAATATCCGGGCTTCCCCTGGTGGTCCAGTGGATAAGGACACCGCCTTTCAGTGCAAGGGGCGCCGGTTCGATCCCTGGCCTGGGAAGATCCCATGTGCCGCAGAGCGGCTGGACTGATGTGTCCAATCAGCGCACCAGAGATCTGGAGCGCATGCGCCCAGAGCCGGCGTTCTGTGACGACAGACGCCACCGCGATGGGAGGCCCACAAGAGCCAAAGAACAAAGACAGATGAGAACAGAGAAATGAAAGACCAATGGAATTGGCCCGCCCGCTCCCCTCCCTTCCCAACCCGACCCCGCCCAAAATAAATAAATAAATAAATCTTTAAAAAAAAAAAAAAAAGAAGAAAATATCCAAAAAGAGGGAGGGAGTCCTTCTGCCTTGAGAGAAACAGCCTGGACATTTTCCAGCTATATTACTGATGTAGAAATAAGGTTCCTATAACAACATATTTTTAAAGAAACACTTTCTTATTTATTGCATGGTGTAAAATCCTGCTAAATGTGTTCTTACATTATGATATCACTGCTGGAAGTTATTTGCACTATAATAAAGGAATTTTCTACAAAGAAAGGGGGGGCATAGAAGGAACCTATCTCAACACAGTGAAAGCCATATATGAGAAGCCCACAGCAAACATTATCCTCAGTGGTGAAAAAATGAAAGCATTCCCTCTAAGATCAAGAACATAACAAGGGTGTCCATTTTCACCACTATTATTCAACATAGTCCTGGAAGTTCTAGAAATAGCAATAAGAGAAGAAAAACAAATAAAAAGAATCTAGATTGGAAAAGAAGTAGTAAAACTCTCCCTATTTGCAGACGACATGATATTATACATAGAAAACCCCAAAGACACTATTAGAAAACTACTAGAACTAATAAACAAGGTCAGCAGAGTCACGGGATACAAAATCAATACACAAAAATTACTCACATTCCTATGCACAAACAACGAAAAATCAGAAAATGAAATCAAAGAAGCAATCCCCTTCACCACTGCAACCAAAAGAATCAAATATCTAGGAATAAACCTACCCAAAGAAACAAAAGAACGGTACACAGAAAATTACAAGACACTCATGAGAGACATAAAAGAAGACAAACAGATGACGAGATATTCCATGTTCCTGGGTCAAAAGAACCAATATGGTGAAAATGACCATATTACCAAATATCATCTACAGATTCAATGCGATCCCTATCAAATTACCAATGACATTCTTTACAGAACTAGACCAAAGAATAACACAGTTCATATGGAAACACAAAAGATCCCAAATAGCCAAAGCAATCCTGAGAAAGAAAAACGGAGCTGGAGGAATTAGCCTCCCTAACTTCAGACTACACTACAAAGCAACAAGTCATCAAGACAGTATGGTACTGGCACAAAAACAGAAACATCAACCAATGGAACAAGATAGAGAACCCAGAGATAAACCCACACACCTATGGGTACCTTATTTTTGACAAAGGAGGTAAAAATATAAACTGGGACAAAAACAGCCTCTTCCACAAATGGTGCTGGGAAAATTGGACAGCTACGTGCAAAAAAATGAAGTCGGAATATTCCCTGACACCATACACAAAGATCAACTCAAAATGGATTAAAGACCTAGATGTAAGGCCAGAAACCCTAAAACTTAGAGAATATTATAGGCAAAACACTCAAGGACGTAAATCAAAAAAGCAAGATCTTCTCTGACCCAACTACTAGAATAGCAGAACTAAAAACAAAAATTAACATGTGAGTCCTAATGCAACTTCAAAGCTTTTGCACAGCAAAAGAAATCACAAAAAAGCTCAACAGACAGCCCACAGAATGAGAGAAAATCATAGCAAATGAAACAACTGGCAAAGAATTAATCTCCAAAATCTACAAGCAACTCGGACAACTCAACACCGGGAAAATGAACAACCCAATCAAAAAATGGGAAAAAGACCTAAAGAGACATCTCACCAAAGAGGACATACAGATGGCTAAAAGGCACATGAAATGATGCTCAATCTCGCTTATTATTAGAGAAATGCAAATCATAATTACAATGAGATATCACCTCACACCCGTCAGAATGGCTATCATCAGGAAATCTATAGACAATAAATGCTGGAGACGGTGAGGAGAAAAGGGAACACTCTTGCATTGCTGGTGGGAATGTAAATTGATACAACCCCTATAGAAGACAGTATGGAGATTCCTTAAAAAACTAAAAATAGTAGTACCATACGACTCAGCAATCCCACTATTAGGTTTATACCCTGATGAAATCAAAACTGAAAGAGACACCTGTACCCCAATGTTCATGGCAGCTCTCTATACAATAGTTAGAACATGGAAGCAACCCAGGCGTCCATCGACGAATGAATGGATAAAAAAGTTCTGGTACACAATGGAATACTTCACAGCTGTAAAAAGAAATACAGAAGAATCAGTCCCAATGAAGTGGATGGGTCTAGGACCTATTACAAAACAGAAACATCAACCAATGGAACAAGATAGAGAACCCAGAGATAAACCCACACACCTATGGGTACCTTATTTTTGACAAAGGAGGTAAAAATATAAACTGGGACAAAAACAGCCTCTTCCACAAATGGTGCTGGGAAAATTGGACAGCTACGTGCAAAAAAATGAAGTCGGAATATTCCCTGACACCATACACAAAGATCAACTCAAAATGGATTAAAGACCTAGATGTAAGGCCAGAAACCCTAAAACTTAGAGAATATTATAGGCAAAACACTCAAGGACGTAAATCAAAAAAGCAAGATCTTCTCTGACCCAACTACTAGAATAGCAGAACTAAAAACAAAAATTAACATGTGAGTCCTAATGCAACTTCAAAGCTTTTGCACAGCAAAAGAAATCACAAAAAAGCTCAACAGACAGCCCACAGAATGAGAGAAAATCATAGCAAATGAAACAACTGGCAAAGAATTAATCTCCAAAATCTACAAGCAACTCGGACAACTCAACACCGGGAAAATGAACAACCCAATCAAAAAATGGGAAAAAGACCTAAAGAGACATCTCACCAAAGAGGACATACAGATGGCTAAAAGGCACATGAAATGATGCTCAATCTCGCTTATTATTAGAGAAATGCAAATCATAATTACAATGAGATATCACCTCACACCCGTCAGAATGGCTATCATCAGGAAATCTATAGACAATAAATGCTGGAGACGGTGAGGAGAAAAGGGAACACTCTTGCATTGCTGGTGGGAATGTAAATTGATACAACCCCTATAGAAGACAGTATGGAGATTCCTTAAAAAACTAAAAATAGTAGTACCATACGACTCAGCAATCCCACTATTAGGTTTATACCCTGATGAAATCAAAACTGAAAGAGACACCTGTACCCCAATGTTCATGGCAGCTCTCTATACAATAGTTAGAACATGGAAGCAACCCAGGCGTCCATCGACGAATGAATGGATAAAAAAGTTCTGGTACACAATGGAATACTTCACAGCTGTAAAAAGAAATACAGAAGAATCAGTCCCAATGAAGTGGATGGGTCTAGGACCTATTACAAAAAGTGAAGTAAGTCAAAAAGAGAAAGACAAGTACAGTATATTAACACATATATATGAAATCTAGTAAGATGGTAATGATAACACACGCAGTGAACTGATGGAAAAACAGCCATAGAGAACAGACATATGGACATTGTGGAGAATGAACAGTGGGTGGGAGGCATGGAAAGAGTGACATGGAAACCTATACTATCATATGTGAAAAAGATAGCTATTGTCACTGCACTGTGGGAACAGGGGATCCTGCAGGGTCACAGTGCAATGGCCTGGAGGGAGTGGGGGATTGGGAGGCGGGTGGAGGAAGGGGGCCAGGGATATACATATGACTAATCTGGGATTATACATATCTGTAAACAACAAAACTCTGCAAAAATAAAAAAATAAATTTAATTTAATTTAATTTAAAAAGTCAACCTTCTATACTCCAATAATACAAAAAGACAAAATCATTGAGTTCTTAAAGCCTAAAGAAATGACAATGAGTTATTAATTCAAATCCCCACCTATGAGTAGGATGTCACTGTAAAGTCAGTTGTTTGGTAGTCATCAAGGGATAGCACATCTGTTGTGGTTAATCCATAGCTTTGTCTCTGGTACCTTAAGCCTCCGAAGTACTACCTCACGGTGGACATGCCAATAAAAAACAGTATACGTCAGATGAACTTGAGTCTCCTGCTAGGATCACTCAGATGACCCAGGACCAGGAGCCTAGACTTGGTCTTTTACTACTTGTTTCTATATCCTGGTTCCAGGCTTTAAAATTTGATGCCTGACTCTGATTTCACCAACTCAGTAGCTACGTGGTCAGTGGTCCTTGAATATCTCTTACTATGCACATCCCCAACTTCAGCATTACCCATTGCTTTGGGAGTAAAAGAGAATTCATTTACCAGCCTTACCCCTATGGCTCTCTCACCAGCCAGCTTACTTTGCTCAAAAATCTTTATTGTCTCTTTTGCCAGCTCCTCTCCACACAACTAACTTTACCCAAAGAGAGAGAGAAAACCTAATAAATTACCACCTAAATCTTATTAATTCAGACGAATTTCACATTTTCTGATTCTGTATTATATTAAGATACAGACTAGTTGGTCATCAACCTTCATATACTCACTTTTTTAAAAAATCTTAACAATGTTTTCTTTAAAATGAGATGGATTATTTTGACGACCCCACTGACATTAATAGCATTTATTTGGATTATAACTATTCAAGTTGACTCAACTCAGTGACAGCATTTGGAGCAGCACATCTAGGATATAACAGAAATAGAAACTATAATCTCACTACTGATATAAAAGCAAAGCTAGACAATTGCTTTTCTTCCAGTTAAAGACAAGTCCACATACCACAAAGTAAGGTAGAAAGGATATACAACTAACTAAATAAAGCATACACAGAGAAAAGAAAAATGATAAAAACTACCATCAAGACCTCATTCCCTTGTCCTCATTCACAAAATTTGACAAATTAGGTCTCTGGAGAATTAACTTTATAATTGTTATTTTCTGAATAGTTTGCATTTTAAAGTTAATTCTCCAGATGGTATTAGGGGAAATTGTCATTTCAGATAATTTCTAGACCATTAAAGGGCAGAAAAAATAATTGAAGTCACAAAAATCACACAGAAGGTATAAATACTTAAACTCGGGAGGAAATCATTCTACAAAAAATAAACAGGACTGAATGCCAAGAAGAAAAAGAATATAAAGGTCCTGTGTCCTTTTCAAAAAATGTCTTTGTCCTTATACTCTTTTAATAGCTTCTATTTTCTCTTCACTTGAAATTATGCATTCAGACTCTTCATATGGGGCTGTTAATAATGCTGTCCACCTACAAGCAAAATATCCCATACACTAATACGTACATTTTGGCTTTTCTTTCTGATCTTTGTTGAACAGATTATAGACCGATGTCATAATCCTGAACTGCTGGGATCTAACACCATGATATACCTTTGTTCATGGATTTTTTTTTTTACTTACACTTTAAAAAAGACAGTAAAACATGCTAGAGCATGTTTAAGTTTATTTGAAAAGATATGTGTAATACAGAAATGCAAAGAGAGAAGGAAATTACCAAAGCAACAATATTTTAGAAGTCCATAACTAGAAATAGGGAGGGGGAGGCACGGAGGGAGTAACATGGAAACCTATACTGTCATGTGTGGAAAAGATAGCTATTGTCCTTGTGCTAAGGGAATAGGTGTGCTCACAAAGGCATGGGGCGATGGTCCGGAGGGGTGGGATGGGGGAACTGGGGAGGTGGGGACCAGGGATATGCATATGACTGATCTGGGAACATACATGTCTGTGAACAACAGAACTCTGTAAAACCTTTAAAATAAAGAATTAAAAATAAATAAATAAATAAATAAAAGTCCATAACTAAAGAACACAAGTTTTTAGATGGAAGCTCAGCTGGTGCCCAATACAGTGAATCTAACATCTACTGAAACTCCCTCAGGGGCACACAATATGTCACACACAAAAAAAAACTTTTAAAGGGAAAAATGAGGCAGAGTTCAAAGGATAAGAAATGAGAACTGCATTTGGTTTCTCAACAGGAACTCTAAAACCTAGTGTTCCCCTGAAAAATTCTAAGGGAAAGATGAACTTTGAATTCAGAACTTTAAACCCAATCAAGTGCTAATCAAACTGGAGAGTAAAGATGTTTTCAAGCATGAAGATCTCAAAAAATTTATCTCCCATGTATCATATCTAGGAAGCTACCTGAGGAGATGACAAAACTTTGAGTTTAAAACAAGAATACAGAAAACAAGTGATCCAACAAAAAGGACTGGTGATAGAAATTCCACAAGATGATGAGACAAGTTTCAGGCTGATGACTACCCAAAAGACTTGCAAGGCAAGCAGTCCATAGTGGTGCACAATGATGGAAGGTTCCAGAAGAAAAACTAAAGAAAGCATCAGCACATTACTAGTTTTCAGTTTATTTTTCAGTTTGGTAAATAATATGGAGCTGAATTAGTGACAAACACATAATAAAATAAAAAGAAATAAGGCTATTACCAAATGCAGAAAAAAATGAAAGGTTAAACATGAAAAATAATGTGCAACATAACAAAAATATGATTCATGTATTTTTATATAACAAATTTTCATATAAAGATAGCAAATGAAGAGAAGGAAATTACCAAAGCAACAATATTTTAGAAGTCCATAACTAGAAATAGGGAGGGGGAGGCACGGAGGGAGTAACATGGAAACCTATACTGTCATGTGTGGAAAAGATAGCTATTGTCCTTGTGCTAAGGGAATAGGTGTGCTCACAAAGGCATGGGGCGATGGTCCGGAGGGGTGGGATGGGGGGAACGGGGGCGGTGGGGACCAGGGATATGCATATGACTGATCTGGGAACATACATGTCTGTGAACAACAGAACTCTGTAAAACCTTTAAAATAAAGAATTAAAAATAAATAAATAAATAAATAAAAGTCCATAACTAAAGAACACAAGTTTTTAGATGGAAGCTCAGCTGGTGCCCAATACAGTGAATCTAACATCTACTGAAACTCCCTCAGGGGCACACAATATGTCACACACAAAAAAAAACTTTTAAAGGGAAAAATGAGGCAGAGTTCAAAGGATAAGAAATGAGAACTGCATTTGGTTTCTCAACAGGAACTCTAAAACCTAGTGTTCCCCTGAAAAATTCTAAGGGAAAGATGAACTTTGAATTCAGAACTTTAAACCCAATCAAGTGCTAATCAAACTGGAGAGTAAAGATGTTTTCAAGCATGAAGATCTCAAAAAATTTATCTCCCATGTATCATATCTAGGAAGTTACCTGAGGAGATGACAAAACTTTGAGTTTAAAACAAGAATACAGAAAACAAGTGATCCAACAAAAAGGACTGGTGATAGAAATTCCACAAGATGATGAGACAAGTTTCAGGCTGATGACTACCCAAAAGACTTGCAAGGCAAGCAGTCCATAGTGGTGCACAATGATGGAAGGTTCCAGAAGAAAAACTAAAGAAAGCATCAGCACATTACTAGTTTTCAGTTTATTTTTCAGTTTGGTAAATAATATGGAGCTGAATTAGTGACAAACACATAATAAAATAAAAAGAAATAAGGCTATTACCAAATGCAGAAAAAAATGAAAGGTTAAACATGAAAAATAATGTGCAACATAACAAAAATATGATTCATGTATTTTTATATAACAAATTTTCATATAAAGAAAATTTTGGTAGGAGCAGATGAGTGCACATCACTATGGAAGTCACTATGGAGATTCCTCAAAAAACTAGGAACAGAGCCACTGTATGACCCAGCAATCCCACTACTAGGCATAAACCCTGAGGAAATCAAAATTGAAAGAGACACATATACCCGACTGTTCACTGCAGTACTATTTACAATAGCTATAACATGGAAGCAACCTTGACATCCACTGACAGATGAATGGATAAAGAAGCTGTAGTACATATATACAATGGAATATTAGTCATAAAAATAAATGCATTTTAATCAGTTCTAATGAGGTAGATGAATCTAGAACCTATTATACAGAGTGAAGTATGTCAGAGAGAGAAAGATAAATATTATAAACAGATGCATATATACAGAATCTAGAAAGATGGTGCTGATAAATGAATATGTAGAGCAGCAATGGAGAGGCGGACACGGAGAACTGTCTTATGAACACTGGGGTGAGGGAGAAGCAAATGCTGTGGGACTAGGGGATCTCAAACAGGGGCTCTGCGGCAACCTGGAGGGATGAGATGGGGAGAAAGATTGGGGGGAGGATTTGGAGGTGGGGGAACATATGTATACCTATGGCAGATTCAGGTCGGTATGTGGCAGTAAACAAAAGTCTGTAAAAGATAAAAAAAAAAAAAATTTTAAAGAAAATTCTGGTCATTGATTGAAACAAACATGAAATTTATAGTGGAAGGACTAAAGAAATAAAACTGGGTATGACTGGGACTGAGGGAAGCTATAAAGTAAATCTCACAAAATTAGTAGGAAGTCCACTGGTGACGTCTGAAAAATGGGAAAAATCAATCATTACAGTATCCTTTTATTTTTGAATATGCAAGGAAATAAGAAAAAAATAGCTAAAAATTTTTAAAGTAATTACCAACAGAGAACTGGCCTCAGGACTGTGATCTATAGTATTATGTGTTCTATTTTTTTTTAGTATTACATATCTCAACTGAAAATATAAATTTCAAACAGAAAAACCAAATGGAGAGATGGTCAAAGAGATTCAAAGCAGATATACAACAAAGTATATACAATGAGATATTACTTAGAATAAAAATGATGAGTGCACATCACTATGGAAGTCACTATGGAGATTCCTCAAAAAACTAGGAACAGAGCCACTGTATGACCCAGCAATCCCACTACTAGGCATAAACCCTGAGGAAATCAAAATTGAAAGAGACACATATACCCGACTGTTCACTGCAGTACTATTTACAATAGCTATAACATGGAAGCAACCTTGACATCCACTGACAGATGAATGGATAAAGAAGCTGTAGTACATATATACAATGGAATATTAGTCATAAAAATAAATGCATTTTAATCAGTTCTAATGAGGTAGATGAATCTAGAACCTATTATACAGAGTGAAGTATGTCAGAGAGAGAAAGATAAATATTATAAACAGATGCATATATACAGAATCTAGAAAGATGGTGCTGATAAATGAATATGTAGAGCAGCAATGGAGAGGCGGACACGGAGAACTGTCTTATGAACACTGGGGTGAGGGAGAAGCAAATGCTGTGGGACTAGGGGATCTCAAACAGGGGCTCTGCGGCAACCTGGAGGGATGAGATGGGGAGAAAGATTGGGGGGAGGATTTGGAGGTGGGGGAACATATGTATACCTATGGCAGATTCAGGTCGGTATGTGGCAGTAAACAAAAGTCTGTAAAAGATAAAAAAAAAAAAAAAATTTTAAAGAAAATTCTGGTCATTGATTGAAACAAACATGAAATTTATAGTGGAAGGACTAAAGAAATAAAACTGGGTATGACTGGGACTGAGGGAAGCTATAAAGTAAATCTCACAAAATTAGTAGGAAGTCCACTGGTGACGTCTGAAAAATGGGAAAAATCAATCATTACAGTATCCTTTTATTTTTGAATATGCAAGGAAATAAGAAAAAAATAGCTAAAAATTTTTAAAGTAATTACCAACAGAGAACTGGCCTCAGGACTGTGATCTATAGTATTATGTGTTCTATTTTTTTTTAGTATTACATATCTCAACTGAAAATATAAATTTCAAACAGAAAAACCAAATGGAGAGATGGTCAAAGAGATTCAAAGCAGATATACAACAAAGTATATACAATGAGATATTACTTAGTAATAAAAAAAAAATGAAATAATGCCATTTAAATGACATGGATGGACCTAGAGACTGTCATATTCAGTGAACTAAGTCAGACAGAAAAAGACAAGTATCAAAGTACATTGCTTATATGTTCAATCTAAAAAAAATTATACAAATAAAGTTATTTACAAAATACAGAGTCACAGATGTAGAAAACAAACTATGGTTACCAAGGGGAGGTAGAGGTAGTGAAAAATGGAAGACTAGGATTGACATATACATACTACTATATATAAAATAAACAATAAGGACCTACTGTACAGCACAGGTAACTCTATTCAATACTTTGTCATAACCTATCTGGGAAAGGAATTTAAAAAGAGTGGATCAATATATACATATAAATGATTCATTAAGTTGTACAACAAAAACACAAGATTGTAAACCAACTATATTCCAATAAAAATTTTTAGAGCAAATCAAGGGTACCAATGTTAGTGAAAATCTGAGGAAATATAAATTTAAGTACTAAATAAAATAAAAAGTAAAATTATGTGATGATAAATGGTAGAATTTTCAAAGATGATTAAACATTCATAGACTTGCTTTCACTAAGTATACAGAGCTAAATGTATGAAGTTTTTTTTTTTCTTTTTTCCCCTTTTTCCTCTTTTTACATATATATATTTTTTATTTTCATCCATCTTTTTTTTTATTCTTTGACCTCCCATTGCACTGGCCTCTCTCCCTGCAGAGGACTGGTTTTGGGTGCATGTGTTTCAGAGCGATGGCTCATAATTGGACAAACTGGTCCAGCCACTCCGTGGCATGTGGAATCTTTCTGGGTCAGGGACAGAACCAGTGCCCCCTGCACTGCAAGGTGGACTCTTTACCCACTGGACCACCAGGGAAGCCCACATGAAGGGGTTTTTTTTAATGCAAATTTGATTATAATCCAATTAAAGGAACTTTTCTCCCAAGATTTACCCTGCTGCCAGAAACAATTAAGTAGCCATCAAAAATATGAGTAACAGTTTTCAGGACACAGGACATCAACCAGAGGAATCAGTGATTCCTAAATATGAAAAACAAACAAAATGAGCCCTAAAAATATTTTTCCCCAAGAGATATTTCAGTATAAATTTCAAACAGAAAAACCAAATGGAGAGATGGTCAAAGAGATTCAAAGCAGATATACAACAAAGTATATACAATGAGATATTACTTAGTAATAAAAAAAAAATGAAATAATGCCATTTAAATGACATGGATGGACCTAGAGACTGTCATATTCAGTGAACTAAGTCAGACAGAAAAAGACAAGTATCAAAGTACATTGCTTATATGTTCAATCTAAAAAAAATTATACAAATAAAGTTATTTACAAAATACAGAGTCACAGATGTAGAAAACAAACTATGGTTACCAAGGGGAGGTAGAGGTAGTGAAAAATGGAAGACTAGGATTGACATATACATACTACTATATATAAAATAAACAATAAGGACCTACTGTACAGCACAGGTAACTCTATTCAATACTTTGTCATAACCTATCTGGGAAAGGAATTTAAAAAGAGTGGATCAATATATACATATAAATGATTCATTAAGTTGTACAACAAAAACACAAGATTGTAAACCAACTATATTCCAATAAAAATTTTTAGAGCAAATCAAGGGTACCAATGTTAGTGAAAATCTGAGGAAATATAAATTTAAGTACTAAATAAAATAAAAAGTAAAATTATGTGATGATAAATGGTAGAATTTTCAAAGATGATTAAACATTCATAGACTTGCTTTCACTAAGTATACAGAGCTAAATGTATGAAGTTTTTTTTTTTCTTTTTCCCCATTATGCCTCTTTTTACATATATATATTTTTTATTTTCATCCATCTTTTTTTTTATTCTTTGACCTCCCATTGCACTGGCCTCTCTCCCTGCAGAGGACTGGTTTTGGGTGCATGTGTTTCAGAGCGATGGCTCATAATTGGACAAACTGGTCCAGCCACTCCGTGGCATGTGGAATCTTTCTGGGTCAGGGACAGAACCAGTGCCCCCTGCACTGCAAGGTGGACTCTTTACCCACTGGACCACCAGGGAAGCCCACATGAAGGGGTTTTTTTTAATGCAAATTTGATTATAATCCAATTAAAGGAACTTTTTCTCCCAAGATTTACCCTGCTGCCAGAAACAATTAAGTAGCCATCAAAAAATATGAGTAACAGTTTTCAGGACACAGGACATCAACCAGAGGAATCAGTGATTCCTAAATATGAAAAACAAACAAAATGAGCCCTAAAACTTCTCTGGCTTATTGCTGAGAGAGAGTTTCTTACTATAGTGCAGAGGATGGAAAACTGAAGCAGAACCCAGTTAACTTCCTGATTTGAGGAGATCTAGAATTCCATACACAATGAAAATATCTTTAAACAAAGCAAATAAAGCTGTATACTGTATACCTTAATACAAGCACTAAAATAGCAGAGTTAAAGCTAATGAATCAAAACAGGGAATAAAATGGAATCATAACACACAATTAAATCAAAAAGAAGAAAAAAACAGAGGATAAACAAATAGCAAGGTGATAGATTTAAGCCAAACCATATCAATGATCACATTAAACACAAATGGTATAAATATCATCACTAAAAGGCACACACAGTCGAATTGTACATAAAAATAAAACCTAATATTCTGCCTTCAAAAACATATTTTAAATACAAAGTAATACTTAGGTTAAAAATAAAGGAAGGTGGGCTTCCCCTTGTGGTCCAGTGGGTAAGGACACCGCCTTGCAGTGCAAGGGGCGCCGGTTTAATCCCTGGCCTGGGAAGATTCCACGTGTCGCGGAGCGGCCGGACCGATGTGTCCAATTACCAAGCCGGAGCTCTGGCGCGCGTGCGCCCAGAGCCGGCGCTCTGCGACAACAAGAGGCCACTGCAATGGAAGGCCCACTGCAATGGAAGGCCCACAGGAGCCAAAGAACAAAGACGGATGAAAAGAGAGAAATGAAAGACCAATAGAAGTGGCCCGCCCATCCCCCTCCCCCCCATCCCCAAAAAATAAATAAATAAAAAATAAATAAATAAATAAAGGAAGGTAAAAAGATATACCATGCAAACATTAATCAAAAGAAGGAGTGACAGCATTTTTCTCTGAACTCTATTACTAGATTTCAGAGTAAAGACTATCATAGCTATATAGGGATCAATTTACTAAGACAACATAATACTTTAAAATTTTTTTCACTTAATAATACAGTTTTCATAAAAACTTTTTCTCCCAAGATTTACCCTGCTGCCAGAAACAATTAAGTAGCCATCAAAAAATATGAGTAACAGTTTTCAGGACACAGGACATCAACCAGAGGAATCAGTGATTCCTAAATATGAAAAACAAACAAAATGAGCCCTAAAACTTCTCTGGCTTATTGCTGAGAGAGAGTTTCTTACTATAGTGCAGAGGATGGAAAACTGAAGCAGAACCCAGTTAACTTCCTGATTTGAGGAGATCTAGAATTCCATACACAATGAAAATATCTTTAAACAAAGCAAATAAAGCTGTATACTGTATACCTTAATACAAGCACTAAAATAGCAGAGTTAAAGCTAATGAATCAAAACAGGGAATAAAATGGAATCATAACACACAATTAAATCAAAAAGAAGAAAAAAACAGAGGATAAACAAATAGCAAGGTGATAGATTTAAGCCAAACCATATCAATGATCACATTAAACACAAATGGTATAAATATCATCACTAAAAGGCACACACAGTCGAATTGTACATAAAAATAAAACCTAATATTCTGCCTTCAAAAACATATTTTAAATACAAAGTAATACTTAGGTTAAAAATAAAGGAAGGTGGGCTTCCCCTTGTGGTCCAGTGGGTAAGGACACCGCCTTGCAGTGCAAAGGGCGCCGGTTTAATCCCTGGCCTGGGAAGATTCCACGTGTCGCGGAGCGGCCGGACCGATGTGTTCAATTACCAAGCCGGAGCTCTGGCGCGCGTGCGCCCAGAGCCGGCGCTCTGCGACAACAAGAGGCCACTGCAATGGAAGGCCCACTGCAATGGAAGGCCCACAGGAGCCAAAGAACAAAGACGGATGAAAAGAGAGAAATGAAAGACCAATAGAAGTGGCCCGCCCATCCCCCTCCCCCCCATCCCCAAAAAATAAATAAATAAAAAATAAATAAATAAATAAAGGAAGGTAAAAAGATATACCATGCAAACATTAATCAAAAGAAGGAGTGACAGCATTTTTCTCTGAACTCTATTACTAGATTTCAGAGTAAAGACTATCATAGCTATATAGGGATCAATTTACTAAGACAACATAATACTTTAAAATTTTTTTCACTTAATAATACAGTTTCAAAGTACATAAAGCAACAACTTATAGAAATGCAAGGACTAATAGATAAAATTGTTGTTAGGGACTTCAATACCTCTCTCTCAATAATAGACAGAACAAACAGAAAATCAGTAAGAATATAGACTTGAACTACATAATCAACCAACATATCCTAATTAACTCTATTCAACAGAGCAGAATATGCATTCTTCTTAAGTGAACATGGAACATTCAGCAAGACAAACCATGTGTGGCAGCATAAAACAAATCTTGGTAAATTTAAAACAATTCAAGTCATACATAGTGTGCTCACTAACTACAATGAAAAACATTAGAAGGAATCGAAAAAAAAAAAAAAAAAGAGAGTGCAGAGGTTAGCTGTAACATCAAGTTCTACATAACTGAACCTGACATATGTCCCAAGCATAAGTTAGGAGTAAGTGCTGTACAGTGCTCTACCTGGTGCCTATGTCAGACCAACATTTGTCTTTCTCCTCCATTCATAAAGACCACTCTTGCTCTTAGTAGCCATATTTTTCAAACTTATAATTAGGTTTTCCTTAATGTCTGTTCCTTTTAGAAAAAAAGACATTTCTTTCACATACTGGTTGGCTCGCCTCACAGTTAAATTTTCTTCATAGTGTATTTTGCAAATATCTTCTCCAAGTTCCTGAGTGTTGGCAACATTTTATTCTAATTTCCAGAATTATCCTGCCTTTTTCTCTAATTATATATTCCTTTGATCATTTCAATGAGAATGTAGAAGGAATAGTCAAATGTGTATGCTTAAACCACTTTAAGTTGTAATCCATATATCTTAATAAATTGCATTTTTTGTTTCAAAGTACCAAGAAATACAGAATTCCATAAACTCTTTGTTTCATAAAACTGCATAGTTTTCTCTAGATAATTATCTTCAACCATCTAGTAAAAGTAAAGGCCTTCCCACATATGTGTGTCAGCAAACATTAATCAAAAGAAGGAGTGAAGCATTTTCTCTGAACTCTATTACTAGATTTCAGAGTAAAGACTATCATAGCTATATAGGGATCAATTTACTAAGACAACATAATACTTTAAAATTTTTTTCACTTAATAATACAGTTTCAAAGTACATAAAGCAACAACTTATAGAAATGCAAGGACTAATAGATAAAATTGTTGTTAGGGACTTCAATACCTCTCTCTCAATAATAGACAGAACAAACAGAAAATCAGTAAGAATATAGACTTGAACTACATAATCAACCAACATATCCTAATTAACTCTATTCAACAGAGCAGAATATGCATTCTTCTTAAGTGAACATGGAACATTCAGCAAGACAAACCATGTGTGGCAGCATAAAACAAATCTTGGTAAATTTAAAACAATTCAAGTCATACATAGTGTGCTCACTAACTACAATGAAAAACATTAGAAGGAATCGAAAAAAAAAAAAAAGAGAGAGTGCAGAGGTTAGCTGTAACATCAAGTTCTACATAACTGAACCTGACATATGTCCCAAGCATAAGTTAGGAGTAAGTGCTGTACAGTGCTCTACCTGGTGCCTATGTCAGACCAACATTTGTCTTTCTCCTCCATTCATAAAGACCACTCTTGCTCTTAGTAGCCATATTTTTCAAACTTATAATTAGGTTTTCCTTAATGTCTGTTCCTTTTAGAAAAAAAGACATTTCTTTCACATACTGGTTGGCTCGCCTCACAGTTAAATTTTCTTCATAGTGTATTTTGCAAATATCTTCTCCAAGTTCCTGAGTGTTGGCAACATTTTATTCTAATTTCCAGAATTATCCTGCCTTTTTCTCTAATTATATATTCCTTTGATCATTTCAATGAGAATGTAGAAGGAATAGTCAAATGTGTATGCTTAAACCACTTTAAGTTGTAATCCATATATCTTAATAAATTGCATTTTTTGTTTCAAAGTACCAAGAAATACAGAATTCCATAAACTCTTTGTTTCATAAAACTGCATAGTTTTTCTCTAGATAATTATCTTCAACCATCTAGTAAAAGTAAAAGGCCTTCCCACATATGTGTGTCAGAAAAATATATATCCATACAGTCAATAGGCATATTCCTCATGCATTGCTTTAATAAAAATGTGACAGTGATTTTCAGAACTTTCAGAAGCTAAAAGTTAAAGAGAGAGACTTGGGAGAAAAGATAAAATTAGCAACAGACCAAATAGCTAAAGTCCTTGTTAAATCACTGCCATAAGATGCATGCAAGTTTGCACACACTCACACAGACACACATACACACACCCTCTTTATTAAAATGCATAAAGCAGCCAGAAGCAGGAGCACCAATAAATTCTTCTGTATAAGCAGAATTTTTTAATGTCTCCCTGAACACTAATAACCCCTGCTCTCTTATGTGTACTTGACTCTGTTTAACCTTTTTCTGGTGCTTTTTAACTTCTCCAAGTCAGGTACTAATACAGAACTAATGTGGGGTTTATTTTCCCTATAGGAATAGCAAAAAGAGCAGTGCACATTATCGTAATCACACAAGTCCTTTTAGCAGTGTTAGGACTTTTTTTTTTTTTTTTGGCCACTTCTGTTGATCTTTCATTCATTTGCATCTGTTCTTTGACCTATGTGGGCCTCCCATCGCAGTGGCCTCTCTTGTCGCAGAGCACCAGCTCTGGGTGTCTGCGTGCATGCGCTGCAGAGCTCCGACTTGGTAGCTGGACACATCGGTCCAGCCGCTTTGCGGCACATGGGGTCTTCCCAGGCCAGGGATCAAACCGGTGCCCCTTGCACTGCAAGGCGGTGTCCTTACCCACTGGACCACCAGGGAAGCCCTTGTGTTAGGACTTTAGATCAAAGCCTATGTATTATAGCCCCGGAAAGAATTTAATAATAATTGCAAGGGTAAGCATCTTGTTTTTAAACATCAGATATTCCACTGAATGTTACTCATAGAAAAAAAAAAAAAAAAATACTATTGGCAAGCAAGTGACCCAACAGGAGGGAAAATGGACATCCTTGTCAGTCCTAAGTTGTGTTGGCCTCAGCAACAAGGATACCCATGCAATAGCAGAACATCACACTCTGACATAGATGAAGGATAGCTAGAAACAAAAACCCTTTTTTCTTTGGAAGATACATTTTTGAGGTGCTTTTCATTCCTGGAAATAATACAGTTTAAGTGAATGCGGTAAGGACAATGTTGCATTTCTGTTCATATCAATCACGCGCCTCAATATTCCAGGTTCCTTATGAGTTACAACCTGAAATTATTAATACATATTCCAGACTCAGCATTTCTATGTGTTTAATCTTCACTTAGAATTTGTTTAAATCGTGATTTTTCTCTCACAACAGACCTTGGAGATGTGACAAGCATTTCCTAGATGGAAATGAACAAGATATATTAAGATTTTTTTCTTCCTCAATTTTAACTGCTGGATACTTTTCAAGTCTTTTATTTTTCAAATACAGAGGTCACCCCAGCATTCTGACACCATAGTAGTTGTGTTTCAGCTGCATTAATACAGTTCCTGCTGAGCTTCTGCAGAAAGAGGAATTCATTTGACACCAGCAAGGAGAAGACTAATGTGGGTTTATTTTCCTATAGGAATAGCAAAAGAGCAGTTATCGTAATCACACAAGTCCTTTTAGCAGTGTTAGGACTTTTTTTTTTTTTTTTTGGCCACTTCTGTTGATCTTTCATTCATTTGCATCTGTTCTTTGACCTATGTGGGCCTCCCATCGCAGTGGCCTCTCTTGTCGCAGAGCACCAGCTCTGGGTGTCTGCGTGCATGCGCTGCAGAGCTCCGACTTGGTAGCTGGACACATCGGTCCAGCCGCTTTGGGCACATGGGGTCTTCCCAGGCCAGGGATCAAACCGGTGCCCCTTGCACTGCAAGGCGGTGTCCTTACCCACTGGACCACCAGGGAAGCCCTTGTGTTAGGACTTTAGATCAAAGCCTATGTATTATAGCCCCGGAAAGAATTTAATAATAATTGCAAGGGTAAGCATCTTGTTTTTAAACATCAGATATTCCACTGAATGTTACTCATAGAAAAAAAAAAAAAAAAAATACTATTGGCAAGCAAGTGACCCAACAGGAGGGAAAATGGACATCCTTGTCAGTCCTAAGTTGTGTTGGCCTCAGCAACAAGGATACCCATGCAATAGCAGAACATCACACTCTGACATAGATGAAGGATAGCTAGAAACAAAAACCCTTTTTGTCTTTGGAAGATACATTTTTGAGGTGCTTTTCATTCCTGGAAATAATACAGTTTAAGTGAATGCGGTAAGGACAATGTTGCATTTCTGTTCATATCAATCACGCGCCTCAATATTCCAGGTTCCTTATGAGTTACAACCTGAAATTATTAATACATATTCCAGACTCAGCATTTCTATGTGTTTAATCTTCACTTAGAATTTGTTTAAATCGTGATTTTTCTCTCACAACAGACCTTGGAGATGTGACAAGCATTTCCTAGATGGAAATGAACAAGATATATTAAGATTTTTTTCTTCCTCAATTTTAACTGCTGGATACTTTTCAAGTCTTTTATTTTTCAAATACAGAGGTCACCCCAGCATTCTGACACCATAGTAGTTGTGTTTCAGCTGCATTAATACAGTTCCTGCTGAGCTTCTGCAGAAAGAGGAATTCATTTGACACCAGCAAGGAGAAGACAAGGGAAAAATTAAGGGAGGATGAATAAACAATTTAAATTGAAGAGAATAGCAAGAACAAAGTAAATGGTTATTTGTGGGTATGTATGTATGTATAAATAGGGGGATGCAGGTTAAACTCACAGGAACAGGGGTACCCAGTAACTAGTATTTTTATGTTATTTTTTAAAAAATAAAGAATTGAGAACATGTTGATCTCCAAAGAAACACAGCCACCTTAAAGTTTTTATCTGGGTCCAATTTAAATACCACCTTGAAATAAAAACTGAGATAATCACTTTTCTCAGCTGAATAAAGACAGGTCTACTGAGCAGTCCATAGCAGTAAAATTAGTTGCTTCTGATATTAGCCCAGTGTTTTCATCAGTGCTGTATGGACCAACATAGTTGTAAAATCATTGCTCTGACACCCTAAATAATGTTCATCACACTTGAAATACACAATGTTTGCACACAATAATTCTTTTCAGGCATAGGATCCAATTTGCAAATGAACTTGGGCAATATTTACCTCTTACCTAAAGTTAACTGGCAACACTAAAATATCCTCTTCTAAGATATACATCTATAACAAGAAAAAGTTGAAATGCATTTCCTCTATTTTGTTAATTACAGAATAACTAAATGATTGGAATTAGTAAATATACCTGGAAAATATATTCTGAAATACTGCTAAAGCAATTTTTAAAATATCGTCCTAAAGAGGTCATTTGATATCCAAGAAAACTGCTAACTATATAGCACTGATAGCAATGAAACAAAGATGCAGGCATCTAGCTAATTAGCCAACAAAATTTTAACTTATTTTCTTAACATTTAAAGACTAGTTTTATGTGTTTAATCTTCACTTAGAATTTGTTTAAATCGTGATTTTTCTCTCACAACAGACCTTGGAGATGTGACAAGCATTTCCTAGATGGAAATGAACAAGATATATTAAGATTTTTTTCTTCCTCAATTTTAACTGCTGGATACTTTTCAAGTCTTTTATTTTTCAAATACAGAGGTCACCCCAGCATTCTGACACCATAGTAGTTGTGTTTCAGCTGCATTAATACAGTTCCTGCTGAGCTTCTGCAGAAAGAGGAATTCATTTGACACCAGCAAGGAGAAGACAAGGGAAAAATTAAGGGAGGATGAATAAACAATTTAAATTGAAGAGAATAGCAAGAACAAAGTAAATGGTTATTTGTGGGTATGTATGTATGTATAAATAGGGGGATGCAGGTTAAACTCACAGGAACAGGGGTACCCAGTAACTAGTATTTTTATGTTATTTTTTAAAAAATAAAGAATTGAGAACATGTTGATCTCCAAAGAAACACAGCCACCTTAAAGTTTTTATCTGGGTCCAATTTAAATACCACCTTGAAATAAAAACTGAGATAATCACTTTTCTCAGCTGAATAAAGACAGGTCTACTGAGCAGTCCATAGCAGTAAAATTAGTTGCTTCTGATATTAGCCCAGTGTTTTCATCAGTGCTGTATGGACCAACATAGTTGTAAAATCATTGCTCTGACACCCTAAATAATGTTCATCACACTTGAAATACACAATGTTTGCACACAATAATTCTTTTCAGGCATAGGATCCAATTTGCAAATGAACTTGGGCAATATTTACCTCTTACCTAAAGTTAACTGGCAACACTAAAATATCCTCTTCTAAGATATACATCTATAACAAGAAAAAGTTGAAATGCATTTCCTCTATTTTGTTAATTACAGAATAACTAAATGATTGGAATTAGTAAATATACCTGGTAAATATATTCTGAAATACTGCTAAAGCAATTTTTAAAATATCGTCCTAAAGAGGTCATTTGATATCCAAGAAAACTGCTAACTATATAGCACTGATAGCAATGAAACAAAGATGCAGGCATCTAGCTAATTAGCCAACAAAATTTTAACTTATTTTCTTAACTGTTATTTGTGTAGCAAAAACTTAAAGCAAACCAATGGTTTTATTTTATAAGTAATTTCCCTCTCACCTCCAAAGATAATAACTATCAAAACTGAAGAATTAATTTCTATGACCTTTCTTTTCTCCATCTCATTCTCTAAAGTGAGTAGCTGAAAGTAAAAGTAGTTTAAGAGATCTTAATTATGCAGAAACTATACAAATATCCTGCTAATAACTCAGTTAAGAGCCTCCAGTACAGTTCTGGGTCAGTTTTTATTAGGATGATGGTAACACTTAGTTGGTATGTTGCCCTTCGTATCTAAGAACTCATCTATGTACAAAGCCCTGATTGTTTTGATTTTACTATCCCCAATTTATAGATAAAGAAACTGAGGCTTGGAGAGATTCATGATCTTTTTTTAAGGTCACATGACTACTAAGCCAAAATTTAAATGCAGGTCAGTCTAACTTCAGAAATGACTACTCACCACTTCACTTACTGTCTACCTGGTACTGACACATTCTAATGATTCCTATTCACAACTGTTCAGTTATCAATGTAAAATCTGTATCATTCTGTACATCCTGGATTCTGTTTCATCTAAATCTCAAGGGCTAGTGCTTTACAAATTCTACTTAAACAATCATATTTCCAGTTTGACCACTGGCACCTCCCACGATTGGATTTTTCACTTTCATGTTATAACTGGAAAACAAACATTGATAGCATCATGTTTAGAAGTACAGTAGTGGACTTCCCTGGTGGTCCAGTGGGTAAGGACACCGCCTTGCAGTGCAAGGGGCACCGGTTCAATCGCTGGCCTGGGAAGATCCCACGTGCTGCGGACTGGCTGGACCGATATGTCCAATTACTGAGTCGGAGCTCTGGAGCACATGCGCCCAGAGTCAGGGCTCTGTGACAACAGAGGCCACTTCGATGGGAGGCCCACACGGGCCAAAGAACAAAGACGTATGAAAAATGAACAAATGAAAGGCCAATAGAAGTGGCCCACCAGCTCCCCTCCTTCCCCACCTCACCCCCACCAAAATAAATACATAAATAAGTCTTTAAAAAAAAAAAGAAGTACAGCAGTAACAAGAAATCTAACCAAATTTTTTTTAATGAAAGTTTTTTTCTACTATGTAATTTTTTCAAAAAAAATGGAAACACCTCAATTCCAGCTATGCCAATTCTGCAACTCTTCTTAAATGGCCAGTTTTTATAAAGAGAAGGCAGGGTGTTCAGTTCCACATGGTAATAACAGTGATAATAATACCTGTGTTTCTATAGCATCTTTTTCTCCAAGGAGCTCCAAGATATTGGATTAACTCTATCAGTTTCCCATGCTAACATACTTCCAAATATAATATACCTTTTATTACTATGCATTGTAAGGAGAGAAAAAGCAATTGAAGTGCAAATAATACGCTAAAGAATCAACAAATATAGACTATACCTAATGCAAACACATTTCAAGAAAAATGTATATATTTTAACAAATATTCTGGCCCATTAGAAAAATTTTTTATTTCTAAGTGAATTATATTTCCATGGTTAACAGTCACCAGCAAAGTTTTAACTATCTGAGTGCTTGGTTAATCAAGTTGGCATTTTTGTAATCTATTTATTACAAAACTGTTTATAGCAAACTTAATTATGAAATTAAGTAACTGAAAAAAAAAATGAATGAGGACAAGCTCTTTTAATTAAAGACCATCTTAAAAAGGGGGAAAAAAATGTCTATACATTCTGAGGCAGCTAATCAACTATTCTCTTGCACTAAGCCAAGACTGTAATCAGTGAACTTAGTATTATATAAGTTTGCTTCTACTACGAGTACTTCCACGGCATAATGGACTATCCAAATGTTTTGATCTGCCTATGCAACAGTGCTGACTGAAACACAGTGACTGGTATACTACTATCAGAGTGAAAGTTACTCAAAGAATCAGCCCCATCCACAAATTTTGCTTCTTAGAAAATACTGTAATTATGTGGATATGACGCTGCCTGATCCACATGGCTTTTTTCTTTTCAGAAATATTCTTGCAAGCAAGGATCCAGACAGACAGATGTGGTGTATTTACTTTTGTGATCTCACTGTTTATGACAGTCAAGTCAAACAGAAACTTTTCTGTGAATCAACTCCAGTTTCCCAGTTGTTGAGTATGAATGCTCCTGTGGACATTTGTTGTACATAGTTTGACCACATTTGTCACGTGTCTGGAACGTACTTCAGAGGCAAACTGGGAATATGTAGCATATGGGTTACGAATTCACAAAAAGTCCTTTCGTGAGGAGAAAGATTAGAATTACATGATCACAGCAGAGGAAGTTGTTAACTCAGCAATTCCAGACAGAGTGTCCTGCCAAGAAGCAGAGGGTGAGTTGGGGGAGAGAGGATAGGCTAAGAAATTAAAACATGAGACCTGAATGGCAAAAATTGAAAATGATAGTGATAAAGTGAAAGTTAAAACAATGACTAGGTATACTGTATATAGTTTATATATGTCTGTAAAAGAGTAACACCAGATAAGAATCTACAGTTAGAGTACTTCCTTTCTTCCTCATAAGAAATTTCTACGACAGAAATGATTGGCAATTGTTAATAATATTCAATATTTGCAAATATTTATTCAGAGTCCTCCATGTACCTAGGACTAAAGTAGAAGTATATCAAAATTTAAGAACAGTCACCAGCAAAGTTTTAACTATCTGAGTGCTTGGTTAATCAAGTTGGCATTTTTGTAATCTATTTATTACAAAACTGTTTATAGCAAACTTAATTATGAAATTAAGTAACTGAAAAAAAAAATGAATGAGGACAAGCTCTTTTAATTAAAGACCATCTTAAAAAGGGGGAAAAAAATGTCTATACATTCTGAGGCAGCTAATCAACTATTCTCTTGCACTAAGCCAAGACTGTAATCAGTGAACTTAGTATTATATAAGTTTGCTTCTACTACGAGTACTTCCACGGCATAATGGACTATCCAAATGTTTTGATCTGCCTATGCAACAGTGCTGACTGAAACACAGTGACTGGTATACTACTATCAGAGTGAAAGTTACTCAAAGAATCAGCCCCATCCACAAATTTTTGCTTCTTAGAAAATACTGTAATTATGTGGATATGACGCTGCCTGATCCACATGGCTTTTTTCTTTTCAGAAATATTCTTGCAAGCAAGGATCCAGACAGACAGATGTGGTGTATTTACTTTTGTGATCTCACTGTTTATGACAGTCAAGTCAAACAGAAACTTTTCTGTGAATCAACTCCAGTTTCCCAGTTGTTGAGTATGAATGCTCCTGTGGACATTTGTTGTACATAGTTTGACCACATTTGTCACGTGTCTGGAACGTACTTCAGAGGCAAACTGGGAATATGTAGCATATGGGTTACGAATTCACAAAAAGTCCTTTCGTGAGGAGAAAGATTAGAATTACATGATCACAGCAGAGGAAGTTGTTAACTCAGCAATTCCAGACAGAGTGTCCTGCCAAGAAGCAGAGGGTGAGTTGGGGGAGAGAGGATAGGCTAAGAAATTAAAACATGAGACCTGAATGGCAAAAATTGAAAATGATAGTGATAAAGTGAAAGTTAAAACAATGACTAGGTATACTGTATATAGTTTATATATGTCTGTAAAAGAGTAACACCAGATAAGAATCTACAGTTAGAGTACTTCCTTTCTTCCTCATAAGAAATTTCTACGACAAAAATGATTGGCAATTGTTAATAATATTCAATATTTGCAAATATTTATTCAGAGTCCTCCATGTACCTAGGACTAAAGTAGAAGTATATCTAAATAAATATTAAAGAAAAGTAATTTAAAACTACCTGTATACTTCCATGCTTTTTTTTTTTTACTTTGAAAGACCACAGATTAAAATATTATCTAGGTTTTTCAGGATGACTTCTGGGAGTAGGTTGTGTTCCCAAAGACGGCCAAACTGCATCTTTTGCCACGGTAACCTTTCTACTTTCCAGTCAGGAGGTGGAGTTTATTCTCTCCTCCTGAAATGTGGACTGGCTCTGTGACTTACTTTGACCACAGGATTAATCCAGATGTGGTAGAAGTTACATCAAAAAACATCATAGTCAAGGACTGAAGAGATTTGCAGCTTTTGTCTGACCTCCAAAATGCCCCACATGGAACCAGGTGCTATGCCGTGAGCAAGTTCAACCTATCCTTAGAACATGCTCTTCCTACCTTTATTACTTCCTGGAGATGGTTTCAGGTAACTAGGGCCACTTCAAAGCCCAACAGTAATGTTATAATCCCTGAAGTAATTCTTTAAAAGTATACCAACTTCCTTAAAATTCTGAAAAGGCTATCTTTATAAAAAGCACCTGAGGTCTTCCCTGGTGGTCCACTGGGTAAAGAGTCTGCACTGTAGCGCAAGGGGAACCGGTTTGATCCCCAACCCAGGAAGATCCCACGTGCCGTGGAACGGCTGGACTATTGTGTTCAATTGTGAGCCAGCTCTCTGGAGCGTATGTTTCCAGAGCCAGTGCTCTGCAACGAAAGGGGCCACTGCAATGGGAGGCCCACACAGGCCAAAGAATAAACATGGATGAAAATAAATAAATATAAAATACAAAAATTAAATATATATACGTATATATATATTTAAAAAAAAAAAAGGACCTGAATCTATTTGGGCGGAAAAATTCCTCTGAGCTTAAAAATTGGGCTTCGATCCCAACTGCCACATCATTTGAGTCTTCATATTCTCATCACTAAAATTTGAAAAATGATGACAATTCAATGAGCTAATAAGTGCAAAAAGCTTTGTAAAAGGTAAGTCACTGTGCAAAAAAAGTAAGACATTATTCAATAAGCTATTTGTATACAGTAAGATTGCAATGCCAAACAGAATTGGCTCTGGGTTTCTAAATCCACCTTTCTGAAAGTATGAATTTGAGTTAGGATTTTCCTGGAAGGAGGGCAAACAGTTCAACTGCAGGAGACTCAGTCAACACTGACCTTTGAGTATTCATCCAATAAATACTGATTGGAAAAGCACTTCTGGGAGTAGGTTGTGTTCCCAAAGACGGCCAAACTGCATCTTTTGCCACGGTAACCTTTCTACTTTCCAGTCAGGAGGTGGAGTTTATTCTCTCCTCCTGAAATGTGGACTGGCTCTGTGACTTACTTTGACCACAGGATTAATCCAGATGTGGTAGAAGTTACATCAAAAAACATCATAGTCAAGGACTGAAGAGATTTGCAGCTTTTGTCTGACCTCCAAAATGCCCCACATGGAACCAGGTGCTATGCCGTGAGCAAGTTCAACCTATCCTTAGAACATGCTCTTCCTACCTTTATTACTTCCTGGAGATGGTTTCAGGTAACTAGGGCCACTTCAAAGCCCAACAGTAATGTTATAATCCCTGAAGTAATTCTTTAAAAGTATACCAACTTCCTTAAAATTCTGAAAAGGCTATCTTTATAAAAAGCACCTGAGGTCTTCCCTGGTGGTCCACTGGGTAAAGAGTCTGCACTGTAGCGCAAGGGGAACCGGTTTGATCCCCAACCCAGGAAGATCACGTGCCGTGGAACGGCTGGACTATTGTGTTCAATTGTGAGCCAGCTCTCTGAGCGTATGTTTCCAGAGCCAGTGCTCTGCAACGAAAGGGCCACTGCAATGGGAGGCCCACACAGGCCAAAGAATAAACATGGATGAAAATAAATAAATATAAAATACAAAAATTAAATATATATACGTATATATATATTTAAAAAAAAAAAAGGACCTGAATCTATTTGGGCGGAAAAATTCCTCTGAGCTTAAAAATTGGGCTTCGATCCCAACTGCCACATCATTTGAGTCTTCATATTCTCATCACTAAAATTTGAAAAATGATGACAATTCAATGAGCTAATAAGTGCAAAAAGCTTTGTAAAAGGTAAGTCACTGTGCAAAAAAAGTAAGACATTATTCAATAAGCTATTTGTATACAGTAAGATTGCAATGCCAAACAGAATTGGCTCTGGGTTTCTAAATCCACCTTTCTGAAAGTATGAATTTGAGTTAGGATTTTCCTGGAAGGAGGGCAAACAGTTCAACTGCAGGAGACTCAGTCAACACTGACCTTTGAGTATTCATCCAATAAATACTGATTTGGCATTAATGTAACTGGCACTATTCTAAACACAGGTACAAAGCATGAATGAAACATAATTTAGGCTCGCTTGTAACTTTTATTTGCATAACTAGAGACATGCTATCATGCTAATGAGAGCTAAGAAAAGAATAAATAAGCCTAGGTAAGGAAAAAGACAGTAAGCAGGAGAGTAAGATCTTTTTAGGGAAAGCCTCTCTGATATGGTAAACTTCTGTAGAGATCTGAATGAAGGGAACAAACCCTACAAAAAGATTTGAAAAGATATTCCAAGTAGTGAAAACAACCAGGGCAACGCCCTGATATGGTATCTTGCTTACTGTGTCTATGACCAGCAGGGAGGTCGGTACAACTGGGATGGAGGCAGCAATGAGAAGAGTAATAGGAGGTATGAGCAGAGAGTCAGAGGGGTCCCTATCAGGTAAAGTGTGGTGACTCCAGCAACAACTTCAGATTTATTCCAAGTGAGAAGAGATACCAAAAGAGGTCTTAAACAGAGCTGAAGTGTAACCTAATCTACCTTTTTAAGAGATCAGGTGGGGGCTTCCCTGGTGGTCCAGTGGGTAAGGACACCACCTTGCAGTGCAAGGGGCACCGGTTTGATCCCTGGCCTGGGAAGATCCCACGTGCCGCGGAGCGGCTGGACTGATGTGTCCAATTACCCAGCCGGAGCTCTGGGGCGCATACGCCCAGAGCCGGTGCTCTGTGACAACAGACACCACCGCGATGGAAGGTCCACACGGGCCAAAGAACAAAGATGGATAAAAAAAAAAAATAGATAAATGAAAGACCAAGAGAAGTGGTCCACACCCTCCCTCCCCAACCTGCCCCCTCCAATAAATAAATAAATAAGTAAAAAAAAAAAAAAGATCAGGTGGGTCGGTGTAGAGTACATCATGAAAGGGAAGCAGGAGCCTGCAAAGCTTTTGCAGCAGTCTTAGCAGTAAGTGATGCACCTTGGACTCAAGCTGTGGTTGGCAGAGGGTAAATCCACCTTTCTGAAAGTATGAATTTGAGTTAGGATTTTCCTGGAAGGAGGGCAAACAGTTCAACTGCAGGAGACTCAGTCAACACTGACCTTTGAGTATTCATCCAATAAATACTGATTTGGCATTAATGTAACTGGCACTATTCTAAACACAGGTACAAAGCATGAATGAAACATAATTTAGGCTCGCTTGTAACTTTTATTTGCATAACTAGAGACATGCTATCATGCTAATGAGAGCTAAGAAAAGAATAAATAAGCCTAGGTAAGGAAAAAGACAGTAAGCAGGAGAGTAAGATCTTTTTAGGGAAAGCCTCTCTGATATGGTAAACTTCTGTAGAGATCTGAATGAAGGGAACAAACCCTACAAAAAGATTTGAAAAGATATTCCAAGTAGTGAAAACAACCAGGGCAACGCCCTGATATGGTATCTTGCTTACTGTGTCTATGACCAGCAGGGAGGTCGGTACAACTGGGATGGAGGCAGCAATGAGAAGAGTAATAGGAGGTATGAGCAGAGAGTCAGAGGGGTCCCTATCAGGTAAAGTGTGGTGACTCCAGCAACAACTTCAGATTTATTCCAAGTGAGAAGAGATACCAAAAGAGGTCTTAAACAGAGCTGAAGTGTAACCTAATCTACCTTTTTAAGAGATCAGGTGGGGGCTTCCCTGGTGGTCCAGTGGGTAAGGACACCACCTTGAAGTGCAAGGGGCACCGGTTTGATCCCTGGCCTGGGAAGATCCCACGTGCCGCGGAGCGGCTGGACTGATGTGTCCAATTACCCAGCCGGAGCTCTGGGGCGCATACGCCCAGAGCCGGTGCTCTGCGACAACAGACACCACCGCGATGGAAGGTCCACACGGGCCAAAGAACAAAGATGGATAAAAAAAAAAATAGATAAATGAAAGACCAAGAGAAGTGGTCCACACCCTCCCTCCCCAACCTGCCCCCTCCAATAAATAAATAAATAAGTAAAAAAAAAAAAAAGATCAGGTGGGTCGGTGTAGAGTACATCATGAAAGGGAAGCAGGAGCCTGCAAAGCTTTTGCAGCAGTCTTAGCAGTAAGTGATGCACCTTGGACTCAAGCTGTGGTTGGCAGAGGGTCAGAAGTGGCTGGATCCTGGATTTTTTTCAAAATCAGCACCAGCAGATTTGCCAAAACACTGGGGTCAGTGGGTAGGAAGTAAAAAGGAGTCAAGAAAAAGATGGCTTACGCCGATTTTAAGCAAACAAAACAATAATTTTAGGGTTAGTCTTGCTGAAGGATAACCAAAAAATAGTTCATCTTTAGCACCAGGTTTTCAATGTCCTGGCCAAAGGAAAAGAAAGTATTTTTTAATACCAGTAATCTCTTTAGAAATTGTTTAACTGTCACATAAAAGTACTGACTTGGGGGAAATATTATGAGATGCACAAAAGCAACTTGAATTCTATTTTCTTTAGTTAAAGCTTTATAACTAAGCCCAGCTGCAGACTGCCCAGACATAATTATAGTTCCACCTGGCAGGCAGGCCCCTTAGTTTGAAGCATAGCATTTCATTAATAAAATGAAAGAATGTGTGAAATTGTTATTTTTAAACAGTTGAAATGGAAGGAGATTTTTAAGTGGAAGATTCTCTTGACTAGGCCAAACCTAGTGTGTTCGAGTGTTGCGTGAAGATTGCCTGTCACAGATCCCATTCCTGCTGGAGTGAGGCTGGCCCTCCCATGGGGTCTTCAGGTAATACACTGGGCCTTCTTAATGTAGACACTCTTGTAATTTCACAGCATTCCAGGGAAGAAAATGGCACAATCTGTGGGTATCCTTGCACTCATATTCTACATATATCTTTGTTTTCTTCAGACTAACAGCTTATGAAGAAGAAGTATTAAAACACATGCAACTAACAAAAATCATGTTGTCTGCTGTCCAGTAATTTCTTATTTATCAGTTCAACTATTTGATTAAATTATTGCATATACTAATTAGTACCACCGCTCCCAAAACATGACATTCTCAGCTCCTCCAGGAGCTACCAATAAAATCCAAGTACTTTTTTTTTTTTTTTTAATTTATTTATTTATTTATTTATTTATTTTTGTACATGTATGTTCCCAGATCAATCAGATGCATATCCCTTGGCCCTCCCCCCACCCAGGTTCCCCCCCCCCATCCCTCCAGACCATTGCTCCAAGTGGTTGTAGGTACTCCTATTCCCCTAGCACAATGACAATAGCTATCTTTTCTACACATGACAGTATAGGTTCCCATGTTACTCCCTCCCACTGTTCGGTCTCCACAATGTCTTTAGTCTATTCTCTGTTTTTTCATGAGTTCACTGTGTGTGTTATCATGACCATCTTACTAGATCCCATATATATGAGTTAGTATACTATACTTGTCTTTCTCTTTTTGACTTACTTCACTTTTTATGATAGGTTCTAAAGCCAGCCACCTCATTAGGACTGAGTCTTCTGCATTTCTTTTAACAGCTGAGTAGTATTCCATTGTATATATGTACCAGAGCTTCTGGATCCATTCATTTGTCGATGGACATCTAGGTTGCTTCCATGTTCTGGCTATTGTATAGAGAGCTGCCATGAACATTGGGGTACAGGTGCCTCTTTCAGTTTTGATTTCATCAGGATATAGGCCTAATAGTGGGATTGCTGGGTCATAGGGTGCTTCTATTTTTAGTTTTTTAAGGAATCTCCATATTGTCTTCCATAGAGGTTGTATTAATTTACATTCCCACCAGCAATGCAAGAGGGTTCCCTTTTCTCCACACCCTCTCCAGCATTTGTTGTCTGTCGATTTGTTGATGATGGCCATTCTGACAGGTGTGAGGTGGTATCTCATTGTGGTTTTAATTTGCATTTCTCTAATAATAAGCGAGGTTGAGCATCGTTTCATGTATTTTTGGACCATTTGTATGTCCTCTTTGGAGAGGCGTCTCTTTAGATCTTTTTCCCATTTTTTGATTGGGCTGCTCATTTTCCCTGTGCTGAGTTGTCTGAGTTGCTTGTAGATTTTGGAGATTAATTCTTTGTCTGTTGTTTCATTGGCTATGATTTTCTCCCACTCTGTGGGGTGTCTGTTGAACTTTTTTGTAATTTCTTTTGCTGTACAAAAGCTTTTAAGTTTCATGAGGTCCCATATGTTCATTTTTCTTTTCAGTTCTGCTATTTTAGTTGGTGGGTCAGAGAAGATCTTGCTTTGATTGATGTCCTTGAGGGTTTTGCCTATATTCTCCTCTAAGAGTTTGATGGTTTCTGGTCTTACATTGAGGTCTTTAATCCATTTTGAGTTGATCTTAGTGTATGGCGTCAGGGAATGTTCCAATTTCATTTTTTTGCATGTAGCTGTCCAATTCTCCCAGCACCACTTGTTAAAGAGACTGTCTTTGTCCCATTTTATAGTTTCTCCTCCTTTATCAAAAATAAGGTACCCATAGGTGCGTGGGTTGATCTCTGGGTTCTCAATCTTGTTCCATTGATCTATAGTTCTGTTTTGTGCCAGTACCATACTGTCTTGATAACTGTTGCTTTGTAGTAGAGTCTGAAGTTAGGGAGGCTGATCCCTCCAACTCCATTCTTCTTCCTCAGGATTGCTTTGGCTATTCGAGGTCTTCTGTGTTTCCATATGAACTGTGTTATTATTTGGTCTAGTTCTGTGAAAAATGTCAGTGGTAGTTGAATAGGTATTGCATTGAATCTGTAGATGATATTTGGAAGTATGGTCATTTTCACAATATTGATTCTTCCAATCCAGGAACATGGAATATCTCTCCATCTGTTTAAGTCTTCTTTAATGTCTCTCATGAGTGTCTTGTAATTTTCTGTGTACAATTCTTTTGTTTCTTTGGGTAGGTTTATTCCTAGATATTTGATTCTTTTGGTTGCAATGGTGAAGGGGATTGCCTCTTTGATTTCATTTTCTGATTTTTCATTGTTTGTGTATAGGAATGCCAGTGACTTCTGTGTGTTGACTTTATATCCTGCAACTTTGCTGAATTCATTGATTAGTTCTAGTAGCTTTGTAACCGTGTCTTTGGGATTTTCTATGTATAATATTATGTCATCTGCAAAAAGAGAGAGCTTGACTTCTTCCTTTCCAATCTGGATTCCTTTGATTTCTTTCTCTTGTCTTATTGCTGTTGCTAGGACTTCCAGGACTATGTTGAATAGCAGTGGTGAAAGTGGGCACCCCTGTCTTGTTCCTGATCTTAGAGGGAATGCTTTCAGTTTTTCACCATTAACAATAATGTTCGCTGTAGGTTTCTCATAGATGGCTTTTATTATGTTGAGATAGGTTCCTTCTATGCCCATTTTCTGAAGAGTTTTGATCATAAATGGATGTTGTACTTTGTCGAAGGCTTTTTCTGCATCTATTGAGATGATCATGTGATTTTTGTCTTTCAACTTGTTGATATGGTGTATCACGTTGATTGATTTGCGGATGTTGAAGAAGCCTTGCATGCCTGGGATGAACCCAACTTGATCGTGATGTATGAGTTTTTTGACATGTCGTTGAATTCTGTTTGCTAGGATTTTGTTGAGGATCTTGGCATCTAAGTTCATCAGTGAAATTGGCCTATAGTTTTCCTTTTTTGTGTTGTCTTTGCCTGGTTTGGGTATCAGGGTGATGGTGGCCTCGTAGAATGTGTTTGGGAGTTTTCCTTCCTGTGCAATTTTTTGAAAGAGTTTTAGAAGGACAGGCATTAGCTCTTCTTTAAATGTTTGGTAGAATTCGGCTGTGAAGCCATCTGGTCCTGGGCTTTTATTTTTGGGTAGATTTTTAATCACAGAGTAGATTTCTGAGCTTGTGATTGGGTTGTTCAAAGTTTCTGTTTCTTCCTGGCTCAGTCTTGGGAGATTAATCCTGTCCAAGAAACTGTCCATTTCTTCCAAGTTGTCCAGTTTGTTGCCATAGAGTTGCTCATAATAGTCTCTTAGAATCCTTTGGATTTCTGCATTATCTGTTGCAATCTCTCCTTTTTCGTTTTTGATTTTGTTGATCTGGTTCTTCTCTCTCTTTTTCTTAATGAGTCTGGCCAGTGGCTTGTCAATTTTGTTTACCTTTTCAAAGAACCAGCTTTTTGTTTTATTTATCTTTACTATTGTTTCTTTTGTTTCTTTCTCATTTATTTCTGCTCTGATCTTTATGATTTCTCTTCTTCTGCTGGCTCTGGGATGTTTTTGTTCTTCTTTCTCCAACTGTTTTAAGCGGAGGGTTAGGTCATCTGCTTCATATTTTCCTAGTTTCTTGAGGTGGGATTGTATTGCTATAAATTTCCCTCTTAGGACTGCTTTTGCTGTATCCCATAGGTTTTGCACTGTCGTATGTTCATTGTCATTTTCTTCTAGGAATTGTTTAATTTCTCCTTTGATTTCCTCAACGATCAGTTGGTTTTTTAGGTATGTATTGTTTAATCTCCATGTGTTTCTGTTTTTAGGGTTTTTTTTCTGGTAGTTGATCTCCAGTCTCATTGCATTGTGGTCCGAGAAGATGGTTGATATAATTTCGGTTTTCTTGAACTGACTGAGGTTAGATTTGTGGCCCAAGATGTGGTCTATCCTGGAGAATGTTCCGTGAGCGCTTGAGAAGAAAGTGTATTCTTCTGCTTTTGGATGGAACGTCCTAAAGATATCGATGAGGTCCATCTTTTCCAGTGTGGCATTTAAGGCTTGTGTTTCTTTATTAATTTTCTGTTTTGTTGATCTGTCCATTGGTGTGAGAGGAGTGTTAAAGTCTCCTACTATTATTGTGTTATTGTTGATTTCTTCTTTTATGTCTGAAAGTACCTGTCTTATGTATTGAGGTGCCCCTGTGTTGGGTGCGTAGATATTCATGACTGTTATGTCTTCCTCTTGGATAGATCCCTTAATCATGATGTAGTGACCTGCCTTGTCTCTTAGAATCTTCTTTACTTTAAAGTCTATTTTGTCTGATATAAGGATTGCTACTCCAGCTTTCTTTTGATTTCCATTTGCATGAAATATCTTTTTCCAGCCTTTCACTTTCAGTCTATGAGTGTCTCTAGGTCTGAAGTGGGTCTCTTGTAACCAACATATATATGGGTCTTGCTTCTGGATCCATTCAGCCAGCCTGTGTCGTTTGGTTGGAGCATTTAGTCCATTTACATTCAAAGTAATTATTGATACGAATGTTCCTATTGTCATCTTCTTAGAAATTTGGGGTTTGATTTGTAAGGCTTCTCCTACTCTTGTATTTATTGGCTATATCAGGTCCTTTAACACTTGTTGTAGGGCTGGTTTTGTGGTACAGAATTCTTTTAGTTTTTGCTTGTCTGTGAAGCTTTTGACTTCACCATCGATTTTGAATGAGATTCTTGCTGGGTAGAGAATTCGTGGTTGCAGGTTATTCTCTTTTAGCCGTTTAAATGTATCTTGCCATTCTCTTCTGGCCTGTAGGGTTTCTGTTGAGAGATCCGCAGTTAAACGTATGGGGTTTCCTTTATATGTTATTTGTTGTTTGCTCCTAGCTACTTTTGGTAATCTGTCTTTATATTTAGTCTGCGTTAGTTTGATTAGTATGTGCCTTGGTGTGTTTCTTCTGGGGTTTCTCCTGTATGGAACTCTTTGTGCTTCCTGGACTTGGCTGACTATCTCCTTTCCCATGCTGGGGAAGTTTTCAACTATAACCTCTTCAAGAATTTTTTCATAGTCTTTCTTCTCTTCTTCTTCTTCTGGAACTCCTATAATTCTAATGTTGGTGCGTTTAATATTGTCCCATAGGTCTCTGAGGCTATCCTCAGTTCTTTTAATTCTTTGGGCTTTGTTCTGTTCTTCAGCACTTATTTCCACCATTCTGTCTTCCAGCTCACTTATCCGTTCTTCAGCCTCTGATACTCTACTGTTGAGACCTTCTATAGTATTTTTGAGTTCAGCAATTGAGTTGGTGGTCTCTATTTGCTTATTTTTCATTTCCTGCATGTCTTTTCTCAATGCACTAATTTCCTCTAATATTCTGTTTTCGGTGTTTTGCATCCTCATTAGTATAGTTTTTCTGAATTCTCTTTCAGATAGCTTGTCTATCTCCTCCTCTGTCATTTGAAGTGGTGTTTCTCTAGCTTGGTCCTTCATTTGTACAGTGTTTCTCTGACGTTTCATTATTAGGTTAATTTTTGTTTCTTTGTGTGTGTCTGTGTGTATGGAGTTCTTATTCCCACCAGGCTTCTTGGTTGAATTCTCCCTTCCTTTGGGTTTTTGTCCTTGTAGAAGGGTTCAGTGGCTTGTGTCTTGGGTGGTGACAGACCTTGTTTACAGGTGAATAATCTGTAGTGTTGTATGTTCTTTGATAATCAGTGTGCGGTCTTGGAATCCGGGCTTTCGCTTCGAGGATCCTTGGTTTGATGATTGGTCAGGGAGTGTAGGCTCTATGTCTGGTTTGCTATGGTGTTCTGTGATACTAGTTCACACACTAGCATCTGAGGAACAAGAGGTGCATCCCTGATGGGTGACAGTCATAAAAGCATGCAAATGTTTTCTAACATAATCATAAGATACACATACATATACAGCAATCCCCACAACTGACCAGTTTTACAGAGATAAGGCGCAGGAAATCTTTCTAGCAACTCATGCAATCACAGATGATACTTGCCCGTTAAGCTTTGAATTAATTAAAATAGTGCCTGAATAATAGATCTAGCACAAGGTCCTGGCTTGGATAATTACAATGAAAGCAATTTTAAATTAGGACATGTGCTCGGGGTGACAAGGAGGAGAGTCTATAAGTAATAAAAAGGAAAAGATTTGTCTTGGAAGTATTTTATAGGATTAGGTAGCAAAGATTAGTGTGTGTACTGTTTAGTGCATTTGGAAGTGAATAGTGCAGACAGAAAGATAGGAAATAATTTGTCTAGAGGATATTGATAGCTAGGAAGATATTTTACATTTAGAACATAGAGAAAGAAAGCAGTGGGAAAGAGGAAAGAGAAAAGAGAATTAGAGGTTTTCAAGAATTAAAATTAAAGTTAAAAAAATATAATAAAAGTCAAAAGAAGGTTAAAAATTAAAAAGAGCAAAAAAAAAAAAAAAAATAATGAGACCGAAAAACAAAGAAAAAACACATAGAATAAATCAAACAAATGAAAACTACAAAAAAAAAAAAACAAAAAAAACCCCCAAAAAACAAAGAAACAAAAAAACCCCAAACCAAACAATTAAAAAAGAAAAAAAGTCCACCACAAACAAGCAGAAAAAAATGAAAAAAGAAAAAAAAAAAAAAGTTAAATACTGTCCTTGGTTTTTGAAGTGGTGTTTCTCTAGCTTGGGCCTTCATTTGTACAGTGTTTCTCTGACGTTTCATTATTAGGTTAATTTTTGTTTCTTTGTGTGTGTCTGTGTGTATGGAGTTCTTATTGCCACCGGGCTTCTTGGTTGAGTTCTCCCTTCCGTGGGGTTCTTGTCCTTGTAGAAGGGTTCAGTGGCTTGTGTCTTGGGTGGTGACAGACCTTGTTTACAGGTGAATAATCTGTAGTGTTGTATGTTCTTTGATAATCAGTGTGCGGTCTTGGAATCCGGGCTTTCGCTTCGAGGATCCTTGGTTTGATGATTGGTCAGGGAGTGTAGGCTCTATGTCTGGTTTGCTATGGTGTTCTGTGATACTAGTTCACACACTAGCATCTGAGGAACAAGAGGTGCATCCCTGATGGGTGACAGTCATAAAAGCATGCAAATGTTTTCTAACATAATCATAAGATACACATACATATACAGCAATCCCCACAACTGACCAGTTTTACAGAGATAAGGCGCAGGAAATCTTTCTAGCAACTCATGCAATCACAGATGATACTTGCCCGTTAAGCTTTGAATTAATTAAAATAGTGCCTGAATAATAGATCTAGCACAAGGTCCTGGCTTGGATAATTACAATGAAAGCAATTTTAAATTAGGACATGTGCTCGGGGTGACAAGGAGGAGAGTCTATAAGTAATAAAAAGGAAAAGATTTGTCTTGGAAGTATTTTATAGGATTAGGTAGCAAAGATTAGTGTGTGTACTGTTTAGTGCATTTGGAAGTGAATAGTGCAGACAGAAAGATAGGAAATAATTTGTCTAGAGGATATTGATAGCTAGGAAGATATTTTACATTTAGAACATAGAGAAAGAAAGCAGTGGGAAAGAGGAAAGAGAAAAGAGAATTAGAGGTTTTCAAGAATTAAAATTAAAGTTAAAAAAATATAATAAAAGTCAAAAGAAGGTTAAAAATTAAAAAGAGCAAAAAAAAAAAAAAAAATAATGAGACCGAAAAACAAAGAAAAAACACATAGAATAAATCAAACAAATGAAAACTACAAAAAAAAAAAAACATAAAAAACCCCCAATAAACAAAGAAACTAATAAACCCCAAACCAATCAATTGAATAAGCAAAATAGTCCACCACAAACAAGCAGAAAAAAATGAAAAAAAAAAAAAAAAAAGTTAAATACTGTCCTTGGTTTTTATCTTCATATCTGCCTGTTGGAAACCAATCTGCTCTTGATGGTGGTGTCTTGATGGCGTGGTCTTTCCCTTACAGTGTCGGTTGCTGTGGTTTCTGTTTTTATGTTCAGCAAAATGAGGGCTTTGCTGCCATACTGGGTGCTGGCCGGGACGGTGGGCTGATCCCAGTCAGTCGGGCGGAGGCCGCGGCGCGCGCAGTCCCGTGTTGGAGGGGGGGCGCCCCGGCTCGACCGCGCACCCGCCTGTCGTCTCCAATCCCTGCTCTTTCCCCGGCTTCCTCCGCTGTTACTGCAGCTCTAGGGGAGCGCGGGCTCCTCCGACACTGCCGGTTATGTGTCTAAGTACCAAAGGCGGACGCGAGCTTTCCCGTCCAACTCGTGCCCGGTCCCTGGTCAGCAACCAGTGGACGACTTCTCTCTCCGTTCAGCAAGCCCTCCAGTTGGAGTGGCTGAACTTACCCGCTCCTCGCGGCGTCCGCGGCTCCTCGCGGCGTCCGCGGCTCCTCGCGGCGGGCGGGTTCGCGGCTCCTGCGCGGCGGGTTCGCGGCCTCGCGCGGGCGGGTTCCGCGGCTCCGCAAGTACTTTTTTACAGAAGTAAAAATCTTTCTCTGTCGGACTTAATCCTTGATAAAGAAAAAAAAATTAATTTTACATTGTTTCAAATTACCCATGTTATAGATGAGAATTAGATTTTCTCCCTAGATCCTAATGCTGCATGCTAAATCACAGCCCTTAAAAGTAAACAGAAATGTTTTCAAAAATGAAATACTTGAAGGATCCCTATAATAACTGTTGTTCTTAACACAGCTCCCTAAAACATACAAATAAGGGATGTTTGCGAATACAATGTAAGAATTGATTTAGTAACTCCATAAGAGTTCTTTTCAAATGCTCATAAAACATTTTTTGATTAATCCAATAGTACATCGTAAAGAAAATCACACAGTCATAATCTCTGCCATAGGGAAATAAAAAAATTTAATAACAGAAGCAAACCAAAAACTAACCAGCTAGAAATTTAAAAACACTCTTCTGAATAACTCAACATATAAGAATAAAATTGTAATCTACTTAGAAACTAATAATGATTTCCACTAATAAAACCCAGAATTTCTTAGAGAAGTGAAAGATTCCAAATCTGGAGCAAGACTTGTACAGTGTCGGTTGCTGTGGTTTCTGTTTTTATGTTCAGCAAAATGAGGGCTTTGCTGCCATACTGGGTGCTGGCCGGGACGGTGGGCTGATCCCAGTCAGTCGGGCGGAGGCCGCGGCGCGCGCAGTCCCGTGTTGGAGGGGGGCGCCCCGGCTCGACCGCGCGCCCGCCTGTCGTCTCCAATCCCTGCTCTTTCCCCGGCTTCCTCCGCTGTTACTGCAGCTCTAGGGGAGCGCGGGCTCCTCCGACACTGCCGGTTATGTGTCTAAGTACCAAAGGCGGACGCGAGCTTTCCCGTCCAACTCGTGCCCGGTCCCTGGTCAGCAACCCGTGGACGACTTCTCTCTCCGTTCAGCAAGCCCTCCAGTTGGAGTGGCTGAACTTACCGCGCTCTCGCGGGCGGGTTCCGGCGGCTCCTCGCGGCGGGCGGGTTCCGGCGGCTCCTCGCGGCGGGCGGGTTCCGGCGGCTCCTCGCGGCGGGCGGGTTCCGGCGGCTCCTCGCGGCGGGCGGGTTCCGGCGGCTCCCCAAGTACTTTTTTACAGAAGTAAAAATCTTTCTCTGTCGGACTTAATCCTTGATAAAGAAAAAAAAATTAATTTTACATTGTTTCAAATTACCCATGTTATAGATGAGAATTAGATTTTCTCCCTAGATCCTAATGCTGCATGCTAAATCACAGCCCTTAAAAGTAAACAGAAATGTTTTCAAAAATGAAATACTTGAAGGATCCCTATAATAACTGTTGTTCTTAACACAGCTCCCTAAAACATACAAATAAGGGATGTTTGCGAATACAATGTAAGAATTGATTTAGTAACTCCATAAGAGTTCTTTTCAAATGCTCATAAAACATTTTTTGATTAATCCAATAGTACATCGTAAAGAAAATCACACAGTCATAATCTCTGCCATAGGGAAATAAAAAAATTTAATAACAGAAGCAAACCAAAAACTAACCAGCTAGAAATTTAAAAACACTCTTCTGAATAACTCAACATATAAGAATAAAATTGTAATCTACTTAGAAACTAATAATGATTTCCACTAATAAAACCCAGAATTTCTTAGAGAAGTGAAAGATTCCAAATTTGGAGCAAGACTTGTACAATGTAAGTCTGATAGCTTGTCCCAGAAAATAAGCTATGAAGGACTATAAGGGTCACATGAAAAGGACCAAGGATCAATACAGAGGGCCTCCAAGGGCCAAAGATGGGGCAGACTCTGTGAACACTGAAAAAATAATGAAGACTATAGACTCAGACATAAACATTAAAATCTATGCATTCTAATAACACTTTCAAAATGATTACTTTTAGGTATTTCTAGAGCACCAACTCATTTTCAAAATGTTCTAAAAATAGAGACTCCAGAGTTTACCTTGCCTTTCTCTATGAAATCTACTTCAGGGTAATCATTTAGTTGATATATAAATAATTAATAGAATCAAAACTCTCCACAGTGTCTAATGAAATAACAGATCTGGGCAATGATCACGGACAGCTGCTAAAATCATTAGGTAAGACTAATGGAGAACCCTGTAATGGAAGCACTGGGCTGAAAGCACCTGAGTCACTGATAATCTTAATATCACAAGAAGGTAAACAATCAAATATTACAGGCCTCTAGGTACTATAGGAAGTATAGAGCACCAGTTACGAGAAATCTTTGCCAAAAATATTAAACTCAACCTGAACCTGATCAAGCCTTTAGTTAAAGGTGAAATGAAGTTACATGAACATGTTAACACCATGGAGACAAAAATCAGTCAAATTTTACACAACAGCCATTCCATTTCTGTACCATAAAAAGAAAACAGAATGCAGGAAAAAGGAGGAAGGAATGATATACAAAGAGAGACATATCAATCATATACCACGTATGGACCTTAATTGGCTGCTGACTCAAAGAAACCAAGTGAAAAAAAGATATTGATGGATACGTGGGGGGAATTTAAATACTGACTGGCTATTAAATGATAGAGAATTTTAGTTACCTTTCCCATTTGGAGACAATGATATTTATGGGTTAAAGTCTGTTAGAGATACAAAAAAAAAAGAAAAAAAAAACAGCTTAAAAAAAGCAATGTCTAAGAGAAAAACCCACAAACAAGAAAGCTTTTTTGGAAGGCCAGGTCTCTAAACAGGTTCTGGAATTCCACTGGAAGGAAAAAAAAAGAATTTGAATGCTTTGGAAAGGGTAAGAGCAGTTTGACCTAACCAGAACTAACCCTCTTCCAAGACAATAGAGCTTACAAACGAGAGTTTTTCTATCAGTTTTCTCACCAGAGAAAGTGAAAGCATATAAGTGAGCATCCAGCTTCTCCAACTCTGTGGAATACTGCCAAAGAGGCTCAAAATTTGGTGGGCCTCCAAGGGCCAAAGATGGGGCAGACTCGAAAAATAATGAAGACTATAGACTCAGACATAAACATTAAAATCTATGCATTCTAATAACACTTTCAAAATGATTACTTTTAGGTATTTCTAGAGCACCAACTCATTTTCAAAATGTTCTAAAAATAGAGACTCCAGAGTTTACCTTGCCTTTCTCTATGAAATCTACTTCAGGGTAATCATTTAGTTGATATATAAATAATTAATAGAATCAAAACTCTCCACAGTGTCTAATGAAATAACAGATCTGGGCAATGATCACGGACAGCTGCTAAAATCATTAGGTAAGACTAATGGAGAACCCTGTAATGGAAGCACTGGGCTGAAAGCACCTGAGTCACTGATAATCTTAATATCACAAGAAGGTAAACAATCAAATATTACAGGCCTCTAGGTACTATAGGAAGTATAGAGCACCAGTTACGAGAAATCTTTGCCAAAAATATTAAACTCAACCTGAACCTGATCAAGCCTTTAGTTAAAGGTGAAATGAAGTTACATGAACATGTTAACACCATGGAGACAAAAATCAGTCAAATTTTACACAACAGCCATTCCATTTCTGTACCATAAAAAGAAAACAGAATGCAGAAAAAAGGAGGAAGGAATGATATACAAAGAGAGACATATCAATCATATACCACGTATGGACCTTAATTGGCTGCTGACTCAAAGAAACCAAGTGAAAAAAAGATATTGATGGATACGTGGGGGGAATTTAAATACTGACTGGCTATTAAATGATAGAGAATTTTAGTTACCTTTCCCATTTGGAGACAATGATATTTATGGGTTAAAGTCTGTTAGAGATACAAAAAAAAAAGAAAAAAAAACAGCTTAAAAAAAGCAATGTCTAAGAGAAAAACCCACAAACAAGAAAGCTTTTTTGGAAGGCCAGGTCTCTAAACAGGTTCTGGAATTCCACTGGAAGGAAAAAAAAAGAATTTGAATGCTTTGGAAAGGGTAAGAGCAGTTTGACCTAACCAGAACTAACCCTCTTCCAAGACAATAGAGCTTACAAACGAGAGTTTTTCTATCAGTTTTCTCACCAGAGAAAGTGAAAGCATATAAGTGAGCATCCAGCTTCTCCAACTCTGTGGAATACTGCCAAAGAGGCTCATTTCTGTCTTTCCCCATCTAGAGTACTAAATCATGAGCTGTAGGATTTGGGGGCAGGAATAACTAGGAATGTACGACAAACAGAACTTTCAGAGAACATTAAAAGGACACAGATCCTACTATGTCCCACCCCTGACCCCCTGGGAATGCCTCACTTGTGGATTCCCTCAACTAGCCCATGGAAGTGCCAAGGCTCAGCATGGGGGAATCCATAGGTGAGGCATTCCCAGGGGATCATGGGTGGGATTCCTGATAGAGCCTATGACACAATTAGTAGGATCTATGTCCTTTTTTTTTTTTTGGTGTGGGTGGGGGCGGGTTGGGGAAGGAGGGGGCGGGCGAGCCACTTCTATTGGTCTTTCATTTATCTAGTTTTATCCATCTTTGTTCTCTGGCCCGTGTGGGTCTCCCATCGCAGTGGCCTCTGTTGTCGCAGAGCACCAGCTCTGGGCGCATGCGCTCCAGAGCTCTGGCTCGGTAATTGGACGCATCAGTCCTGCCGCTCCACAGCACATGGCATCCTCCCAGGCCAGGGATTGAACCGGCGCCCCTTGCACTGCAAGGCGGTGTCCTTACCCACTGGACCACCAGAGAAGCCCAGATCTATGTCCTTTTAATATGAGAGTCCTATCTGCCCCTGAACTGCAACTACTGAAGCCTGTGCACAGCTAAAGAGAAGCCCTTGCTCTCCACAGCTGGAGGTTACAGCAATGGAGATCCAGTGCAACCAAAAGCTAAAATAAATAAACTTTTTTTAAAAATCAAAGACCAAAAATCTTAAAAGCATGAAGAAGAAACAAGCTTATAACGTCCAAGAGAGCTTTTTGGAAGGCCAGGTCTCTAAACAGGTTCTGGAATTCCACTGGAAGGAAAAAGAATTTGAATGCTTTGGAAAGGGTAAGAGCAGTTTGACCTAACCAGAACTAACCCTCTTCCAAGACAATAGAGCTTACAAACGAGAGTTTTTCTATCAGTTTTCTCACCAGAGAAAGTGAAAGCATATAAGTGAGCATCCAGCTTCTCCAACTCTGTGGAATACTGCCAAAGAGGCTCATTTCTGTCTTTCCCCATCTAGAGTACTAAATCATGAGCTGTAGGTTTTGGGGGGCAGGAATAACTAGGAATGTACGACAAACAGAACTTTCAGAGAACATTAAAAGGACACAGATCCTACTATGTCCCACCCCTGACCCCTGGGAATGCCTCACTTGTGGTTTCCCCTCAACTAGCCCATGGAAGTGCCAAGGCTCAGCATGGGGGAATCCATAGGTGAGGCATTCCCAGGGGATCATGGGTGGGATTCCTGATAGAGCCTATGACACAATTAGTAGGATCTATGTCCTTTTTTTTTTTTTGGTGTGGGTGGGGGCGGGTTGGGGAAGGAGGGGGCGGGCGAGCCACTTCTATTGGTCTTTCATTTATCTAGTTTTATCCATCTTTGTTCTCTGGCCCGTGTGGGTCTCCCATCGCAGTGGCCTCTGTTGTCGCAGAGCACCAGCTCTGGGCGCATGCGCTCCAGAGCTCTGGCTCGGTAATTGGACGCATCAGTCCTGCCGCTCCACAGCACATGGCATCCTCCCAGGCCAGGGATTGAACCGGCGCCCCTTGCACTGCAAGGCGGTGTCCTTACCCACTGGACCACCAGAGAAGCCCAGATCTATGTCCTTTTAATATGAGAGTCCTATCTGCCCCTGAACTGCAACTACTGAAGCCTGTGCACAGCTAAAGAGAAGCCCTTGCTCTCCACAGCTGGAGGTTACAGCAATGGAGATCCAGTGCAACCAAAAGCTAAAATAAATAAACTTTTTTTAAAAAAATCAAAGACCAAAAATCTTAAAAGCATGAAGAAGAAACAAGCTTATAACGTCCAAGAGAGCTTCCACAAGGTTATCACCAGACTTCTTGGCAAAGAGCCTGCAGGCCAGGAGAGATTGGAATGATACCAAAGCTCTGAAAGAACAACAACATAAAAAAACACCAACCAGGGATATTTTATCCAACAAAGTTATCCTTCAAAAATGAAGGTAAGGTAAGGACTTTTCTAGAAAAACAAAAGCTGAGGGAATTCAAAACCACTGTATCTGCCTTTCAATAAACGCTGAAAAACCTGAAAGGATGCTAATTAGTATCATGAAAATATATAACACACTGGTAAAGATAAGTATAAAATCAGATTCAGAATACTCTAATACTTTACATACTCAAAAAATAAAACCCATAAAAATGGCAGGAGATGCTCATACACAAACTCACCGTAAACCTCACCTTCAGCATGGTGACACACACACGAAAGGAATTCACAGTGCTCACTCCCAGAGGAGTGAAGGCTTTGGACCCCACATCTGGTGCCTAACTTTCACCTGAGACATAGATTCCCAATATATCTATCTTTGAAAGCCAATAGAACTTCTGTCCACAAGTAGCCCAAGACCATAGCAAACTGAGAGTTTTTAAAGAGCTCAGGTGGATTTACCATGGCTAATCCCTCAGGATTCAGCAAAAAGGCAGCAGACAAAAAAGTCGTCTTTCCATGGATGAGGCCTATTTGCTCATCTTAAAGGCTCTGGCCTGAAGATGGGCTTCCAATTTAAAATACATCCAACAAGATAACAATAATAATAATAAACAATAAGAATAAAACAAATAAACACTTAAGGAATTAAAAAGAGACTATACTTATAAAAAAGTATAAAAAATGTTAAGCATAAAATATTATTATTGTTATTATTAATTATTACTATTATGTTAGGTTCTAATAAACCAAAAATCCACATGAAATGAATGATTACTTTTTTTGGGGAGGGAGGAGGGAACGGTTGGGGAGGGAGGGGGCAGGCAGGTCACTTCTATCGGTCTTCGAAATGAATGATTTCTAATAAAAACTACTGAAATTAACTCAAGAAAGTAGACAAAATATAAAATTACTAATAATCATAAAATGAATAAAATGGAATGATACCAAAGCTCTGAAAGAACAACAACATAAAAAAACACCAACCAGGGATATTTTATCCAACAAAGTTATCCTTCAAAAATGAAGGTAAGGTAAGGACTTTTCTAGAAAAACAAAAGCTGAGGGAATTCAAAACCACTGTATCTGCCTTTCAATAAACGCTGAAAAACCTGAAAGGATGCTAATTAGTATCATGAAAATATATAACACACTGGTAAAGATAAGTATAAAATCAGATTCAGAATACTCTAATACTTTACATACTCAAAAAATAAAACCCATAAAAATGGCAGGAGATGCTCATACACAAACTCACCGTAAACCTCACCTTCAGCATGGTGACACACACACGAAAGGAATTCACAGTGCTCACTCCCAGAGGAGTGAAGGCTTTGGACCCCACATCTGGTGCCTAACTTTCACCTGAGACATAGATTCCCAATATATCTATCTTTGAAAGCCAATAGAACTTCTGTCCACAAGTAGCCCAAGACCATAGCAAACTGAGAGTTTTTAAAGAGCTCAGGTGGATTTACCATGGCTAATCCCTCAGGATTCAGCAAAAAGGCAGCAGACAAAAAAGTCGTCTTTCCATGGATGAGGCCTATTTGCTCATCTTAAAGGCTCTGGCCTGAAGATGGGCTTCCAATTTAAAATACATCCAACAAGATAACAATAATAATAATAAACAATAAGAATAAAACAAATAAACACTTAAGGAATTAAAAAGAGACTATACTTATAAAAAAGTATAAAAAATGTTAAGCATAAAATATTATTATTGTTATTATTAATTATTACTATTATGTTAGGTTCTAATAAACCAAAAATCCACATGAAATGAATGATTACTTTTTTTGGGGAGGGAGGAGGGGAACGGGTTGGGGAGGGAGGGGGGCAGGCAGGTCACTTCTATCGGTCTTTCGAAATGAATGATTTCTAATAAAAACTACTGAAATTAACTCAAGAAAGTAGACAAAATATAAAATTACTAATAATCATAAAATGAATAAAAATGGTAATTTAAGATCCAATCCCAAAAATGCACCATCCAGACTGGTTTATTCATTTACTGTTCTTACTTTTATTCAAAAATGTCAGCCTGAACAGATAATATACCAGGGACTATTCTTAATCATGGGAACTCAGCAATAAACCAAACGGGAAAAATCCATATCCTCTCAGAGCTTACATTCTAGAAGTGATGTGGGTGACAGGTGGCAGAGGAAAAACACAAATAGAATAAGTAAAGCAAAGTATATGCTACATGGTATGTAGACTGAATAACAAAATCCTTCTTCCCCATCTCAAAGGTGCCCACATCCTAGCCTCCCAAAGCAAGTTGATTATATTTATTCACGTGACAAAAGGGACTTTGCAGATGTAATTAAGAATCTTGGGGCTTCCCTGGTGGTCCAATGGGTAAGGACACCACCTTGCAGTGTAAGGGGCACCAGTTGGATCCCTAGCCTGGGAAGATCGCACATGTCAGGGAGCCGCTGGACCAATGCGTCCAACTACCGAGCCAGAGCTCTGGAGCACATGCGCCCAGAGCCGGTGCTCTGCGACAAGAGGGGCCACTGCAGTGGGAGGCCCGTGCAGGCCAAAGAACAAAGATGGATGACAATAAATGAATGAAAGAGCAATAGAAGTAGCCCAAAAAATTAATAATAAAATAAAATAAAAGAATCTTGAACTGGGATAATTCTCCTGGATTATCTAGGTAGATCCTGTATTATCACAGGGGTTTTTATAAGAGGTAGGCAGGAGGTTTAAAGCCAGACAGATTTGAATATGCTATACTGTGAATTCTGTAAATTTCAAGATAGAACAAAAGGTCAAGAGCCAAAGAATAGAGACAGCCCCTCAGAGCTGCAAAAGGCAAGGAAACAGACTCTTCTGGAGAACCTCTAGAAGAAAGCAGTCCTAACACTGATTTTAAGACTTCTGATCTCCACAATCTAAGAAAAGAAATTTGCATTGTTTCAGTCACTAAATGCATGATCTATTCTATTGTAGTAATAACTAAATTCTTTACTAGGACAGATAAGGCCCTGCATGTTCAGACTCCTACCTATGCCTCCATCATCATCATCATCACCATCTCCTAATACAGTCCCCATTTATTCCTCACTTTAATGAAGTCCCACAGATCTTCCTTCTGTTCTTTCAGTACCTGATCTCATTTCTACCCCAGAGCCTTTGCACTACCTTCGACCGTCTGCAATGGTCTTTCCCACAGATCTTCAATGGTGACTCCTTATCACTCAAGCCAACTGTCCCTTTCTCCTTGCCTCTATGTTATGCTAATGTTATACTCTATATGCATACTCCTTGTATGATTTTTAGAAAGAGAAGTAGGGATTTTTATTTTTAGGTTATTATTGTGTTTCTACAAGAACTCCTACAAGTTTGAATTTTTTGTACTTTCGTGTCTATTTTGTTGCATTAAACTTATCTTTAAGTTGTTAATCACTGTATGATACATACAAGATATTCAAATTAAATAAAACCCCTCTTCTTATATCTAATAAACAGCATATTGCCAATGTTAATGCATTCTTGAATATTTACCACAACATAAGTGTCATTAAGGCAGCAATGAAGTCTTAAGAAAACAATAATGCAAAAGAATAAGCATTCAAATGCAAGCCTACCTATAAGTAATTCAATGATGAAGTTCTGATGTGATTCTAAGGATATAAATTAATTACTCTGTTTCAACAGAATCAATGTTCATGTGTAAGGCATTTATATAAGGGATTTATATAAGGGGTGCCCAACACATTGCTCAGAACTGCAGCAGCTACAGCATCACAAAAACAGTACCAGAGGACATCACATGAATTATAAAAAATGACATGATGGGAAGTAGAAAATCATTATCATTATTATTTGGGGCTTCATGTCATTTCTCTGTAGTGCCATCCTGTAGTATCCCTACTTCAGGTAGCAATCTCTCTCCTTCCCACACTCAATGACAAGGATTACATGTTTGAATAAAATGTCAACATCCCACATTATGCAGAGTAATGGGAATCCATCATCTAAATATCATTACAACTAAGGACTGTCATGTTCAAATTCTCCCTATTCATAGCTGAGAGAAACAACATCTTTAGACTTTGTCTGAGTTTTCACCGAAACCCCACTTGATTTCAAGGTGACAGTGTGTGTTCTTAAGAGCTGTTACACCTCAGATAATTACAAAGCTAGAGAAAGGCTGTGAGAGGGAACAAAAGAAGATTAACACCTCTGCATGTTGATGCAGCATAACTGAGGCGGGTCGCCAGTGACCCAGAACTAAGAAAACTGCTGTGACTGCTGCCAATTGGGAAGGAAATTGAAATAAGGTGCAAGTGAGGGAACCTTTATCAACAATTAAAAACAAAGAGTTTACTTCATCTTTTTTGAAAGCTACTGACATTTGTGGCTAAGAACAGAGGATTCTGAACACTGTCAAGGTCACAACTGCAAAAAGTGAGTTGGTTGGCAATATAAAAAAGCACAAAGAACAAAGGGATAAAAGTAAACAAAAATACTGTTGAAATGCAAAACACAGGGAACTGGCAATAGGATTTCACATTTGGCCTTGGCATGAGCCCAGGGAATGGAGAAACTGATTACCAAAGCTCTGGGACTGTATGCTGTGTTGTTTGCTGTTGTTGCCTGAAGATTTTGGCTAGTTGAAGTCAGTACTATTCTTAATGTCAGTTCAATTCAACTAATATATTCTAAACCAGTGACTTCTAAATCCTAATTCAACAGGATATGGGAAAGAAGATGCTCAAATTTTTACATTTATTTTTATCTCTTTTAAAATATCTATCTTGTAGATGTCATAAAATATATGTTCTATATTAGAACAACAGTACATGTAAGTTACTAACTGTATCATTAAGCCTAGAGTGAACATAAATAATCAAAAACTGTTTGCTGAGAAGGGGTATGTGACCAAAAGTACAGATTATGATGCAGTAGGTCTAGGGTGGGGTCCAAATGACTCCAGTGATCATTTTTAATGTATATCAACTAATTTCAATCCTTACAACAATTGTACCATTAGGCTGTAAAATCCTCCATGTCTGATACTATAAATATTTCCATTGTACAGATAAGAAAACTGAGGTATATAAAGGTTAGGTCATTCCCCAAGTTCAAGCAACCAGTAAGGGAAACAGAATTTAAATCTGAGAAGTCGCACCAAAACCAGGGTTCTTAAGCACCACACACACAGTCTCAATAAGTTAGAGAACTCTGTCCTAGAATACTTAAGCAATCGATTGGAAAATCCCAGATAGAAGAGATGAGAGGGTGTCCAATGGGTAACTTCCTCAGTTTGGTGACAGTGTGTGTTCTTAAGAGCTGTTACACCTCAGATAATTACAAAGCTAGAGAAAGGCTGTGAGAGGGAACAAAAGAAGATTAACACCTCTGCATGTTGATACAGCATAACTGAGGCGGATCGCCAGTGACCCAGAACTAAGAAAACTGCTGTGACTGCTGCCAATTGGGAAGGAAATTGAAATAAGGTGCAAGTGAGGGAACCTTTATCAACAATTAAAAACAAAGAGTTTACTTCATCTTTTTTGAAAGCTACTGACATTTGTGGCTAAGAACAGAGGATTCTGAACACTGTCAAGGTCACAACTGCAAAAAGTGAGTTGGTTGGCAATATAAAAAAGCACAAAGAACAAAGGGATAAAAGTAAACAAAAATACTGTTGAAATGCAAAACACAGGGAACTGGCAATAGGATTTCACATTTGGCCTTGGCATGAGCCCAGGGAATGGAGAAACTGATTACCAAAGCTCTGGGACTGTATGCTGTGTTGTTTGCTGTTGTTGCCTGAAGATTTTGGCTAGTTGAAGTCAGTACTATTCTTAATGTCAGTTCAATTCAACTAATATATTCTAAACCAGTGACTTCTAAATCCTAATTCAACAGGATATGGGAAAGAAGATGCTCAAATTTTTACATTTATTTTTATCTCTTTTAAAATATCTATCTTGTAGATGTCATAAAATATATGTTCTATATTAGAACAACAGTACATGTAAGTTACTAACTGTATCATTAAGCCTAGAGTGAACATAAATAATCAAAAACTGTTTGCTGAGAAGGGGTATGTGACCAAAAGTACAGATTATGATGCAGTAGGTCTAGGGTGGGGTCCAAATGACTCCAGTGATCATTTTTAATGTATATCAACTAATTTCAATCCTTACAACAATTGTACCATTAGGCTGTAAAATCCTCCATGTCTGATACTATAAATATTTCCATTGTACAGATAAGAAAACTGAGGTATATAAAGGTTAGGTCATTCCCCAAGTTCAAGTAACCAGTAAGGGAAACAGAATTTAAATCTGAGAAGTCGCACCAAAACCAGGGTTCTTAAGCACCACACACACAGTCTCAATAAGTTAGAGAACTCTGTCCTAGAATACTTAAGCAATCGATTGGAAAATTGAAAATCCCAGATAGAAGAGATGAGAGGGTGTCCAATGGGTAACTTCCTCAGTTTAGAAAACCCTAAATGAGGTTTTCTCACTCTTGAGTAACCAAGTACACTCTCAAACAATCCCTCACATGTTGGTCACATTTTCACATTTGATTGGTTTTTTGAAATGGGACAATTCTAGAAAGACAAAGATAGGAAATAAGATACAAATATTGTTTCAATAAAATATCACCCAACCAGAGCAAGTCATTGTCATTTTTTTAAAAAATAGAAACCTTACACCATATGGAAGTAATTACTGCCATCTGCCGTTCCATACTTCTATTTCCTCTCTAACAGCTCATTCTTCAAAAACTCAGTAGCTTCCTCCCTTTACATTTGTAAATACTGTTGACTATGGATAAAATCCATGTTTACTTTCTATTCAAAACCTCATAGGAAAGCTTGTTTTAATCATCTACAGATGTTTCATTCAGTTCTGCTTAGCTTGGCACAGAACTTCAGAGAGAAATAAAAGAAAAATCTTTATTTTATATTTCAATTGTAGATTGTTACAGACTAAATAAAACGCCAAATTGTTATTGGAAACAACACAGCCACTGTAATAAGGATAGTCGACATCTCATTTTTACAATTATAATTTTTTCTGGCATTTGTTGAACTCAAGATGGTTTCCATATTTTACAAAGGGTTTTTTCCCCTTCTCTGAAGGAACCTGCATTGAAGCCATAGAATCGTGTAACTTATTTTAAATACAGTCTTATACATTTGAGAAATATTGGAATTGTTGCATGATATATAGTGATTAGGCTTTTCAATAATACTTTCCACCTTCTGGTATCATGTTTTGATGCACATTTTGATGGGGTTTCCCATGTGGCTCACTGGGTAAAAAATCAGCCTGCAATAGAGGAGAGTTGAGTTCAATCCCCAGGTCAGAAAGAACCCCTGGAGAAGGAACTGGCAATCCACTCCAGGATTCTTGCCTGGAGAATCTCATGGACAAAGGAGCCTGATGGACTGCAGTCCATGGGGTCATAAAGAGTCAGACACAAATGAGCACACAGGAACACATCTTTCTCAATTCCTTTTAAAACACCCTTTAGTCCCAAGTCTGCTCCAGGTATATCTAATACCTCTATTGATCCGTTCTTCCTGGCTTTCCTTTTTTATTTCTTAAGAACAACTGAGTATATATAAACATCCACTATGAATTACTTTTAAATGCGTGTGTGCTCCCTCAGTTGTGTCTGATTCTTTGCAATCCCATGGACTGTAGCCCACCAGGCTCCTCTGTCCACAGGATTTCCCAGGCAAGAATAGTGGAGTGGATTGCCATTTTCTTTCCAGGGTATCTTTCTGACCAGGGATCAAAACCACATCTTCTATATTTCCCACATTGGCAGACAGATTCTTTACCACTGTGCCACCTAGGAAGCCCTATGGATTCCATTTACACTTCAGTTATTAAATATAAGGGAGTAAAAGTAGCTTTTCTGGTAGAAACTGTATTTTCTATGAATTTGGGGTAGATTCTCTACTGAGCTCTAATAACTCTGACATGAATGCTTAGGATGTACACAGTTTCTTTATAATCCAACCCCTCCAACCAATCCAAAGGTCTCCTGATTCAGCAGTATTCTAAAACTTTCTAGTGAAGTCCTTTCTCATTTTTTTTCATCCACTAATGCCCAAGCTATACTCCCCAAGACCTAACTCCAAAACTTATCAAAGGTTCATCTCCTCCTAAGTTCAGCAAGTTGCATTGCTCCTTGAGAACATTTCATTATATCCGCTTGGCAGATTTCTTTTTTAACTTTTTCTCATTTTAATTGTGTTAAAATATCACAGATATTAACTTAAGTCATTTTTATCTTTGATTCAATACACATGGGTCTAGATGAATTCTCTCAAAAGAGCCTCTTTTGAGTATCTCCTCAGTGATGACCCCAGTATGAGACCAACTGGACACTTAAAGAGCCAGTTATGGTTCCCTACAATTGTTCCAATACACATGCCAAAACTCTAGTTTAATGGTGCTTATTTTGCTTTCTCAGAATTGTATCCTACTGTTCTTCCACCTGCGTCTATTCAGACTTCAAGGGTTAAAGAAGTTGTGCGTTCTTGGAGTATGAATGTATTAAAGGGGATGATCAAGATTTGGGTCTAAGAGAAGTCACCAAATCAAATAAAAATGTTTTAAATCAAATTAGGAAGGGAAAATTTTCTTTACATCACCATATTTTCCTATGTCAAAGGGACAACTCTTCAAGGAAGAGTTCTAAATTCTATGCTGACAGTGAGAAAGAATATTTACCTTCTCAAATTATCTGACCTACAAACTATATAAATATATAAGCCAATAAAGACAATGAACAAATCTAGTAAAGACCCAATTGTACTTTTTTGATGTCAAGATATAACTAAGATTTTTTGCTTTTAATTAAAGCTAATAGTAGTTATGGAGAACTTGAGGGTTTTTTAAATGATTACTATACAAGTCAGTCATTTCATTTTAGTCATTCTTTGATATCCAGTCACTATAATCAAGACAGCTGGGTTCCTACAAGGCAAAGGCAACAAATTATGATCTACCCCACAAGCACAATGTTCTTAAAAACTCAAGAGTTTTTCTGACATCATTTACATTGTAATGACATTAAAACCTTGTCTTCTGGCATTTTTCATTTTAGCTAATCTCCATGCTATACTCCCCCTAAAAAAGGATTCAGCAGTATTCTAAAACTTTCTAGTGAAGTCCTTTCTCATTTTTCATCCACTAATGCCCAAGCTATACTCCCAAGACCTAACTCCAAAACTTATCAAAGGTTCATCTCCTCCTAAGTTCAGCAAGTTGCATTGCTCCTTGAGAACATTTCATTATATCCGCTTGGCAGATTTCTTTTTTAACTTTTTCTCATTTTAATTGTGTTAAAATATCACAGATATTAACTTAAGTCATTTTTATCTTTGATTCAATACACATGGGTCTAGATGAATTCTCTCAAAAGAGCCTCTTTTGAGTATCTCCTCAGTGATGACCCCAGTATGAGACCAACTGGACACTTAAAGAGCCAGTTATGGTTCCCTACAATTGTTCCAATACACATGCCAAAACTCTAGTTTAATGGTGCTTATTTTGCTTTCTCAGAATTGTATCCTACTGTTCTTCCACCTGCGTCTATTCAGACTTCAAGGGTTAAAGAAGTTGTGCGTTCTTGGAGTATGAATGTATTAAAGGGGATGATCAAGATTTGGGTCTAAGAGAAGTCACCAAATCAAATAAAAATGTTTTAAATCAAATTAGGAAGGGAAAATTTTCTTTACATCACCATATTTTCCTATGTCAAAGGGACAACTCTTCAAGGAAGAGTTCTAAATTCTATGCTGACAGTGAGAAAGAATATTTACCTTCTCAAATTATCTGACCTACAAACTATATAAATATATAAGCCAATAAAGACAATGAACAAATCTAGTAAAGACCCAATTGTACTTTTTTGATGTCAAGATATAACTAAGATTTTTTGCTTTTAATTAAAGCTAATAGTAGTTATGGAGAACTTGAGGGTTTTTTAAATGATTACTATACAAGTCAGTCATTTCATTTTAGTCATTCTTTGATATCCAGTCACTATAATCAAGACAGCTGGGTTCCTACAAGGCAAAGGCAACAAATTATGATCTACCCCACAAGCACAATGTTCTTAAAAACTCAAGAGTTTTTCTGACATCATTTACATTGTAATGACATTAAAACCTTGTCTTCTGGACATTTGTCCCCTTTAAATAAACAAGAGCAAGTAAGTACTTTAGTCTAATATCTCCATGCACATATAATACTGGAAGATCCTTTTATGAACATAAAATATAGACCAGAGTTGCTCTGAAAATAGGAGTGAAAATGGAGTGGTCAAATTTCCATGGAGGGGCTTCCCTGGTGCTCCAGTGGGTAAGGACACCGCCTTGCAGTGCAAGGGGTGCCGGTTCAATCCCTGGTCTGGGAAGATCCCACGTGCTGCAGAGCGGTTGGACCGATGTGTCCAATCACCAAGCCGGAGTTCTGGAGCGCATGCGCCCAGAGCCGGCGCTCTGCGACAACAGAGGCCACCGCAATGGGAGGCCCACGCGGGCCAAAGAACAAAGATGAATAAAAATAGACAAATGAAAGACCAATAGAAGTAGCCTGCCTGCTCCCCTCCCTCCCCACCCCTCCAAAATAAATAAATAAATAAATCTTTAAAAAAAAAAATTTCTATGGAGATTGTGATAAAATGAAAAGCAGAGGAAACAAATATAAATAATGTAAGTCTGATTTTACACCATATAAAGTCAATATAAAAGTTAATATTTTTAAAAATTCAACTATAAGGTTTTAAGTATCTCAAACATAAGCGTGTAATAGTAGATTGTTACCCATAAAAGACAAATGGTTATTAGCTTCTTCATCTGTAAAATAGTTTAAAATCACATTTCCTCAAATTTAAGATGCCATTAATCATAAAATATATTATTCTATTTACCAAGAAAAAATCATGCCACTTAGGTTACCATCATGATAGTCCATCAATATCACAACCCCATTTTGGAGACATTAAAACGTGGAAAAAAAAAATCAGCACATTACATTTGCAGAAATATAATAAAGTCCTTTTCATATACCCACATAGAAAAAAAAATTAAACTCTAGCTCTGAAAAACAATACAATGTTATTTGGGATGAGGGGTATATTAACTAAATGGATAATAAATGATTTAAAGAAAGAAAGCAAAAGATGTTTCACAGATATCATAGTAAGTTACCTTGTCTATACAGGTTCAGAAATCTGTTTGAAATTTCTAGTATATTTTTCCACTGTGGCCTTACATACCTATTTACATTACCATCAGTGCTGATTATAAAAGTACTTATAATTTAAAATTAAAAACTTTAGAAAAATGAAAAAAAAACCCAAAACAAGGATCCTGTTAAAGATCTGTCCTGACTGATCTGTAACATCATAGGCACTGTAAAAATAAATAACATTTTAAAAGTTTCTGTAAATCTTCTCTTTTTCTCTTGCTTTGTTCTTTACTTTTATATGGTCCCTTCCCACACAACACAGGTGCTTTTATGCTTGCTGTTAGACACACCTTAAACCCCTAACCTGTTCACCCAGCTTCTAGAGCCTTTTCCACCTTGCAACAGGAGATAAGCAGCCTCACTCCTCCCCTTCCACTACTCTGAAGACAGAAGGAAAGAAGAGGAAGGAGAGAGAGGGGCTGATTCGAATTCATATGTAACAGGACATAGGATTCAGAAACAGCTTCAGGGAAATTCAAGGTTAATGCTATTAATACAGTTTCAACCATTTCAGCAATCTTACTGCTGTAAAGAAGAAAAGGATGATGATGCCTCCTCCGAGCACTTTAGTGCTTTCTAACGATCCCCAAATTTTGTCTTAATTAGCATGATAATACATATACACAGAGATTAAAAGAGGGACAACAAATCCAGTTGCCCTCAACAGCAGTGCAAAGATGCACTGCTTACGAAGAAAGGTCGGAAGCAAAACCCTTTGTCTCTTAAGTGAAGCAGGAGAGCTTCCAGGATTCTGCTCTGATGCCAAGCAGACAAATTCTCTTCTACCCAAGACAAACCACAGACACAAGGCAGAGTTGGGCTGTCCTGGGAGGAGGAATACTAAGAAAACCTTAACCCCAAAGCTGAGACACACAGGAGCTTCTTAAGACTGAGGCTAGACCAACACAGTAGAGAACTCCCCCTGACCACCAAGAGCCCAATACCAATTCATGAAACAAAGTGAGACCCCTGTGTAGCTCAGGTAGGCAGGATAGAATGCGAACACTGAAAAAAGCCTTCTGGCACCCCTAGGTCCTACTCTAAGCACAAGGTAACACCAGTCACCACTGCAGTAATCCGATGCCTATGAAGAACTGAAGATAACCATAACAACAATAAAGTTCAAATCTAGCACTACTCCTGAATAGATGGACTCAACCTCCATACTACTGGCATGAAAGAAGAGAAGGCATGTCTAGCACCAGGTAAAATATTATTTAACTCAGTCTCTTCAATTCTTCTAACCACTGTGTCCAGAATTCTTTACAAAATCTGTAACATCATAGGCACTGTAAAAATAACATTTTAAAAGTTTCTGTAAATCTTCTCTTTTTCTCTTGCTTTGTTCTTTACTTTTATATGGTCCCTTCCCACACAACACAGGTGCTTTTATGCTTGCTGTTAGACACACCTTAAACCCCTAACCTGTTCACCCAGCTTCTAGAGCCTTTTCCACCTTGCAACAGGAGATAAGCAGCCTCACTCCTCCCCTTCCACTACTCTGAAGACAGAAGGAAAGAAGAGGAAGGAGAGAGAGGGGCTGATTCGAATTCATATGTAACAGGACATAGGATTCAGAAACAGCTTCAGGGAAATTCAAGGTTAATGCTATTAATACAGTTTCAACCATTTCAGCAATCTTACTGCTGTAAAGAAGAAAAGGATGATGATGCCTCCTCCGAGCACTTTAGTGCTTTCTAACGATCCCCAAATTTTGTCTTAATTAGCATGATAATACATATACACAGAGATTAAAAGAGGGACAACAAATCCAGTTGCCCTCAACAGCAGTGCAAAGATGCACTGCTTACGAAGAAAGGTCGGAAGCAAAACCCTTTGTCTCTTAAGTGAAGCAGGAGAGCTTCCAGGATTCTGCTCTGATGCCAAGCAGACAAATTCTCTTCTACCCAAGACAAACCACAGACACAAGGCAGAGTTGGGCTGTCCTGGGAGGAGGAATACTAAGAAAACCTTAACCCCAAAGCTGAGACACACAGGAGCTTCTTAAGACTGAGGCTAGACCAACACAGTAGAGAACTCCCCCTGACCACCAAGAGCCCAATACCAATTCATGAAACAAAGTGAGACCCCTGTGTAGCTCAGGTAGGCAGGATAGAATGCGAACACTGAAAAAAGCCTTCTGGCACCCCTAGGTCCTACTCTAAGCACAAGGTAACACCAGTCACCACTGCAGTAATCCGATGCCTATGAAGAACTGAAGATAACCATAACAACAATAAAGTTCAAATCTAGCACTACTCCTGAATAGATGGACTCAACCTCCATACTACTGGCATGAAAGAAGAGAAGGCATGTCTAGCACCAGGTAAAAATATTATTTAACTCAGTCTCTTCAATTCTTCTAACCACTGTGTCCAGAATTCAATAAAAAATAAAAGATATACAAAAACAAAAACAAGATGAGGCAAGTCACTGTGAAATAACCAACTAACAAGAGTAAACACAGATCACTTAGATGTCAGAACTATCAAACAGGGACTTTAAGTATAATTAGAACATTACAGGCTCTAGAGGAAATGACGAACATGCATGAACAAACAGGAGATGTCAGCAAAAATTCAAACTACAAAAAAGGCTCAAACGGCAATGGTGTATGTAAAAAAACACAGCATTAGAAATAAATAATTCCTCTGATGAACTCATTAGCAGACAGGACATAATGAATCTAAAGACAGATTAACAGAAAGTATCTAAACTGAAACATAAACACATGCAAAGAATGAAAATAAGAAGTTTAAAAATAGAAAAAACAAAGCTGTAGGATAATATCAAATGGCCTAATATAAATGGAACGGAAGTCCGAGAAGGAAGAGAGAGAAATAGAAATGTCCAAAGAGATAGTTTTCCAAAATTAATGAAAACCAACAAACCATATATTCAAGAATTCCAGAGAACCTCAACTAGGATTTTTTTTTTTTTTGAAAAAGGAAAGACAAGCTACCAAAAAAAGATACTACATAGTCACATTGCTGAAAAAAAATATTAAACACAGATGGAGAAAAAAAAACATTACATTTAGAGGAAGAAAGCTGAGTGAAAATCTACAGTACCACTGCTTATATAATTTAATATCATAAAAACCCCAAAGCTGAGACACACAGGAGCTTCTTAAGACTGAGGCTAGACCAACACAGTAGAGAACTCCCCCTGACCACCAAGAGCCCAATACCAATTCATGAAACAAAGTGAGACCCCTGTGTAGCTCAGGTAGGCAGGATAGAATGCGAACACTGAAAAAAGCCTTCTGGCACCCCTAGGTCCTACTCTAAGCACAAGGTAACACCAGTCACCACTGCAGTAATCCGATGCCTATGAAGAACTGAAGATAACCATAACAACAATAAAGTTCAAATCTAGCACTACTCCTGAATAGATGGACTCAACCTCCATACTACTGGCATGAAAGAAGAGAAGGCATGTCTAGCACCAGGTAAAAATATTATTTAACTCAGTCTCTTCAATTCTTCTAACCACTGTGTCCAGAATTCAATAAAAAATAAAAGATATACAAAAACAAAAACAAGATGAGGCAAGTCACTGTGAAATAACCAACTAACAAGAGTAAACACAGATCACTTAGATGTCAGAACTATCAAACAGGGACTTTAAGTATAATTAGAACATTACAGGCTCTAGAGGAAATGACGAACATGCATGAACAAACAGGAAATGTCAGCAAAAATTCAAACTACAAAAAAGGCTCAAACGGCAATGGTGTATGTAAAAAAACACAGCATTAGAAATAAATAATTCCTCTGATGAACTCATTAGCAGACAGGACATAATGAATCTAAAGACAGATTAACAGAAAGTATCTAAACTGAAACATAAACACATGCAAAGAATGAAAATAAGAAGTTTAAAAATAGAAAAAACAAAGCTGTAGGATAATATCAAATGGCCTAATATAAATGGAACGGAAGTCCGAGAAGGAAGAGAGAGAAATAGAAATGTCCAAAGAGATAGTTTTCCAAAATTAATGAAAACCAACAAACCATATATTCAAGAATTCCAGAGAACCTCAACTAGGATTTTTTTTTTTTTTGAAAAAGGAAAGACAAGCTACCAAAAAAAGATACTACATAGTCACATTGCTGAAAAAAAATATTAAACACAGATGGAGAAAAAAAAACATTACATTTAGAGGAAGAAAGCTGAGTGAAAATCTACAGTACCACTGCTTATATAATTTAATATCATAAAAATAAGTTGTGACACTCATCCTGGCATCTGACAGACTGTGTCTGATGTTTCCTTAGCATTTTCTCTCATCTGAGTATAGAAGTCAAGGAGGGGCTTCCCTGGTGGTCCAGTGGGTAAGGACACCACCTTGCAGTGCAGGGGGCGCCGGTTCCATCCCTGACCTGGGAAGATCCCACGTGCCGTGGAGGGGCTGGACCGATGTGTCCAATTACCGAGCTAGAGCTCTGGAGCGCGTGCGCCCAGAGCCAGTGCTCTGCAACAACAGAGGCCACTGCGATGGGAGGCCCACACAGGCCAAAGAACAAAGATGGATGAAAATAGAGAAATGAAAGACCAATAGAAGTGGCCCACCCCCCGCTCCAAAAAAAAAAAAAAAAGAAGTTAAGGAAAGAGGCCTAACTCTTATCCTTCTATTAATATTACCTTTATCCCTTTGTATAGTACCAGACAAAGCATAGGTACTCATTAAGTACTTGATATTCAGCAGAACCTCAGAGCAAACCTGCTTTCGCACTTTTTGCATGGTATCACTGAGCTTTGCTTACAAGACAGCCTTAAAACATAAAAATATTTTTAAATTAATTTTATGTAACTTTTTAATCTTACATTCTTTATCTTTTATTTTTCTGAGTAAGACATGAAATAAACATTTGTGACATGGCTCTACATTTACCAAAATGAGGTCATGTATCCTCCTCACTTTGGATACTTCCTTCCCCTAACACCTAAACTGAAATACTGAATTTCAATATTTGTAATACTGAATTTAATATTATATTCATCAATGAATTGTCTTACTATCCACAGTTTCCTATGTGCATTTTGTTTTTCCTCCAAAGATCACTGATTCTTCAAAATAACATCTGTAATGCCTATTTTATATTCTATACACAAAAGAGAAGTAACAAGTTGCTTGGTTACTAATATTAACATGATTAAAATACATACAAAAGGTCAGCTCTGCCCTGTTTCTTCTAGGTCCCAGGCACAAGATGAGTAGACCTCTAGTAAGCAGAGATGGAGTCCTCTATTGAACTTCACCCTGATCTTCATCCATCTTCTCAGCTGTTTGTACCCCGCTGGCCTCAGTTTCACTTTTCTGGCCTTACATCTGTCCCAGTCCATGGTCAATGTGAGGTTCCCTGGTCTATTTCTTTATCTCTGATTCCTCCACCATCACTTTATTACCCACTCCATGGCCTATTTTTGCCCGCACTGTATTTATTCACACGGGCCTTCTAGAACCTTCCTCACAGACTACATACCAGGAGTCATACTTCAGACAAAGAATTATCTTAAAAGTTTTGAAAACAAATCTTACATAAAGCCCAAGTAAGAAGGTGATGATACCACATAAGTCATTTTCTACTAAGATTATATTCAAGGGAAATTCAGCAAATTTCCAAAAAGTCATTAAATCAAAGAATAGAATTCCAAAATTAATAGTTCAGCTAATGCTTAACTAGATGGAATACTTAGCCTGCCAACTTTCTAAAGAAGTAGAATTATTATTTGACAAAATTTGTACCATTCTGAAGACTAGAATTTGCCAATGTGCTCTTAAAAGCAAGTATTTCTAAGAAAGCTCCAAGAATCTGAGTTTAAAAGATGAGAAAAACCAGTTTCCAATTTCTTTGACTCACCCAAGGTACCACAGTTAATTTCTCTTATCTTTTATTTTTCTGAGTAAGACATGAAATAAACATTTGTGACATGGCTCTACATTTACCAAAATGAGGTCATGTATCCTCCTCACTTTGGATACTTCCTTCCCCTAACACCTAAACTGAAATACTGAATTTCAATATTTGTAATACTGAATTTAATATTATATTCATCAATGAATTGTCTTACTATCCACAGTTTCCTATGTGCATTTTGTTTTTCCTCCAAAGATCACTGATTCTTCAAAATAACATCTGTAATGCCTATTTTATATTCTATACACAAAAGAGAAGTAACAAGTTGCTTGGTTACTAATATTAACATGATTAAAATACATACAAAAGGTCAGCTCTGCCCTGTTTCTTCTAGGTCCCAGGCACAAGATGAGTAGACCTCTAGTAAGCAGAGATGGAGTCCTCTATTGAACTTCACCCTGATCTTCATCCATCTTCTCAGCTGTTTGTACCCCGCTGGCCTCAGTTTCACTTTTCTGGCCTTACATCTGTCCCAGTCCATGGTCAATGTGAGGTTCCCTGGTCTATTTCTTTATCTCTGATTCCTCCACCATCACTTTATTACCCACTCCATGGCCTATTTTTGCCCGCACTGTATTTATTCACACGGGCCTTCTAGAACCTTCCTCACAGACTACATACCAGGAGTCATACTTCAGACAAAGAATTATCTTAAAAGTTTTGAAAACAAATCTTACATAAAGCCCAAGTAAGAAGGTGATGATACCACATAAGTCATTTTCTACTAAGATTATATTCAAGGGAAATTCAGCAAATTTCCAAAAAGTCATTAAATCAAAGAATAGAATTCCAAAATTAATAGTTCAGCTAATGCTTAACTAGATGGAATACTTAGCCTGCCAACTTTCTAAAGAAGTAGAATTATTATTTGACAAAAATTTGTACCATTCTGAAGACTAGAATTTGCCAATGTGCTCTTAAAAGCAAGTATTTCTAAGAAAGCTCCAAGAATCTGAGTTTAAAAGATGAGAAAAACCAGTTTCCAATTTCTTTGACTCACCCAAGGTACCACAGTTAATTTCTCTTATTTGTGATAATTATATTCTAAAGTTGCTGCAAACACTGAATTAGCAAATGCTGAACCACAAGCCCTAAAGGAAAGACAGAGTTGGGTTCTTACGAACTTCCAGTCACTACATTTTCATTTAACCAATCAATATATAACCTTGTTTTACGTTTAAAGACATCTTACTTAATACATACTGTCCAGTCACTAACATTTAACAGCAGCACTAAAACTCGTGTCTGAAGTAGCTTACCTACCATGTGTTCTCTCTATGGGGCACATCACCGCCTTCCAGTACTTCTAGTGTGGTGCTGGGCACCACATCAGCATTACACTTGGGAGACATTTTAAAAGCAAAATCAACAAAAAGCACAAAAATGTGGGAAATCTGCCACCAAACAAAATGCAAACTTGTTTATAGTATGTGCACTGGAAGAAGGAAGATGATTAGCTTCCTTGATCTCAGCTAGGAACACAAATACAGGGTTACTCTAATTTGTCATTGACTATGTATGTCCACAAACGACTACAAAAGCTCTGTATTGATCTTGGGGTTACAAATAAATTTTAGCTAGTAGGCAAGTTATCACATACGTAATCCATTTATAATAAGGATCAACTATATCTACACCTCAGATATCTTCCTCAATGGCCTAATTAGATATATTCCTTGAACTTCATTTCACCTTATACAATAGGCACTGCACATCATCTCCACACAGCTCTTGATTTCCATCATTTCAACAACATCCACGCAAACCCTAACTTACAGCCCATTATCGCTTTCTTAACCTACCAAACTTTTCAGAATCTAAAACCTCTCATTGGAAATGCTTAAAGGATAAGTCTCTGAAAAAGAAACAGATGACTACCTGGACCATTCAGTTCTAAATTACTTAGATCATTTATAATTTTTTTAAGTCTAGGAAACCTCAGTAATGATACCAACTCTACTTCCTTCAACTACAAGAAACTTGACCAAATACTATTTATTCATCTCCATAGAGTGGTATTAAGTCTATGAGATATAGCTTTCCTTTGGGCATATTAAAGCTATCCATAAAAATAGACAGATATATAGACATGATTGTTCACTGGTAAGCTAACTTATTTTATTGACTCTTGGACTTAGCCATCTCTCTGCAACTGAGATGGTGAAGAGGAGATTGGAAAAAATAAAAGCACTAAAGTTTAGACACCTTGAATTGCATGAACAGAAGTGTATTCAAAATCTATGTCTAAGATTTGGAAGGAAATCTTAAAAGTCTTCACTTCCAAATTGTGAGCACTGTTGCAGTCAGCATCAAGGCTGGTTTGGTTCACCACTGTGAGCCCAAAACATCATATGTTGCCTAGTACAATGTAGACACTAAAAAATGTTTAGTTATTTCTCAACAATAAAATAAATGATACGTATAACGGGGACAAATCTCAAAAACATGTAGAATGAAAGAATTCTCACACATTCTGGATGATTCTATTTACATGAGAATCAAGGATAGGCAAAACTAATCTAGAAAGGAAGATTTGGTTGGGGTGGGAGAGAAATGTTGATTGGAGATTGCCTGGGATAGGGTGCTTTTAACAAGCTGCTCCCCTAGGTTTTCTAATGTATATTCACATTTGGGAATGACATATCTGGATTATCTGTAACTGCCTTGATCACTAGAGTCTTCTTTGGAATTGGCTTATTTCATTTTTGGAAAGCTCTATTCAATTATTTTTTTCCTTCTACTGAACCAGAATCTACCTGGAGCCATAAACTGAAACTCTTTCCATTACTATAATTATACTTTATTATTAAAGCTTTCAACATTATGTTAGGTAGCATTATTTCCTTGAACCTTCATTTCACCTTATACAATAGGCACTGCCCCCCGCAAACCCTCCACGCAAACCCTAACTTACAGCCCATTATCGCTTTCTTAACCTACCAAACTTTTCAGAATCTAAAACCTCTCATTGGAAATGCTTAAAGGATAAGTCTCTGAAAAAGAAACAGATGACTACCTGGACCATTCAGTTCTAAATTACTTAGATCATTTATAATTTTTTTAAGTCTAGGAAACCTCAGTAATGATACCAACTCTACTTCCTTCAACTACAAGAAACTTGACCAAATACTATTTATTCATCTCCATAGAGTGGTATTAAGTCTATGAGATATAGCTTTCCTTTGGGCATATTAAAGCTATCCATAAAAATAGACAGATATATAGACATGATTGTTCACTGGTAAGCTAACTTATTTTATTGACTCTTGGACTTAGCCATCTCTCTGCAACTGAGATGGTGAAGAGGAGATTGGAAAAAATAAAAGCACTAAAGTTTAGACACCTTGAATTGCATGAACAGAAGTGTATTCAAAATCTATGTCTAAGATTTGGAAGGAAATCTTAAAAGTCTTCACTTCCAAATTGTGAGCACTGTTGCAGTCAGCATCAAGGCTGGTTTGGTTCACCACTGTGAGCCCAAAACATCATATGTTGCCTAGTACAATGTAGACACTAAAAAATGTTTAGTTATTTCTCAACAATAAAATAAATGATACGTATAACGGGGACAAATCTCAAAAACATGTAGAATGAAAGAATTCTCACACATTCTGGATGATTCTATTTACATGAGAATCAAGGATAGGCAAAACTAATCTAGAAAGGAAGATTTGGTTGGGGTGGGAGAGAAATGTTGATTGGAGATTGCCTGGGATAGGGTGCTTTTAACAAGCTGCTCCCCTAGGTTTTCTAATGTATATTCACATTTGGGAATGACATATCTGGATTATCTGTAACTGCCTTGATCACTAGAGTCTTCTTTGGAATTGGCTTATTTCATTTTTGGAAAGCTCTATTCAATTATTTTTTTCCTTCTACTGAACCAGAATCTACCTGGAGCCATAAACTGAAACTCTTTCCATTACTATAATTATACTTTATTATTAAAGCTTTCAACATTATGTTAGGTAGCATGTTCTGTGCTATACTCAATATGCATTATCTCAAGGCAGTCTTTTACTTTTCAGGCCCACTCCCTCCTCCCCTCTTCCTTCCCTTCCATATACCAAGCAATCATGGGAGCTTTGACTTTTAGGAAGTTATGACACAACTTCTAGTCTACACTCCATCTTTTTCAGAAAGTGATCACAAACTGAACCTTTGACATTTCACTCTACTGTGAATGACTTTATCAATTCTTTTTCTGAATGTAGGTATGGACAGAAGTAGACATGAAACCACATAAAAAAGAGAGTCCGGAATCAAATAGAGAACAACCTTTAGCTACTACAGTTATACCTGACACCAGCTCTATATAAAAGGAGACAGTGTGTTCCTCTATTCATCCAAATAAAAGAGTCCAAATGATCTGGAAAGCATAGTTTCTACTATTTACAATCTAGACATGCTTGACTGAAATTTAAAATTAATCCTTTCAGCTGCCATATTCCATGAGCCAAAAAAAAATATTTGTATAATATCTCAGTATAAAATAATGTCACCTTGAGGTCTGTTTAATTTTGCTTTTTTGAGTAATATGTTCAAGCATTCCTGCTAAATGCAGATCTTTAAACAAGCTGAACTGAAAGATTTTTAGTAAGAACTGGGGGATGAAACCACCAAGTTATCTATTTTTTCGTCTAGTCTCCTTAAGATTTCTCAATTTTTATAATTTTTCTATGGAATATATTATACTCTATCATGAATCAGATGGACAGTGTAACTTTTTGATGGCGCCAATCTAACCTTCACAAATGCTGGTATTCTTGAATGGGACACATTTTTTTATGTATTGATGTTATTCATGTATTCATAACACGTTTTGCCAACATATTCCCACATTTCTTCAATTGCCAATTTCAAAATTGGAATTCTCCATTTCTAGCATAGTTATATAGCCACAATTCCCAACATATTTAGCAACAGTTCCCAGCGTCTTTATCCACTGTTAGGTTTAACTTTCAAACTGTCATGTTTAGTGGCAGGAATGGTTCTATCTAATACTCAATTTGGAATTAAGGTAAAAGATAAAACAGCAGTACTGTCAATTAGCAATTTTACTTCTGCCTCTTGATGGAATGATTCTCAGACACTTTCCTTTCTGCTATGAACTAAAGGATAATTTTCCATCACGGATATTTTTCATAATTTTGAAAATATACCTGAATCTACATCTAAAACTATCTTGCCGCCATTTTGGCTCAGCTGTTCTTAAACAGTCATCCCTCCCAACTTTGAGGGAACCACAAGTTTAAATGTAATGACAATGCAGACTTTCAAAAGTAGAATGGAAATAAAGGTATTTTATGTTCTTCTAAATAGTCCTCAAATTCTACTTCAAGTGGCTTCAAGGATTATTACATATAGAAGGTACTTATAATTCTCTTGAAATGTGGCATTGTGCCCTAAAGAATCCAGAAATAATCAGAAACTGCAAAGATGAAGAACTGATAGCATAAAAAGAATTTTAAATGGCAAATAAATCTTTTAATTTTTTTTTTGGCCACTTTTATTGGTCTTTCATTTGTTCATCTTTGCTCTTTGGCCTGTGTGGGCCTCCCACCGCAGTGGCCTCTCTCATCACAAAGCTCCGGCTCCAGGTGCATGTGCTCCAGAGCTCCGGCTCGGTCGTTAGACACATCGGTCCAGTTGCTCCGCAGCACATGGGATCTTCCCAGGCCAGGGATCAAACTGGCGTCCCCTGCACTGCAAGACGGTGTCCCTACACACTAGACCACCAGGGAAGCCCGCAAATAAATCTTTTATAAAGATATTTATTTTTTGAACAACATCTGGGTATCAGAGATGGCAGAGCAATTCCAGGAAAGTTATTTTTGTTTTGACAATATAAAAATATTATCTATAATAACTTAACTATGAAATATTTTTTGTAATCAACGCTTTGAACCTGTATTTTCTAACTTGAATTAAATATGTGTATTTCGCATCTGAGAAGGCTAATTCCTTCTCAGATCTCACCAATATAAAATACTTTGTCTATTGTGTTCCCTGCTATTACCTTCATTGGACATTTTTGCTATCTTATTCTGTTAGTTTTGATACATACGTACATACATCTCATCTACTATCTTAACGCTACTTGAGGAGAGAGAATATGTCTCAAATATCTGTTTTTCCCTCAAAATCTTTTAAATGAACACACAAATATCTTCTGCCTTAATTTCTAATTATTAATATGACACCTAAGTCATACATGGACAGATTTTCAAGGCTAAAATCTAAGACAAATGTTCAAATAATTATAGTGAAAAAACACAATAATCATCTAAGTAATTGAAATTAGTTACAATTAACATGTGGAATCAAGGGCCTAGGGCTAAGTTCCTGCTCTTGTCACCATAAGCTGAGAGGACTTAGAATGGTCATTTAAATTCGCCAAGTATTTTCTCATATCTTGAATGATGAAACTGTCCATCTATTTGAGAGAGATACTTTGAAAATAAAGTTAGAGCATGGTTTCTCAACATTGGCACTACTGACATTTGGGGCCTGATATTTCCTATTGCAAATCTGTGCACTGTAAGATGTTTAGTCACATGCCTGGTCTCTGCCACCAGATACCAGTAGTTTATACACACACACACACCCCAGTAGGAATAACCAAAAGATGTGAAGACACTGCCAGAAGTCTATTTTGGGGGGAGGGGATCAAAATCACCCCCACACTCAGTTGAGATTGACTGAATTAAATGGTTTATATAAAAGCTTTCATTTATACATCAAATATATATATATATGTATATATCATCTATTATGTGCCAGACACTGTGTTCAAGTCAAATAAGATGTGATTCAAGCCCTCTAATAGTTTACAGCCTAATAAAGGAGACAGATAAACAAACTAACATTTGCAGTGATGGTAGTCTGGGAGCTTGTGGAGAGGCAGGGGAAAAAAACATTTTGATGTTAAAAGAGTAGAAGCCACAGGAGTTGGTAGTTAAATGGATGTAGGGGAAAACAAAATGCTAAAATGGTTAATTATTATTTAGTACCTAAGAAAAAATTTTTGTTCGCATAAACGCTTTGAACCTGTATTTTCTATTGAATAATGTATTTCGCATCTGAGAAGGCTAATTCCTTCTCAGATCTCACCAATATAAAATACTTTGTCTATTGTGTTCCCTGCTATTACCTTCATTGGACATTTTTGCTATCTTATTCTGTTAGTTTTGATACATACGTACATACATCTCATCTACTATCTTAACGCTACTTGAGGAGAGAGAATATGTCTCAAATATCTGTTTTTCCCTCAAAATCTTTTAAATGAACACACAAATATCTTCTGCCTTAATTTCTAATTATTAATATGACACCTAAGTCATACATGGACAGATTTTCAAGGCTAAAATCTAAGACAAATGTTCAAATAATTATAGTGAAAAATCACAATAATCATCTAAGTAATTGAAATTAGTTACAATTAACATGTGGAATCAAGGGCCTAGGGCTAAGTTCCTGCTCTTGTCACCATAAGCTGAGAGGACTTAGAATGGTCATTTAAATTCGCCAAGTATTTTCTCATATCTTGAATGATGAAACTGTCCATCTATTTGAGAGAGATACTTTGAAAATAAAGTTAGAGCATGGTTTCTCAACATTGGCACTACTGACATTTGGGGCCTGATATTTCCTATTGCAAATCTGTGCACTGTAAGATGTTTAGTCACATGCCTGGTCTCTGCCACCAGATACCAGTAGTTTATACACACACACACACCCCAGTAGGAATAACCAAAAGATGTGAAGACACTGCCAGAAGTCTATTTTGGGGGGAGGGGATCAAAATCACCCCCACACTCAGTTGAGATTGACTGAATTAAATGGTTTATATAAAAGCTTTCATTTATACATCAAATATATATATATATGTATATATCATCTATTATGTGCCAGACACTGTGTTCAAGTCAAATAAGATGTGATTCAAGCCCTCTAATAGTTTACAGCCTAATAAAGGAGACAGATAAACAAACTAACATTTGCAGTGATGGTAGTCTGGGAGCTTGTGGAGAGGCAGGGAACAAAACATTTTGATGTTAAAAGAGTAGAAGCCACAGGAGTTGGTAGTTAAATGGATGTAGGGGGAAAACAAAATGCTAAAAATGGTTAATTATTATTTAGTACCTAAGAAAGTGTTTTTTCCATAAAAACCGGAACATTTTCCAGAAGAAAATTCACACCATGCAAATGGTCACAAAATAAATACAGACTTCACTATAACTGCTTTAATTTTAACCAGTTGGGAAACCCACACAGACCAACTACTCCCTTTCTTCCATCCAATTTATACTCCTATGACCACAATTATCAAGACCAACATGGGCTGTCTAATTCCCATACTGTAATTGGACTATCAAGTCCACAAAAATGGCAGTAGCATGGTAAGGGACAACATGCATAGTCTATGGTTCCTTCATTCCAATCACTGAAGAACACATCATTTTAACATTTTTGAAGAGTTTTATTCTATAATGAACTTTAAGCCCAAGTCAAATGCATCTGTACCTATGCCACAAGAAAATAAACCTACACCAGAGTAAAAAAGGAAAAAAAAAAAAACCCTTTCTCCCAGAACAGTAGAGATGTGTAACTTTTCAGTATATTATCTGCATGTGAGGTCCACACAGAGGTGACTCTATTTGTTCCCCCTTGCTGACAACATCTATCCATTATCTCATGGCAGTTTCTAGCTTATGTGACACCAGGAAAGTGTAGCTTAAAGACACAGAACACAGTATTCATTAGAGGAAAGCTAGTTAGAGGCTGCTAATGGGACCCTTTGGCTTCTGGTCCTGCCGAGGTTTTTGAATGAGCTCCAAGTGCCTATCCACGTCAATTTCAGATGAAATTCTCTTTGCAACTGCATGTTACCCAATACTCCAAAATAAATGAAAGCCTTTCTGGTTTTTAGAGCTTATAAGCACCCTGACAATGGAGTTCTGTGTGGAAATATCAAAATTCAAGTAACAAAGACAATTTCTTAGAGGATCAAAAATAGAAACCATTATTAGAATATAAAAACATTCTGTTACTTAAGAATCCACGTTTCTAAGAAAAGCAGCCTTATTAAACGACATTTGCTCAATAGGCAATTTTCCTCCATTTAATTTTCATAAATAGATCACTTTGAAATGTATTTTCCCTAACAAAGACTGCATATTAACAACAAATGATATAATATCTTTAAATTTTAATTAATGTCAAGAGCTTTATTTTGCTTCTAAGCAACTTACAGAAACATGTTATTAATATAATTTAAGGGGGTAGGCATTTGTTTTCTATTTATAAAAGGGTGGTTCTGAAATTCTGGCCCTGTCAACATCATTTAAACGTTCCTGTTCCATGCCTCAATATAATAAATTAAATCAGCATTTTAATTGTGCTCGAGCTTTGTGGTTCCTGGCAGCACAAAAAGATTCTCTATGAGCATGACTCCCCGGCCAAAACCCCACTGAGTGATTAATTACTAGTCTGGAAGATATAAATATGTCTCTCAATAAAGACAGTATGGACTGCTTGAAGCTCTGACCTTATATATCTCTGTAGGGCGCCTTAACGTAGCAAACATTCTCCTAATTCAAACAAGACTCTGGCTCTAGCATTCACAGACAGCTCTACCATGATACACTTTTTCTCTGTTGAGCAGTGTATTTATTCTAATTAGCATCATTTGGTAGAATTACAAGAATCGGAAGAAAACTGGGATTTTTATGTACAAATATGCAGTAATCTTAAAGTGTATCCACTCCATGAGTAAGGAAGAATTAAGAACAAAGTTGAAAAACCCGTCAACTTTGGGTATAAGACACAGAACACAGTATTCATTAGAGGAAAGCTAGTTAGAGGCTGCTAATGGGACCCTTTGGCTTCTGGTCCTGCCGAGGTTTTTGAATGAGCTCCAAGTGCCTATCCACGTCAATTTCAGATGAAATTCTCTTTGCAACTGCATGTTACCCAATACTCCAAAATAAATGAAAGCCTTTCTGGTTTTTAGAGCTTATAAGCACCCTGACAATGGAGTTCTGTGTGGAAATATCAAAATTCAAGTAACAAAGACAATTTCTTAGAGGATCAAAAATAGAAACCATTATTAGAATAAAAAAACATTCTGTTACTTAAGAATCCACGTTTCTAAGAAAAGCAGCCTTATTAAACGACATTTGCTCAATAGGCAATTTTCCTCCATTTAATTTTCATAAATAGATCACTTTGAAATGTATTTTCCCTAACAAAGACTGCATATTAACAACAAATGATATAATATCTTTAAATTTTAATTAATGTCAAGAGCTTTATTTTGCTTCTAAGCAACTTACAGAAACATGTTATTAATATAATTTAAGGGGGTAGGCATTTGTTTTCTATTTATAAAAGGGTGGTTCTGAAATTCTGGCCCTGTCAACATCATTTAAACGTTCCTGTTCCATGCCTCAATATAATAAATTAAATCAGCATTTTAATTGTGCTCGAGCTTTGTGGTTCCTGGCAGCAAAAAAAGATTCTCTATGAGCATGACTCCCGGCCAAAACCCCACTGAGTGATTAATTACTAGTCTGGAAGATATAAATATGTCTCTCAATAAAGACAGTATGGACTGCTTGAAGCTCTGACCTTATATATCTCTGTAGGGCGCCTTAACGTAGCAAACATTCTCCTAATTCAAACAAGACTCTGGCTCTAGCATTCACAGACAGCTCTACCATGATACACTTTTTCTCTGTTGAGCAGTGTATTTATTCTAATTAGCATCATTTGGTAGAATTACAAGAATCGGAAGAAAACTGGGATTTTTATGTACAAATATGCAGTAATCTTAAAGTGTATCCACTCCATGAGTAAGGAAGAATTAAGAACAAAAAGTAACCTTGAGTTTTTATAAAGCACCATCTTTGTATATAGTATTTCATGTTACGCCCTGACACTACTCATATTTTCTTCTGAGTTAAAGGTTTGAACAACAAATCATAACTTTATAAACAAAGACATGAGCTAGTAAGTCTATCTAGCTCTGTCCAAACCTCACATATAACTGTCTGGACTGAGAAGCTATTATGGTCACTTTAGGGGAGAAATGTCTAGAGAAAGGACTTACTGGCTACCTACCCATACCTTCACATAGTATAAATAAGAATTAACAGAATTTCTAGAACTGTTTCTACAAAACCAAAGCAAGATAAGAGGAATTGCCTCCAGTCACTGAAATCAGAAACTGCAAAGCAAAGTTGAAAATAAAGATAAAGAAATCAAGACTTGAAGCTGGCCCTTTAAATTGGAGAACTGTTATGTTTCACTTTTTTAATGCTTTGCATTCATGATCATGGTGCTTATTAACAGAAGTAAACACCACATCTCCTTCACTCTTTCAGTACTTTTTTTTAAAGGAGTGGGAAGGCAAGATTATCATACATCATTCTGGCCAGTCTAGCAATCCAGAGATCATGTTCCTGTCTTATGTAAAACAAGATGAAAGAAAGCTTTCCTAAAAAGTCAGTGCACATTTGGCTGAGGAAAAAGTCATCTGCATTCAGACATCTATTCTACTGCTATTTATATTGCTATTTCTACCAGGCCTTTTCAAAGATGGATTTTGAGTATGGTCATCACACTTAGCTGCAAGGGTTAAATCATTCAGCAAACATGAGTCTGAATTGGACTCCTGGAGTGGACTACAAAAAGAGCCACACTATCTCATCACCTTCCATGAGAGTTGAGAACATAGTTTCATTTGCTTTGCCCCATTCAAGTCCCCTCTCCTAATTCAAACAAGACTCTGGCTCTAGCATTCACAGACAGCTCTACCATGATACACTTTTTCTCTGTTGAGCAGTGTATTTATTCTAATTAGCATCATTTGGTAGAATTACAAGAATCGGAAGAAAACTGGGATTTTTATGTACAAATATGCAGTAATCTTAAAGTGTATCCACTCCATGAGTAAGGAAGAATTAAGAACAAAAAGTAACCTTGAGTTTTTATAAAGCACCATCTTTGTATATAGTATTTCATGTTACGCCCTGACACTACTCATATTTTCTTCTGAGTTAAAGGTTTGAACAACAAATCATAACTTTATAAACAAAGACATGAGCTAGTAAGTCTATCTAGCTCTGTCCAAACCTCACATATAACTGTCTGGACTGAGAAGCTATTATGGTCACTTTAGGGGAGAAATGTCTAGAGAAAGGACTTACTGGCTACCTACCCATACCTTCACATAGTATAAATAAGAATTAACAGAATTTCTAGAACTGTTTCTACAAAACCAAAGCAAGATAAGAGGAATTGCCTCCAGTCACTGAAATCAGAAACTGCAAAGCAAAGTTGAAAATAAAGATAAAGAAATCAAGACTTGAAGCTGGCCCTTTAAATTGGAGAACTGTTATGTTTCACTTTTTTAATGCTTTGCATTCATGATCATGGTGCTTATTAACAGAAGTAAACACCACATCTCCTTCACTCTTTCAGTACTTTTTTTTAAAGGAGTGGGAAGGCAAGATTATCATACATCATTCTGGCCAGTCTAGCAATCCAGAGATCATGTTCCTGTCTTATGTAAAACAAGATGAAAGAAAGCTTTCCTAAAAAGTCAGTGCACATTTGGCTGAGGAAAAAGTCATCTGCATTCAGACATCTATTCTACTGCTATTTATATTGCTATTTCTACCAGGCCTTTTCAAAGATGGATTTTGAGTATGGTCATCACACTTAGCTGCAAGGGTTAAATCATTCAGCAAACATGAGTCTGAATTGGACTCCTGGAGTGGACTACAAAAAGAGCCACACTATCTCATCACCTTCCATGAAGAGGTTGAGAACATCTTCCCATCCCTTGTATCTTGGCTGATTTGTAGCTTTGACCACCAGAATATACCTAAATGACATTACACCCATCCTGAGTATAAGCCTCAAAGCTTCCATTTTCAAACGCTTGGTACTCTGTGTCCACCGCAGGAATAAATTCAGGCCAGCCCATTATAGGTTGCGAACCCAAGTAGGAAAAGACCCCAATCATCCCAGATGGCCCAGATGTGATCTTATGGATCATAAACCCATCAGCCTGGCAATCCGCCAGCTGACTGCTGATGCATAAGTGAGGAGTGCAACCAAGATTAGTCAAGCTTAGCGCACATCAGATAAACTGCCCACCAAGCCCAACTAACATAACAATGTCAACCTGTAATACAATATCGAGGTAAATTAAACAGATGCTTCCTTAGCCACTAAGATTTGGAGTGGTTTTTATGCAGAAATATATAACCAATACAGATCCTACAACCTCACAACTGTACCTTTCCCAAGCTTTAAACTTGACGTTTTCTACTATGCTTATAGCCTTTAACAGATACTAGTGTACATACTCTCCTGACATTTTGACTTCTGATAACCACTTCCTTCTGTAACAACAACAACAAAAAAACTTAGCACTTAGCTAAATAATCCCCTGTGATTTTCCCAAAGTTTATCTAGGCATTTGTGATTCACATATACGTAGGTGTTCAATAAATACTTGGTTCAAAAGTAGCTGGAGTTTATAAAATCTTTAAACTGTATCTGCTTTACTTTTCTAATTTGTAATATGTGATTAAGATTAGCCTGTTTCACCACAAATAAGACTGATTTTACACCTTCATATCTCTGTATAACACAACATATAATAAGTGTCATAGTAATAAAACAAGAACTAGATACAATTTTAAACTTCTATATATACCTAAAGATACAAAGAACACCATTTTAAAAAGGAAACTATGAAAACATAGTTATGGTATATCCAACAAAGACCTAAAAATCAATAGCATACAAAAAGCTCCTGTAAAGCAGTAAAAAAAAAGACAAGCTACAATAAAACTGAGAAAAATAAATTGACAGTGTTCTTAAGCACGAATGAAAAAATGTGCAAAGATGCTTAGCCTCATAGATAATAAGGAAAAAGTATGTTTCCATAAGGATTTTACCCATCAGATTATTAAAAATGTTAAAGATGAAATAATATCCAATATTGATCACTGTGTATGGAAATAGGCCTTCTTTCACAGTAGCTGGGGCATGGCTTTTAGGATGTTAACTGGGCACATGCCTTTTAACCCAGTAATATTCACTGAAACCCTGTTTTTAATATTAAAAAACCAGAAAAGTAAGCATTCTTCAATACTCTCATCATAAATACTGTTTCACCCAGCTGTGAAAAACTATGCAAAAATATAGAAGAATGTGATAGATTTGTATATGCTGACATGAAAAGATCAAGAAATGTTAAGTTAAAAAGGCAGATTTCTAAAGAATAGTATAACACCATTTTTTACTAAGTATATAATTGCATAGAAAAAAGGCTAGAATGATATACACTAAAAATAACAGTCATGCTCAGTTAATAGCAGGAGTGCAGTTGACCAAATGAAGGCAAACAGTAACTTTTTATATATTCATGTATCACTTGAATGTCCCATAAACACAAATGCACGTGATGTGCATACAGTTTGTTTATATTGCACATACCTTATCAGCAGAAAGGGCAGAGCACGGATGCATTCAATCAAAGAGCTGCACCTACATGGAGGAAATCTCCACTTTGGGTCACAGCCATGGAGTGGTTGGCACTGCACATAAACAAGAGCCGGGACTGTCATCGGGTGCCCTTGCAGCATGATTTCTTTGATGGCAGAGAAGACGAGACACTGAGTAGCTAGCTGTGCTGGGGATCCTGTGTTTGGCCTCTCAGGACTACACTGGGTCATCCTTCCAGAATCTGCAATTAAGAAAAAACAAGATGAAAGTTAAACTTGAAAATCAGCACAGGAAGGATCAGAGGAGAGAGATGAGAGGTCATCTAAAATAATAACAAAGCTTGCAGCTACCAATCCCTAAGAAGTCTCCTGTGCCAGTCATCAGGGACTTTCACACATCATATCTCACTTAATTTCAACAATCCTTGGTTATTTTTATTTTATTAAAGAGAAAATGATCTTAGAGAGGTTAAGAAATTGGTAAGGATCACAAAGACTATACATGGTAGTGTCAGAGATTTGAACCTAGCCCTGTTTAATTCAACACCTAAGTTTTTAACTACCATGGATGGTATGCCCTCTCCCATCACAAGAAAATTTTCTGAGTTGGGAATACTGGATGATATACGTGCTGTAAGTGCTAATATACTAAGGATGTAATGGGTCAAGTAAAATGAGCCATGGAAGCACAGAACAAAGGATTTCAGACAAGCACATGGTAATAATGCCTATTCAAAGTGACATCTAGGACCATGGTCCAGGCATCCATTTAGTTCAATGAATAGGCCAACAGTACCACATAACATACCAACAAACCAAAATTTCTCAGTCTTCCAGCATAAAGGTCAGGGCCTGGACTGTGGATTCACCAAGGCAATGCCACTCCACAATGCGTCAACGAGCACCTCAATGGGCCCTAAATGAACTTCTTTCCTATTAGGAACTTCTATGGTCCTTTAGGTATATTTCCACTGTTTTTGGCTATTTTAAGGTCTGTTTTGAATTCAGACAATCTAAGTGGCTGACACAATGCATTGTTGAAGAATATATATACCACAAATTCATCATAAACTCAGGCCAACTGGCTTTTCCCCCCAGACCTGAAATTAATGCACATATAGAACTGGAGAAAGCAGGGGTGCAAGAGAGGAAGTGCAGAAAAGGATGCTTGTGCCCTTAAGCTTGAGAACGGAATTTATGTAAAAAAAATCTGGAAGAACACACTAATAGAAAAGTCATGGCCACTTTTATCTATTTCGTATATTAAAGGTATACTTGAGATTTTTCTGAAGAATGACTTCTAGTTCTTTAAACAAAGCTTGGACACCAGTGAGGTAGACGGGACAAGTGGCTGATGCTCGGTTCAGTCATGTAATGGCTACTGTTCCTATGGAAATTAATTCTCAGGCATTTGTGACGACAGCTGATGAGACATGGTTAGGAAGATTCCAAGGAATTCTCCAGAGCAGCTCTATCCAGTGCTCTCTGATTTATAGCCATAAGAGTTTTCGTAATTAAAACCTTCAACCCAAACTTCAATCCTAAATAGATGTAGTTTTCTTAAGCACTATGGTGGGCACAAAAGGAATGTACAATTCTCTGGAAAATGCTAAGCAATCCCTTTAAGAGGCAGAGAGAGTGATTGATCAGTACAGGCTCCAGACCTCAGCTGTTGAATCTAAACCCCTGAGCATTAATAGCTCACACATTAATAGCTGTGTGGTCTAGAAGAGGTTCTGTAATCTCTCAAAGCCTCAGAATTTTTTAAAAAATATTTATTTATTTATTTTTGGCTCTGCTGGGTCTTCATTGCTGCAAGGGTTTTTCTCTAGTTGTGGCGAATCAGGGCTGCTCTGTGTTGTAGTGTGCGGACCTCTCATTGTGGTATCTTCTCTTATGGGGAGCACAGGCTCTTGAGCACAAGGACTTCAGAAGCTGCAGCACGGGAGCTCAGTAGTTGTGGCTCCCTGGCCCTAGAAGACAGGCTCAATAGTTGTGGCATAAGGGCTTAGTTGCTTGAGGAATGTGGAATCTTCAAAGACCAGGAATGGAAACTGTGTCTCCAATGGATTCTTTACCACTAAGCTACCAGGGAAGCCCTCCAGGCCTCAGAACTTTTATATTTAAGATGCAAAATACATAGGAGTATTTTAAGTATTAAATACCTGTGAAGTGCTTTGTACTGAGGCTCACAAAGGTCAAGGCTCCTCAAATGTTAGTTTATGTATTATCTCATTGGAAACAAAGATTTTTAACATAAAATGGAAAGTGGTTTGGAGAACAGAAAGCAGTAAAACACAAGGAAGGCATCAATTGAACATAAAATAAGGAACATGAAGAGCAAAGATGGGAAATTAAAGATCTGCTGAGGTTTGGGCTTCAATCTATATGATATAGTGATCCATTCAAAGTTGTTTAGTAACCATTTGCTCAGAAAAAATACATGTTAAGTGCTTACTCTGTACCAAGCACCATTTTAGTAGAGGAAATAAGAAGATAAATGGCTAGTTCTATGAAATTAATTCTCAGGCATTTGTGACGACAGCTGATGAGACATGGTTAGGAAGATTCCAAGGAATTCTCCAGAGCAGCTCTATCCAGTGCTCTCTGATTTATAGCCATAAGAGTTTTCGTAATTAAAACCTTCAACCCAAACTTCAATCCTAAATAGATGTAGTTTTCTTAAGCACTATGGTGGGCACAAAAGGAATGTACAATTCTCTGGAAAATGCTAAGCAATCCCTTTAAGAGGCAGAGAGAGTGATTGATCAGTACAGGCTCCAGACCTCAGCTGTTGAATCTAAACCCCTGAGCATTAATAGCTCACACATTAATAGCTGTGTGGTCTAGAAGAGGTTCTGTAATCTCTCAAAGCCTCAGAATTTTTTAAAAAATATTTATTTATTTATTTTTGGCTCTGCTGGGTCTTCATTGCTGCAAGGGTTTTTCTCTAGTTGTGGCGAATCAGGGCTGCTCTGTGTTGTAGTGTCGGACCTCTCATTGTGGTATCTTCTCTTATGGGGAGCACAGGCTCTTGAGCACAAGGACTTCAGAAGCTGCAGCACGGGAGCTCAGTAGTTGTGGCTCCCTGGCCCTAGAAGACAGGCTCAATAGTTGTGGCATAAGGGCTTAGTTGCTTGAGGAATGTGGAATCTTCAAAGACCAGGAATGGAAACTGTGTCTCCAATGGATTCTTTACCACTAAGCTACCAGGGAAGCCCTCCAGGCCTCAGAACTTTTATATTTAAGATGCAAAATACATAGGAGTATTTTAAGTATTAAATACCTGTGAAGTGCTTTGTACTGAGGCTCACAAAGGTCAAGGCTCCTCAAATGTTAGTTTATGTATTATCTCATTGGAAACAAAGATTTTTAACATAAAATGGAAAGTGGTTTGGAGAACAGAAAGCAGTAAAACACAAGGAAGGCATCAATTGAACATAAAATAAGGAACATGAAGAGCAAAGATGGGAAATTAAAGATCTGCTGAGGTTTGGGCTTCAATCTATATGATATAGTGATCCATTCAAAGTTGTTTAGTAACCATTTGCTCAGAAAAAATACATGTTAAGTGCTTACTCTGTACCAAGCACCATTTTAGTAGAGGAAATAAGAAGATAAATGAGATTTCTGCCCTCGACCACACCCGTTTTTTAGGAGACAGAGATTTATAATCCTTAGAGATGGGAGCTATAATAAAAGTATACACCAAGTGCTATGGAAACAGAAAGGGTGAAGTTTAGAAGATTAAATCTGGCAGAGAAGGGGAGATATTCCTAAAAATATAAGCAGTGGGTCAAAAGTATATTGACTGAAAAATGAAGAGAAGTTTGTAACAAATCTAAGAGGATAACGAGTAGAGCTATCCACTGAGGAAGCATAAATAGTTGGGATTCACGCATTTGCACCTCTGGGTATCTAGATGAACCTAAAGCAATGGATCCTAAAAATCTGCTTCCTCATAGTCCACAGGCCTCTCAAATATTCAGCGAGTCATCTCAGAAAGTTTACTCCTCTGAAGTTAATCACTGCTTGACTCTTAGGAACAACTCTGGAGAGGACATCAAAGAAACTTCTCTCTTGTATGTTTAAGAATTTCACAATCATTGTCAGCTGAGAACAGGATGAAGTGGAAAGAAACAGAGAGATTACAAAAAAAAAATTTTTTTAAGTAGCTTTATATTGAAGGTGTGATAAGCTGGATAATACCTCCCCACTGACAAAGATGTCCATGCTTTAATTCCTAGAACTTCTGATTATGTAAACTTACCTTCTAAAGGAGAACTCTGCATATGTAATTAAAGCTCTAAAGAAAGAAACAGGGTGATTAAAGCCCACCAAAGGAACCTTTATTATTTAAGATGCAAAATACATAGGAGTATTTTAAGTATTAAATACCTGTGAAGTGCTTTGTACTGAGGCTCACAAAGGTCAAGGCTCCTCAAATGTTAGTTTATGCATTATCTCATTGGAAACAAAGATTTTAAAATAAAATGGAAAGTGGTTTGGAGAACAGAAAGCAGTAAAACACAAGGAAGGCATCAATTGAACATAAAATAAGGAACATGAAGAGCAAAGATGGGAAATTAAAGATCTGCTGAGGTTTGGGCTTCAATCTATATGATATAGTGATCCATTCAAAGTTGTTTAGTAACCATTTGCTCAGAAAAAATACATGTTAAGTGCTTACTCTGTACCAAGCACCATTTTAGTAGAGGAAATAAGAAGATAAATGAGATTTCTGCCCTCGACCACACCCGTTTTTTAGGAGACAGAGATTTATAATCCTTAGAGATGGGAGCTATAATAAAAGTATACACCAAGTGCTATGGAAACAGAAAGGGTGAAGTTTAGAAGATTAAATCTGGCAGAGAAGGGGAGATATTCCTAAAAATATAAGCAGTGGGTCAAAAGTATATTGACTGAAAAATGAAGAGAAGTTTGTAACAAATCTAAGAGGATAACGAGTAGAGCTATCCACTGAGGAAGCATAAATAGTTGGGATTCACGCATTTGCACCTCTGGGTATCTAGATGAACCTAAAGCAATGGATCCTAAAAATCTGCTTCCTCATAGTCCACAGGCCTCTCAAATATTCAGCGAGTCATCTCAGAAAGTTTACTCCTCTGAAGTTAATCACTGCTTGACTCTTAGGAACAACTCTGGAGAGGACATCAAAGAAACTTCTCTCTTGTATGTTTAAGAATTTCACAATCATTGTCAGCTGAGAACAGGATGAAGTGGAAAGAAACAGAGAGATTACAAAAAAAAAATTTTTTTAAGTAGCTTTATATTGAAGGTGTGATAAGCTGGATAATACCTCCCCACTGACAAAGATGTCCATGCTTTAATTCCTAGAACTTCTGATTATGTAAACTTACCTTCTAAAGGAGAACTCTGCATATGTAATTAAAGCTCTAAAGAAAGAAACAGGGTGATAGAAGCTGAGGCTGGAGTGATGCACCTTGAAGATGGAAAAAGCAGCCATGAGCCAAGAAAGGCAGTCTTTTTCTGTCATCTGGGAAAGACAAGGAAACAGACTCTCCCCCTGGAACCTCCAGAGGGAGCACAGCTCCCATCAATACCTTTAGCTCCATGAGACACATTTCAGACTTCTGACTTTCAGAATTGGAAGAGAATAAATGTGTTGGGTTTTTTAAAGCCATTAGTCAGTTTTTCACCAAAGAAACAGGAAAGCACTGTGGGGAAAGAGGGCTTCCTTCAGAAACCTCAAAGCTCAGGTATTTTATTAATCCTTTCAACAGCCTCGAGAAGAGAAAGAAAATGAAGACAGAGAGAACTTAGAGCAAGTCATCCAAGACTAAAGAGCAGAACAGGGAAGAAAATACTACCTACTTTAATATCCAGAACTAAACATGATTCTTCCAACTCCAAAAATGCAGAAAGCTCTCTGAAAGACTACCAAGCTTCATCAGAGTGAGAAGTTCAGACCCTGCACATAGGGAAACCCAGGCACTGCATTTTGATGCAATCTCAGGGTCACAGTAAAAGATAACAGTGGCCCATATTTGGTTTTCCTCACTGCCAGCAAAATTATGTCCATGCAGCAAGCACTAGGACTCATTCACTTCACAGCCAGAGAGGTCCACTCCCAACCCAAATAAAAAGTATGTCAGTATTAGCCACAGAGACGGAGAGAAAATTCTCTTACCTTCCCAGGGTAGTCAGTTTATGATAATGTTTATGGGAGAAAGAGAGAAAAAATGAAGTGAGGAAGAAAACATACCTTTATCACTCACATCCCCGAGCAGATAAACACACTAAGAACCCTAGGGAATGCCAGATTTAGTTCTTTGCATCATTCCCAACTTGCATACCTTGTGAACATGTGTTTAAATACTGTTATCAGTAACATCATCTCCTAAAATAAACATTTTTCATTTATGAATTTATGCCCATTCTGACCATATGACACCTGCAAATTAAACATACACCAGAAAACGAAGGCAATAAGGCAGACAATTTCCAGCTAAGAAATTTGACAAAAAAAAAAAAAAAAGAAATACACACACACACACACACACAGGGAATAAAGAAAAAAATCAACCTTTGATGAAATAATTGCTTCTGCTGTTATTTTTTGCTATTGCTTCAGAAATGTTCTCTCTCTCCCCCTCTTTCTTGTCCCTATAGCGAGGTGCCCTGCTGCTGTGCAGATGAAAGGTCAGTCTCTTTAAAATTTCATGCAGAGCTCTTCACTACATCGAAGCTTTAAAGGCCCATGGCAAATTCAACATATTGTTACACTTGATGGAAGGAGATAGAAATTACATGCAAAATATACAGTATGTTCATTGTCTACAAATACTACAAAGTTACAGGTTCCCAGTAACCAAGATAGATTTATACATTTTGATTTCAATGTTTAGAAATATAAAAGATGCACACAGAGTAACTATTGTAGCAAAAATAAGAATGAAAAGTCACATCACCCAAGGTTAGATTAGGGTCCTAGGGTATGTGAATGATTTTATTCATAGTTTTCCTAAACTATTTCAGATATAGGGAGTGTATTTAAAAGACACTGAAAGATACAAAGAGCAAGAAAAAACTTTTTCTAAAACCTGTATGTATCATGGAGTTTTTTACCGTATAAGAAACAAATGGAGATGGTTGTTTTTTTAATTTTCATGTATAAAATTATCTCAAAAAAAGAACATAAAGTGCTAGAACTGAAGATACTGGAATACAGAGCATGGTAATCTCAAAGCAAGTTTATCAATCAATACCATGTGAGGTCCACTCCCAACCCAAATAAAAAGTATGTCAGTATTAGCCACAGAGACGGAGAGAAAATTCTCTTACCTTCCCAGGGTAGTCAGTTTATGATAATGTTTATGGGAGAAAGAGAGAAAAAATGAAGTGAGGAAGAAAACATACCTTTATCACTCACATCCCCGAGCAGATAAACACACTAAGAACCCTAGGGAATGCCAGATTTAGTTCTTTGCATCATTCCCAACTTGCATACCTTGTGAACATGTGTTTAAATACTGTTATCAGTAACATCATCTCCTAAAATAAACATTTTTCATTTATGAATTTATGCCCATTCTGACCATATGACACCTGCAAATTAAACATACACCAGAAAACGAAGGCAATAAGGCAGACAATTTCCAGCTAAGAAATTTGACAAAAAAAAAAAAAAAAGAAATACACACACACACACACACACAGGGAATAAAGAAAAAAATCAACCTTTGATGAAATAATTGCTTCTGCTGTTATTTTTTGCTATTGCTTCAGAAATGTTCTCTCTCTCCCCCTCTTTCTTGTCCCTATAGCGAGGTGCCCTGCTGCTGTGCAGATGAAAGGTCAGTCTCTTTAAAATTTCATGCAGAGCTCTTCACTACATCGAAGCTTTAAAGGCCCATGGCAAATTCAACATATTGTTACACTTGATGGAAGGAGATAGAAATTACATGCAAAATATACAGTATGTTCATTGTCTACAAATACTACAAAGTTACAGGTTCCCAGTAACCAAGATAGATTTATACATTTTGATTTCAATGTTTAGAAATATAAAAGATGCACACAGAGTAACTATTGTAGCAAAAATAAGAATGAAAAGTCACATCACCCAAGGTTAGATTAGGGTCCTAGGGTATGTGAATGATTTTATTCATAGTTTTCCTAAACTATTTCAGATATAGGGAGTGTATTTAAAAGACACTGAAAGATACAAAGAGCAAGAAAAAACTTTTTCTAAAACCTGTATGTATCATGGAGTTTTTTACCGTATAAGAAACAAATGGAGATGGTTGTTTTTTTAATTTTCATGTATAAAATTATCTCAAAAAAAGAACATAAAGTGCTAGAACTGAAGATACTGGAATACAGAGCATGGTAATCTCAAAGCAAGTTTATCAATCAATACCATGTGAGGCTTAATTATAATGGGTGAATTTGGTTTTAAAATTTTAAATTTACATGTTCAACATCACTACTGATACATTTAAATTGTAGAAGTTTTACTGTTAGCTGTTTTTAAATGGTCCCATTTACCCAGACTCATCCATTTGTGTTTACTCATTTTCTCGCAAACATTTAGTGGATACCTACTATATGCCAGGCACTGTTTTAAATATAAAGAAAAAAAAAAAAAAAAAACAGAAAGACATAGTCCCTGTATCCAGAGGGATTACAATATCATAAAGGAGATGAACACAGTAAAATGTTAAGTATGACAAAGCCTTGGAGGTCCTATAGCAGAAGTGGGGATATCATGGTAGCACAAAGAGTAGTTGATTGGTTTCTCCTATAGAAAGAAAAAAGGTTCTATGCAAGAGTCAGTCCTTGACCAAAGGCTTAGAAACCACATAGGCACTGATGAAATAAACCAAGGTAGCAGTAGTGGAATTGGGAAGTATCAAGAGTAAAAAATCGATAGGACTCAACTACTGATTATAAGTAGAAAGTCAGAGCATAAGAGAATCTCAGGATGAATCCCAGATTTCTAATATTGGTATCATTCACCAATTCATTCACCATTTCAACAATTATTTACTACCTAAATAGGTGCTGGACACCATTCTAAATACTGAAGACATAACAATGCCCATGAAAGAATGCCCCTAAAGTATGTTCATGAAAATTTTAAAATGAAAAGTTTCACATGTTTAGAAATATAAAAGATGCACACAGAGTAACTATTGTAGCAAAATAAGAATGAAAAGTCACATCACCCAAGGTTAGATTAGGGTCCTAGGGTATGTGAATGATTTTATTCATAGTTTTCCTAAACTATTTCAGATATAGGGAGTGTATTTAAAAGACACTGAAAGATACAAAGAGCAAGAAAAAACTTTTTCTAAAACCTGTATGTATCATGGAGTTTTTTACCGTATAAGAAACAAATGGAGATGGTTGTTTTTTTAATTTTCATGTATAAAATTATCTCAAAAAAAGAACATAAAGTGCTAGAACTGAAGATACTGGAATACAGAGCATGGTAATCTCAAAGCAAGTTTATCAATCAATACCATGTGAGGCTTAATTATAATGGGTGAATTTGGTTTTAAAATTTTAAATTTACATGTTCAACATCACTACTGATACATTTAAATTGTAGAAGTTTTACTGTTAGCTGTTTTTAAATGGTCCCATTTACCCAGACTCATCCATTTGTGTTTACTCATTTTCTCGCAAACATTTAGTGGATACCTACTATATGCCAGGCACTGTGTTAAGTATAAGGGAAAAAAAAAAAAAAAAACAGAAAGACATAGTCCCTGTATCCAGAGGGATTACAATATCATAAAGGAGATGAACACAGTAAAATGTTAAGTATGACAAAGCCTTGGAGGTCCTATAGCAGAAGTGGGGATATCATGGTAGCACAAAGAGTAGTTGATTGGTTTCTCCTATAGAAAGAAAAAAGGTTCTATGCAAGAGTCAGTCCTTGACCAAAGGCTTAGAAACCACATAGGCACTGATGAAATAAACCAAGGTAGCAGTAGTGGAATTGGGAAGTATCAAGAGTAAAAAATCGATAGGACTCAACTACTGATTATAAGTAGAAAGTCAGAGCATAAGAGAATCTCAGGATGAATCCCAGATTTCTAATATTGGTATCATTCACCAATTCATTCACCATTTCAACAATTATTTACTACCTAAATAGGTGCTGGACACCATTCTAAATACTGAAGACATAACAATGCCCATGAAAGAATGCAAACCCTAAACCTAGAGAACGAATGGAAAGATACAACAAATGAGTACTATTAGAATACATAAGTGCTGTGAAGAAAATAGAATAGTTCCAAGGAACATAAAGAATCCCAAGACAGTTTTGTCATGGTGAACAGGATGAAACTGCAGATTCAGGCAAACAGGGTCAGGTTACATAAGACTTACAGGACAGGTAAGAATTCTGTTTTAGTATAACAGAAAAAGACTTGGAAGTTTTAAACAGAAGTGACAACAGATCATCGGGGAAATAGATTAGAGAGTAAAAAAGAATCAGAGAGGCTAACTCAAAGGCTCTTACAGTGACCTAGACTGGAAAAGAAGGTGACTTGGGACCAGGTGAGAAAAGTTGATCATTCCCAGAGTCCCTTTTAGGGGCAGAGTTGGAAGGTCTTGCAAATGAATTATCTGCGCAAGGTGAAGAAAACAGAGCAAGTTTATTCTTGGGCTTTGCTTTAGGGACTAGGTAAATAAAATAACAGAGATGGGGGAGACTTGGGGCAGACACAAGGCAGGGGAGGGAATCAAAAATATTTGGGGGCATGTTAGGTTTGAGACCTCTTAAGACACTGAAGTACAGGTACCAAGTAGGCAGTTGGTTACATAAGATGAACTCAAGAGACAAGGTCAGGGCTGGATATGAATTGGGGAACCTCTCAGTATATATATGCAAAGGTCTGGGGCTAAATGAGATCCTGGGGCTTGGGAGCAGGGGCGGTAGTGGGAGGGATTGTCAAGGGATTAGATCCAAATACTAGCAGTGTATGAGTCATAAAGAGATTTTCTCAGGAAAAAGGTTCTATGCAAGAGTCAGTCCTTGACCAAAGGCTTAGAAACCACATAGGCACTGATGAAATAAACCAAGGTAGCAGTAGTGGAATTGGGAAGTATCAAGAGTAAAAAATCGATAGGACTCAACTACTGATTATAAGTAGAAAGTCAGAGCATAAGAGAATCTCAGGATGAATCCCAGATTTCTAATATTGGTATCATTCACCAATTCATTCACCATTTCAACAATTATTTACTACCTAAATAGGTGCTGGACACCATTCTAAATACTGAAGACATAACAATGCCCATGAAAGAATGCAAACCCTAAACCTAGAGAACGAATGGAAAGATACAACAAATGAGTACTATTAGAATACATAAGTGCTGTGAAGAAAATAGAATAGTTCCAAGGAACATAAAGAATCCCAAGACAGTTTTGTCATGGTGAACAGGATGAAACTGCAGATTCAGGCAAACAGGGTCAGGTTACATAAGACTTACAGGACAGGTAAGAATTCTGTTTTAGTATAACAGAAAAAGACTTGGAAGTTTTAAACAGAAGTGACAACAGATCATCGGGGAAATAGATTAGAGAGTAAAAAAGAATCAGAGAGGCTAACTCAAAGGCTCTTACAGTGACCTAGACTGGAAAAGAAGGTGACTTGGGACCAGGTGAGAAAAGTTGATCATTCCCAGAGTCCCTTTTAGGGGCAGAGTTGGAAGGTCTTGCAAATGAATTATCTGCGCAAGGTGAAGAAAACAGAGCAAGTTTATTCTTGGGCTTTGCTTTAGGGACTAGGTAAATAAAATAACAGAGATGGGGGAGACTTGGGGCAGACACAAGGCAGGGGAGGGAATCAAAAATATTTGGGGGCATGTTAGGTTTGAGACCTCTTAAGACACTGAAGTACAGGTACCAAGTAGGCAGTTGGTTACATAAGATGAACTCAAGAGACAAGGTCAGGGCTGGATATGAATTGGGGAACCTCTCAGTATATATATGCAAAGGTCTGGGGCTAAATGAGATCCTGGGGCTTGGGAGCAGGGGTGGTAGTGGGAGGGATTGTCAAGGGATTAAAGATCCCTGAAGGTCTCTCACACTTAGAGGTCAGGCAAAAAAGTTATCAAAATCAGAAGAAAAAACAAAAAGGGGCTTCCCTGGTGGTCCAGTGGGTAAGGACACCACCTTGCAGTGCAAGGGGCACCGGTTCAATCCAAGGCCTGGGAAGATCCCACGTGCCATGCAGCGGCTGGACCAATGTGTCCAACTACTGAGCTGGAGCTCTAGAGCACATGTTCCCAGAGCTAGAGCTCTGCAGTGAGAGAGGCCACTGCAATGGGAGGCCCACACAGGACAAAGAAAAAAAATGATTGAAAAACAAATGAATGAAAAATCAATAGAAGTGGCCCCCCCACTCCCCCACAAAAAAGCAAAACATGAAGCTACAGCCACAGAGATAAGGACACCAGGAGAGCTGATGTCACAAAAGCCAAAGGAACAGTGTTTCAAGGGGTGGTCTTCTCTGAGCAAAACATCTGAAAAGTCAAGCAGTATGAAGACAGAGAAGTAACCACTGTATCTGAAATGATTAAATTTTGGTGACCTTAAAAAATGACTTTCTGTGCAGATGAGAGGAGAAAATACAGTTTTGAGAAGATACTGAGATGTAAGGAAGCACAAATAGCTAGTGTCAGCAACTTTTATGATTTAAATTTTGTTGGAAAAGGCAACCTAGAGATGAGGGGTTAGCTCAGTTGGGGAGTGAAAAGATGAGAAGTTAAGGAAAAGGAGATGGCAGAGCATGTGTTCATTTGCTGATAGTAATAATTCTGTAGAAAGGTAAAAATTGACGATGCAAAGATGTAAAGCTTTAAGAAGTCAAAAGGAGATTTGATATATAAGAAGTGGAATTTCCTTGATAGGAGCAGGCAATTTTTAATTTATAAAGGACATTTCCAAATTTTAAAAATTTGAATATAGACTATATTAAATGGTTTTACTGAATCAATATTAATTTTCTTTGATGTGAGAATGATAGATGTGAGAATGAAAATCATGTAAAAATGTTCTTTTCTGATGCAATAAATACTGAAGTAGTTAGATGAAATAAATGACACCTGCAACTTACTTTCAAATGATTTTAGAAAAAAAATGATGAATAGGACAGATTGATAGATAAAACAAATAGTAAAATATTAATAATCCTTAGATCTAGGAGTAGTTGAATGCCTTCTGTGCTATTCAGCTTCTCTATTGATTTGAATTTTTTTCAAATTAAAGTTGCACGGGGTCATTACAGAGGTTTGGGATAGCCCTCTCCTCACTAGACCTTCTAAATCCAAATCTCTGGAGATGGGACCTGGGAATCTGTTTTTTATAAAAGCTCCCATGATGGTTTTGATTCGTAGTTGAATTGATCACAATTACCTATTGCTGCATACTAACCACTCCAAAGTATATATATTGACTTGAAAGAACAGCCATGTTACCTGCTCACAAATCTATAGGTCAAGAATTTGGGAAGGACAGAGCAGTGACTCAGGTGGGACTGCAGGATTGAAGACTGCCTGGCTCACTGTTTGTGGCCTGGGTTCTCAGGCGGGGCTGTTTCACATGGTCTCTCTCTCCAGCATGATAGCCTAGACTTCTTCACCTAACTTCTGTCCCCATAGCAGGGGCACACAGCTGTTATGACACCTGGGCTTAGAAGTCCAAAATAATACTTCTATCACATCCTATCAACCCCAAAGCAAATCAAAATGAAGCCAGTCCAGACTCAAGGGAGCAGAGAAAGAGGTTCCATTTCTTGATGGCAAAACCAACATCATCACACTAACAAAGAGGGTATGGAGCAGAAAGGTGTGGTTCACTGGAGGCCTATTACAACAATCTACTATAGACACCAGCCTAATTACACTACTAATTTAAACAATACAAGCTTGTGTCACACCCTAAGTATCTTGTCCATGTGTAAATGGTTCTTCTAAAACTGTTTGAAAAAATTAACCTCCTTAACATGGAAGAGACTTGCAATTTTAAAATGCTAATAATTTAATCAATAGATTATAAACATTGCAAAAGAAAAATCCCATCTACACCACTGAATTTCCCAGTCTCCAGGACCCAGATTCAGATCACAGAAGTTCTGTAAACTGAGGGACATCAGTAGAAGTTCTAGAAGAGTCTCAGCAAGTTCTCACCAACCTCACAGACAAACAGATCATAACTGGAATGGGGTGCTCGTCTTCTATAGAAAGGTAGCCCTTCCTCATTTTTCCCTATGAGTGTTGACAGAGGTCAAACCTATTATCAATTCTCCTTCAGTAAACCTTTTAAGCTTCATTAGCTGATCACCATATTAAGAGGTAGTTGCGCCTCCTACCAGGACCTTGAATAGGAAGAGTATAGGGCCAGGTTCACAAGGTCGCAAAGAGTCGGGCACGACTGAGGAACTGAGCAATGACATTGTGCCAGGACCTCCTAAAGCAAAGTGCCAGAAAGAGAAGATGAGAGGCACTGCTCTAGTTCTTACCACCATTACCAAAACTTCTAATATAGTGGCCATGACTTGAAAGAACAGCCATGTTACCTGCTCACAAATCTATAGGTCAAGAATTTGGGAAGGACAGAGCAGTGACTCAGGTGGGACTGCAGGATTGAAGACTGCCTGGCTCACTGTTTGTGGCCTGGGTTCTCAGGCGGGCTGTTTCACATGGTCTCTCTCTCCAGCATGATAGCCTAGACTTCTTCACCTAACTTCTGTCCCCATAGCAGGGGCACACAGCTGTTATGACACCTGGGCTTAGAAGTCCAAAATAATACTTCTATCACATCCTATCAACCCCAAAGCAAATCAAAATGAAGCCAGTCCAGACTCAAGGGAGCAGAGAAAGAGGTTCCATTTCTTGATGGCAAAACCAACATCATCACACTAACAAAGAGGGTATGGAGCAGAAAGGTGTGGTTCACTGGAGGCCTATTACAACAATCTACTATAGACACCAGCCTAATTACACTACTAATTTAAACAATACAAGCTTGTGTCACACCCTAAGTATCTTGTCCATGTGTAAATGGTTCTTCTAAAACTGTTTGAAAAAATTAACCTCCTTAACATGGAAGAGACTTGCAATTTTAAAATGCTAATAATTTAATCAATAGATTATAAACATTGCAAAAGAAAAATCCCATCTACACCACTGAATTTCCCAGTCTCCAGGACCCAGATTCAGATCACAGAAGTTCTGTAAACTGAGGGACATCAGTAGAAGTTCTAGAAGAGTCTCAGCAAGTTCTCACCAACCTCACAGACAAACAGATCATAACTGGAATGGGGTGCTCGTCTTCTATAGAAAGGTAGCCCTTCCTCATTTTTTCCCTATGAGTGTTGACAGAGGTCAAACCTATTATCAATTCTCCTTCAGTAAACCTTTTAAGCTTCATTAGCTGATCACCATATTAAGAGGTAGTTGCGCCTCCTACCAGGACCTTGAATAGGAAGAGTATAGGGCCAGGTTCACAAGGTCGCAAAGAGTCGGGCACGACTGAGGAACTGAGCAATGACATTGTGCCAGGACCTCCTAAAGCAAAGTGCCAGAAAGAGAAGATGAGAGGCACTGCTCTAGTTCTTACCACCATTACCAAAACTTCTAATATAGTGGAGTCTGAAATAACATGATTTTTGTTATGTGTACTTACGAGACTTAACTAAAGCTTAAATGGGACAGGCACAAATGTGTCCCTGAACAGAATGGCTCTTCACACACGGTCCTCACTATGGAAAAATGTTATTCACATCACCTGTCAAAATCAAAAACAGCATCTGATACTACTCCTAAAGAATTAAGGTATATAGAAGATTGACCCTTTCTGTGCTGTTTGTTTACTTAGGCTCCATGCACATAAACTACCTTGTTATGGTACCTACTGGCACTGTGCAATGTGGCAGTGCTGTATTTTGAAGCCAAGGCTTAAAGCCTGAACTACTCTCACTACATTAAGTATTACTAAGACCAAAAGGTACAAATCTCCAATTACACAAATTAAAGACTCAATTAGCCAGACTAGGGGGTAATCTGACTTTCTCAAGGGCTCCTGAAATCGCTCTCAGAGAAGAACTCAACAGTGGAAATGTATTAGAGTCCATGGGCTCTCATCCTGACTCTTCTATCATGAATGAGCTGTGCATACTTCTAGAAAATTAAGGCTACCACCATATGGCTCCATGTTTCAGGTGATAGATAAATCATAATGTTAAAATTCCAGGTGAAAGACAACTGACTAAAAGACAAAATAATCACTAAAAATAACATATAATCTAAAAACCTGATAAATGTTCAACTGCAATAAGTAATAATAGATGCTAGCTGCAGACAGAGCTAAAAGCTTTACTTTCATGATATACTTTTAATTCTCACAACTGGCTCTGCCTCCTCAACTTTCTCACCACTGAGCATGTATAGAAACCTGTGAAGCTTGGAGCCCTGAGGTGAAAGGGTGGGAATATCAACACTCACATCTTCTGTGAGAGGCACACAAATGAAGTTTTGCCAAGCAAAGTAGTGATTTCCATTTTATAGATGAAAGACTCTGAGGCTTGAGACAGTTTAGGCTCACAAGGTCGCAAAGAGTCGGGCACGACTGAGGAACTGAGCAATGACATTGTGCCAGGACCTCCTAAAGCAAAGTGCCAGAAAGAGAAGATGAGAGGCACTGCTCTAGTTCTTACCACCATTACCAAAACTTCTAATATAGTGGAGTCTGAAATAACATGATTTTTGTTATGTGTACTTACGAGACTTAACTAAAGCTTAAATGGGACAGGCACAAATGTGTCCCTGAACAGAATGGCTCTTCACACACGGTCCTCACTATGGAAAAATGTTATTCACATCACCTGTCAAAATCAAAAACAGCATCTGATACTACTCCTAAAGAATTAAGGTATATAGAAGATTGACCCTTTCTGTGCTGTTTGTTTACTTAGGCTCCATGCACATAAACTACCTTGTTATGGTACCTACTGGCACTGTGCAATGTGGCAGTGCTGTATTTTGAAGCCAAGGCTTAAAGCCTGAACTACTCTCACTACATTAAGTATTACTAAGACCAAAAGGTACAAATCTCCAATTACACAAATTAAAGACTCAATTAGCCAGACTAGGGGGTAATCTGACTTTCTCAAGGGCTCCTGAAATCGCTCTCAGAGAAGAACTCAACAGTGGAAATGTATTAGAGTCCATGGGCTCTCATCCTGACTCTTCTATCATGAATGAGCTGTGCATACTTCTAGAAAATTAAGGCTACCACCATATGGCTCCATGTTTCAGGTGATAGATAAATCATAATGTTAAAATTCCAGGTGAAAGACAACTGACTAAAAGACAAAATAATCACTAAAAATAACATATAATCTAAAAACCTGATAAATGTTCAACTGCAATAAGTAATAATAGATGCTAGCTGCAGACAGAGCTAAAAGCTTTACTTTCATGATATACTTTTAATTCTCACAACTGGCTCTGCCTCCTCAACTTTCTCACCACTGAGCATGTATAGAAACCTGTGAAGCTTGGAGGCCTGAGGTGAAAGGGGTGGGAATATCAACACTCACATCTTCTGTGGGAGAGGCACACAAATGAAGTTTTGCCAAGCAAAGTAGTGATTTCCCCATTTTATAGATGAAAGACTCTGAGGCTTGAGACATTAACCAGTTTGCTGAAGAGCTCACAGCCAATAAGTGGCAAAACTGAAATCTGAAGTCAAGTAATCCCCAAACTTCAATTTCAATTGGTATCTTCCAGTGCCTGGCAAAAGGAAAGCTTATCAAGAATCTTATAATCAACGAATTAAAAATTCAAGGAACAACAATTTTTTAAATATCTGGGCTTTCTTAAAATCATGCCCTTTAAGAAATCAAGACAGGGGCTCCCTGATGGTCCAGTGGCTGACACTGAGCTCCCAACGCAGGGGGCCTGGGTTCGATCACTGGTCAGGGAACTAGATCCCACATGCTGCAACTAAAACCTGGGACAGCCAAATAAAAATAAATAAATAAATAAATAAAAAGAAATCAAGACAGTTTATGCTGTTTTCAATCACTGAACTTGGGCTTCCCTGGTGGTCCAGTGGGTAAGGACACCACCTTGCAGGGCAAGGGGCGCCGGTTCGATCCCTGGCCTGGGAAGGTGTCATGTGCCGCGGAGCGGCTGGACTGATGTGTCCAATTACCGAGCCAGAGCTCTGTGACGACAGAGGCCACTGTGATAGGAGGCCCATAGGAGCCAAAGAACAAAGACAGATGAAAATAGAGAAATGAAAGACCAACAGAAGTGGCCCGTCCGTCCCCCTCCCTTCCCACCCCACCCCTCAAAAGATAAGTAAATAAATAAATAAAAGTTAAAAAAATTAATTAATTAATTTTTTAAAAAATCACTCAACTTATTAAACAGTGCTACTGCCACTTCTCTGGCTCAGCAATCAGGCAAAGTTTCAAACATTAGGATTTATGTTGAAATATTCCATGGGGTTCTTCCCTGCCTATTTCTCTCAAATCTTTGCTTCTATTAGTAAAAATAAGATTAACAATTTTGCCCCATATGAAACAATAGACTATATCAGAAAGCTAACTGATATATTCTGCAAAAATATTTGCATGCAAATAGCTTACACAAAACTGTAATTAAGGGGCAATTGAATAGGTGCCACTTTTTCAAAAAGTCTCCTTTAAGTTATTCAGATAATAAAGAACACACAGCAAAAGAATCAAAGAAATAGAACATACCTTCCAATTAAATCACAAGGAAAAAAAAAACCTCTCTGGATAAGAAATTCAGGTTTATTTTATCTTAAATCAGACCAAGGGGATTTAGGTTGCTTTTTTAATCTACTTATTCATAATGATCTCTCAGATTAATCATACTGTTTAATAGAATATTATTATTAATTAGACATGTCATTGCTGCAGGCAGAAAATTATTGGAAAGTAAAAAGGTCTATATTCCAAAGGCTCATAAGAGAAAGATTTCCATTTCTATCATTGCACATCTCTTTCAGTTCCAATTCTCAGTGGAAATTCCTCAACTAATTCAGTCCTTATAACACTAACATTTAGAAGAGTCTCCCATTTATAAGACAGCTGAACTAGGGTTTGTCTTATAAGACTTTTTTTTGATGTTATTTATAAGCCAATTATATTTTCTTAGGGCATGTAGGTTCAGAAGACAACCTTTCTATGTAGCTCAGATTTTTTACCATCTTCCATTAGGGAGTCTTGACAGAACTGAGGCATTGGGAAGAACAACTGGGTCATCAATTTTATCTCAGGCGTGTGTCCTTTCAAATGCTTTTGTTTTCATCTGGTTGCCTTTTACAAGTCACTTTGGCTTCCTCCTCATTCCCATAGTCCCTCGTATTCTTATCTGTGCCTCCCTAGCCACATAGGGTAATTCTAAAAGGTCAGGATTCCGTGAGTCTTTCTCAGGTACCCTACACCTACATTTCTTTTGCTCCCACACTATGCTACATCCAAGGAGCTTCTTATTTTATATACTATAAAATACAATACTTTCATATATTATAATTATTTCACACATATAATTATATGAGAGAAACTGCTAAAGCATAAGTCATAAATTACTAGTTCTGAGTAAAGGACATAGACAAGCGCTTCGTACTACTCTTACAGCACCTGGGACTCAAGGTCCAGACCCTGAGCTGTCCTCTGGGTCCTCACTGCTCTATAGCCCTCCCCACCTCACCCCCCAAAAGATAAATAAATTTTAAATATATATATATATATATATACCTTAAGATTATTTAATTTTACAGATCTACTCATACATATTTTCTCCTTGTCTTTTTCTCTAATAAAAATTCCTGTTTATGTGTTCATATTACCTGATCGTAAGGTAACCTAAAGCACATTCACTTTGATAACTTTTACACATTCATAAATATTTTTAAATCCCATAAATGCTAAACATTAGCAATAACATATCAAAGTACTGCTCTTTTCTCTGTAAATAAATCATTTCTAATCCAAAGACTTGGAGGTGGGGGAGAGACACACATTAACAAAATCCTTCTGGCCAGTGAATCAAAGGACATTCCCAGACATTAACTTCTCTTTCCAAATATGAAAAACATATTCAATATATATCTTATAATAAGATGTTTTCTTCATGTTTCCTTTGGGTAGTCTCCCATTTATAAGACAGCTGAACTAGGGTTTGTCTTATAAGACTTTTTTTTGATGTTATTTATAAGCCAATTATATTTTCTTAGGGCATGTAGGTTCAGAAGACAACCTTTCTATGTAGCTCAGATTTTTTACCATCTTCCATTAGGGAGTCTTGACAGAACTGAGGCATTGGGAAGAACAACTGGGTCATCAATTTTATCTCAGGCGTGTGTCCTTTCAAATGCTTTTGTTTTCATCTGGTTGCCTTTTACAAGTCACTTTGGCTTCCTCCTCATTCCCATAGTCCCTCGTATTCTTATCTGTGCCTCCCTAGCCACATAGGGTAATTCTAAAAGGTCAGGATTCCATGAGTCTTTCTCAGGTACCCTACACCTACATTTCTTTTGCTCCCACACTATGCTACATCCAAGGAGCTTCTTATTTTATATACTATAAAATACAATACTTTCATATATTATAATTATTTCACACATATAATTATATGAGAGAAACTGCTAAAGCATAAGTCATAAATTACTAGTTCTGAGTAAAGGACATAGACAAGCGCTTCGTACTACTCTTACAGCACCTGGGACTCAAGGTCCAGACCCTGAGCTGTCCTCTGGGTCCTCACTGCTCTATAGCCCTCCCCACCTCACCCCCCAAAAGATAAATAAATTTTAAATATATATATATATATATATACCTTAAGATTATTTAATTTTACAGATCTACTCATACATATTTTCTCCTTGTCTTTTTCTCTAATAAAAATTCCTGTTTATGTGTTCATATTACCTGATCGTAAGGTAACCTAAAGCACATTCACTTTGATAACTTTTACACATTCATAAATATTTTTAAATCCCATAAATGCTAAACATTAGCAATAACATATCAAAGTACTGCTCTTTTCTCTGTAAATAAATCATTTCTAATCCAAAGACTTGGAGGTGGGGGAGAGACACACAGTAACAAAATCCTTCTGGCCAGTGAATCAAAGGACATTCCCAGACATTAACTTCTCTTTCCAAATATGAAAAACATATTCAATATATATCTTATAATAAGATGTTTTCTTCATGTTTCCTTTGGGTAGTCTGTTTAGTACATTCCTCTTCTCATTGTGCTATGGGATTCTTAGTCTAACTTGTCATTTTTTCCTCTGCAAAAGGCAGCATGCTGGAAGGAAGCCAGAATTACTGTGATATCACTCACTCAACTAAGACTGATCATGTTAAAGAGAGACAAAAATGAGCTACAATGTAAAAGAAAAATTATTATTATATATATATACATATATAGATATACACACTATGCCCATTACACTACTTCTAAAGAAAAATAACTTAAAAATTCTGTGTTTTGAAAAGATAAGCTATTAAAAATGGCATAAGGCATTCATCAGATTGAAATGAACTTTTAGGACTGCTACATGCTCTACAGTTTAATTTCTTTTTCCCAAACCCATGTGGCCACCTTTATCTGTAACAAGGAGAGAAACAATAAAGGATTTTTCCAAGTAAACCTTTAGTAGGGCTGCAAACTACCATGGTACTTACTGAAAGGAAGGGATGCCAAATGACTTAGGCAGCCATATTGCAGCTAGCAGAGCATGTGGGTGGCCATGTTGCTTATACTTATGGTATGCAATTGAGTGAGAATTACACTTGCATCTCAAAAGCCAAAACAAAAACAAAAAACAAAAAAGCCCCTACATTACTTCTGATATCTTTCTCACACCTTTTTGCCATGCCTATCATCAAGATGTACCAACTGATTATGTCTGTAGCTGTATAAACATCCTCTTTGAATCAATCTTTTGCCACCTGCACTGTTCCACTTCGCTTCCTTTCAGCAGCACTAACTGCTTTGAGAGGACAACTGCCACTAAAAACATGGTACTGAAGCAATCATTTGGTTCTCTGCGCACATTTTAATTTCACGCCCTACAGGGGGGAATCACTATCGGCCTTAAACAAAAATTGAGTCTTTAATGCCTTATTGGTTTACACAATTTATCTTTCAAATTGTCTATGAGCTCTTTAAAAAAAGAAAGAAAGAAAAGCAGAAAGAATTAAAAATGTTCACTTGGCAGTACGTATTCAAGGAGCATTCAACCCCAAATATGAAAAACATATTCAATATATATCTTATAATAAGATGTTTTCTTCATGTTTCCTTTGGGTAGTCTGTTTAGTACATTCCTCTTCTCATTGTGCTATGGGATTCTTAGTCTAACTTGTCATTTTTTCCTCTGCAAAAGGCAGCATGCTGGAAGGAAGCCAGAATTACTGTGATATCACTCACTCAACTAAGACTGATCATGTTAAAGAGAGACAAAAATGAGCTACAATGTAAAAGAAAAATTATTATTATATATATATACATATATAGATATACACACTATGCCCATTACACTACTTCTAAAGAAAAATAACTTAAAAATTCTGTGTTTTGAAAAGATAAGCTATTAAAAATGGCATAAGGCATTCATCAGATTGAAATGAACTTTTAGGACTGCTACATGCTCTACAGTTTAATTTCTTTTTCCCAAACCCATGTGGCCACCTTTATCTGTAACAAGGAGAGAAACAATAAAGGATTTTTCCAAGTAAACCTTTAGTAGGGCTGCAAACTACCATGGTACTTACTGAAAGGAAGGGATGCCAAATGACTTAGGCAGCCATATTGCAGCTAGCAGAGCATGTGGGTGGCCATGTTGCTTATACTTATGGTATGCAATTGAGTGAGAATTACACTTGCATCTCAAAAGCCAAAACAAAAACAAAAAACAAAAAAGCCCCTACATTACTTCTGATATCTTTCTCACACCTTTTTGCCATGCCTATCATCAAGATGTACCAACTGATTATGTCTGTAGCTGTATAAACATCCTCTTTGAATCAATCTTTTGCCACCTGCACTGTTCCACTTCGCTTCCTTTCAGCAGCACTAACTGCTTTGAGAGGACAACTGCCACTAAAAACATGGTACTGAAGCAATCATTTGGTTCTCTGCGCACATTTTAATTTCACGCCCTACAGGGGGGAATCACTATCGGCCTTAAACAAAAATTGAGTCTTTAATGCCTTATTGGTTTACACAATTTATCTTTCAAATTGTCTATGAGCTCTTTAAAAAAAGAAAGAAAGAAAAGCAGAAAGAATTAAAAATGTTCACTTGGCAGTACGTATTCAAGGAGCATTCAACCCCCAAATGCGATTCCTACAAACATTTCCCCAAGTATATGTGTATGAAAATAAACTGAACTTGTCAAATGTCTCCTCCTTCATGACATATCCTGTTGTTATCCCAGCGCAGTGGGACCTAACATGCTAGGCCAACCCTGTTGTGATCGCCAGAAGAGAGAAGCATTTAGTTTTTGATATCACAGATTTAGATGGGTTTTGTAGCGTGGCCTATAATTTAAACCTCTCACAACAAAACAGATGAAAGTGGTGTGGGGGTGGGAGCCAGTGGGAAGCAGTGAAGAATAAAACTTAATATGAGCAGGAGAATGTATGAATGCCTATGGATGTTCAGGACTGGCCTCAAAACTGTTATGTGACTTTTATTTTCCTTTGACATGGGTATTATTTTCTCATTGGCAGAAACAGCTAGTGAAACATTGATCTTTTCCTTTCTACTGAGTGTCATTAAGGATCTAAAATCAAGAGTCTGATGAAAAGGAGCTGCTTTGGTTACTGATAACAGTAGCCTGACAACACTCATTCCAGCAATTAGAACCTAAGGTTAGAATCACTTGCCCAGGAGATAAAAGAAATGTTAATAAACATCTACTCATGGATCTTTTTTCTTTAAGTTGGAAAAATTTTTATATTTTAACAAGCATGTATGGAAGGTGAAGTAAAACATGTCTTCCCATAAAAACTTTTTTTGGAAAAAATATATTTACAGCCCAGACTTTCCTGCCCTCTTGTGGAGAAAATATAGAGCTCTCTATATAAAACCTTTGTCTGTAGCTGTATAAACATCCTCTTTGAATCAATCTTTTGCCACCTGCACTGTTCCACTTCGCTTCCTTTCAGCAGCACTAACTGCTTTGAGAGGACAACTGCCACTAAAAACATGGTACTGAAGCAATCATTTGGTTCTCTGCGCACATTTTAATTTCACGCCCTACAGGGGGGAATCACTATCGGCCTTAAACAAAAATTGAGTCTTTAATGCCTTATTGGTTTACACAATTTATCTTTCAAATTGTCTATGAGCTCTTTAAAAAAAGAAAGAAAGAAAAGCAGAAAGAATTAAAAATGTTCACTTGGCAGTACGTATTCAAGGAGCATTCAACCCCCAAATGCGATTCCTACAAACATTTCCCCAAGTATATGTGTATGAAAATAAACTGAACTTGTCAAATGTCTCCTCCTTCATGACATATCCTGTTGTTATCCCAGCGCAGTGGGACCTAACATGCTAGGCCAACCCTGTTGTGATCGCCAGAAGAGAGAAGCATTTAGTTTTTGATATCACAGATTTAGATGGGTTTTGTAGCGTGGCCTATAATTTAAACCTCTCACAACAAAACAGATGAAAGTGGTGTGGGGGTGGGAGCCAGTGGGAAGCAGTGAAGAATAAAACTTAATATGAGCAGGAGAATGTATGAATGCCTATGGATGTTCAGGACTGGCCTCAAAACTGTTATGTGACTTTTATTTTCCTTTGACATGGGTATTATTTTCTCATTGGCAGAAACAGCTAGTGAAACATTGATCTTTTCCTTTCTACTGAGTGTTATTAAGGATCTAAAATCAAGAGTCTGATGAAAAGGAGCTGCTTTGGTTACTGATAACAGTAGCCTGACAACACTCATTCCAGCAATTAGAACCTAAGGTTAGAATCACTTGCCCAGGAGATAAAAGAAATGTTAATAAACATCTACTCATGGATCTTTTTTCTTTAAGTTGGAAAAATTTTTATATTTTAACAAGCATGTATGGAAGGTGAAGTAAAACATGTCTTCCCATAAAAACTTTTTTTGGAAAAAATATATTTACAGCCCAGACTTTCCTGCCCTCTTGTGGAGAAAATATAGAGCTCTCTATATAAATATGACAATGGTTTTTTTTTTAAAAAAAAGAAAAAATTGCACATGACTTCTTCTATGGTATGTGTTATTTACTGTCATGGTCAGTTCCCCTGAAGTTCATAAAACTTTACTAGCTGTTATCTGTTGCACCAAAATAAAATATAAAATCTGAATGGCAAAGCAGAGCAAAATCAAGTGTTAGACTGCAAGGAACCATTTAATCTGAAACAAGGAAACAATTGCAATGATTCGTTTTTAGTAATACTCAGACAAACAAATGTTTTAGACAAGTAGGAAGAAAGAAAGCACAGAGTTTTCAAGGAACCATCAGAAAGCCCTAGTCCTTTCATCTTTCTACGCAAAGAATGGGCTATCATCTCTTTCTGAGAGCACAGGGACTGCCACTACACATTGTCACCTGGGCTGGATCAGCCTGGGACAGAGAACAATATTCCATTGTCAAGCCCTTTAAAATAAGAGTTTCCAAGTTGTTCAGATTGTACTTAGGGAACTTTTGTAGAAGTTGGCTTAAATTTACACAAGGAGACAGGGCTAATCATCCTGATCTCCACATTCAAAGTCCAATTCCAGCCAAAGGTCAATTCACACTACAATTTAGGCATAAGTCTACTCTGGTTATTTGTAAGAAGTTCTAAATTTTACTTGTATTAATCATGTGTTCCAAAATTATCATATGACAGGTGTTTCACTAAAATCCAAAGTGTTTTTTTTAAGGGCTTTATAAGTTGGGGGGAAAAGAAAACATTTTCATGATAATTTTATTTATTATAATTATCACAAATTTTCCAAAAGGCAGCATACTCTATTCTAAATAGAACTTTTTCCCAAGTTAGAGACCCTCAGATGTTCACTAAAGGTTCCCTGGCACATTATAAGTGCCACAGCGACACAAGAGATACACACATCTGGATTTCCACTTACTATCACTAGATATTTACCCCAGCACCATACATGTGCTGGTGCTCAGTATGATAAGAGAAACCAGGTAAACGCAGCAGCTGGGCAACCAGGTCCAGTTGGGCAAAGCAGATCAACAATGGACCAGAGAGGGGAGGCTGTTTCACCACGGAATTCTTGTGGAAGAAAGAGGACCTGACCAGACAAATTCCGAAAAAAAGGAGAAAGAGAGAAACTTGCTCCATGTAGCACCAACCATACATGGCTTATAAAAGGATTAAGCATGGTAGATTTGAAAGACCTCCAAGTTATGATTCCCGAAGTTAAAGAAAAAAAATGCCATTTACAAAAGGCAAGATAGGTTGCACAGGTAGAATGGAACCAGATTAGCCAGAGCATGGACTGCAAAGTTCCAGTCTGAATTTCGTCAACAGGAAGCCATGAGTGATGTCAGGATAGGGGTTTGTTGATGCAGATGATTCTAAGCAGAGAGTGTTTCCAGTGCCCCAAGCGTGGGGATACATGAGGAAGAAAGGTGGTCAAGCAGTTGTTGAAGTAATTCAGGATAAGTTGGAGGAGAGGCAACAACCTATAAGCTGTTCTCTAAAAAGATTAAATACAGTGACTGATTGAAAACCCCCAAGCGGCCTAGGTTTAAATTTCTTCAGGATTGAACAGGGCATTGACAGAATCAAGAAACTGACTGAATAGAAAATTCACACATTTTACATTCACTCCCATCTCTTAGATCAGCCTTGACTACTGTTTTATAATGGCGGGAATTTTGCCTCCAGAGTGTTTTTCTTTTTTTTTAAATAAACTTCAAATTGCATCACAGCTTTTTTGTTAATTAAAAACTTTTATCCGACTTCAAAAAATTCAGTATAGTTATAGTCTTTGTTTCTACGTATAAAAATTGGAAGTTTTGGATGTCATCAAAATTTACTATCTATCATAACTAAAAACTCTCAAAATCACATTAATAATAATGCCAACAATTTCTCAATGTATCTTCATTTACACATTTATCAATATTAGGATACCAAGAATGTATGCCCAGCACTATACCTGTTACTACAAGGAATTCAAAATCAAGAAAACAAAATGCAGTCCCTGATCCCAAGCAATTTTAATGTATCAGAGGAATAAGACAAGTACATAAACAAATATAAAATAGGGCAGAACATGATCAGTGCTGTCTTAAAAGGAGTATGAATAGAGAACATGGAAAATCAGAGGAAATAAATCATTTCAACTAGAAATCAGGGTTAGGACTACATGTTCTGAGTCTTGAAAAATCAGAGTATGAATGTTGAAGGTCTCTCCCAAACTTTATATCCCAATATTCTCTGTACAAATGAAAAAGCACACCCCAGTTTGAGACAGAAACAGCTTTCTTTTTTTAAAGGCAAAGAGGTAAAAAAGCAAGAGTTCTATCCAGGGTACAAAACTGAATGAATCACGAAACATGAAACTGGTCATACCTTAATACATTAGGCTTTGATGGCAGATAAATTACCCCAATTGTTACAGGTAAAAGGTGAATGTGAACCAGATCCTGACATTTCGTTCAACAGGAAGCCATGAGTGATGTCAGGATAGGGGTTTGTTGATGCAGATGATTCTAAGCAGAGAGTGTTTCCAGTGCCCCAAGCGTGGGGATACATGAGGAAGAAAGGTGGTCAAGCAGTTGTTGAAGTAATTCAGGATAAGTTGGAGGAGAGGCAACAACCTATAAGCTGTTCTCTAAAAGATTAAATACAGTGACTGATTGAAAACCCCCAAGCGGCCTAGGTTTAAATTTCTTCAGGATTGAACAGGGCATTGACAGAATCAAGAAACTGACTGAATAGAAAATTCACACATTTTACATTCACTCCCATCTCTTAGATCAGCCTTGACTACTGTTTTATAATGGCGGGAATTTTGCCTCCAGAGTGTTTTTCTTTTTTTTTAAATAAACTTCAAATTGCATCACAGCTTTTTTGTTAATTAAAAACTTTTATCCGACTTCAAAAAATTCAGTATAGTTATAGTCTTTGTTTCTACGTATAAAAATTGGAAGTTTTGGATGTCATCAAAATTTACTATCTATCATAACTAAAAACTCTCAAAATCACATTAATAATAATGCCAACAATTTCTCAATGTATCTTCATTTACACATTTATCAATATTAGGATACCAAGAATGTATGCCCAGCACTATACCTGTTACTACAAGGAATTCAAAATCAAGAAAACAAAATGCAGTCCCTGATCCCAAGCAATTTTTAATGTATCAGAGGAATAAGACAAGTACATAAACAAATATAAAATAGGGCAGAACATGATCAGTGCTGTCTTAAAAGGAGTATGAATAGAGAACATGGAAAATCAGAGGAAATAAATCATTTCAACTAGAAATCAGGGTTAGGACTACATGTTCTGAGTCTTGAAAAATCAGAGTATGAATGTTGAAGGTCTCTCCCAAACTTTATATCCCAATATTCTCTGTACAAATGAAAAAGCACACCCCAGTTTGAGACAGAAACAGCTTTCTTTTTTTAAAGGCAAAGAGGTAAAAAAGCAAGAGTTCTATCCAGGGTACAAAACTGCAGATGAATCACGAAACATGAAACTGGAAAGATAGGCAATGACCTTAATACATTAGGCTTTGATGGCAGATAAATTACTCCTGCTAATTGTTACAGGAAAAGACAGACAAGGTTTCAAAAGGATGTTGGCATGATGGGATATAATCTGTCTATAATTCAGCAAATTCACATCCTTCAGTACATCCACTCTGGCAATAATGTGCCTGGGATGGTGGAACCACAAAAGAGGATTGCAATAGGTGAGTAAAGGTAACAGAAACATGGATCATCTTAGAATAACAATGATAAACTTGATGATATGTTTTTGCCAAATACTTCCCATAATCTAGTAAATATGGGTGATAAACAGACTTCCAGTAGTATATAAATAGACAGACACAAGCAGGATGCCTCCAGGCTACAGTTTTTCACTGGAATTCCCAATACTCAAGCTAATCTTCCAACAAATGTGCAAAATAAACAAACATAACCTTTGAGTTTAAAATTGAGCTAGTAAGGTCAATCCATGTACACGTTAGTAAACTTCTTTTAGTGAGAATCTCAGCTCAAACTAACATTTTAATTATTATAATAACAATTCTTCTAGAAGAACATAAAAGCTGGAACACTATCCTTTCATGCTATCTGGCATTCTTCTCCCCACCTAGGACTAAGCCCAAAATATGAAAGTAATCTACTTACTCCTGACTAGCCCAGATCCAAGGCCACCCATGTGCTTCTTAATTATAACCCTGAATCAGACTCTTATAGTCATTAGATTCATGGGATTCTATCAATCTAAAAACCTATGGTTAGTTTTTTAAATGTAAATTTGTTGAATTATGTATAGGTAAAATCTCATCACAATGAACTTAATTGCAATAAAAGACTATGGAGCAAGATCTATGTCTCAAGGGAGATGTGTTACCACTGCAAAGATTTCCACAACTATGGAATTATTACTAATCCTTGAAATGAAAGTCATTTCTTTTGAAGATATTCTATCTTCTTCCAGTACAAAGGAAAGAAAAATTTTCTTTTGCTCTTTTATTCTTCAAGAACTTAGGTTTTAAAAATATATTTCATGTGATTAAGGTAGAATTTTAGCTAAGTTAAAACTAAAAACAATAAGTTACTGAATTTCCCCTATAAAATTTAGCATATACATATATATATATATATATATATATATATGTATGTATGTATGTATGTATATACACACATTTTAATGAAAATGCCTGGCTTTAAGGAAGGTGAGGGAACATGAACCGACATATTCTTTCTGGAGGGTCATTCGACAATATAAACCAAAGGCATTTAAAACTGTATACTATTTACAAGTTAAGGTCTCCAGAAGTTCACTGAAAAGTCATTTATAATAATATAAAATTGGAAACTTCCTAAATATGAAACATATTAATTTAAATGAATTATAATATATCCATATAATAGAAAACTATGCACCTATTTAAATGTCAAGAAAATTGTCATAATTATTGAAATACAAATTATAAAACAGTATGGTATGATTTTGCTTTTGTAAAATACACTTATTAAAAATTTTAATATGGAATAAAAGATCAAATAAACTGAAAGAAATTAAAATTATAGTGGTGGTTTTTCCTGTTGGTAAGGACAGAAGTATTTTTAAGTTTATTTTAATTTATCCACTATTTCTAAATTTTCCTCAATGAATATTTACTTTTCTAATAAGAAAAATGGAAAAAATTTTAAAATCTACCTCTCAACTGCCTTTTTCCCTCCACTCCTCATCCACCCCATCCTTTAGAAAAACTCCTCTGAAACGATCCAACTAACAATAACAAAACACAAATACAAATATGCACCACAACAGAAACAATCCAATACTATCTCTTAATTTTTCCTACTCACTTCACACTATTTATTTTCATTGCAATACATGATTCAAATTAAAGGATTTTTAAATGTAAATTTGTTGAATTATGTATAGGTAAAATCTCATCACAATGAACTTAATTGCAATAAAAGACTATGGAGCAAGATCTATGTCTCAAGGAGATGTGTTACCACTGCAAAGATTTCCACAACTATGGAATTATTACTAATCCTTGAAATGAAAGTCATTTCTTTTGAAGATATTCTATCTTCTTCCAGTACAAAGGAAAGAAAAATTTTCTTTTGCTCTTTTATTCTTCAAGAACTTAGGTTTTAAAAATATATTTCATGTGATTAAGGTAGAATTTTAGCTAAGTTAAAACTAAAAACAATAAGTTACTGAATTTCCCTATAAAATTTAGCATATACATATATATATATATATATATATATATATATTATGTATGTATGTATGTATATACACACATTTTAATGAAAATGCCTGGCTTTAAGGAAGGTGAGGGAACATGAACTGACATATTCTTTCTGGAGGGTCATTCGACAATATAAACCAAAGGCATTTAAAACTGTATACTATTTACAAGTTAAGGTCTCCAGAAGTTCACTGAAAAGTCATTTATAATAATATAAAATTGGAAACTTCCTAAATATGAAACATATTAATTTAAATGAATTATAATATATCCATATAATAGAAAACTATGCACCTATTTAAATGTCAAGAAAATTGTCATAATTATTGAAATACAAATTATAAAACAGTATGGTATGATTTTGCTTTTGTAAAATACACTTATTAAAAATTTTAATATGGAATAAAAGATCAAATAAACTGAAAGAAATTAAAATTATAGTGGTGGTTTTTCCTGTTGGTAAGGACAGAAGTATTTTTAAGTTTATTTTAATTTATCCACTATTTCTAAATTTTCCTCAATGAATATTTACTTTTCTAATAAGAAAAATGGAAAAAATTTTAAAATCTACCTCTCAACTGCCTTTTTCCCTCCACTCCTCATCCACCCCATCCTTTAGAAAAACTCCTCTGAAACGATCCAACTAACAATAACAAAACACAAATACAAATATGCACCACAACAGAAACAATCCAATACTATCTCTTAATTTTTCCTACTCACTTCACACTATTTATTTTCATTGCTTATTCATCATTTGGAGTCTATCTTTAGAGCTTCTATTGATATGTTGTAATCTCTAGTCATGTACTCCTTATGACAACTTCCAATACAAAAAACTTGTACTGCTTACATTTACTACAATAGAAATTGACATTTAATTAATTTAAGATTGGTGCTTGTCAAATCTGGAGAGATAGGTCACTATGCACAAAAACAAGGGTAATAGTTTTATAAATTTTGCCTGTCACATGATGGGAATTGGCAAAAAATTATATGAGACTGAGTTATTTTAGAGCTTTAACCTAAAGAGCCTGCCCTAATGATGCCCCTGGTGACAGGTAACATTTAATTTTCTTCTGTGTCATTGAAAAAGAATTAGATGTAAAACTCAGGTAAGAGATTAATATTTCATACCCTGAGGCTAAATACTTCAACATGAATATTCATAAAGTCCTATTCTAAGTGAAGTCTCATGTGAGTATATATTTTAAATGCTTGAATATTTTACATAGTTCAGTTCAGAGACCAAGCATTTCATAAAGGAAAGCAAAAATTCTGTCAACTATTAGGGTATTAATTGCAAGCATGAACATGGCAACTATGGCAAAGTGCATTTTACATATATATACCCCATATTCCTACAGCCTCCTCCCAAAAGTCTAAGCCTGGCTGTCTTTCTCCTTGGTCATTTCTTATTGGGGATGAAAGTAAATGTTAATGATCACTAAGAATAACAAAAACAAGGAAATCAGTTACTCCCTCAGGCTGAAGATGCCTGACTATGTCTGTGTCCCGATAGGTTCTAAAGGGACCTGGGAGGGTGAGGGAAGGAAGGTGGAAAGGAAACATACCTAGAACCATTCTGGTACCGGTTGGATTCACTTTACTGTACTCCACCAACTCCCCCCTATGACAGGACTCCTGGTCACTGCCCTAACTTATTTTGGGAAGATTTTTCTTAAGGGACAGATAAATAATAAGGGATTGCTCAAAGAACTCTCTGAGTTCTTTTAAGAAAGCTTTGGAACAAAGACTGAAATTGAGTAGACATATGCCATTTGTCGGTAGGGATGGAAATATACAAGTAACAAGGGCAGAACTAAATTGATAAAAAGTATAAAAGTAAAATGTAATAATGAACAGTCTGGCCAAACAACCACTGAGTTAGCCTGGGATCCCATGATAATAGCCAATACATGTTTCTTTAACGTTTAACACAAGAGGAAAAATTTTAGTCTAGTATCTACAACCTAAAAAATTGCGGTTGCTGCAAATCTGGAGAGATAGGTCACTATGCACAAAAACAAGGGTAATAGTTTTATAAATTTTGCCTGTCACATGATGGGAATTGGCAAAAAATTATATGAGACTGAGTTATTTTAGAGCTTTAACCTAAAGAGCCTGCCCTAATGATGCCCCTGGTGACAGGTAACATTTAATTTTCTTCTGTGTCATTGAAAAAGAATTAGATGTAAAACTCAGGTAAGAGATTAATATTTCATACCCTGAGGCTAAATACTTCAACATGAATATTCATAAAGTCCTATTCTAAGTGAAGTCTCATGTGAGTATATATTTTAAATGCTTGAATATTTTACATAGTTCAGTTCAGAGACCAAGCATTTCATAAAGGAAAGCAAAAATTCTGTCAACTATTAGGGTATTAATTGCAAGCATGAACATGGCAACTATGGCAAAGTGCATTTTACATATATATACCCCATATTCCTACAGCCTCCTCCCAAAAGTCTAAGCCTGGCTGTCTTTCTCCTTGGTCATTTCTTATTGGGGATGAAAGTAAATGTTAATGATCACTAAGAATAACAAAAACAAGGAAATCAGTTACTCCCTCAGGCTGAAGATGCCTGACTATGTCTGTGTCCCGATAGGTTCTAAAGGGACCTGGGAGGGTGAGGGGAAGGGAAGGTGGAAAGGAAACATACCTAGAACCATTCTGGTACCGGTTGGATTCACTTTACTGTACTCCACCAACTCCCCCCTATGACAGGACTCCTGGTCACTGCCCTAACTTATTTTGGGAAGATTTTTCTTAAGGGACAGATAAATAATAAGGGATTGCTCAAAGAACTCTCTGAGTTCTTTTAAGAAAGCTTGTGGAACAAAGACTGAAATTGAGTAGACATATGCCATTTGTCGGTAGGGATGGAAATATACAAGTAACAAGGGCAGAACTAAATTGATAAAAAGTATAAAAGTAAAATGTAATAATGAACAGTCTGGCCAAACAACCACTGAGTTAGCCTGGGATCCCATGATAATAGCCAATACATGTCTTTAACGTTATAAACACAAGAGGAAAAATTTTAGTCTAGTATCTCAAGCAATTAGGTATAATAATAGAATGAAACTTAATTTTTACTTACCTGGAGAAAGACAACACAAATTATCAATACCAGAAATGAGAGGTAATATCACTATAGATTCTACAGATAGGAAAAGTGTAATAAAAAATATAAACAACTTCACACAAAAAAATAACATATTTACCAAGATATTTTATGAAGCCAGCATTACCCTAATACCAAAAAAGAATAACATTATAAGAAAATCACAAAGCAACATCCTTCATAAACACAGATGCCAAAATTCTAAGGATTTAAACATAGCATATCCAACAATATATAAAGTGCATAACACAGTATGATCAGGTGAGTTTTACCCCTAAAATGCAAAATTGGATTAATATTTAACATTAAGCAATATATTCACGTAGTTAAATTTAAAAATAAAGACCTATGATCATCTGAATATATGGAAAGAAAACGTTTGACAAAATTTAACCTCCATTCTTGATAAAAATCTCTCAACAAACCAGAAATAGAATAGAGTTTTCCCAACCTGATAAAGGACTTCTATGTAAACGTATCTGTCAGCACACTTAACAGTGTAAGACTAATGAGTACTTTCTCCTTAAGATCAGGAACAAGGCAAAGTTTTCCACCCTCGCCACTTCTATCCAACATTATACCATTGGTTTTTAGCCAGTGAACAAGGCAGGGAAAAGAAATAATAGGCATGTAGATCATAAAGTATAAATGAAACTATTTATTTACACTGTCAACACTGTCACAGAAGTAGGAAATCATACAGATTCTATTTTTTAAAAAACCAACAAGAATAAATGTGCTAACATGGTTACAGATACAAGATCAATATACAAAAATCTGTCATATTTCCACATATTAGAAGGGGAAAAGTGAAAAATAAATTTAAAGAACAGTTATCTCAAGAAGGAGGAGACATGTGCATACCTATGGCTGACTCATAATGATGTTTGGCAAAAAACAAAATTCTGTAAAGCAATTATCCTTTAATTAAAAAAAATAAAATCACAAAAAAGAACAATTATCAATTACATCAAAGAGAAAGAAATACATAGGTATAGGGCTTCCCTGGTGGTCCAGTGGGTAAGGACACTGCCTTGCACTGCAAGAGGCACCAGTTCGATCCCTGGCCTGGGAAGATCCCACGTGCCACACAGTGGCTGGACCGATGTGTCCAACTACCGAGTCGGAGCTTCGGAGTGCATGCACCCAGAGCCGGTGCTCTGCAGCGAGAGAGGCCACTACAGTGGGAGGCCCACACAGGCCAAAGAACAGAGATAGATGAAAATAGATAAATAAAAGACCAATAGAAGTGGCCAGAAAAAAAAAAAGGTATAAACTTTACCAAAAATGTCTATACACTGTTCTGTACACAGCAGAACATAGTGAAAATATTTTAAGAAGGCATAAATTAATGAAATGATATAACAAATGAAATATTCCATATTGTTAAGATGTCAGTTCTCCCCAAATTCACCTATAGATTCAATGCAATCTCAATCATAATTCCAGCAGACATTTTGCAGAAATAATACAATGAACTACAGTAATGAACCACCCTAGTGCCCAGATCATGGTGATGGAATAACATTTCATCAAAAGAATATAGAATAGAGTTTTCCCAACCTGATAAAGGACTTCTATGTAAACGTATCTGTCAGCACACTTAACAGTGTAAGACTAATGAGTACTTTCTCCTTAAGATCAGGAACAAGGCAAAGTTTTCCACCCTCGCCACTTCTATCCAACATTATACCATTGGTTTTTAGCCAGTGAACAAGGCAGGGAAAAGAAATAATAGGCATGTAGATCATAAAGTATAAATGAAACTATTTATTTACACTGTCAACACTGTCACAGAAGTAGGAAATCATACAGATTCTATTTTTTAAAAAACCAACAAGAATAAATGTGCTAACATGGTTACAGATACAAGATCAATATACAAAAATCTGTCATATTTCCACATATTAGAAGGGGAAAAGTGAAAAATAAATTTAAAGAACAGTTATCTCAAGAAGGAGGAGACATGTGCATACCTATGGCTGACTCATAATGATGTTTGGCAAAAAACAAAATTCTGTAAAGCAATTATCCTTTAATTAAAAAAAATAAAATCACAAAAAAGAACAATTATCAATTACATCAAAGAGAAAGAAATACATAGGTATAGGGCTTCCCTGGTGGTCCAGTGGGTAAGGACACTGCCTTGCACTGCAAGAGGCACCAGTTCGATCCCTGGCCTGGGAAGATCCCACGTGCCACACAGTGGCTGGACCGATGTGTCCAACTACCGAGTCGGAGCTTCGGAGTGCATGCACCCAGAGCCGGTGCTCTGCAGCGAGAGAGGCCACTACAGTGGGAGGCCCACACAGGCCAAAGAACAGAGATAGATGAAAATAGATAAATAAAAGACCAATAGAAGTGGCCAGAAAAAAAAAAAGGTATAAACTTTACCAAAAATGTCTATACACTGTTCTGTACACAGCAGAACATAGTGAAAATATTTTAAGAAGGCATAAATTAATGAAATGATATAACAAATGAAATATTCCATATTGTTAAGATGTCAGTTCTCCCCAAATTCACCTATAGATTCAATGCAATCTCAATCATAATTCCAGCAGACATTTTGCAGAAATAATACAATGAACTACAGTAATGAACCACCCTAGTGCCCAGATCATGGTGATGGAATAACATTTCATCAAAAGAATATAGAACCCCTTGTCAAAGTAACTGACTCTAAGTCTTTGGCAGAAAATGAATAAAATTAGCCTGAATGTTTTGTTATCCCACATAGCAGAAAAGCTAGCCAAGTCATGCCAAAATGGAGTCATGCCAAAAACATTCAGGTGCCAATTTAAAGAGCTTCTCACTGACCAAACCTGAGATAACTTAAACTTCAGTAAGTGCTAAAGCCTACTGAGCATATTTCAACCCATGAGTTCATGACAAAATAACTGCTTAAAGAAATTAATTGGCTAACTTTAAAGCACAATTAAAAGTTAACTCATTATCTTCAAACTGGGGGGTTTCCCTGGTAGCTCAGTGGTAAAGAGTTCGCCTGCCATTGCAGGAGACACAGGTTTGATTCCTGATCTGGGAAGATCCCATATGCCAGTGGAGCAGCTAGGCCAGTGAGCCACAACTACTGATCCTCTGCTCTAGAGCCTCAGAGCCACATCTACTGAGTCCATGTGCCGCAACTACTGAAGTTCGTGTGCCCTGTAGCCCAAGTTCCACAACAAGAAAAGTCACCACAAGAGAAGATCCCACACGCTGTAGAGCACCTAAGCCCATGAACCACAGCTATTGAGCCTGTGCTCTAGAGCCTCAGAGCCGCAACTGAAGCCTATGTGCTGTAGAGCCTGAGTTCCACAAGAAAAGTCACCGTAACAAGAAGCCTGCTCAGCACTTGCTTCGGCAGCACACATACTAAAATTGGAACAGAACAGAAAAGATTAGCATGGCCCCTGCACAAGGATGACACACATATTCATGAAGCGTTCCATATTTTTATATCACTTTCAGAGTGTTTTTCAAAGACTTCAGAGGACAGTAATTATCATCTACGAGTGTCCTCTTTTTCATGAAATTTAAAAAGTTAAGTGGCCATTGTCTGAGGTTACAGGGGACTCCGTAGTATTTTTCAATAACATAATGTGATGATGCTTCTCCTTTTCTCCACTCTAATTGCTACTGCAGTCTTGAATTTTGTAGTCTCCAAATGTCATTTCTAGCCTCAAAATTCTTCAATAGCTGTAATCTTCCTATGTTCTTTGACAATCTGGGTCCTTTACATTGTAACTCTCTCCTTTCTGAAATACTGTTTGTATTTTTCTAAACTTTAAATGGTTACCAATTAAAACATTCTCTTTTCCTATATACTTACTGTATATTTTTCATCTATGATTTTACCCATGTTTTAATTCCTAAAAAGCATTTCCTGCCCCCTTCTTTTTAAAACATTTTGTATTATAGTTAATTTGTTAAAAAAAGAAAAAAAAAAGTTATTTAGCTGCCCCTCTGCATGACTGTGAAGGGCACTGAAGCAGAAGACTTTCCTGTCAGGCACTTATTCATCTCAAATGTGGCCACTGCCATGCTGATGAGCAATACTTGGTTCTTAGCTCATCCTTGACTTCAACTTGCTCCAGTGCTAGAAAAATACCAAGTGTAAGACAAATAAAAGATGGGGGGAATTGTAAAAAAAAAAAAAAAAAAAAGCCTGCTCACCTCAACTAGAGAGTAACCTCCATTCCTTCCAACTAGAGAAGAGTCTGTGGCCGCACAGAAAACCCAGAATAGACAAAAATAAATAAATAAAATATTTTTTTTAATGGGGGCTTCCCTGGTGGTCCAGTGGGTAAGGACACCACCTTGCAGTACAAGGGGCGCCAGTTCGATCCCTGGCCTGGGAAGATCCCATGTGCCGCAGAGCGGCTGGACCGATGTGTCCAACTACTGAGCTGGAGCTCTAGAGTGCATGTGCCCAGAGCCGGTGCTCAACAACAACAGAGGCCTGCGATGGGAGGCCCACACAGGCCAAAGAACAAAAAAGATATGTGAATGAAAGATCAATAGAAGTGGCCAAAAAGAGAGAAAAAAAAATGGATAAGTAACAGGAATGAGTCAAGCATTTGTCCTGCTTCTCTCACTTGAACCAAACAAATGATGGATAGTGATTCTTTAAACAGATAAGATGCAGTTTTTTTCCTTTTTTTTTAAAATATAAAAGTTAAGTGGCCATTGTCTGAGGTTACAGGGGACTCCGTAGTATTTTTCAATAACATAATGTGATGATGCTTCTCCTTTTCTCCACTCTAATTGCTACTGCAGTCTTGAATTTTGTAGTCTCCAAATGTCATTTCTAGCCTCAAAATTCTTCAATAGCTGTAATCTTCCTATGTTCTTTGACAATCTGGGTCCTTTACATTGTAACTCTCTCCTTTCTGAAATACTGTTTGTATTTTTCTAAACTTTAAATGGTTACCAATTAAAACATTCTCTTTTCCTATATACTTACTGTATATTTTTCATCTATGATTTTACCCATGTTTTAATTCCTAAAAAGCATTTCCTGCCCCCTTCTTTTTAAAACATTTTGTATTATAGTTAATTTGTTAAAAAAAGAAAAAAAAAAGTTATTTAGCTGCCCCTCTGCATGACTGTGAAGGGCACTGAAGCAGAAGACTTTCCTGTCAGGCACTTATTCATCTCAAATGTGGCCACTGCCATGCTGATGAGCAATACTTGGTTCTTAGCTCATCCTTGACTTCAACTTGCTCCAGTGCTAGAAAAATACCAAGTGTAAGACAAATAAAAGATGGGGGGAATTGTAAAAAAAAAAAAAAAAAAAAAGCCTGCTCACCTCAACTAGAGAGTAACCTCCATTCCTTCCAACTAGAGAAGAGTCTGTGGCCGCACAGAAAACCCAGAATAGACAAAAATAAATAAATAAAATATTTTTTTTAATGGGGGCTTCCCTGGTGGTCCAGTGGGTAAGGACACCACCTTGCAGTACAAGGGGCGCCAGTTCGATCCCTGGCCTGGGAAGATCCCATGTGCCGCAGAGCGGCTGGACCGATGTGTCCAACTACTGAGCTGGAGCTCTAGAGTGCATGTGCCCAGAGCCGGTGCTCAACAACAACAGAGGCCTGCGATGGGAGGCCCACACAGGCCAAAGAACAAAAAAGATATGTGAATGAAAGATCAATAGAAGTGGCCAAAAAGAGAGAAAAAAAAATGGATAAGTAACAGGAATGAGTCAAGCATTTGTCCTGCTTCTCTCACTTGAACCAAACAAATGATGGATAGTGATTCTTTAAACAGAGAAGAGGCAGTATCTCTTTAAAATATATACCCAATTAATGAATTTACAATTTGAGAAAGTGAAATTGGAAGAGAAATACTAAATGCAAAACCAATGGCAAAATAAGTTGAAATATGACTAGAACAATGGAAGATGTCAAGGATGCAGTGAACGTGACTAACAGTGGGGTTGAGATGTCAAAATATAAGAATTAGCTTTAGGGAAAAAAGCATCTGAGACTGCTAGAGAAATATGAAAGGAATGTCATAAGCACTATGAAATACTGTGTCAAATATAGGATATGTAGTCCTACTGGGTAGTCTAACCTCTTAAATTAGGTCAAGTCACCCCTTAATAGAGACAATAATTTGCAGCAAGTATAGAAGAAAGCAGAGAGAAGAGGTCAGGGCTTGTCATATACTACTGTTGATTGCGTGCTATGGATTAAGGAGGCAAAGTGTGTGTGGGCGGGTGTGTTAGGGAAAGGCTTGAGTGGAGGGAGAATAGAGAAAAGACAACTGCAAAACTGATAAACTGCAAGTGGTAAAATATCTGGAAAGGGCATTCTTGTGATGGCTAATCATAGCATTCTTCCAAATAGCCTGGATGAAACGACGACATTGGGATGATTGGAGATGCCAGTAAAGGGCAGAGCAAAGCAAGACTGGTAGGCAAGACTGGCTGTGAGAGAAATGGTAAGAAAAGAGATACCATGTATTCATTCAGCATTTTCCAAGAGTCTACAAACTGCTGAATCCAGCATACAAGTTCCTTAAACACAAGGGCCAGGTGTTAATGTGATGGTCTGGGACTACAACATGGTTAAAATGAAGACTTTGAAAAAGGGGAACAAGAATGGCATGACATTAACAGGAGGGATGTACGGAGATACAGGAAAATAATGGATACTCACTTGTTTTTGTATTCTTAACTCCTCAAAGCTCTAAGAGAGATGTAGCCATATTGTTAACTGTATTAAATTCTTATCTATATTACTGACAATGCAGTAGCTTGCTACTTTGATCCAAAACTGGGGAGAATGAGTGTTATTAGTCTACGATTTTACAACTTCTGTATTCCAATAATGCATTTTAAAAACAAAAGAAAAAAACCCACTAGATATTCCATCTTATGATTCAGATCTTTTGTAAAAGAAAAGCCCAGTACACTCACAAATGTGCCTTCTAGAATACATCATGTCATGAGCAAAACACATTAGGAAGTACGTGAGCATTTTATTAATCATTAGAGAAGGGGATTTTTTGAAAATGCAATGACAGAGGTTGTAGTCACTTTCCTTTGAACATGTGCTGACTTCTGAAGTCTGTTGTTCTCATTTGTCAGGTTTCTTAATGTTCCTCTTAATAGTGTCTTTATTTAGTTCTCCCAAAGGAATATCAGCAATTTCTGGGAGCAAGAGGAAAACTCTGTCAATTCTGCATAATGACCAAAACAGAATGATTGAACCACTTAATTGAAGCTCTAAGGTTCATAATGTGATGCATATTAGGTCCTATTCACTGTGAAAAGGAAACAGTGGGTGGGTGTTCATGTAGGCAGTAAGAACAGAGAACCAAGTCTTTCTGTTTGCTTTATTTCTCTAAAGCTCACACAATCCACAAGGGATTCCCCACTCAACTCTAATAGACAAAGGGTGATGAATGGGAAAAGGGGGAAAAAGACAAAATGTAACTAAAAAAGAAACACATAAACATCCTGCATTCAGGTTGAGCTATTATAATCCCATAATTTCACTAGCTCACAAAATTGCCGCCAATCCTGACCTCACCTGTTGGCATCACAGCAATGTACAACTGCAGTTATGAGATGCATGGTATGATGCTTTAGTCAGATTTTCAAAGGAAGCTAACTCTAAGCCTATCCTAAAAGTTTCTAGTTCCCAAATCTGTGGGTATCTATTTATACAACTGACTGGTTCAGGAAATGCCCCAATGCAGTCTAAGGGATGTGGGTGAAAATCACAGCTGCAAGTCACCTATATACCTAAGCAGTCACTTGGCTCTTGGCCTTCTGAAGGTGTAATATTACTGTGTCACTTGGAAGATGCTGGGGCTAAGTTTGCTGACTCTGATTGCCTCTCAACTCAATTGATAAAGCTTCAATTCATATTACTGAATCCAGTTTGAGAAGAGTCAAGTTAAGAGCAGCAACAGAAACTCAGAGGGTATACGTAAGAACACAATAGAAATCTTATCTGATTCAGAGTTGATGATCAACATCATTTTTTAAAAAAATTAATGGTTAAGGGAAGCAAAATAATTTTAAAATAAATTTGTAAACATTTTACCTTGAAAAGCAATTATATGTTCATTTAATAAATCTAACATCGATTTGTTAGATACAAATTAATTGGCATGCAACTTTCATATCTAGTTCCTCCATGTTTATGTAGCCTATTGCTGACTGTTGTCAATTCAGGTTGTAGATCAGCATACCATAAGGAGGCGTCTTTTGGTCACAACATGAGTAATTTTGCCTCCTGACTTGTTTAATCTTTTTCTGCATATTCAAGATCCATCTCTTCCTCTTTTGGCATGTATAACTTCTGCATCATTCACAATTTCATTTTCCTATAAATTGTAACTCTCAATCCTGTGTTGTACACCATCCTCCTAAAAATGGTTAGAACCCTTGATTTGTTTGAGATTAGAGAACTAATAAACTATGCCCTTTATTATTTTCTTACACATTTTAGATTTTCTGCAGTGGTTGTCAAGTTCAGGTCAGTTTGCTCCAAGATGCAATATATGCTGGACTGGAAGCTATTTCACTCAATATTATATTATAAATATCACGTTGATGACTCAATAATTCTGTACTACCTACATTTTATATTCAAAATTGTAACTAAAAGAAACACATAAACATCCTGCATTCAGGAGCTATAAACCCATAATTTCACTAGCTCACAAAATTGCCGCCAATCCTGACCTCACCTGTTGGCATCACAGCAATGTACAACTGCAGTTATGAGATGCATGGTATGATGCTTTAGTCAGATTTTCAAAGGAAGCTAACTCTAAGCCTATCCTAAAAGTTTCTAGTTCCCAAATCTGTGGGTATCTATTTATACAACTGACTGGTTCAGGAAATGCCCCAATGCAGTCTAAGGGATGTGGGTGAAAATCACAGCTGCAAGTCACCTATATACCTAAGCAGTCACTTGGCTCTTGGCCTTCTGAAGGTGTAATATTACTGTGTCACTTGGAAGATGCTGGGGCTAAGTTTGCTGACTCTGATTGCCTCTCAACTCAATTGATAAAGCTTCAATTCATATTACTGAATCCAGTTTGAGAAGAGTCAAGTTAAGAGCAGCAACAGAAACTCAGAGGGTATACGTAAGAACACAATAGAAATCTTATCTGATTCAGAGTTGATGATCAACATCATTTTTTAAAAAAATTAATGGTTAAGGGAAGCAAAATAATTTTAAAATAAATTTGTAAACATTTTACCTTGAAAAGCAATTATATGTTCATTTAATAAATCTAACATCGATTTGTTAGATACAAATTAATTGGCATGCAACTTTCATATCTAGTTCCTCCATGTTTATGTAGCCTATTGCTGACTGTTGTCAATTCAGGTTGTAGATCAGCATACCATAAGGAGGCGTCTTTTGGTCACAACATGAGTAATTTTGCCTCCTGACTTGTTTAATCTTTTTCTGCATATTCAAGATCCATCTCTTCCTCTTTTGGCATGTATAACTTCTGCATCATTCACAATTTCATTTTCCTATAAATTGTAACTCTCAATCCTGTGTTGTACACCATCCTCCTAAAAATGGTTAGAACCCTTGATTTGTTTGAGATTAGAGAACTAATAAACTATGCCCTTTATTATTTTCTTACACATTTTAGATTTTCTGCAGTGGTTGTCAAGTTCAGGTCAGTTTGCTCCAAGATGCAATATATGCTGGACTGGAAGCTATTTCACTCCAATATTATATTATAAATATCACGTTGATGACTCAATAATTCTGTACTACCTACATTTTATATTCAATTGTTTCCAGAATAAAAGTAAACAACTTTCACTTGTCTTGTTTTATAAACACTTCAGAATTCCTTAACCCATCACAGACTAGACCAAAGTGGTTATACCTACTGAGGAAAACATGACATTTATAGCCCTTACACAGTTCTTAAAATTGGAATGTAAAGAGTGATAGCTAAAAGTTATTTTAGTATCTTTTTTCAGGTACAATGTTCTTTAGAAAATGTACAACTTCATAAAAAAAATTCTTTGTAGAGTTCATTCATGCCATATTTTGTGAGCTGTAGCAAATCAGTAAAGACAAACACTCATACGTTTAAGTGCTCTAGGACTTGTGGCTTGGTCAATATCCTCAAGCAGCAATTTTTAAGGTGGTAGTCTGCAGGCCACTGCTCTGGTGTTTCTTGCGATCTTCATGATACACATTCTACTTTTGTTTTTATAAAGTAATGTCTTACACTTTGGGTTTATCAATATCATAAAAATATTCACTTACAAACTATTTTGATAAATAACTCACTAATCTGTAGACTACTAATGAACAGACCGTACAGTGGATAATTTCTCCCTTTTAGTGCCCAACATGTGGCATCTTTATTTTCTTCCAGTACCCAAGCCACCTATTTGCTATAAAATATTTGCTATAAAATATTTGCTCCTAAACTTCTGATATAACCCCAAGACTTTTCTTTCAATATAAATCCACCAACTGGAGTATCACACTATTTTTATCACATTAGCTGTACCTAAGACACTGTCTATGGTCTCATTTACTTAAAGTATAGTAAGGATGTAAAGATACTTGCCAGCAGAGGCTGGCCGCCTCTTATCTATGCCTTGTCATTCACAATTTCATTTTCCTATAAATTGTAACTCTCAATCCTGTGTTGTACACCATCCTCCTAAAAATGGTTAGAACCCTTGATTTGTTTGAGATTAGAGAACTAATAAACTATGCCCTTTATTATTTTCTTACACATTTTAGATTTTCTGCAGTGGTTGTCAAGTTCAGGTCAGTTTGCTCCAAGATGCAATATATGCTGGACTGGAAGCTATTTCACTCCAATATTATATTATAAATATCACGTTGATGACTCAATAATTCTGTACTACCTACATTTTATATTCAATTGTTTCCAGAATAAAAGTAAACAACTTTCACTTGTCTTGTTTTATAAACACTTCAGAATTCCTTAACCCATCACAGACTAGACCAAAGTGGTTATACCTACTGAGGAAAACATGACATTTATAGCCCTTACACAGTTCTTAAAATTGGAATGTAAAGAGTGATAGCTAAAAGTTATTTTAGTATCTTTTTTCAGGTACAATGTTCTTTAGAAAATGTACAACTTCATAAAAAAAATTCTTTGTAGAGTTCATTCATGCCATATTTTGTGAGCTGTAGCAAATCAGTAAAGACAAACACTCATACGTTTAAGTGCTCTAGGACTTGTGGCTTGGTCAATATCCTCAAGCAGCAATTTTTAAGGTGGTAGTCTGCAGGCCACTGCTCTGGTGTTTCTTGCGATCTTCATGATACACATTCTACTTTTGTTTTTATAAAGTAATGTCTTACACTTTGGGTTTATCAATATCATAAAAATATTCACTTACAAACTATTTTGATAAATAACTCACTAATCTGTAGACTACTAATGAACAGACCGTACAGTGGATAATTTCTCCCTTTTAGTGCCCAACATGTGGCATCTTTATTTTCTTCCAGTACCCAAGCCACCTATTTGCTATAAAATATTTGCTATAAAATATTTGCTCCTAAACTTCTGATATAACCCCAAGACTTTTCTTTCAATATAAATCCACCAACTGGAGTATCACACTATTTTTATCACATTAGCTGTACCTAAGACACTGTCTATGGTCTCATTTACTTAAAGTATAGTAAGGATGTAAAGATACTTGCCAGCAGAGGCTGGCCGCCTCTTATCTATGCCTTGCCTCATCAAGAGTCTCTTAATTTTAAAATAAAAGAGGGGCAGATGTAGGGCTCTGAATTGAAAGAGGACCGTTGCAAGCATAAGGAAGCTTAAGCACATGTTTGCAGTTTGGAGCTAAGATGGAGCCTACAGGAAGGGACATGGGAGTGAAAGGAAGCTTAAACACATTGTTTAAAGAAGCTTAAGCACATGTTTGCAGTTTGGAGCTAAGATGGTGCCTACAGGAAGAGACAGGGTGTGATCTAAATTGTTAATTGATGGTCAAAATTTCTGATTGGTTCCCCTGGTTTCCGCGCTCATGAATGATTGCTTGACCTTTAGCTTGATTGGTGTAATCTATAGGAAGTCCTGTGCAAAACCCCCTTCACTTGCCTATAAAAGCTGTGGATCTGCATTAATAAAGCAGAACTGCTTTGACAAAAAAAAAAAAAAAAAGATACTTGCCAGCACTCAAGGAGCAGAGCATTTGACTTATGATATTTTCCAACACTAAGCATCTCATTTGACAGCATTTTTAACAGCATGCCTTTTAAGTTTTTCTAAAATAGTCAATGTAATTTTCATGAACAACTCTTTTCTTATATTCATAATTCATCAGTTTACATAATATTTAACCACAGTGCATAGTTAAAACATCAAGTAAAATTGGCATAAACAGGCTTGAGAACAACCATGATTCATGGTCAGTATACGACTCAAATTACTAGCACAGAAGTGCCTAAGAAAGAAACTTACTGGCTGCAAACAGTCACCATGCAGTGAGCACTACTCAACATGCCTTATGGAGAGAATACTTACATTAGTAAATTTTTAAATTTACTAATTTTTAAATTTTTAAATTTAATTTACTAATTTAAATTAGTAAATTTTTAATACCATACCCTCTTGGTAACTAAACTGTTTCCGCAAACATGATGCTATTCTGAAACAGTCATGTGTTGGCACCCTAAAATGACATTTGGGGGCCTAAGTTCCAATTTGGGAGTCACTCTCAACAATTTAGGGCCTAAAGAAAAGTACCCAGGAGAATCCTGAAGCAAAATACTTATCTTGGAGCTGAGCCCAGAGTAAATTTTCAAAAGGAACAGGGTAGGTCAAGCATGTGACATTACAGAACTTGGAATACACCCTCACAGACCAAACCATTTTGGAAATGATACCAGAGTTGAAATTACAATTTGAGAGAGATCCATGTTTTAGGATGAGATGTTTCAAGAGCAGAAATAAACTGTGTAACAATATGGTAGCTAAATGAGGTAGTCTAAAAATCTCCCGTGCAAAGTTATAAACAAAACAAAACCACATTTCTTCAGAAATTAGGTACCAGTGAAAAAGTGGGGAAAAGGAAATTGGGGATAGTCATCCTGCTCAGGTTACTTCAAGATCTCTATATTAAAATAAATTAGCATTACACAGTTGCAGCATATGCCAGGCACTCTATTTAGTATTTCATACAGTCTACCTTGTTTAATCTTTTTTTTTTTTTTAATTTTGAACTCTTTTATTGGTTTTGTATTTATTTACTTTCATCCATCTTTATTCTTTGGCCTGTGTGGGTCTCCCATTGCAATGGCCTCTCTCGTTGTGGAGCATCGGCTCTGGGCAGAGCGCTGGCTTATTATTGGACACACCGGTCCAGCCTCCACGGCACATGGGACCTTTCCCAGGCCAGGGATCGAACCGGTACCGCTTGCACTTCAAGGCGGACTCTCTACCCACTGGATCACCTGGGAAGCCCTACCTTGTTTAATCTTCATAATTACAAAGTGGGTTTTGCAGGTGAGGAAACTACCATTTGCCTAGGTGCACAAAGTTAGCAATAGGCTAGGATGGGTACTTGAGTTCCAAAGTAATGATCTTCCACTCTGCTATCCTGCCCCACAGTGAAAAATTCAAATCACCACTGACAAAAATCAACCCTATCTGCACACATAACTATTCCAATTATTTCCATCTTTGAAAACTTTCTAAAAACTCCTTAATGAGAAGTAACTTTGGGTATGCAATGATGAGCAATGAAAGAAAAAGCCACACAACATGAAAAAATGTGAAAAAAAAAAAATACAAGACGCCTAACGTGTTGGCACCCTAAAATGACATTTGGGGGCATAAGTTTCAATTTGGGAGTAGCTCTAAACAATTTAGGGCCTAAAGAAAAGTACCCAGGAGAATCCTGAAGCAAAATACTTATCTTGGAGCTGAGCCCAGAGTAAATTTTCAAAAGGAACAGGGTAGGTCAAGCATGTGACATTACAGAACTTGGAATACACCCTCACAGACCAAACCATTTTGGAAATGATACCAGAGTTGAAATTACAATTTGAGAGAGATCCATGTTTTAGGATGAGATGTTTCAAGAGCAGAAATAAACTGTGTAACAATATGGTAGCTAAATGAGGTAGTCTAAAAATCTCCCGTGCAAAGTTATAAACAAAACAAAACCACATTTCTTCAGAAATTAGGTACCAGTGAAAAAGTGGGGAAAAGGAAATTGGGGATAGTCATCCTGCTCAGGTTACTTCAAGATCTCTATATTAAAATAAATTAGCATTACACAGTTGCAGCATATGCCAGGCACTCTATTTAGTATTTCATACAGTCTACCTTGTTTAATCTTTTTTTTTTTTTTAATTTTGAACTCTTTTATTGGTTTTGTATTTATTTACTTTCATCCATCTTTATTCTTTGGCCTGTGTGGGTCTCCCATTGCAATGGCCTCTCTCGTTGTGGAGCATCGGCTCTGGGCAGAGCGCTGGCTTATTATTGGACACACCGGTCCAGCCTCCACGGCACATGGGACCTTTCCCAGGCCAGGGATCGAACCGGTACCGCTTGCACTTCAAGGCGGACTCTCTACCCACTGGATCACCTGGGAAGCCCTACCTTGTTTAATCTTCATAATTACAAAGTGGGTTTTGCAGGTGAGGAAACTACCATTTGCCTAGGTGCACAAAGTTAGCAATAGGCTAGGATGGGTACTTGAGTTCCAAAGTAATGATCTTCCACTCTGCTATCCTGCCCCACAGTGAAAAATTCAAATCACCACTGACAAAAATCAACCCTATCTGCACACATAACTATTCCAATTATTTCCATCTTTGAAAACTTTCTAAAAACTCCTTAATGAGAGGTAACTTTGGGTATGCAATGATGAGCAATGAAAGAAAAAGCCACACAACATGCAAATTAAAACAATTCTGTGTTCCCCAAAATTTATATAATTAAACAAAAGAAACATATATAACAAATGGACGCCTAACATGAATCATAGCCCCTCAACTATTTTACAGAGGTTTGAATTCATACTTACTAGTTTTCTCATGTTGTTGTTTTTTTTTTTATTTTTTAGGGGGGGGCCACTTCTATTGGTCTCTCATATATCTATTTTCATCCATCTTTGTTCTTTGGCCCATGTGGGCCTCCCATCACAGTGGCCTCTGCTGTCCCAGAGCACCAGCTTTGGGCGCATGCGCTCCAGAGCTCCGGCTCGGTAATTGGACACATGGGTCCAGCTGCTCTGCAGTTCGTGGGATTTTCCCAGGCCAGCGATCGAACCAGCACCCCCTGCACTGCAAGGTGGTGTCCTTACCCACCAGACCACCAGGGAAGCCGAGTTTTCTCATGTTTTTAGGAAGCAGTAATCACTGCTATCATCTGGTGCTACCACTTGAGTCTGTGGAATTTCTAGAAAGACTTACCACTTTTCTTTCTGAGTCAATTAACAGAACACTTTGCAGTACTTCTAAAATATTTTAAGAACCAAAAACCGATTTAAATATCAAAGAAAAAACAAGGGAAAAGTTCACTTTACCAACACTTTTCCTACAGCATTTTTAAAGTGAACACACCACAAAAACACCACACTCTACATATCAATCCAAATTGTTATCAAACAATTAACCCTTTTTTCTTTAAGGCTAAATTCAAAGAGAACTTGCTTCTGTATTTTATCAAGAAAAACAGGCACGAGTTTTTTTTTGTTTGTTTGTTTGTTTTTTTGGCCTTGCTGTGAGGCCAGAAGGGTCTTAGTTCCCCAACTTGTGCCCCCTGCATTGGAAGGTTGGAGTCTTAATCACTGGACCATCAGAGAAGTCTCCCAGGGCTCTTAACCTTAAAAGTCCATGGAGAAGTCTCCCAGGTTTCTTAACCTTAAAAGTCTACTGAGTAGCCCCCACTTAGCACAATTAGAGAAAGCCCACACTCAGCAACCAAGAGTCTGTGCAACCAAAAATAAATAATTTTTTAAAAATTCATGGAGACTGGTTCCACAACATACAGAATCAAAAAAAAAAAAGTTACGTCTTAAGGTTCCCCCAAAAGAAAAGCCTAAGATAAAGCTACAGGTAGTCAATTTGAGAACTAGTCCCAGAAAGCACCACTAAGGAGGTGAGGAAAAGAATAAAACATATTAGGGTGCACTGCAGAGAAGATTACCTGACAAATGCCGGGAGCACAGTGCTGCTGGAATCCTCCAAGACTTCTGTAACACACGCCTCAAAATCTACCTGCCTGATACCTGGGAGGAACTCTGTCTCCTAACTTCTAGCCCTCATTGGCTGAGGGTTGAGCAAGGAACCAACCCTGCCCTTATAGGCTGCACCTGTGCACAGTCCCAACCCTAGTGAGAAAGCCCTCAGGTGGGAACTGTTAAGATGAAACATTTGGCACACCCAGAAAAGACCTCAGTGCAGGCAAACGTAGATGAGCTGATAGAATACTGAGGGGACATCAACAACACCTGTCACTGCTGGTAAAGAGCAGTTTTCCTTAAGCGTCCTCATCTTGAGTATGTAATTTATTTTTCAAACTGGTCACCAACTGTGTTCACAAACACTGACGTAACTAAATCAGAATCTTTGCCAACAGTACAGATTAGAGACCCTGAGTAACTCTCCCACTGCAAACAACTAAAAATGCTGAGTATAATAATTTAAAATAAAATTCAAATGTAGAGTTGAACTAATAAGAAAATAAGGATACCTCTGAGGATAAAAGCAAAGTAGAAGCTGAAATCCAGAAATACAAGCAAGTGCTAAAGTCAGCTTTAGTCCTACCAAATGCTGGTGACAGTGACCATCTTACTCTGACTGCAATACACAAGTATGTGAGCAACAAGAGACTAGGCCTCAGGCCTTCCCAAGAGGAAGAGCCCAAGAGAAGACACTGACCTCCATTGCATAAAATTAGAAAACCAAAGAACCATTCTCCAAGAAAAGGTGCCTAGAAATAAATGCAACATATAGGAGAAAAAATGAACTGTCAATCTTGGTGCTAGGAGAATCTAGTCAATATTTTTAAATAAACAGAATCAATATACTTAATTAAACCATTGAAGGCTACATAACATTTATGGAGAATAGTTAAATAGTATGTCCTACTTTAATTTTAGAAATCTTAATGAGGCCCATTGCAGTTGTTCACTATCCAAAATTTATAGGTACAACCATGAAGTTAAAATATTTTGGAGCTCAATTTTCAGAATATCAGCTTCACTGCCTACAAGAAGGCCTTTAACTGTACAGATCACACAAACTGTGGAATATTCTACAGAGATGGGAATACTAGACTACCTTACCTATCTCCTGAGAAGCCGGTATGAGGGTCAAGAAGCAACTGTTAGAATCAGACATGGAACAACAGACGGATTTCCAATTGGGAAAGGTGTACATCAAAGCTATATATTGTCACCCTGCTTATTTAACTTCTATGAAGAGTACATCATGTCAGGCTGGATGAATCACAAGCTGGACTCAAGGCTGCTGGGAGAAATATCAACAACCTCAGATATGCAGATCATATCACTCTAATGGCAGAAAGTGAATAGGAACTAAACAGCCTCTTGATGAGTGTAAAAGAAGAGAGTGAAAAAGCTGGCTTAAAACTCAACATTCAAAAAGTTAAGATCATGGCATTTGGTCATCATGACAAATAGATGGGGGAAAAGCAGAAGCAGTGACAGATGTTATTTTCTTGGGCTCCAAAATCACTGTCGGCGGTGACTGAAGTTGAAAGATGCTTGCTCCTTGGAAAGAAAGCTCCGACAAACCTAGACAGCATATTAAAAAGCAGAGACATCACTTTGCCGACAAAAGTCCATATAGTCAAAGCTGTGGTTTTCCCAGTAGTCATGTGTGGATGACTTCCCAGTAATCACGAGAGTTGGATCATAAAGAACGCAAAGTGCTGAAGAATTGATGCTTTTGAACTGTAGTGCTGGAGAAGACCCTTGAGAGTCCCTTGGACTGCAAGGAAATCAAAAACCAGTCAATCCTAAAGGAAATCAACCCTGAATATTCATTGGAAGGCCTGAAAGCTGATTCACTGGAAAAGCCCCTGATGCTGGAGAAGACTGAAGGCAAAAGGAGAAGAGGGTGGCAGAGGATGAGATGGTTAGATAACAATACCAACTCAATGGACACAAATCTCAGCAAACTCTGGGAGACAGTGAAGAACAGTAAAGCCTGGCATGCTGCACTCCATGGAGTCGCAACAAGTTAGACATGACTTAGTGAGTAAGCAGCAATAAATACTTCAGGATGTGAAAGTCTCCATTTTCTATCTTAGAAAGTGATCACTCAGTCTACCACTAAATGACACAGACCATGTATAGCCACTCCTTCAGACACGATCTTGAGCTCCACACTGTTGCACCTACAAGGCCCTCACCATGCAGACCTCTCTAAGACTGCTTGAAGCTTACACACAGTTTGCTACCTTACCTATCTCCTGAGAAGCCGGTATGAGGGTCAAGAAGCAACTGTTAGAATCAGACATGGAACAACAGACGGATTTCCAATTGGGAAAGGTGTACATCAAAGCTATATATTGTCACCCTGCTTATTTAACTTCTATGAAGAGTACATCATGTCAGGCTGGATGAATCACAAGCTGGACTCAAGGCTGCTGGGAGAAATATCAACAACCTCAGATATGCAGATCATATCACTCTAATGGCAGAAAGTGAATAGGAACTAAACAGCCTCTTGATGAGTGTAAAAGAAGAGAGTGAAAAAGCTGGCTTAAAACTCAACATTCAAAAAGTTAAGATCATGGCATTTGGTCATCATGACAAATAGATGGGGGAAAAGCAGAAGCAGTGACAGATGTTATTTTCTTGGGCTCCAAAATCACTGTCGGCGGTGACTGAAGTTGAAAGATGCTTGCTCCTTGGAAAGAAAGCTCTGACAAACCTAGACAGCATATTAAAAAGCAGAGACATCACTTTGCCGACAAAAGTCCATATAGTCAAAGCTGTGGTTTTCCCAGTAGTCATGTGTGGATGACTTCCCAGTAATCACGAGAGTTGGATCATAAAGAACGCAAAGTGCTGAAGAACTGATGCTTTTGAACTGTAGTGCTGGAGAAGACCCTTGAGAGTCCCTTGGACTGCAAGGAAATCAAAAACCAGTCAATCCTAAAGGAAATCAACCCTGAATATTCATTGGAAGGCCTGAAAGCTGATTCACTGGAAAAGCCCCTGATGCTGGAGAAGACTGAAGGCAAAAGGAGAAGAGGGTGGCAGAGGATGAGATGGTTAGATAACAATACCAACTCAATGGACACAAATCTCAGCAAACTCTGGGAGACAGTGAAGAACAGTAAAGCCTGGCATGCTGCACTCCATGGAGTCGCAACAAGTTAGACATGACTTAGTGAGTAAGCAGCAATAAATACTTCAGGATGTGAAAGTCTCCATTTTCTATCTTAGAAAGTGATCACTCAGTCTACCACTAAATGACACAGACCATGTATAGCCACTCCTTCAGACACGATCTTGAGCTCCACACTGTTGCACCTACAAGGCCCTCACCATGCAGACCTCTCTATAGCACTGCTTGAGCATGCTTACACATGGCAGTTGATTTTATCCAAAGATGTACAAGAGCCCCAATAACTTTTACAATCTAGTCTGAGACGTCACAAACTATCACTCTGCCTTATTCTATTCATAAATGAGAGGCACTTAGTCCAACCTGCACTTGAGGAACAGGGACACTAATTCACCTTTTGAAGACAGGAATTGGTGGGCATTCTTCAGAGACACATTTTTGATTATTTTAACTCTCCTTCTAATATCGACATCTGTATTTTAATTAATATGCTTATCATTGGGGTTTCCTTGGTGGCTCAGTGGTAAAGAATCCACCTGCCAGTACAGGAGACATGGTTTAAATCCTGATCTGGGAAGATCCCACATGCTGAAGAGCAACTAAACCCATGTACCACAACTACTGAGCCTGCACTCTAGAGCCAGCAACTACTGAAGCCCTACACCCTAGAGCCTGTGCTCTGTAACAAGAAAAGCCACCACAATGAGAAATCCAGTGCAACTAGAGAGTAGCCCCTACTTGCCACAACTAGAGAAAAGGCAGCACAGCAATGAAGACCTAGCACAGTCAAAAATAAATTAAATAAACATAAATTAAAATATGTTTAAATCTGCCTCTCATCTATTGATTTTTTATTATGGAAAATAAGTTTAAATACCACTACCTACTCATATATTAATACTTTCCCCATCATAAACATACAAACACACAAATACACACACACAATTCCACCTACCACTTCATTTCAACATAACTATATCATAATTTTTGGTTAAATCAATAATAATCAGTGTCTAAATTAACATGATCATATAAATATTGCCTATAACAGAGCTGCAAGATGTAATTGACATCATTTCTTTTTTAATATAACTCACTGTTTTACATACAGGCCATAATTATTTTTTTTAGTTGCTTAATATTCTATGCACCCGTCACAAACTTAAACTCAGTTTTTTTAAAAAACACTCACCCTCCTCTCAGTGTATTGAAACAAATCAGGTACTCTATCAACTTAATTTTTTAACTGGAGTTGGATTTTAGTCCTTTCTCTACCATTAGTTGTACAATCTTTTACAAAAGATGAAGAAACCTTTCATCCCTCTGTTTCTTCGCCCATCAAAAGCAAAGGTCAAAAAAGTAGCTCTTTTTTTTTAATTAATTTTAATTTTTTAAAATATTTTTACAGTTTTGTTATTCACATACATGTATGTTCCCAGATCAGTCATATGCATATCCCTGTCTCCCTCCCTCCTCCTCTCCCTTCCCAGTCCCCCCCATACCACCCCTCCAGGCCATCATACTGCACCCCTGCAGGATCCCCTGTTCCCACAGTGCAATAAAAAAAAAGTAGCTCTTCTTGATGCAATGACTTCAACAGAGAGGTCAATATCATTTAGAAAAAAATATACTTGAATTCTGAAATTTCTTACTCTGAGATATGGGTCTAAAACAATTGGTTATTTTTGCCCACTAGAATTCAGTAGAGACAGCTAGAGCTGACAGAGGCATGAACCATACAACACCAATCAGATGGTTTTGCCCAAGGTAATTCAGTATAAGCTCAAGGGACGTTCTTGACTAGTGAATCTCATTAACATTAATAGTATCTGCAAGTTCATACCAAAACGGGAATATGCCTCTCGGGACAGAAATACACTAATCTGCTGTATGGACTATTTTGTCATACTCTCAATATTCTGGGGGAAAAAACATTAAAGACCTAGCACAGTCAAAAATAAATTAAATAAACATAAATTAAAATATGTTTAAATCTGCCTCTCATCTATTGATTTTTTATTATGGAAAATAAGTTTAAATACCACTACCTACTCATATATTAATACTTTCCCCATCATAAACATACAAACACACAAATACACACACACAATTCCACCTACCACTTCATTTCAACATAACTATATCATAATTTTTGGTTAAATCAATAATAATCAGTGTCTAAATTAACATGATCATATAAATATTGCCTATAACAGAGCTGCAAGATGTAATTGACATCATTTCTTTTTTAATATAACTCACTGTTTTACATACAGGCCATAATTATTTTTTTTAGTTGCTTAATATTCTATGCACCCGTCACAAACTTAAACTCAGTTTTTTTAAAAAACACTCACCCTCCTCTCAGTGTATTGAAACAAATCAGGTACTCTATCAACTTAATTTTTAACTGGAGTTGGATTTTAGTCCTTTCTCTACCATTAGTTGTACAATCTTTTACAAAAGATGAAGAAACCTTTCATCCCTCTGTTTCTTCGCCCATCAAAAGCAAAGGTCAAAAAAGTAGCTCTTTTTTTTTAATTAATTTTAATTTTTTAAAATATTTTTACAGTTTTGTTATTCACATACATGTATGTTCCCAGATCAGTCATATGCATATCCCTGTCTCCCTCCCTCCTCCTCTCCCTTCCCAGTCCCCCCCATACCACCCCTCCAGGCCATCATACTGCACCCCTGCAGGATCCCCTGTTCCCACAGTGCAATAAAAAAAAAGTAGCTCTTCTTGATGCAATGACTTCAACAGAGAGGTCAATATCATTTAGAAAAAAATATACTTGAATTCTGAAATTTCTTACTCTGAGATATGGGTCTAAAACAATTGGTTATTTTTGCCCACTAGAATTCAGTAGAGACAGCTAGAGCTGACAGAGGCATGAACCATACAACACCAATCAGATGGTTTTGCCCAAGGTAATTCAGTATAAGCTCAAGGGACGTTCTTGACTAGTGAATCTCATTAACATTAATAGTATCTGCAAGTTCATACCAAAACGGGAATATGCCTCTCGGGACAGAAATACACTAATCTGCTGTATGGACTATTTTGTCATACTCTCAATATTCTAGAGGCGAGCCAAATTGAGAAAGCATTAAATGTATAAATATCACTCCCTTGCTAATCGAACTTCATTTCCCTCCTCCCAACCTCTTTCATTTGGGGCTGGGGGTATGTAAAATCTCCATTCAGTCCTACTCTTCACAGGATTTTACATGGTACAAGAGGTATTTTAGGTATTTTTATAATAAAATATTTCCTCTGGAAAATAAATCCTGAAAAGTAATTTTGTTTTACCCCAAGAAAAAAAAGTCACTATATATTTCTCTAAGATATAATTTATCATTATTAAATTACCAGATTACATGCACAGTTAAACTTATTTATTAAATAAGACATATGCCAGCAACTTTACAATAATCCTCTATATCATAATAGCAGATTTTCAACTTTAATAACAACATCTTGCAGCTAATTCCCAAAGGACTAATTTTAAAAGTAAAGGCATTTAGTAATTGAAACTGAAATTATACAATTAAGCACTTGAGTAATTTAAACATGAACATAAGTGTCCTGGCTGCGCTGCTCTTGGCTTTCAGTCAAATTTACTAGTGCCAGTTAGACTTTATCACTCTAATTATTTCTGCTCGTATCAGATTCTGCTAAATAGAAACTGAGAATTATTTGAAGTATTTTTTTTTATTCCTGTCTTTTCTACTTCAAAAATACATTACTGGGGGCTTCCCCTGGTGGTCCAGTGGATAAGGACACCGCCTTGCATTGCAAGGGGCGCCGGTTCGATCCCTGACCTGGGAAGATTCCACATGCTGCGGAGCGGCTGGACTGATGTGTCCAATCACCGAGCCGGAGCTCTGGAGCGCATGCGCCCAGAGTTGGCGCTCTGCGACAACAGACGCCACCGCGATGGGAGGCCCACAGGAGCCAAAGAACAAAGACGGATGAAAAATAGAGAAATGGATGACCAATATAAGTGGCCCGCCCATTCCCCTCCCTCCCCAACCCGACCCCCGTGCAAAATAAATAAATAAATCTTAAAAAAAAAAAAAAAAATACATTACTGGGACTTCCCTGGTGGTCCAGTGGTTAAGACTCTGTGTTCCCAATGCAGTGGGGCCCGGGTTCAGGCCCTGGTCAGGGAACTAGATCCCACATGCTGCAACTAAGACACAGCACAACCAAATAAATAAATAATAATAAAAAATACATTACTATACTCTTTGTCTAATTAAAGCTTCACACAGACAATCAAGAATAAGTCCCATAATAACTTAACAAGACTCCACAGAAACTCAAAAAGAGATACTTTATTTGTACACCTATTCTCAGAAAGAGGTATGAAAGAAGTTTTAATAATAAAGTTATCTAGTGAGCTATGTTTACCTTGCAAGTGCTTTTAAATTATCACCTCTCCATTTCTACCTATTCTCCCTTCTATTAGCAGACCTCATGTTAGTCTCATTGCCTTGGCTTTAGGAAAAGTCTAAGAAAAAAAAAAAAAGGGCTTTCCTGTGACAGTGAACATGACAGAACAGCTTCAAACTTGGTAGAACTCATCTCTTTAAATTTTACTATATGATTAAGACTTTTGACATTATAAAGATTACAGTAGGATTAAGAGAGATCACTTCTTAAGTGAACCATAAATATCATCAAATTTTAAAAACCACAACAGAAAGCAAGAAATAATGTGAATATCCCAAAACAAAGCATAAGCTTTAGAACAGGAAGAGGCAGGTAGACTGCCTCTGATGAATAGCAGGCACAGAGATAATGTAAGTCAGGCACCAAGGAAAGATGGCTCCACCATCAAGACCTCAGTAACCCAAGGAAGTCCCTGATACGATGTTTGTGGATATGACAATCATGTTCAAAAACCCTTTTCCACCATGAATGTAATATCAGTAATTTTGTGGCATTTTACTTTAAAGAACTATGTTTCTTATTTAATAACCCAAATGATCTTCGCAAACTGAAAAAACAAAAAAGACCTCAGTAACCATAACCAAGCATGAAAGAGACAGAGGGTAGGAGTGGGGAGAGGATGCTTCAAGTTCAAAGAACTGCACAGGTAAAATACAGGGATGGAGGGGTGGGAGGGAGGCTCATTAGGGAGAGGACATATGTATACTTATGGCTAATTAATGCTGCTGTATGGCAGAAACCAACACAACATTGAAAAGCAATTATCCTCCAATTAAATTTTTTTTAATTTAATAAATAAGTAAATTTTAATTAAAAATGTACAAGGATACAAGAGCCCATCACTTTCAGGATATATCGCTGGGGTCTAGGATCTGATAAGAGGAGCTAAACAAGTAGGCACAGTTCAGATCCTTAACCTGGAATCCAGGGATTTTATCTGGGATTTTATCCTTAAAGCAATGGGGAATCACTGTGGGGGGGCAGGCTAAATAGAAAATAAACAGGATCAGACTTCCACTTCTGGCAGTAGAGTGAACAGTCAATTGAGGCAGAGTAGAATAAAGAAAAAGACACTTGTTAGAATGCAGACAGCACTGGACCACAACAGTCCCTCTCCATTTCTACCTATTCTCCCTTCTATTAGCAGACCTCATGTTAGTCTCATTGCCTTGGCTTTAGGAAAAGTCTAAGAAAAAAAAAAAAAGGGCTTTCCTGTGACAGTGAACATGACAGAACAGCTTCAAACTTGGTAGAACTCATCTCTTTAAATTTTACTATATGATTAAGACTTTTGACATTATAAAGATTACAGTAGGATTAAGAGAGATCACTTCTTAAGTGAACCATAAATATCATCAAATTTTAAAAACCACAACAGAAAGCAAGAAATAATGTGAATATCCCAAAACAAAGCATAAGCTTTAGAACAGGAAGAGGCAGGTAGACTGCCTCTGATGAATAGCAGGCACAGAGATAATGTAAGTCAGGCACCAAGGAAAGATGGCTCCACCATCAAGACCTCAGTAACCCAAGGAAGTCCCTGATACGATGTTTGTGGATATGACAATCATGTTCAAAAACCCTTTTCCACCATGAATGTAATATCAGTAATTTTGTGGCATTTTACTTTAAAGAACTATGTTTCTTATTTAATAACCCAAATGTTCTTCGCAAACTGAAAAAACAAAAAAGACCTCAGTAACCATAATCAAGCATGAAAGAGACAGAGGGTAGGAGTGGGGAGAGGATGCTTCAAGTTCAAAGAACTGCACAGGTAAAATACAGGGATGGAGGGGTGGGAGGGAGGCTCATTAGGGAGAGGACATATGTATACTTATGGCTAATTAATGCTGCTGTATGGCAGAAACCAACACAACATTGAAAAGCAATTATCCTCCAATTAAATTTTTTTTAATTTAATAAATAAGTAAATTTTAATTAAAAATGTACAAGGATACAAGAGCCCATCACTTTCAGGATATATCGCTGGGGTCTAGGATCTGATAAGAGGAGCTAAACAAGTAGGCACAGTTCAGATCCTTAACCTGGAATCCAGGGATTTTATCTGGGATTTTATCCTTAAAGCAATGGGGAATCACTGTGGGGGGGCAGGCTAAATAGAAAATAAACAGGATCAGACTTCCACTTCTGGCAGTAGAGTGAACAGTCAATTGAGGCAGAGTAGAATAAAGAAAAAGACACTTGTTAGAATGCAGACAGCACTGGACCACAACAGTCCAGAACAGCATTTTTACTATAAACAGAAATCCACTACAGCACTTTACCATGTTACAGGTCTAGGCTGCAAAAATGGAAACCTGAATCATCACAGCAGCAGTTGAAAAAGAGAAGGGTCTAGATCTCAAGATTTAAGTAGATACTTCATATGTGGTGTCTGACTGGATGTAGCAGAAGAGAGCAGGAAACAATCTAGTTTCTGACTTAACAAGATTACAGCAAAAAGGGTCCCTCCTCTGTCCTTGCGATGCTGACCCCATCACCACATGCCTGGCCAAGTCTTTGTCCATCAATTACCCCATTTCATTCCTATGGCTCTTTTGCTACATCCTGTAAGATATGCAAGCCTCTCCCATCCCAAGAACCAAAGATATATCTACTCTATGTCAGTCATTCCCAGAGTTAGCAGGAGGAGTTCAGAGTTCTCTCCTTAATGTTTCCCAAATCTTCAAGGAGATAGTATATTCCAATCCCTGTCCCCAGTCCATCTTGAGGACAGATCAAATAAATCAGTCCCTTTCAGAAAAAAAAAAAAAAAAAGCCTTTTGGTTAGTAAAATGCCTGTATGAATATCCTATCTGGCAAAAGATATGGCTAATGGAAGATGGCACGTTAGTGATCTTCTGGGGTCACAACATGATGCTGAAGGTCACTGTCAAAGGCACTTGCTCCAGGAAAGCCAAGGAGTCAGGTCATCTGAACAGTCTAATAAGTAATACTTTGGCTAATTAAGCAAAAAATAAAAATTATCCTCCAATTAAATTTTTTAATTTAATAAATAAGTAAATTTTAATTAAATGTACAAGGATACAAGAGCCCATCACTTTCAGGATATATCGCTGGGGTCTAGGATCTGATAAGAGGAGCTAAACAAGTAGGCACAGTTCAGATCCTTAACCTGGAATCCAGGGATTTTATCTGGGATTTTATCCTTAAAGCAATGGGGAATCACTGTGGGGGGGCAGGCTAAATAGAAAATAAACAGGATCAGACTTCCACTTCTGGCAGTAGAGTGAACAGTCAATTGAGGCAGAGTAGAATAAAGAAAAAGACACTTGTTAGAATGCAGACAGCACTGGACCACAACAGTCCAGAACAGCATTTTTACTATAAACAGAAATCCACTACAGCACTTTACCATGTTACAGGTCTAGGCTGCAAAAATGGAAACCTGAATCATCACAGCAGCAGTTGAAAAAGAGAAGGGTCTAGATCTCAAGATTTAAGTAGATACTTCATATGTGGTGTCTGACTGGATGTAGCAGAAGAGAGCAGGAAACAATCTAGTTTCTGACTTAACAAGATTACAGCAAAAAGGGTCCCTCCTCTGTCCTTGCGATGCTGACCCCATCACCACATGCCTGGCCAAGTCTTTGTCCATCAATTACCCCATTTCATTCCTATGGCTCTTTTGCTACATCCTGTAAGATATGCAAGCCTCTCCCATCCCAAGAACCAAAGATATATCTACTCTATGTCAGTCATTCCCAGAGTTAGCAGGAGGAGTTCAGAGTTCTCTCCTTAATGTTTCCCAAATCTTCAAGGAGATAGTATATTCCAATCCCTGTCCCCAGTCCATCTTGAGGACAGATCAAATAAATCAGTCCCTTTCAGAAAAAAAAAAAAAAAAGCCTTTTGGTTAGTAAAATGCCTGTATGAATATCCTATCTGGCAAAAGATATGGCTAATGGAAGATGGCACGTTAGTGATCTTCTGGGGTCACAACATGATGCTGAAGGTCACTGTCAAAGGCACTTGCTCCAGGAAAGCCAAGGAGTCAGGTCATCTGAACAGTCTGGAGGCATCATGCAATAGTCCCACTGTGTGCTTCATTTCATTCACTCAGTAAATATTTCTTATGGGCTTATCACATGACAGGTGCTATACTAGAGTCTGGGGAAACAACAGTAAGGAAAATAGACAAAATTCCTGCCCCTATGCTTAGTCTCCACATTGATAGAATTCTGCCATCATAAGCAAAAGATGACTCAGAGGCCTCTATTTTTCACTGAAACTTCCATCAGAAGCAGGTATTTATTTCTCTGTATCTCATTTCCTCCTAAGATCCACTCATTTAAAAAGGGACTTTGATAGTAACAGGCATTGTTTTACAATGGGTTGATGCTGAACGTGCTGCTGTGTATTTATTAGCAGTAAGGATAAGTTTATATGAAGCTTACAATATCAAAGCTCAGAAAGAAGAGACTGATTCTCATTGGCTCAAAGTTTAGTAACAACTGGAACTGAGTCGTCCAGTCAAGTCAACTTTGACCATCACTAGGCAGAACGTAAGGGAAGATGGATAAGTAAAGCCCTAACTCTGAAATAACACATACTGGCATTAGGAAATCAGGCACAGAGAGCAGAGGGAAATGATATGAGACAGTATGAACTACAAAAGACTGATCTCATACAAAGGTTTTCAGAGACAAGCATGAGGACTGAACAGCCAAGAAGAGAATATGGTATCAGTGAAAACATCTTACAAAACAGGTGCCAGTGTTCAAGATCAGAATCATTCTAATGGTGGAGGCAAGTCAGGGCCTTCAGGTAAACAGGAGTCTCTCATTGCCAAAAAGGGGGAAAAAAAGAAAGAAACTACTTTATCAAATTATGTCCCTAGATAATCATAAGCAACCTTTTTTAGGCTAGGATAATTTAAAGGACCTCAAAAGAGTTGAGGGTTGCTTTTTGCTTTTTTAAAAAATACAAAATTAAAATATGTATCTTGTTTAGTCCTATGGAGGAATAAATTACAAATTCTAAAAATACAGATTGCTTACTTTATTGAGTAAAAGAATATCAAGAAAAATGACTGCTTTTTAGTCACTAAATTCTAGTATTTGTGCTCATTTGAGAGGTAAAGACACAGAGGCAGTTTTCTAGCTTGCATCTTGCAGTGAGACAGAGTGCCATACGGCTGAGTCAAGGAGGCCTCCGACAGCTCTGAGGCTGTGGGTTGTCTCATCATTGCCCTGGCTACTAAGCTAGGTAGCTTATACACATTATCTAATTTAATCCTAGCATGATGCTAAATATTGGACCAATGTGCCACTGGGTAAGTATGTGACAAAAGATAGAATATCTAGCAGTTCTATTTGCAGTCTGTAAACACATAATTCTTCTTCCATACAGATGAATCATGACCTTATTTTAAATACCCCTGGTCTACCCTGACCAGCAAATGAGCAACACCCAGTAAAATGAGCACAAAAACACAAACAGAACCAGGATGTCACATTTAAAATTTTTTTTTTTCCTTTGCCCATATAAGCACCTTCAAAGACTTCAGTCTAAGGACTTCCCTGATAGTCCAATGGTTAAGACTCAGTGCTTCCACTGCAAGGAGCACAGGTTTGAAAGGAACTAAAGATCCTGCATGCCACAGAGCAACCAAAGAAAAAAGATTTCAGTCTACATAAAAGAGAAAAATTGTCCAACCAAGAGACGGCAAGCCACTGAAATTTATTACCAAGAAAAATTACAGAGATCGTTAAGTCAAGCACAGAGAGCAGAGGGAAATGATATGAGACAGTATGAACTACAAAAGACTGATCTCATACAAAGGTTTTCAGAGACAAGCATGAGGACTGAACAGCCAAGAAGAGAATATGGTATCAGTGAAAACATCTTACAAAACAGGTGCCAGTGTTCAAGATCAGAATCATTCTAATGGTGGAGGCAAGTCAGGGCCTTCAGGTAAACAGGAGTCTCTCATTGCCAAAAAGGGGGAAAAAAAGAAAGAAACTACTTTATCAAATTATGTCCCTAGATAATCATAAGCAACCTTTTTTAGGCTAGGATAATTTAAAGGACCTCAAAAGAGTTGAGGGTTGCTTTTTGCTTTTTTAAAAAATACAAAATTAAAATATGTATCTTGTTTAGTCCTATGGAGGAATAAATTACAAATTCTAAAAATACAGATTGCTTACTTTATTGAGTAAAAGAATATCAAGAAAAATGACTGCTTTTTAGTCACTAAATTCTAGTATTTGTGCTCATTTGAGAGGTAAAGACACAGAGGCAGTTTTCTAGCTTGCATCTTGCAGTGAGACAGAGTGCCATACGGCTGAGTCAAGGAGGCCTCCGACAGCTCTGAGGCTGTGGGTTGTCTCATCATTGCCCTGGCTACTAAGCTAGGTAGCTTATACACATTATCTAATTTAATCCTAGCATGATGCTAAATATTGGACCAATGTGCCACTGGGTAAGTATGTGACAAAAGATAGAATATCTAGCAGTTCTATTTGCAGTCTGTAAACACATAATTCTTCTTCCATACAGATGAATCATGACCTTATTTTAAATACCCCTGGTCTACCCTGACCAGCAAATGAGCAACACCCAGTAAAATGAGCACAAAAATACAAACAGAACCAGGATGTCACATTTAAAATTTTTTTTTTTCCTTTGCCCATATAAGCACCTTCAAAGACTTCAGTCTAAGGACTTCCCTGATAGTCCAATGGTTAAGACTCAGTGCTTCCACTGCAAGGAGCACAGGTTTGAAAGGAACTAAAGATCCTGCATGCCACAGAGCAACCAAAGAAAAAAGATTTCAGTCTACATAAAAGAGAAAAATTGTCCAACCAAGAGAGACGGCAAGCCACTGAAATTTATTACCAAGAAAAATTACAGAATCACTTTTATATAGAAAGTCTTCTATGATTAAATGTCTTTTCAAAAAAAGACATTTAATCCCCATCTGGGATTAACATATTGCAACATTTTCTATGTTGCAACACCAAAGAAATTAACATATAAAGGCTTCATTTTAGCTGTATTTAGAGGGGAGCCCAGAGAGTTAATTTAAGAATCCAGAACAAGATCCACACAATTCAACATTCATTCAAAGGTCACTAAAATGCATACGTCAGATATCTGCTGATTTCTTTTAAGAATGCTGAATCTTAAACCCAGTAATTCTAAATGTAGCTCTAATATAAAATGACCTTACTAAGTCTTTCTACATCCCATAAAAGTACATTAATTGTATCATCTTATTTAAGTTCCCAACTTGCTGTGATGTATTAGCATATTAAAATTAACTCTGCAAGCTCTAATCATTTCACTTTCTGAGCCAACTTACCAGGACAAATTTGCTTAAATCATAGTACCCCCTTGTGGTGTTACCTTCATATTCTACCAGAATGTTTTGTAATATTCTATTTTTTAAAACCTTCTTCAACTTAGACCAGTAGATAACTAATTAACCTTTTCTACAGTCCAATACAATTTGGAAAAATTAAAGGGACTATCACTAGGCTGTGATAACAGATGAGCAAATGTGGCTTCTTATCATAAAATAAGACTATTTGGAGCCATGCATATTATTTTTACCAGAAGGAAAACACTTCTAAAAAATTTTTTTCTATGGACTGATTCATACAGCCAAATTAAAGGACAAAATTCTGAAATTACTCACCAGATTTTAGTTTGTCTTGCAAATGAATTCAAATAACTTAAGGGGGGAAAACTTAAGTTTTTGATTGGTATGCCAATACATATTCTTCACAAATTAGTAAGGAAAAAGAAATTTGGTAAAATTTAAATACAGAGATATTTTTCTCACAGTTCACCCAACTTTCTTCTATTAGATCCAAATTAACTGTATATTACTATCACTACTGTTATTAAAATTTACAATATTATTTATCAAATGTTTAAGACTTGTGAGCACACACTTTGATACAAAGTTTTTCCTACTGTTATTTTTCCTACCCACCTCACACATACACACAAAATTCCCTACTTCCATCTCTGGATTTCCTCACTAACAGATTTTCGTCTTACTCTAGAAGGGCTTTTGGCAATAAGGCAAGAAGTCATGGAATGAGTGAAATAATGAGAGAGACAGAGACAAAGAAAAAACTACCCACAATATTTTGGCAAACCCTAGAATAATTCCAGTTAGGTCAGAGAATCTTATAAGAAATTCTGTGACTTCACTGGAAGAAAAAGATCTTACCTACAAGTTAATATATTTAGATCCATTGTCAATGAACAGTAATTTCATATTCACAGAATGTCTATAAGTACCTTACTAAATAAAAATAAACTGGGGCTTCCCTGGTGGCCCAGTGGGTAGGGACGCCGCCTTGCAGTGCAAGGGGCGCCGGTTCAATCCCTGGCCTGGGAAGATCCCACGTGCCATGGAGCGGCTGGACCGATGTGTCCAATTACCGAGCCAGTGCTCTGCGACAACAGAGGCCACGGCGATGGGAGGCCCACACAGGCCAGGGAACAAGGATGGATGAAAGATGGACAAATGAAAGACCAATGGAATCGGCCCACCTGACCACCCTCCCTATCCCACCCACCCCAAAAAAAATAAATGTTAAAAAATAAATAAATAAATAAACTGGTAATTTTTTTCAAATTAGTCCCCCTTTCGGGCTCAGCAGTGAAGCGGTTTATCTCTGGATAAAGCCAGTAAGCAACTCTAACTTACTTACAATGAAAATATCAAGAAGCTTTGCTTCAGTTTAGTTTTAGTTCAATAAAATAACAGTTCTAGTTCAATTCTGGGAATATGGAAATATATTTACTAGTTTCTAATTCACATTCCCCTGGCTTTCTGATTATGATTTAAAATAAAGAATACTGAATTGCACTCATTTAAGTTTTCAGGCAACATTTTTAAACCCTTACTAAGTTTCAGGGACTGTTGCAGATGTTGGAACACAAAAATGAATAGAGCAAAGTTCTTATCTTAGAGAATATCAAATGTTTAAGACTTGTGAGCACACACTTTGATACAAAGTTTTTTCTACTGTTATTTTTCCTACCCACCTCACACATACACACAAAATTCCCTACTTCCATCTCTGGATTTCCTCACTAACAGATTTTCGTCTTACTCTAGAAGGGCTTTTGGCAATAAGGCAACAAGTCATGGAATGAGTGAAATAATGAGAGAGACAGAGACAAAGAAAAAACTACCCACAATATTTTGGCAAACCCTAGAATAATTCCAGTTAGGTCAGAGAATCTTATAAGAAATTCTGTGACTTCACTGGAAGAAAAAGATCTTACCTACAAGTTAATATATTTAGATCCATTGTCAATGAACAGTAATTTCATATTCACAGAATGTCTATAAGTACCTTACTAAATAAAAATAAACTGGGGCTTCCCTGGTGGCCCAGTGGGTAGGGACGCCGCCTTGCAGTGCAAGGGGCGCCGGTTCAATCCCTGGCCTGGGAAGATCCCACGTGCCATGGAGCGGCTGGACCGATGTGTCCAATTACCGAGCCAGTGCTCTGCGACAACAGAGGCCACGGCGATGGGAGGCCCACACAGGCCAGGGAACAAGGATGGATGAAAGATGGACAAATGAAAGACCAATGGAATCGGCCCACCTGACCACCCTCCCTATCCCACCCACCCCAAAAAAAATAAATGTTAAAAAATAAATAAATAAATAAACTGGTAATTTTTTTCAAATTAGTCCCCCTTTCGGGCTCAGCAGTGAAGCGGTTTATCTCTGGATAAAGCCAGTAAGCAACTCTAACTTACTTACAATGAAAATATCAAGAAGCTTTGCTTCAGTTTAGTTTTAGTTCAATAAAATAACAGTTCTAGTTCAATTCTGGGAATATGGAAATATATTTACTAGTTTCTAATTCACATTCCCCTGGCTTTCTGATTATGATTTAAAATAAAGAATACTGAATTGCACTCATTTAAGTTTTCAGGCAACATTTTTAAACCCTTACTAAGTTTCAGGGACTGTTGCAGATGTTGGAACACAAAAATGAATAGAGCAAAGTTCTTATCTTAGAGAATATCAAAGTCTAGCTAGTAAACAATTAAGTGAACATGTGTAGTAATATGAAAAAAAACTGCAGTATCACAAGAAGTACAGTAAGAATTTCTTATAAGGCAATACTACCTTGGTTTATAGTGTCTTGATAGACCCCTAAGGGTATTGTCTACTAGAGGGCATCCTAAAATAATCAAAAAATGGTCACTAAACCTCATTCTACAGTCAATGGTCCTGTTTCCCCTCTTCTGGGTTGAGTAATATTATGCACTTGGAGGACTAAATGGAGCAAGCTGAATTGTTCTGAATAACAGAAAATAGCAACTGAGAGTCCCAATGGTATAGACAGACGTACAAGGCAGAAAACACAACTGGCCCAGGGCCATAACACACAACTCCAGAGAGCACCATACACCTCATTTTCTATGTGAATGGCACTGACCTAGGCAGTAGTCCTTAAAAAGCCAGAGGGACTGGGCAGTGCTGGGCAAAGAATCCCCAATGACCAAGAAGAAATTTGAGGCAAGAATAGAAATGTCCAGAAGGAATTTTTGTAGTTATTTGCCTTGGAATATAATGTAAACCTTCTACCACCTCCCTTCCAAAAGCATCTTTTCCCTTAAGACTTTTATACAAGGGAACTTGAATTTTTACTACTGGTTTTTGTTTCTGTGCAGTGGCTGAGGGTGGCAGTTATCATTTTAGGTTTTGTTGTGGTGATGGCCACTTTAGTTTGTGAGCCCTAAGCAGCACTGAACTTGGCATCCTGGGGACCCAGGGCATACAATGAGTGTGATGATGCTAGACCCAGAGGACAGGAGAAAAGATGTTATGTGAGTTACACAAAGTTATAACTTATAAAGTAATAAAAGCTAAAACAAAGGTGCTGTAAGAAAATAGAAAAAGAAGTACCTGCTTTGCCTCAGGGAAACAGAAGCATCACAGAGAAAGTGACTTTTGAAATGAGTTGTGAAGGATGAACAGTAGTTATCCAGGAAAGAAAAATAGGGACAGGCATTCAGCATACAAGAACAGGGACAAAGAGGGGCATTCACGGATCACCAAGAAGTCAAGACTTGTGGAGAAGGCATTCCTATTCCATTTCATACCACTAGTAGGCTTGCTCTGACAGCCTGTCACTGAAATCTATCAGTTACATACCATCTATGTTTGTTTAGAACAGGTGCCCCTATCTACCTACTACCCCATCTTATTTCCTTTAATCAATACCTCTTGAAAAAATTTGCTATTGCTCTGTACTAGATTCTGTATTTGGCCCTCAGTGCTTTTTCCCCTTCCCCAACTCATCCCATAGTTTTGTTGTGGATAGAGTAATATTATGCACTTGGAGGACTAAATGGAGCAAGCTGAATTGTTCTGAATAACAGAAAATAGCAACTGAGAGTCCCAATGGTATAGACAGACGTACAAGGCAGAAAACACAACTGGCCCAGGGCCATAACACACAACTCAGAGAGCACCATACACCTCATTTTCTATGTGAATGGCACTGACCTAGGCAGTAGTCCTTAAAAAGCCAGAGGGACTGGGCAGTGCTGGGCAAAGAATCCCCAATGACCAAGAAGAAATTTGAGGCAAGAATAGAAATGTCCAGAAGGAATTTTTGTAGTTATTTGCCTTGGAATATAATGTAAACCTTCTACCACCTCCTTCCAAAAGCATCTTTTCCCTTAAGACTTTTATACAAGGGAACTTGAATTTTTACTACTGGTTTTTGTTTCTGTGCAGTGGCTGAGGGTGGCAGTTATCATTTTAGGTTTTGTTGTGGTGATGGCCACTTTAGTTTGTGAGCCCTAAGCAGCACTGAACTTGGCATCCTGGGGACCCAGGGCATACAATGAGTGTGATGATGCTAGACCCAGAGGACAGGAGAAAAGATGTTATGTGAGTTACACAAAGTTATAACTTATAAAGTAATAAAAGCTAAAACAAAGGTGCTGTAAGAAAATAGAAAAAGAAGTACCTGCTTTGCCTCAGGGAAACAGAAGCATCACAGAGAAAGTGACTTTTGAAATGAGTTGTGAAGGATGAACAGTAGTTATCCAGGAAAGAAAAATAGGGACAGGCATTCAGCATACAAGAACAGGGACAAAGAGGGGCATTCACGGATCACCAAGAAGTCAAGACTTGTGGAGAAGGCATTCCTATTCCATTTCATACCACTAGTAGGCTTGCTCTGACAGCCTGTCACTGAAATCTATCAGTTACATACCATCTATGTTTGTTTAGAACAGGTGCCCCTATCTACCTACTACCCCATCTTATTTCCTTTAATCAATACCTCTTGAAAAAATTTGCTATTGCTCTGTACTAGATTCTGTATTTGGCCCTCAGTGCTTTTTCCCCTTCCCCAACTCATCCCATAGTTTTGTTGTGGATAGAGTACAGTCCCCCATCTCACTGACTTTTGGACTTGTCTTGAAGACTGTTTTAAATAACAGAATGTCGACAGATGGGTCAGTGCGCCAGTTCCAATCTACTGAAAGAGGTATCTTATGCTTCTGCCGCACTAAGCCACAAGTCCCAGAAGGAGATACATTGATATGGGCTGATACATTGTGTCCTCTACCCCACCAAATTCATGGAGTGATATCCTAATCCCCTTTGGTTCAAAATGTGACTATATTTGGAGACAGGGTTTTTTAACGTGCTGATTAAATTAAACCTAGACTGTTACAGTGGGCCATAATCCAATCTGCCTGGTGTCCTCATAAGAAGAGGAAATTGGACACACAAAGAGATAGACATAGGGAAAAAAAGGACAAAACGAGGAGACAGTAAGATATTGACAACTGCAAGCCAAGGAAAAAGGCCTCAAAAGAAACCAAACTTGCTGACCCTGTGATCTTGAATTCCAAGCCCCCAAAACTCTAAGAAAATTAATTTTTGTTGTTTAGACTATCATGGATGTGGTATTTTGTTACAGTAGCCATAACAAATTAAAACATATATGGAACCAACCTAACCTGCCTTGTAGTCCGAAGCAGAGCCAACACACAGATTCTTGAGCAAGAAATAGCACTTACAGTTGTAAACCACTGACATCTTGGGGTTGCTTGTTATGCATTATTATTGCAGCAAAAACTGACCAACACACTTCACACTGTTTACCTTCTAAATACACCATGAAGTTGCTTTTGAAATGGTGAAGGATGAACAGTAGTTATCCAGGAAAGAAAAATAGGGACAGGCATTCAGCATACAAGAACAGGGACAAAGAGGGGCATTCACGGATCACCAAGAAGTCAAGACTTGTGGAGAAGGCATTCCTATTCCATTTCATACCACTAGTAGGCTTGCTCTGACAGCCTGTCACTGAAATCTATCAGTTACATACCATCTATGTTTGTTTAGAACAGGTGCCCCTATCTACCTACTACCCCATCTTATTTCCTTTAATCAATACCTCTTGAAAAAATTTGCTATTGCTCTGTACTAGATTCTGTATTTGGCCCTCAGTGCTTTTTCCCCTTCCCCAACTCATCCCATAGTTTTGTTGTGGATAGAGTACAGTCCCCCATCTCACTGACTTTTGGACTTGTCTTGAAGACTGTTTTAAATAACAGAATGTCGACAGATGGGTCAGTGCGCCAGTTCCAATCTACTGAAAGAGGTATCTTATGCTTCTGCCGCACTAAGCCACAAGTCCCAGAAGGAGATACATTGATATGGGCTGATACATTGTGTCCTCTACCCCACCAAATTCATGGAGTGATATCCTAATCCCCTTTGGTTCAAAATGTGACTATATTTGGAGACAGGGTTTTTTAACGTGCTGATTAAATTAAACCTAGACTGTTACAGTGGGCCATAATCCAATCTGCCTGGTGTCCTCATAAGAAGAGGAAATTGGACACACAAAGAGATAGACATAGGAAAAAAAAGGACAAAACGAGGAGACAGTAAGATATTGACAACTGCAAGCCAAGGAAAAAGGCCTCAAAAGAAACCAAACTTGCTGACCCTGTGATCTTGAATTCCAAGCCCCCAAAACTCTAAGAAAATTAATTTTTGTTGTTTAGACTATCATGGATGTGGTATTTTGTTACAGTAGCCATAACAAATTAAAACATATATGGAACCAACCTAACCTGCCTTGTAGTCCGAAGCAGAGCCAACACACAGATTCTTGAGCAAGAAATAGCACTTACAGTTGTAAACCACTGACATCTTGGGGTTGCTTGTTATGCATTATTATTGCAGCAAAAACTGACCAACACACTTCACACTGTTTACCTTCTAAATACACCATGAAGTTGCTATTGCTAAAAAACATCATGTAATGTTGGTCTGAAACAATTAATAAAAAAAACAAACCAAAGCAGAAAACATCAACAATCTAAATGCCAATAGAGACAACTTTCTACTCTAGTTTGATTTTTATTTTACTTGCCCTTGGAGGTCATTTGGTATAGTCATTAAGACTGTAAGATCTAATTACTTGTATGTGGAACCTAAAAAATGAAGCAAACGAACTTACAGACTCACAGACACAAAATACAAATTTATTGTCGTCAAAGGGAAAACAAATGGGCAAGGATAAATTAGGATTTGAGATCAGTAGATACCAACTACTATATAAAACATACAAAAGACAAGGTCCTACTGTATAGCACATGGAACTATATTCAACATCTTATACTAAACCATAATGGAAAAGAATCTGAAAAAATTGTAACTGAATCTCTATGCTGTACAACAGAAACTAACAAAACATCGTAAATCAACTACAATTTTTAAAAATCCAAACAAAATGGGAAAATATTAAAAGGAAAAAAAAGATTGCAAGATCTAGAACCAGATTACCTAGGTTCAATTTCCTCTGGCTTCATCAATTACTAACTTTTCAGCCTTGGGCAAATTACTTAATTTCTCTCTATCTCTGTAAAGTGAGAATATAATAATATCTACCTAAGGGTTGTTAAGAAGATTAAATAAATGAATAAAAGAACTTGGACAAATGTTTGGCACACAGTATGTTTTCAATCACGTTCATTATTAGTACCAGTTCTCTGACTACATTGAGTATTACCTGCTTGCTCATATTCCTCTGTCACCTTCTACCCCACTCCAAAATCTCCACTATCCCCAAAACCTTAGGGATCTGTCTCTACCCTTTTCTCTTTTCATTCTGAACATTCTCCCAAGATGACCTTGTCCATTCCCACGCCTTTGCCAAACCTACTCAAATCTATACCTTTAGTCTAGACTCTTTCTGAACTCCAAATGCACACTTTCTACAGCCTACTAGACATCTCCAGGCTCTACCTTGCAGACTTCTGGTGAAATCTTACATCAGCTGAAGATAACCATTAGACAAACTATGACTCCTCAAGAGACATGAGACAGAACAGCATCTAAGTAAATATACTTAGTCTTCTAATCTAGTTTGATTGTTTTCTGAAACAATTAATAAAACAAACACACCAAAGCACAAAACATCAACAATCTAAATGCCAATAGAGACAACTTTCTACTCTAGTTTGATTTTTATTTTACTTGCCCTTGGAGGTCATTTGGTATAGTCATTAAGACTGTAAGATCTAATTACTTGTATGTGGAACCTAAAAAATGAAGCAAACGAACTTACAGACTCACAGACACAAAATACAAATTTATTGTCGTCAAAGGGAAAACAAATGGGCAAGGATAAATTAGGATTTGAGATCAGTAGATACCAACTACTATATAAAACATACAAAAGACAAGGTCCTACTGTATAGCACATGGAACTATATTCAACATCTTATACTAAACCATAATGGAAAAGAATCTGAAAAAATTGTAACTGAATCTCTATGCTGTACAACAGAAACTAACAAAACATCGTAAATCAACTACAATTTTTAAAAATCCAAACAAAATGGGAAAATATTAAAAGGAAAAAAAAAGATTGCAAGATCTAGAACCAGATTACCTAGGTTCAATTTCCTCTGGCTTCATCAATTACTAACTTTTCAGCCTTGGGCAAATTACTTAATTTCTCTCTATCTCTGTAAAGTGAGAATATAATAATATCTACCTAAGGGTTGTTAAGAAGATTAAATAAATGAATAAAAGAACTTGGACAAATGTTTGGCACACAGTATGTTTTCAATCACGTTCATTATTAGTACCAGTTCTCTGACTACATTGAGTATTACCTGCTTGCTCATATTCCTCTGTCACCTTCTACCCCACTCCAAAATCTCCACTATCCCCAAAACCTTAGGGATCTGTCTCTACCCTTTTCTCTTTTCATTCTGAACATTCTCCCAAGATGACCTTGTCCATTCCCACGCCTTTGCCAAACCTACTCAAATCTATACCTTTAGTCTAGACTCTTTCTGAACTCCAAATGCACACTTTCTACAGCCTACTAGACATCTCCAGGCTCTACCTTGCAGACTTCTGGTGAAATCTTACATCAGCTGAAGATAACCATTAGACAAACTATGACTCCTCAAGAGACATGAGACAGAACAGCATCTAAGTAAATATACTTAGGTCTTCTATGCCTTCATTAAAATAATGCCTTAGTGAAAACCCAAAGGCATGCTAAAGTCATAAGAGGTAATAATAATAATACTTACAGAGATCCACATTCTTTTCCAAATATTTTGCATGCATTAATCTATACAAACTCTATGAGCATTAGCCCTGTTAGACAAATAAGGAAACCAAGGCACAAGAATCTTACAAAATCTATATCATATAGCTGGAAATCACATTGTTTTAAACCAGGCAGGCAGTCAGACTCTAGAGTCCACCATCTTAACCATTATATTTTACTTTCAGAAATAAGGCCTGAACAATTTTTCAGGTACTAAAACAAGCACAACTATTTTTTTGTTTAATGATATTAATGGCTAACATTTTGGAGGCCAGGTACTCTTTCAAGTAAAATGCTTTACACATGTTAATGTGTCTGATTTTTCAACAGTGCTATGATGTAGGTCTTGGTATTGTGTCCACCCAACAAATGAGGAAACGAAGGCCCAGAGAAAGAGTAAGTAGCCTGAAGTCACACAGCAGTAAAAGCAGAAATAGGACCCAAACCTGGCAGTCCCATACCAGCCACTGTTGCCTCAGGAGACAGCATTAAACTTCCTCTTGAGTAACTGTTGGCATTTCCACTCTGGTACCACACACCAGTATGACAGATGCCACTGGAAGAAGGCCTCCCAGTTCCAGTCTCCACAAGGGCCTACTACTGGGGACAAACACAGGCTCTCTCTCCATCTCTCTATGGAACTGCATGAATCTCATCACTAATTCTGCTTGTGTGGCTCTGCTCCATCTTCTCTACACTCAGCTTCCTCTAACTTGAGGTTATGGCTCTATCATAATTTTAGTTCATCTGACACTGGTTTGCCACGTGCTCACTCAGACCTCCTCCACTACACGCTCCTTTAGCTCAGCTCCCTACAGGTAACTACACTTTCTACAGCCTACTAGACATCTCCAGGCTCTACCTTGCAGACTTCTGGTGAAATCTTACATCAGCTGAAGATAACCATTAGACAAACTATGACTCCTCAAGAGACATGAGACAGAACAGCATCTAAGTAAATATACTTAGGTCTTCTATGCCTTCATTAAAATAATGCCTTAGTGAAAACCCAAAGGCATGCTAAAGTCATAAGAGGTAATAATAATAATACTTACGGAGATCCACATTCTTTTCCAAATATTTTGCATGCATTAATCTATACAAACTCTATGAGCATTAGCCCTGTTAGACAAATAAGGAAACCAAGGCACAAGAATCTTACAAAATCTATATCATATAGCTGGAAATCACATTGTTTTAAACCAGGCAGGCAGTCAGACTCTAGAGTCCACCATCTTAACCATTATATTTTACTTTCAGAAATAAGGCCTGAACAATTTTTCAGGTACTAAAACAAGCACAACTATTTTTTTGTTTAATGATATTAATGGCTAACATTTTGGAGGCCAGGTACTCTTTCAAGTAAAATGCTTTACACATGTTAATGTGTCTGATTTTTCAACAGTGCTATGATGTAGGTCTTGGTATTGTGTCCACCCAACAAATGAGGAAACGAAGGCCCAGAGAAAGAGTAAGTAGCCTGAAGTCACACAGCAGTAAAAGCAGAAATAGGACCCAAACCTGGCAGTCCCATACCAGCCACTGTTGCCTCAGGAGACAGCATTAAACTTCCTCTTGAGTAACTGTTGGCATTTCCACTCTGGTACCACACACCAGTATGACAGATGCCACTGGAAGAAGGCCTCCCAGTTCCAGTCTCCACAAGGGCCTACTACTGGGGACAAACACAGGCTCTCTCTCCATCTCTCTATGGAACTGCATGAATCTCATCACTAATTCTGCTTGTGTGGCTCTGCTCCATCTTCTCTACACTCAGCTTCCTCTAACTTGAGGTTATGGCTCTATCATAATTTTAGTTCATCTGACACTGGTTTGCCACGTGCTCACTCAGACCTCCTCCACTACACGCTCCTTTAGCTCAGCTCCCTACAGGTAACTACAGTTCCTGTCTCTGAGTCAAGATTCCAGAAACAGAAAACTGGATCTGTCCCTGGTCAGCCAGTGGAATGGGTGACTCTGATAAGGTGTCCATCTCAATCAGCTGTGCTAGATGGCAAGCTGGACTCATGCAGTGGGAGAATTAGAAATACTCAGCCGAGAAAAGAGAAAATTTAAGAGGAAAAGTGACTTAAACTATGAACAAACCATCATACGAAGAAACTTTCTACCTTCTCCCCACCTTTCCTTTAATGGTCAGAGTGGCAATCTCCACATTACTGATGTCCTGAAGCAGAAACAATGAGGAAGGTCTATAAGAGATTTCTGCCTAGGCAAGATGGTGACTTTAGATGACCTCTAAGGTTCCTATGAATCTGTGGAAAATAAGGATTAGTTGAAAATGTACTGAAAGCACCTTATATAAGTATTTTAAATGTCATCCGGAACACCAGCTTTCATATTGTTGAGGCTTCTCCACCCAATCAGGAAGTCACACTGAGATGGGGTGTGCAAACGAAAGGCAAAAGGAGGCACTGTACAAGAAGGAATTTCACCAACCCCACCCTCATGGCCATAAGGCCACCCTAATAAAATAAAATTAAATTCCATCCATTAGAATTACAATTACATGTAATTATTTATTTCTAGAACTCCTTGAATGTCTCACCTTTTAAGGGATCTGCAATCACTTATGACTGGATTCCAACTGCTAAAGATTTATCTACTAGCTATCCTGTAATTTTAGCCATGTGAGGTGCTGTATCTGACCACAAGCAGGATACAGAGTCACATTGCCCCTAAGAAGGGAGGATGCACTCACATTGTAACAAATGAGTGCGGCAGAGGAGGAGGTCAGGGAGACATCTATTTCATGCAAGTATATACAGGGCTTTGGAAACCATTCTCTACAGTGAAACATTATGACCTAGACCTTACACTATGCACAGAGGTTGGTATATGAGTATTCCACCTACACAGCATGGACAAAGACACAGATATTAGGTGCTAGAGAGGCAAAATATGAGACGGCATTATTTGGAGAACAGTGGATAGTCTTGCATGGCTAGAAGATGGGAGTGTAGGGAGAAGAAAGACAGGAGAAAGACTACCAGGAACATAGGAATATATATGTTTGAAAATGTAGGCTGGAGGGCCTTGACTTAAAAGATATAGTGGGTAAGGACACCGCCTTGCAGTGCAAGGGGCCCCGGTTCGATCCCTGGCCTGGGAAGATCCCACGTGCCGCGGAGCGGCTGGACTGATGTGTCCAATTACCGAGCCAGAGCTCTGGCGCACGTGCGCCCAGAGCCGGTGCTCTGCAGCGACAGACACCACCACGATGGGAGGCCCACAGGAGCCAAGGAACAAAGACGGATGAAAATAGAGAAATGAAAGACCAATGGAGGTGGCCCGCCCGCTCCCCTCCCTCCCCAACCCAACCCCTGCCCAAAATAAATATAAATAAATAAATCTTAAAAAAAAAAAAAAAAAAAGATAATTCCAAACAGAGAAGGTATCTGTAATCATAACAATGAACTTCAAATCCAGTCTACTAAACATCCAAGTTAAAAAGTACTAATGAGCAGGGATGTATCCAGTATTTGATTCTAACAGACTCCTGAAGTCAATAAGGGGGATCCTTAAAAGACCATATCCCTGCCTTCAAGACACACCACACATAACCCTCGAGAGAATGCTATAACTGGGGCATCCAAGGCAATAGGTTGCACAAATTTTTTCCTGAACAAGAGCAGCACCCATGCTTGCCAAAACTGCCTCTCAAACAACTTCACCAGTCCCACATGTGACCTGACCCTGAATAAAGATCTCTTTCTACACGCCCTTGCAAAAGTTAACTATAAAAATGTTGTGCCCGTCAACCAGCACGTTTAATTCAGCAGCAGCACTTAAATCTGCCTCTCATTTTCTTACCACTTGCCTAAAATTCCAGAGGACGGGGTTATTGTTAAACAGCAGCAAGCATTATTTTCACAGTAGTACACATTAATAATAATTCAGTGCAGTGTCATGGAAGCCTGTAGGCTCTTAGCTGAATTTATTTGAAAAATAAAGTTTGTGGTTTTCCTGAAGAATATTAGGTGAGAGAGGCAAAATATGAGACGGCATTATTTGGAGAACAGTGGATAGTCTTGCATGGCTAGAAGATGGGAGTGTAGGGAGAAGAAAGACAGGAGAAAGACTACCAGGAACATAGGAATATATATGTTTGAAAATGTAGGCTGGAGGGCCTTGACTTAAAAGATATAGTGGGTAAGGACACCGCCTTGCAGTGCAAGGGGCCCCGGTTCGATCCCTGGCCTGGGAAGATCCCACGTGCCGCGGAGCGGCTGGACTGATGTGTCCAATTACCGAGCCAGAGCTCTGGCGCACGTGCGCCCAGAGCCGGTGCTCTGCAGCGACAGACACCACCACGATGGGAGGCCCACAGGAGCCAAGGAACAAAGACGGATGAAAATAGAGAAATGAAAGACCAATGGAGGTGGCCCGCCCGCTCCCCTCCCTCCCCAACCCAACCCCTGCCCAAAATAAATATAAATAAATAAATCTTAAAAAAAAAAAAAAAAAAGATAATTCCAAACAGAGAAGGTATCTGTAATCATAACAATGAACTTCAAATCCAGTCTACTAAACATCCAAGTTAAAAAGTACTAATGAGCAGGGATGTATCCAGTATTTGATTCTAACAGACTCCTGAAGTCAATAAGGGGGATCCTTAAAAGACCATATCCCTGCCTTCAAGACACACCACACATAACCCTCGAGAGAATGCTATAACTGGGGCATCCAAGGCAATAGGTTGCACAAATTTTTTCCTGAACAAGAGCAGCACCCATGCTTGCCAAAACTGCCTCTCAAACAACTTCACCAGTCCCACATGTGACCTGACCCTGAATAAAGATCTCTTTCTACACGCCCTTGCAAAAGTTAACTATAAAAATGTTGTGCCCGTCAACCAGCACGTTTAATTCAGCAGCAGCACTTAAATCTGCCTCTCATTTTCTTACCACTTGCCTAAAATTCCAGAGGACGGGGTTATTGTTAAACAGCAGCAAGCATTATTTTCACAGTAGTACACATTAATAATAATTCAGTGCAGTGTCATGGAAGCCTGTGGGCTCTTAGCTGAATTTATTTGAAAAATAAAGTTTGTGGTTTTTTTCCCTGAAGATATTTACTTAAGTCAGCATGGAACTCTTGTAAAGGTAACTACCAATAAGTCACAACTACCCAAGGAGCAGTCTTATTTTTTTAATTCACTGCTCACCATGACAACATAATAAACACACCTTTAGAGGCCCATACATGCCCAACTACTGAAAATGTCATAGTTTCTCCTCATGTTCCTCCCAGGCATAGACTTCAACTGATTTTTTTGACTCTCTGAAATTCTAGTAAAACACAAATTTTCAACTGCAAACCACTACAAATAATTCTGTGATAAATGAGCAACATGAGCCTTATTTCGTAATCCACTAATAATCACTAAGCTCCTTTTCTATTTAAAAAAATTGCAAACCATCAAGTCAATATGGTTTTGACATCTGTCTTTTCAATTTTTGTTTAGAGTTCTCTTAGATGTTCCTGTACCCTTTCATAAATGACTAATAGGAAAGATACAAGACTAATAGGAAACACAACTTTATGTAACTTCGTTGACGGTTGGTTTCAGTTAACAGCTGGTCTTTAAACTACCCAACATAAAAGCATATATTTCAGGGGGAATAAATGACCCCAAAACTGCTTCATAAAATAAATTATTTCATTTTTCAAAGCTTTAGGATTATTTGAGAGGCTATAGTACTAAAAAGTCCCTAGAGTTGGATGTTTTAAGAAAGTTAAGTTTCCACCTTTAAATATCAGAAATGAGAGATTTTATAATACAATAAGTATCAGAAGTAAAATACAATTCACATAAGAAAAAAAGTAAGCCTCTGTAAAAAGTTTTTCCTTCCAACATTGAACTGTGGACCTAAAATCACAGCAAACAACTATGACAGTCTTTCTACAATGGTTGCCCAGAAATTCAAATTAGTCAAAGCTTTGGGCTTCCATATATTCAGGCTGGTAACAGTGCTTTCTCTGCTACCCAACAGCTGCTCCTTTTTGGTTGAGGAAATACTACAAGAAGCATACCATGAAACACAACGTTCAATTTTCCACCATCCTCTGGACAGATGCAATCCCTTTCTAAGTACACAGAATATAGCATAAAGGACATAAAAGATATGACTTCTTTATTCAATGATTGCTTTTTTTCTTTCTCTCTCCCATATCTTCTATACAAGTGAATTTGCTTTTGGTGTGGAGAGTAAGGAGCAGATAACTTTGCTTCAAGAAAATGTTAGGTAGTTTCAAGAAGAATGTCTAACTATCAGTATCTCTCAGAAAATATAAAAAAAAACCCATCTCTCACTAGAAGCTTCTCACTGGGCTCATCTCTCCTTATGAAGTCTGCCAGGCCCTCACATACCAGGAGTGGTTTGCTTTCTCTCCAACAGGGATAATGGGCTTTTCAGCAGTTCTGCCAAATTGCTGACAAAAGGACCTATTCCCCCTTCCTATGAAAAGAAACTGTTAGTGACAGAAGCAAGAGAACTTTAACCACTAAATTATACATTGCAAAGATAAACGAAACTCCTTTTCTAATAATCACTAAGCTCCTTTTCTATTTAAAAAAATTGCAAACCATCAAGTCAATATGGTTTTGACATCTGTCTTTTCAATTTTTGTTTAGAGTTCTCTTAGATGTTCCTGTACCCTTTCATAAATGACTAATAGGAAAGATACAAGACTAATAGGAAACACAACTTTATGTAACTTCGTTGACGGTTGGTTTCAGTTAACAGCTGGTCTTTAAACTACCCAACATAAAAGCATATATTTCAGGGGGAATAAATGACCCCAAAACTGCTTCATAAAATAAATTATTTCATTTTTCAAAGCTTTAGGATTATTTGAGAGGCTATAGTACTAAAAAGTCCCTAGAGTTGGATGTTTTAAGAAAGTTAAGTTTCCACCTTTAAATATCAGAAATGAGAGATTTTATAATACAATAAGTATCAGAAGTAAAATACAATTCACATAAGAAAAAAAGTAAGCCTCTGTAAAAAGTTTTTCCTTCCAACATTGAACTGTGGACCTAAAATCACAGCAAACAACTATGACAGTCTTTCTACAATGGTTGCCCAGAAATTCAAATTAGTCAAAGCTTTGGGCTTCCATATATTCAGGCTGGTAACAGTGCTTTCTCTGCTACCCAACAGCTGCTCCTTTTTGGTTGAGGAAATACTACAAGAAGCATACCATGAAACACAACGTTCAATTTTCCACCATCCTCTGGACAGATGCAATCCCTTTCTAAGTACACAGAATATAGCATAAAGGACATAAAAGATATGACTTCTTTATTCAATGATTGCTTTTTCTTTCTCTCTCCCATATCTTCTATACAAGTGAATTTGCTTTTGGTGTGGAGAGTAAGGAGCAGATAACTTTGCTTCAAGAAAATGTTAGGTAGTTTCAAGAAGAATGTCTAACTATCAGTATCTCTCAGAAAATATAAAAAAAAACCCATCTCTCACTAGAAGCTTCTCACTGGGCTCATCTCTCCTTATGAAGTCTGCCAGGCCCTCACATACCAGGAGTGGTTTGCTTTCTCTCCAACAGGGATAATGGGCTTTTCAGCAGTTCTGCCAAATTGCTGACAAAAGGACCTATTCCCCCTTCCTATGAAAAGAAACTGTTAGTGACAGAAGCAAGAGAACTTTAACCACTAAATTATACATTGCAAAGATAAACGAAACTCCCACATAATTTTGTTCCAAATTCCTTCCTAGCTAAAAGTCTTTAAGAATGGCCAAAAGCACCTGGCCCAAAATTTGTTTCCCTAATTTTTCATGTCTTCTGTCTTACCACTGTCTTTTGAACATACTATTTTTCATCAGTACATCAATAAGAGAATAGTTAATTATTGTATAATTGGGAAATGCCAAGAGATTTTATTTGAGAGCTCTTGTATTTTCCTAAGACTAAATTAACTATATAACTTGCTCCATTAGGAACAGCACTCAAGATTTACTATTTGTGTTCATTTTCCCAAAAGTATAAGCACTACCACTGTCTCTGATTCCAAGTCATTGACCTTTTCCCCAATAATCTTTGTGTCCAGAACATTGTCATGCACAGGTGAGCACTTAATAAATACTATTCGATGATAGATGTACTCAATTATAGAATATTCAGAAATGCTCCATTTTGTAAGTCTCCTAAAGAACAAAACTGTTGTAGTCTTTACATCCATTTTAGTTCAAAGTCTGACTAATTCATTTTTAAATTCCATAAATGTTATAATTAATGCTCTGTGTATCATACCTACCCACCTAGAACACAAAATACAAACTCAAATACAAAGAGCATTGAAAAAAAAAAATGTGTACTGGAACTGATTTTGCTTTCCAGTATCAAAATTCAGATGATGTATTCTTTAATACGAGAAATGTGCAGTTTTCAAAAGTCCAAATTTTTATGCTCTTTACTGAACAAATAAAACCTACATTATTTAAGGTTCCCATCTACTCCCTTCTGAAGCCAAAAAGAGCACACACACACACACACACACACACACACATGAAGCACTATTCAAACGACTGGAAATTAATACCACAAATATGTTGAGAGTTAACTATTGTGTGTTGAAGGTAAAACACATAGCACCTTTTACAGCCAGCTGTTCCAGGTGCATCATCAGTGTTTTCCCGTTACCAATTTATCATTAAGTGTGGATGGGGGTGGTGCCAAGCTGCCACCAGAGAAACCTGGCATGCCCAAGTTTAGAGAGAAAGGAACAGAGAATGTGTCTTGGTTATAGAACAAAAGAATTCGTTTTATCACTTGCCTTTACCGCACTAAATTATACATTGCAAAGATAAACGAAACTCCCACATAATTTTGTTCCAAATTCCTTCCTAGCTAAAAGTCTTTAAGAATGGCCAAAAGCACCTGGCCCAAAATTTGTTTCCCTAATTTTTCATGTCTTCTGTCTTACCACTGTCTTTTGAACATACTATTTTTCATCAGTACATCAATAAGAGAATAGTTAATTATTGTATAATTGGGAAATGCCAAGAGATTTTATTTGAGAGCTCTTGTATTTTCCTAAGACTAAATTAACTATATAACTTGCTCCATTAGGAACAGCACTCAAGATTTACTATTTGTGTTCATTTTCCCAAAAGTATAAGCACTACCACTGTCTCTGATTCCAAGTCATTGACCTTTTCCCCAATAATCTTTGTGTCCAGAACATTGTCATGCACAGGTGAGCACTTAATAAATACTATTCGATGATGGATGTACTCAATTATAGAATATTCAGAAATGCTCCATTTTGTAAGTCTCCTAAAGAACAAAACTGTTGTAGTCTTTACATCCATTTTAGTTCAAAGTCTGACTAATTCATTTTTAAATTCCATAAATGTTATAATTAATGCTCTGTGTATCATACCTACCCACCTAGAACACAAAATACAAACTCAAATACAAAGAGCATTGAAAAAAAAAAATGTGTACTGGAACTGATTTTGCTTTCCAGTATCAAAATTCAGATGATGTATTCTTTAATACGAGAAATGTGCAGTTTTCAAAAGTCCAAATTTTTATGCTCTTTACTGAACAAATAAAACCTACATTATTTAAGGTTCCCATCTACTCCCTTCTGAAGCCAAAAAGAGCACACACACACACACACACACACACACACATGAAGCACTATTCAAACGACTGGAAATTAATACCACAAATATGTTGAGAGTTAACTATTGTGTGTTGAAGGTAAACACATAGCACCTTTTACAGCCAGCTGTTCCAGGTGCATCATCAGTGTTTTCCCGTTACCAATTTATCATTAAGTGTGGATGGGGGTGGTGCCAAGCTGCCACCAGAGAAACCTGGCATGCCCAAGTTTAGAGAGAAAGGAACAGAGAATGTGTCTTGGTTATAGAACAAAAGAATTCGTTTTATCACTTGCCTTTACCGCTGGAGAAAATGGCTCCTGGTGTGCTGAACTCCATGATAAATGTGCCCCCTCTAGTTCTTTATTGCCTCTGTAAATCACAGGACTGACAGCAGTTAATAAGAAAAGCTTTTGAGTGGTTTTGAAGTTTTGCTTTGTACAAATAAAGTCTCATATTAAAGATTTTGCTAGTCCTCAAGGTACAGAAAAAGCAGCATGCATGGAACTTCCATACTTTTAACTGTTTGTCTCCTCTTCTAAAATTTCTAACCAAAAAAAAAAAAAAAGAAGAAGAAAACCTTTCAGACATGTGCATTGAAAAAATAAAAGCAGATCATAATTGAAATGGCTCTGTATATTCAGAGAGTTGCCGGTGCTGTTCAAATTACCACCTCTTCTAGTTTTCATAAGCTTGGATATTCGGATAAATACCAGAAAAGATATGTGGTGGAAAGAAGGCTGTTACAGTAGATTTATTATTACATTTCTGACCATAATTGTATGTTTTACCTCTTTTAGCCAAGGCAAATTTTGGTGTGGTGCTGAGAAAGAGAGTGCTAAATTCCAATGAATCGATCAGCTGTAAATTCAATCACAGGTCCTGGGATCCTGAAATTCTGAAACTGTGCTTCAGAATATAATTGACATTAAAAGGAGTAACTAAGCAACTTCACTGAGCAGGCTTTTCTCCAAGGAGATTAAAATGTTTTGCCACAGAGCCTTCCAAAGTTCTAACAAGCAACCTTTCCTGGTACTTTCTTGCAGATGAAGCTGACGCACAAGAAAACAAGAAATACCTTTTCCTGAGTATCACTAAGTTCTCCACAGAGCCAAAAAGGACTAGAATTGGTTTTCTTCTTATAAGATCTCATTTATTTTACAACACACAAAGTAAGAATTCTGAATGCATTATATTCTGACAGTATCTCCACAGCAGAGAGAAGGGATAGTTAAATTTAAATTGGCTGAATAACTATCTGTATACAGAAACCGGCCAGTTTACAATGTTGGGTTCAACTTCTCTTTACTGCAAGCAACAGGGTGAATGAAAAGCAGACTTTCGAATTATCTATTTGTGGCAGGTTGCAGTTTGGTAGGCATAAAGTTAAAAGGGGCTAAACAATAGCTAAGTTCAACATAGGCTTTTAGAACATTCAGATTAAGTACGCATTTTACAGTAGTGTATATCCGGGACCTTGCTATACCATTAGGATTTCAGTAAATGACATTTTACTGAAACAAAACAGAACTAATGTCCCAGAGATTTTTTTGCCTTTTCTATAGTTTACTCTATCCTGGTCTAACTCTGGGAAATTCTTTCCAAAGTAAATTTCCTTAACCCACTGTCCCAAGTAAGAATGAGCTCTTCCAGGGCTCTCTGCTGAGATTTCCAATGTGCACAGGTCAGCCTGAAATCATCTGCGGTAGTCATCGCAGCAAAGCTTGGAGAGCTCAGACTCAGTCATCAGTTCTCAGACTACTGGAGGCAAAAGAAAGATGTGTGTTTACCTTATAGAGATTATCCTGTGAGACTCAAAACCTCACCTGTGCTATGAACTCTAGTGAAAACACTGAAGTATTTCTGGATTATCAGGACAAATTTCTTTAAATCTCTGATTGAGTTGACCAGAAACCTAACCCAGGTCTCAGCCAAGGCAATTTTGGGGCGAAAAGATGCTAAATTCAATGAATCGATCAGCTGTAAATTCAATCACAGGTCCTGGGATCCTGAAATTCTGAAACTGTGCTTCAGAATATAATTGACATTAAAAGGAGTAACTAAGCAACTTCACTGAGCAGGCTTTTCTCCAAGGAGATTAAAATGTTTTGCCACAGAGCCTTCCAAAGTTCTAACAAGCAACCTTTCCTGGTACTTTCTTGCAGATGAAGCTGACGCACAAGAAAACAAGAAATACCTTTTCCTGAGTATCACTAAGTTCTCCACAGAGCCAAAAAGGAGTAGAATTGGTTTTCTTCTTATAAGATCTCATTTATTTTACAACACACAAAGTAAGAATTCTGAATGCATTATATTCTGACAGTATCTCCACAGCAGAGAGAAGGGATAGTTAAATTTAAATTGGCTGAATAACTATCTGTATACAGAAACCGGCCAGTTTACAATGTTGGGTTCAACTTCTCTTTACTGCAAGCAACAGGGTGAATGAAAAGCAGACTTTCGAATTATCTATTTGTGGCAGGTTGCAGTTTGGTAGGCATAAAGTTAAAAGGGGCTAAACAATAGCTAAGTTCAACATAGGCTTTTAGAACATTCAGATTAAGTACGCATTTTACAGTAGTGTATATCCGGGACCTTGCTATACCATTAGGATTTCAGTAAATGACATTTTACTGAAACAAAACAGAACTAATGTCCCAGAGATTTTTTTGCCTTTTCTATAGTTTACTCTATCCTGGTCTAACTCTGGGAAATTCTTTCCAAAGTAAATTTCCTTAACCCACTGTCCCAAGTAAGAATGAGCTCTTCCAGGGCTCTCTGCTGAGATTTCCAATGTGCACAGGTCAGCCTGAAATCATCTGCGGTAGTCATCGCAGCAAAGCTTGGAGAGCTCAGACTCAGTCATCAGTTCTCAGACTACTGGAGGCAAAAGAAAGATGTGTGTTTACCTTATAGAGATTATCCTGTGAGACTCAAAACCTCACCTGTGCTATGAACTCTAGTGAAAACACTGAAGTATTTCTGGATTATCAGGACAAATTTCTTTAAATCTCTGATTGAGTTGACCAGAAACCTAACCCAGGTCTCTGAAGATAAAGGAGTCATGTTAAGAAACTCAGATTGGTCAAATATCACATAGTCAAGTGAAACTATTCAAGAGGGCATCCCTGTAGATTTATAGCACACTTGAAATTTAAGAAACTGATAAGATAGAATGGGCACTAGAATGCATGAATATCAACCCAACTGCCCAGGGTTTTGAACAGTAAGGCCCATGCTAGGCCATTTCAGAAGGCAACAAACCAGAACCCAAAGGACCAGAGACTCCTGTGCTTCATCAGAGCTGGGCGCAAGTTTATGCTTAGCCACTTTCTAGTTTTGTGACCTGACAAATAACGTAATGAGTCTAAGTCCCTTTAAATCTATCTCCTAGGACTGGGGTCTGGTTAGGTTTATAAAGTACCTGCAGAATGCCCCACAGAGATCAGGTATCCAGTAAAACACAAGCCAACTTATTCAACAAGTATATGCCAGGAAGAGCTCTTTACATGCTGTTTCATTTCATCCCCACAGCAATTTAGGTTATTCAGGACACCCCCCTTCCTTTACACACACAGACATACAAAATAGTTTTCCATGTAATCTGAATTCAGTAGACAAACATCAACCTATTCCTTCACTCCATCTTGTAGAACCTAAGCAAAGATAAGAATAAGGGGGTTGTGGGCACTAAGATTTTTGTGTGCTTTTCAACAAGGTATAAAAATATTAATAATCTGAAGTGTTGACAGGGCAGAAGAAAGCAGTTGGACAGGAATACATTCAACTCTGGGAATTTTTCTTTCCAAAGGGAATTTTTAAATTTCCTTAACCCACTGTCCCAAGTAAGAATGAGCTCTTCCAGGGCTCTCTGCTGAGATTTCCAATGTGCACAGGTCAGCCTGAAATCATCTGCGGTAGTCATCGCAGCAAAGCTTGGAGAGCTCAGACTCAGTCATCAGTTCTCAGACTACTGGAGGCAAAAGAAAGATGTGTGTTTACCTTATAGAGATTATCCTGTGAGACTCAAAACCTCACCTGTGCTATGAACTCTAGTGAAAACACTGAAGTATTTCTGGATTATCAGGACAAATTTCTTTAAATCTCTGATTGAGTTGACCAGAAACCTAACCCAGGTCTCTGAAGATAAAGGAGTCATGTTAAGAAACTCAGATTGGTCAAATATCACATAGTCAAGTGAAACTATTCAAGAGGGCATCCCTGTAGATTTATAGCACACTTGAAATTTAAGAAACTGATAAGATAGAATGGGCACTAGAATGCATGAATATCAACCCAACTGCCCAGGGTTTTGAACAGTAAGGCCCATGCTAGGCCATTTCAGAAGGCAACAAACCAGAACCCAAAGGACCAGAGACTCCTGTGCTTCATCAGAGCTGGGCGCAAGTTTATGCTTAGCCACTTTCTAGTTTTGTGACCTGACAAATAACGTAATGAGTCTAAGTCCCTTTAAATCTATCTCCTAGGACTGGGGTCTGGTTAGGTTTATAAAGTACCTGCAGAATGCCCCACAGAGATCAGGTATCCAGTAAAACACAAGCCAACTTATTCAACAAGTATATGCCAGGAAGAGCTCTTTACATGCTGTTTCATTTCATCCCCACAGCAATTTAGGTTATTCAGGACACCCCCCTTCCTTTACACACACAGACATACAAAATAGTTTTCCATGTAATCTGAATTCAGTAGACAAACATCAACCTATTCCTTCACTCCATCTTGTAGAACCTAAGCAAAGATAAGAATAAGGGGGTTGTGGGCACTAAGATTTTTGTGTGCTTTTCAACAAGGTATAAAAATATTAATAATCTGAAGTGTTGACAGGGCAGAAGAAAGCAGTTGGACAGGAATACATTGGGGTTTCAGAAATATTGGCAATATTCTAACACCTTAGCTGGAAAGCAAACACATTTTACTTCATTGTTCTTTATATATCACACACATACATAAAGGTGTATCGAACATTTCAAATTTTTCAAAATCTTTTGTATTACAGAAACAGTGAAAAAAATCAGAGGGAGAGAGAGATGATTAGGCAGAGCACAAAGGATTTTTAGGGCAGTGAAACTATTCTATGTGATACTATAATGGCAGACACATGTCATTATACATTTATCAAAATCCATAGAATGTACAACATCAAGAGTGAACATTAATGCAAACTACGGATTTTGAGTGACAGCTACATGCCAATGCTGGTTCATCAATTGTAATAAATGTAGCACTCTGACACAGGATGTTGGTTGTAGGGAAACTAAAACTGAACTAAAAACTAAAATCCATTAAAAAAAAAAAAAAAAAAGGCTTCTGTATTGCTAGCCCCTCTACCTCTGAATGCTGATCTCTCTCTGTTAAAAACCTATTTTAAGTGACACCTCCATAAGGCCTTCCCTGGCTCTTCCTCTTGCCACAGAGGAACCTACTACTCTTCCCTATGCTGCCACAGCTCCTGAACCTTTATTCCAACCCTTCCATGGGAAATGTACCATATGTACTCATCCACTACCTTTCCTTCACTGAGGGAAAGAAGGGCATCATCTTGGTATTCTTTCTATGTCAAGTGCAAGAGTGTCTTACACATAATAGCCCAAATCTACCTAGGACTGGGGTCTGTAAGTACCTGCAGAATGCCCCACAGAGATCAGGTATCCAGTAAAACACAAGTATAAAGTAGCCAGGAAGAGCTCTTTACATGCTGTTTCATTTCATCCCCACAGCAATTTAGGTTATTCAGGACACCCCCCTTCCTTTACACACACAGACATACAAAATAGTTTTCCATGTAATCTGAATTCAGTAGACAAACATCAACCTATTCCTTCACTCCATCTTGTAGAACCTAAGCAAAGATAAGAATAAGGGGGTTGTGGGCACTAAGATTTTTGTGTGCTTTTCAACAAGGTATAAAAATATTAATAATCTGAAGTGTTGACAGGGCAGAAGAAAGCAGTTGGACAGGAATACATTGGGGTTTCAGAAATATTGGCAATATTCTAACACCTTAGCTGGAAAGCAAACACATTTTACTTCATTGTTCTTTATATATCACACACATACATAAAGGTGTATCGAACATTTCAAATTTTTCAAAATCTTTTGTATTACAGAAACAGTGAAAAAAATCAGAGGGAGAGAGAGATGATTAGGCAGAGCACAAAGGATTTTTAGGGCAGTGAAACTATTCTATGTGATACTATAATGGCAGACACATGTCATTATACATTTATCAAAATCCATAGAATGTACAACATCAAGAGTGAACATTAATGCAAACTACGGATTTTGAGTGACAGCTACATGCCAATGCTGGTTCATCAATTGTAATAAATGTAGCACTCTGACACAGGATGTTGGTTGTAGGGAAACTAAAACTGAACTAAAAACTAAAATCCATTAAAAAAAAAAAAAAAAAAAGGCTTCTGTATTGCTAGCCCCTCTACCTCTGAATGCTGATCTCTCTCTGTTAAAAACCTATTTTAAGTGACACCTCCATAAGGCCTTCCCTGGCTCTTCCTCTTGCCACAGAGGAACCTACTACTCTTCCCTATGCTGCCACAGCTCCTGAACCTTTATTCCAACCCTTCCATGGGAAATGTACCATATGTACTCATCCACTACCTTTCCTTCACTGAGGGAAAGAAGGGCATCATCTTGGTATTCTTTCTATGTCAAGTGCAAGAGTGTCTTACACATAACAGATCCTCAATATACCTTAAGTTATTTCATAAGTCATAAGCCATATAATATATAAATGAATATAGAATAATCAATAATGTTACAACCCAATCTGATTTTTAGCCTCAAAGAAGTTAATTCTACAAAGATGCTTCCAACACGCCTGATATATTTGAAATGACACCTATCAGCATTTTAACTGGTTTTCTTTCCTTGCTGGTGAATAATTGCCACAACTATAGATATGAGCTCATTTGAAGGAATGCAAAGAGCCCTCCCTAAGATCATTTAATAGACCTATGCATAATTATCAATTTCCTCTTGAAGCTAATATTTGCTAAAAGAAAAGGGGAAAATTCTATTAATGATCAAAACACTTGACTTTCTGGACCTATTCCATTTAATGGTGAAAACTCAGTTCTCTGTTCTTGGGTTGCTGCCAGGCGGTCTTTTACCGGGAATCATTCTAAACTTCTTATCACAGTTCAACAACCATCTGCCAAATCATATACAGGTATTGATATTTGCCACTCTATAGTTAAATTGCATCAAATGTCAATGCAATCAACTCATTAGCTGGCTTGTATCAAGCTTCAGTGCTCACTACCCACTTCTGCACCTCTCTGATTAAGCAGTATATGGACCAGAGTTCCTGCCTGTCTACCAGCTGATCAGTTCAGTAATACTGCTAATATAAAATCAAATGAGCAGAAAAAGAAAGTGGTAAAAGAAAAAAAAGCCCTATGAGCACTCTGATTCCCTTTTTGCAGAATATCAATATACTATAACCTAGCAAGTAAAGCAAACGAAATTTAAAAATTGCTTAGAGAATCATTTTTAGCCAAAAGTCACAAGAGGTCATTAAAAAGCACTATAATTGCCCATGTATTATACTTTGTTATTATTTTTTCATCTTCCTTGCTACCTGAGATTTTAAATTTGTCTTGCTGATGTAAAAACTACAAGCAAACCTGAAATTTGCCCATGTACCATATGTACTCATCCACTACCTTTCCTTCACTGAGGGAAAGAAGGGCATCATCTTGGTATTCTTTCTATGTCAAGTGCAAGAGTGTCTTACACATAACAGATCCTCAATATACCTTAAGTTATTTCATAAGTCATAAGCCATATAATATATAAATGAATATAGAATAATCAATAATGTTACAACCCAATCTGATTTTTAGCCTCAAAGAAGTTAATTCTACAAAGATGCTTCCAACACGCCTGATATATTTGAAATGACACCTATCAGCATTTTAACTGGTTTTCTTTCCTTGCTGGTGAATAATTGCCACAACTATAGATATGAGCTCATTTGAAGGAATGCAAAGAGCCCTCCCTAAGATCATTTAATAGACCTATGCATAATTATCAATTTCCTCTTGAAGCTAATATTTGCTAAAAGAAAAGGGAAGATTCTATTAATGATCAAAACACTTGACTTTCTGGACCTATTCCATTTAATGGTGAAAACTCAGTTCTCTGTTCTTGGGTTGCTGCCAGGCGGTCTTTTACCGGGAATCATTCTAAACTTCTTATCACAGTTCAACAACCATCTGCCAAATCATATACAGGTATTGATATTTGCCACTCTATAGTTAAATTGCATCAAATGTCAATGCAATCAACTCATTAGCAGGCTTGTATCAAGCTTCAGTGCTCACTACCCACTTCTGCACCTCTCTGATTAAGCAGTATATGGACCAGAGTTCCTGCCTGTCTACCAGCTGATCAGTTCAGTAATACTGCTAATATAAAATCAAATGAGCAGAAAAAGAAAGTGGTAAAAGAAAAAAAAAAAGCCCTATGAGCACTCTGATTCCCTTTTTGCAGAATATCAATATACTATAACCTAGCAAGTAAAGCAAACGAAATTTAAAAATTGCTTAGAGAATCATTTTTAGCCAAAAGTCACAAGAGGTCATTAAAAAGCACTATAATTGCCCATGTATTATACTTTGTTATTATTTTTTCATCTTCCTTGCTACCTGAGATTTTAAATTTGTCTTGCTGATGTAAAAACTACAAGCAAACCTGAAATGTGACTGTCACATGCAGAAGCTGAATGTTAGAGGTCAATGCGGCTTACTGGTATGCTGGCCCACTGCTCCAAATTTTATATCTCTTCTGTCCCTCAGTTATTGCCTGACATGATTTAACAACTGTAATTCCTTATTTAACGATGTCAAAGGTTTTTAGGAAATTGACTGTATTTCACCAACGATATATTTCTTCTTGATTACAGAGTGGTTAAAATGATTTTAAACCAAGACAGCAAAATAAAGCAGTAATAAAATCAATAAAAGGTGCTTAAAACATTCCTTCTATTAGGTAATGGCATTTAAAATATCCGTAGCTTGTAATGGCACTTAGGATATGCCCAAAAATCAATGAGCTAAATTACTTATTGAACTAGTTAATTTGAACATTGAGTTTTTTATGTATATTGATAAAATGGGCTAGAGAATACTCCTGGCAAGTAGCAACAGCACGTTCGTGGTCAGACGGCTCCCTCTGCTGGAGAAACAGATTAAACACATTTCCTTCAGTTACAGAACAAAAAAGATCATACATTAAAAGATGTAATCTCAGACAGTCCACCACAGGTCTCTGAATCTTAAAAGGCTCTAGGAATTCAAGAAAACAAAAATCATTAGGGGCTAAAAAACACATGCACCTTTTTAAAACTTTGGAATATGTACCTCATGTAGTCAGTATCAAACAGTAGATGAGAACCAAAATTTAAGTATTTCAAAACCCTCTTCATAATTTTCTAACCATTATCCTACTAAGGTTTTTTGATATTTTAGAAAAAGATTCTAAAAGCCCTGAATCCTTTCTCTTTGATGTTGGACAGAAAAGGGCTTGAATTTTAAAGGAGAAAGTATAAATCTGTGCTCAAGGAAAGGTCCACATTCTTAGTAGTTTAATTTGATCAAAATCAAGTTTGAACTATCTTTGCAAATGAAGGATTTTGAGAACTCAAAGTAAGAACCCACTAAACAGCTTCACATTCCTCTCTCAACCTATAACCTAGCAAGTAAAGCAAACGAAATTTAAAATTGCTTAGAGAATCATTTTAGCCAAAAGTCACAAGAGGTCATTAAAAAGCACTATAATTGCCCATGTATTATACTTTGTTATTATTTTTTCATCTTCCTTGCTACCTGAGATTTTAAATTTGTCTTGCTGATGTAAAAACTACAAGCAAACCTGAAATGTGACTGTCACATGCAGAAGCTGAATGTTAGAGGTCAATGCGGCTTACTGGTATGCTGGCCCACTGCTCCAAATTTTATATCTCTTCTGTCCCTCAGTTATTGCCTGACATGATTTAACAACTGTAATTCCTTATTTAACGATGTCAAAGGTTTTTAGGAAATTGACTGTATTTCACCAACGATATATTTCTTCTTGATTACAGAGTGGTTAAAATGATTTTAAACCAAGACAGCAAAATAAAGCAGTAATAAAATCAATAAAAGGTGCTTAAAACATTCCTTCTATTAGGTAATGGCATTTAAAATATCCGTAGCTTGTAATGGCACTTAGGATATGCCCAAAAATCAATGAGCTAAATTACTTATTGAACTAGTTAATTTGAACATTGAGTTTTTTATGTATATTGATAAAATGGGCTAGAGAATACTCCTGGCAAGTAGCAACAGCACGTTCGTGGTCAGACGGCTCCCTCTGCTGGAGAAACAGATTAAACACATTTCCTTCAGTTACAGAACAAAAAAGATCATACATTAAAAGATGTAATCTCAGACAGTCCACCACAGGTCTCTGAATCTTAAAAGGCTCTAGGAATTCAAGAAAACAAAAATCATTAGGGGCTAAAAAACACATGCACCTTTTTAAAACTTTGGAATATGTACCTCATGTAGTCAGTATCAAACAGTAGATGAGAACCAAAATTTAAGTATTTCAAAACCCTCTTCATAATTTTCTAACCATTATCCTACTAAGGTTTTTTGATATTTTAGAAAAAGATTCTAAAAGCCCTGAATCCTTTCTCTTTGATGTTGGACAGAAAAGGGCTTGAATTTTAAAGGAGAAAGTATAAATCTGTGCTCAAGGAAAGGTCCACATTCTTAGTAGTTTAATTTGATCAAAATCAAGTTTGAACTATCTTTGCAAATGAAGGATTTTGAGAACTCAAAGTAAGAACCCACTAAACAGCTTCACATTCCTCTCTCCGTGTGGGGTGGTATGGAGTTTCCAATACTATTATTACCATTATATATTTTTTAAGACATCTACTATTTAAAATGCTAAGTACTTTATTGAAAAAACTCTTTACTGCTTTTCGATTTCTCCCCCTGCCAGTTCAGCCCTAAGCAGGTGTTAAGACTTCTGAAGAGCTTGCCTCAGGACTTTTAACTCAAACTACAAAGAGGAGCTTCAGAAATTATGATAAAAGGTGTTAAGACAGAAATGAAGGTGAAGAGGTTATCTGACACTAACCTAAAATTATTGTACACAGTACCTTTTGAAAAATGACAGCTACCCAGAATATACCACTGGATTTTGAATGGTTTCATCAATAATATTCCATGTATTTTTTTCACTCACATAACAATACACTTTATATTCAAAACAATGGGTATATTTAAAATGACATGCAATGATGGGAAAATTTTAATTAAAGAGCTTTGCTCTTTCTATATGACTGTGGTTTTGTTTTGGTTTTATACACAGGGGAACTAAAATAGAAAACTATAGAGAATACTGTTATTTTCTGCATGCTGAAAGATCACTGACCAAGGAATTACTGGATACTACCCAAGTTACACAATACAGTTAGCAAAAGCAGGATTCTTGCTAGGTGCAGACACTAATTAGATGACTAAGCTATTGTCCTGGCCTCCACATATACCCTAGTATTGAGGAGATGCACGTCAAATGAATCATTACTACTGAGCACAATGAAAAGTACACTAGATATATGTACCATGTGCTGTGGGGACTTCAAGGAAAGGAATGAACACTGTTAAGGAAGGTAAGGAAAACTCTAACAGAAGAGATGGTCTACTGAGTGTGGTCCCTGAGAAAAACCTAGGAATTCTGGTGTTTAAGGGGGCAAAGGGCAAGTCAAAAACAGAAACAGGATGTGCACAGAGAAAAGCACATTTCTTTGGAAACTGATTAAATGGTTGGAGTTTCATCCTGGCTTCAAGGAGGAAGAGAGCAATAGAGGATGAGGCTCTGAGGGGTTGCTTGAGGCAAAGCTAGGAAGAGTCTTGGACACCTTCCTAAAGTTCTGATTTTATCTTGGAGGCACTGGAAGGGTTCTGAAGGATTTTAAGGAAGTTACATCAACATTCCTCTCTCCGTGGGGTGGTATGGAGTTTCCAATACTATTATTACCATTATATATTTTTTAAGACATCTACTATTTAAAATGCTAAGTACTTTATTGAAAAAACTCTTTACTGCTTTTCGATTTCTCCCCCTGCCAGTTCAGCCCTAAGCAGGTGTTAAGACTTCTGAAGAGCTTGCCTCAGGACTTTTAACTCAAACTACAAAGAGGAGCTTCAGAAATTATGATAAAAGGTGTTAAGACAGAAATGAAGGTGAAGAGGTTATCTGACACTAACCTAAAATTATTGTACACAGTACCTTTTGAAAAATGACAGCTACCCAGAATATACCACTGGATTTTGAATGGTTTCATCAATAATATTCCATGTATTTTTTTCACTCACATAACAATACACTTTATATTCAAAACAATGGGTATATTTAAAATGACATGCAATGATGGGAAAATTTTAATTAAAGAGCTTTGCTCTTTCTATATGACTGTGGTTTTGTTTTGGTTTTATACACAGGGGAACTAAAATAGAAAACTATAGAGAATACTGTTATTTTCTGCATGCTGAAAGATCACTGACCAAGGAATTACTGGATACTACCCAAGTTACACAATACAGTTAGCAAAAGCAGGATTCTTGCTAGGTGCAGACACTAATTAGATGACTAAGCTATTGTCCTGGCCTCCACATATACCCTAGTATTGAGGAGATGCACGTCAAATGAATCATTACTACTGAGCACAATGAAAAGTACACTAGATATATGTACCATGTGCTGTGGGGACTTCAAGGAAAGGAATGAACACTGTTAAGGAAGGTAAGGAAAACTCTAACAGAAGAGATGGTCTACTGAGTGTGGTCCCTGAGAAAAACCTAGGAATTCTGGTGTTTAAGGGGGCAAAGGGCAAGTCAAAAACAGAAACAGGATGTGCACAGAGAAAAGCACATTTCTTTGGAAACTGATTAAATGGTTGGAGTTTCATCCTGGCTTCAAGGAGGAAGAGAGCAATAGAGGATGAGGCTCTGAGGGGTTGCTTGAGGCAAAGCTAGGAAGAGTCTTGGACACCTTCCTAAAGTTCTGATTTTATCTTGGAGGCACTGGAAGGGTTCTGAAGGATTTTAAGGAAGTTACATCAACACCATGTATTGTGGGGGAAAAGGTCCTGGCTGGAGGAAAGAAGAGTCACCTTCAGGAACAAACTGCAGAAATTTGGAAAACCTGACAGAATGTCAATGATAATGAAGCACTATCACGAACCCAGGTTAACACCTACTTCTGACTTTCAGGTCTAAAAGAAGAATCTTTCATGTTATATGAACAATGTTCTGACTTTTGCCCTTTTCTGTTCTTGCAGAAAGCAAAAAAAAAAAAAAAAAGACAAACATTGTTCTTTTTTTTTTTTAATTTTGGCCTCTTTTATTGATTTTTTACTTACTTATTTTCATCCATCTTTATTCTTTGGCCTGTGTGGGCCTCCCATTGCAGTGGTCTCTCTCGTTGCAGAGCACCAGCTCTGGGTGCGTGAGCTCCAGAGCGCTGACTCATAATTGGACACACAGGTCCAACCGCTCCACAGCATGTGGGATCTTCCCGGGCCAGGGATCAAAACAGTGCCCCTTGCACTGCAAGGCAGACTTTTTACCCACTGGACCACCAGGGAAGCCCTGTTCTATCCTTAAAACACAAAGTATAGCAACTTCAAACTGGTTCAACTCACCTTAAATTTCTCCTCAATAGTTTTTCTAGTTGCATTAAAATTTTAATTGCAACTGAAATATGTGTGCATATTTCCCAAAACTGAAAGGTAAATACAAAAAAAAAAAACTAGTTGTTCCATTTGAGATTAGGATTAAAAAAAAAAATGCTTCTTTGATTTACTGTCTTGAAGAAAATAAAGGAAAATATATCAGTCCTTAAAAGGATGAAAAGTTTCATCTGTCCTCAAATTCTGTTTCCATATTACATTCATAAATCTCCATCTAAAAATCTGATAAAGGGTTCAATCACTGGAACTATGATCCCATATGCTACAGAGCAACTAAGCCTACACTGTGCAACTTCTGAGCCCTCAGGCTACAACTAAGCCTACACTGGCTTCAAGGAGGAAGAGAGCAATAGAGGATGAGGCTCTGAGGGGTTGCTTGAGGCAAAGCTAGGAAGAGTCTTGGACACCTTCCTAAAGTTCTGATTTTATCTTGGAGGCACTGGAAGGGTTCTGAAGGATTTTAAGGAAGTTACATCAACACCATGTATTGTGGGGGAAAAGGTCCTGGCTGGAGGAAAGAAGAGTCACCTTCAGGAACAAACTGCAGAAATTTGGAAAACCTGACAGAATGTCAATGATAATGAAGCACTATCACGAACCCAGGTTAACACCTACTTCTGACTTTCAGGTCTAAAAGAAGAATCTTTCATGTTATATGAACAATGTTCTGACTTTTGCCCTTTTCTGTTCTTGCAGAAAGCAAAAAAAAAAAAAGACAAACATTGTTCTTTTTTTTTTTTAATTTTGGCCTCTTTTATTGATTTTTTACTTACTTATTTTCATCCATCTTTATTCTTTGGCCTGTGTGGGCCTCCCATTGCAGTGGTCTCTCTCGTTGCAGAGCACCAGCTCTGGGTGCGTGAGCTCCAGAGCGCTGACTCATAATTGGACACACCGGTCCAACCGCTCCACAGCATGTGGGATCTTCCCGGGCCAGGGATCAAAACAGTGCCCCTTGCACTGCAAGGCAGACTTTTTACCCACTGGACCACCAGGGAAGCCCTGTTCTATCCTTAAAACACAAAGTATAGCAACTTCAAACTGGTTCAACTCACCTTAAATTTCTCCTCAATAGTTTTTCTAGTTGCATTAAAATTTTAATTGCAACTGAAATATGTGTGCATATTTCCCAAAACTGAAAGGTAAATACAAAAAAAAAAAACTAGTTGTTCCATTTGAGATTAGGATTAAAAAAAAAAATGCTTCTTTGATTTACTGTCTTGAAGAAAATAAAGGAAAATATATCAGTCCTTAAAAGGATGAAAAGTTTCATCTGTCCTCAAATTCTGTTTCCATATTACATTCATAAATCTCCATCTAAAAATCTGATAAAGGGTTCAATCACTGGAACTATGATCCCATATGCTACAGAGCAACTAAGCCTACACTGTGCAACTTCTGAGCCCTCAGGCTACAACTAGAGAGTCCATGTGCAGCAACAAAGATCCCATGTGCTGCCACTGAGATTGACACAGCCAAATAAATAAATATTTAAAAAACAAATAAATGAGTAAAAATTCAATTAAAAAAAGTTTAATTTTACATGGTTATCTAAAGTGGCTCTTGTATAACACAGAGAAAGCTGTTCAATATTCTATATTTACTTAAATGGGGAAAGAATTTGAAAAAGAACATATATAAATATATATCTATATACTTATATATATGTGACATATATAACTGAATTACTTTGCTATATACCTGAAACTAATACAACATTGCTAATCATCTATGTTCCAATACATAATAAAAATTAATAAAAAAAAAAGAGTAGCTCTGGAATCAGAATAGGAACAAAAGATAAAAATGGCATTCAAGACATTTTAAAAAATCAAATAGATGAAACTAGTTGTTTGCTTATTTTTACTACTTTAATAAATTCCTTAAAAAAACACACACTGAAAGCATCTGTAGTCAAAAGAGGAGGTAAACTCAAAATAAATGTCTTTGAGGCTCAAACCAAAGTAGCTCCCAAGGCTGAATCTGGCTTCCTGGATTTTCTTTTCTAGTCAACTGTTGTAAGTGTTTCTATATCAATCTTAAAGTGTCATGTTTTAATCGCAGCAGCAGCTAACACTGATCCCGAAAGAAAACTAGCTCTTCAGAGGGGAGATTTCCTACAGTCTGCACACCACAGTCTCTCTGGGCTTCATGCAAGACAGGTGAGCTATGCTCCACTGTGGCCTCCTTACAGGCTTTCAAAGCACAATAGAAAATAGTTTTCTAACATATCTGTACCATGCAAGGGTTCCTGTGGAGTTTCGTTATATATATACTAGAAATTGCTGTAATTTTTTTAGTTCTTTTTAATTTGCAGTTAAATGAAATATGACAACAATGAGAGGAATAACAATCATGCAGGTATCCAGGGCCAACACACAGGGTCATCACTGTGTAAAGCATGAAATAAGGAAAACCTCTTTAAAAGAATCCAATCTTTCTGCAACAATTAGACTTTTGAGAAATCAAAATGATCACCAATACATTCATAAAAAGGAATTTTTAAAACACGTTTGCATAAACTAAACATACCTGAGGCAAAAGAAGGATAAAGAAACACTCAGCAAGGACTTCCCTGGCAGTCCAGTGCTCAGATTCTGTGCTAAATGGAGGGGGCATGAGTTCGATCCCTAGTCAAAGAACTAAGATCCCACGTGAGGCACAGAAAATAAATAAATAAATAAATAAATAAACATTCAGCAAATGCAAAAGATAAATTTCAACTCTTTCTCTGCTGGGTAACTTAAAACATAAACACCAGTAACTAAAAAGACTTTTTTTGTTTTTTAGCTGTACCACACAGTTTACAGGACCTTAGTTCTCCAACCAAGGACTGAACCCAGTTTTGAAATGGGAGTCCTGGCCACTGGACCACCAAAGAATTCTCAAGAAAAAATTCTTATAGTCTGCTATAATATATAATAATGATAAGGACTCTACAATCTGATGATAACCATGTCTAACATCTGCTGAGTTCTTACTATGTTCCACGAATTTTGCTAAGCTCTTTACATCACAAGACAGACTTGTTTCTGTTGCCTAAGCACTCATTCCACTCTTCCAATTACAACATTCCCGTTTTCCCTCCCCACTCAATGTGGTCACGGTGAGCTAATCCAACACAGTTGTACCATCTCCAAACTGATTCTGTACTGAACATTTTGAGAGCTTCATTCCCTTGGACACAGCAGTCAGAAAGCCCCCAGTCTCAGCAAGGCCAATCAAATTTCATAAAGCTTCCTCCTACAGGTTTCAAAGCACAATAGCAAGACAGGTGAGCTATGCTCCACTGTGGCCTCCTTACAGGCTTTCAAAGCACAATAGAAAATAGTTTTCTAACATATCTGTACCATGCAAGGGTTCCTGTGGAGTTTCGTTATATATATACTAGAAATTGCTGTAATTTTTTTAGTTCTTTTAATTTGCAGTTAAATGAAATATGACAACAATGAGAGGAATAACAATCATGCAGGTATCCAGGGCCAACACACAGGGTCATCACTGTGTAAAGCATGAAATAAGGAAAACCTCTTTAAAAGAATCCAATCTTTCTGCAACAATTAGACTTTTGAGAAATCAAAATGATCACCAATACATTCATAAAAAGGAATTTTTAAAACACGTTTGCATAAACTAAACATACCTGAGGCAAAAGAAGGATAAAGAAACACTCAGCAAGGACTTCCCTGGCAGTCCAGTGCTCAGATTCTGTGCTAAATGGAGGGGGCATGAGTTCGATCCCTAGTCAAAGAACTAAGATCCCACGTGAGGCACAGAAAATAAATAAATAAATAAATAAATAAACATTCAGCAAATGCAAAAGATAAATTTCAACTCTTTCTCTGCTGGGTAACTTAAAACATAAACACCAGTAAATAAAAAGACTTTTTTTTTTTTTTAGCTGTACCACACAGTTTACAGGACCTTAGTTCTCCAACCAAGGACTGAACCCAGTTTTGAAATGGGAGTCCTGGCCACTGGACCACCAAAGAATTCTCAAGAAAAAATTCTTATAGTCTGCTATAATATATATAATGATAAGGACTCTACAATCTGATGATAACCATGTCTAACATCTGCTGAGTTCTTACTATGTTCCACGAATTTTGCTAAGCTCTTTACATCACAAGACAGACTTGTTTCTGTTGCCTAAGCACTCATTCCACTCTTCCAATTACAACATTCCCGTTTTCCCTCCCCACTCAATGTGGTCACGGTGAGCTAATCCAACACAGTTGTACCATCTCCAAACTGATTCTGTACTGAACATTTTGAGAGCTTCATTCCCTTGGACACAGCAGTCAGAAAGCCCCCAGTCTCAGCAAGGCCAATCAAATTTCATAAACAAAGGTCTGGAGTTCAAAGTCTCCCTTCCCTTAAAGGTTTAAACCTGTGACAATCTGTATCCATCAACATGTTTCCCCACCACTAGGAGGAAATCTGTCAGGAAATACAACCAAAACAACTGAAGGATGATGAAAGGTGGAAAGAGAAACATCACTGAGCTCCTGAAATAAGCAGGGCCCTTGAGTGTGTCTGATGGTGAATTTCCCTTCACTTCAGCTGGTTAGAGGAGGGTACCACTACAAGCAATTAAGAATGGTCTGGCTACTGCACATACCTACAGCTAGCCCATGCAGTCACATGGGTCTACACCAAGAGCTAGGGTCCCCTCAGCTACTCATGTGCCTGCAGTTGGGTCCAGTCCCTGATGCTGGCCCTGTCCCTCACCACAGCATGTGCATCTGCAACAGGCTCTTGCCCCAACACAGACACCTGCAGTTGGCCTATACAGCCCAACATGTGTACAGCGGCAGATTCTGACCACCAATGCTATCTGAACCAGTACCTAGGTGCCAAACCTGAAGGCACCACTGAGTATCTACCTCAACAGCCCTTGCAACCACCGCAGATCCCTCATAGCTCTCACAAAGAATCACGCAGACATTGATGTGATGGACCTCAGCTACCTGAGCCAATAAGACACACATCCTTGAATCCAGAGGTTCTCCTTATGTCCCATACTTAGTACCCCACACTACTAGACTCAAGGCCATAGCACACTCCAGACTGCCTTCACTCACTAGTGAAAAGTTTTTTGGTTTTGTTTTTTTTCCCCTAAAGTCAGTCCAGAAAGTCTGGAAGAGGGGACCGCTTCTTCAAATGCAGAGACAGCTGTGCAAGGCTATAGGGAACACAATACCACCAAAGAAAATGGTAAACTTCCAGCACCCCTCAGGATGTCTGAACCCTAGCAATGAATATAGCTTAGACTAAAGGTGGTATATGTTCTTCAACTCACTAGTGAAAAGTGTACCATCTCCAAACTGATTCTGTACTGAACATTTTGAGAGCTTCATTCCCTTGGACACAGCAGTCAGAAAGCCCCCAGTCTCAGCAAGGCCAATCAAATTTCATAAACAAAGGTCTGGAGTTCAAAGTCTCCCTTCCCTTAAAGGTTTAAACCTGTGACAATCTGTATCCATCAACATGTTTCCCCACCACTAGGAGGAAATCTGTCAGGAAATACAACCAAAACAACTGAAGGATGATGAAAGGTGGAAAGAGAAACATCACTGAGCTCCTGAAATAAGCAGGGCCCTTGAGTGTGTCTGATGGTGAATTTCCCTTCACTTCAGCTGGTTAGAGGAGGGTACCACTACAAGCAATTAAGAATGGTCTGGCTACTGCACATACCTACAGCTAGCCCATGCAGTCACATGGGTCTACACCAAGAGCTAGGGTCCCCTCAGCTACTCATGTGCCTGCAGTTGGGTCCAGTCCCTGATGCTGGCCCTGTCCCTCACCACAGCATGTGCATCTGCAACAGGCTCTTGCCCCAACACAGACACCTGCAGTTGGCCTATACAGCCCAACATGTGTACAGCGGCAGATTCTGACCACCAATGCTATCTGAACCAGTACCTAGGTGCCAAACCTGAAGGCACCACTGAGTATCTACCTCAACAGCCCTTGCAACCACCGCAGATCCCTCATAGCTCTCACAAAGAATCACGCAGACATTGATGTGATGGACCTCAGCTACCTGAGCCAATAAGACACACATCCTTGAATCCAGAGGTTCTCCTTATGTCCCATACTTAGTACCCCACACTACTAGACTCAAGGCCATAGCACACTCCAGACTGCCTTCACTCACTAGTGAAAAGTTTTTTGGTTTTGTTTTTTTTCCCCTAAAGTCAGTCCAGAAAGTCTGGAAGAGGGGACCGCTTCTTCAAATGCAGAGACATCTGTGCAAGGCTATAGGGAACACAATACCACCAAAGAAAATGGTAAACTTCCAGCACCCCTCAGGATGTCTGAACCCTAGCAATGAATATAGCTTAGACTAAAGGTGGTATATGTTTTTTCTTCCAAATCTAATAGAGGCTGCAGAATTCAAACAATTGCTGCCATGCTTAGAGGACTATTATTCCATGTTTGGGACATACCAAAAAAACCAAAACACTTAAAAATAAAAAAGAATGCTTTCAAGATACTATGGTCTCTGGGAGCCATCTCCCTAAATTGAAAGACAAAGCTCAATTAGAGTGAGAGATAGGAACAAGATGGTGGCATAGGAATTTCTAGCACTCATCCTCCCCAGGAAACATCAACTGAAACAATTATGCACATGTAAAAATACTTTCACAAATGGTAAGAATTTCAGATAAAGGGATTACAGTACCAAATCCAGTTTAAAATGGGCAGAGGACCTACATAAATAATTTTTTAAAGACATGCAAATGACCAACAGGTACATGAAAAGATGCTCACCACTAATCATCAGGGAAATGCAAATCTAAACCATAATGAGATATCACCTTATACCTGTTAGAATGGTTATTATTAAAAAGACAGGAGATAAGAAGTGCTGGTAGGGATATGGAGAAAAGGGAACCCTTGTGCACTCTTGTTGGGAATTTAAATTGATATATCCACTATGGGAAAGAGTATGAGAGTTTCCAAAAAAACTAAAAATAGAACTACCAATGGTCCAGCAACCCTACTTCCAGGTAGGTATCCAAAGGAAATTAAAACACTATCTGGAAGAGATGTCTGAACCCCCATGTTCGTTGTAGCATTATTCATAATGGCCAATACATGGATACAATCTAAGTGCTGATCAATGAATCAATAAAGAAAATGTGGTGTGTATATGTGTGTGTATATATGTATATATGTATTATATGTGTATATAATATACACATAATTATTGCTCAGCCATAAAAAAGAAGAAAATCCTGCCATTTATAACAAAACAGATGGATCTCGAGGGTATTAAGTGAAATGTAAGATAGAAAGACAAATACTATACAATCTCACTTGCATCATATGTATCTGTAAACAACAAAACTCTGTAAAAGTAAAAAGTAAAAAAAAGAAAAAAATGTTTAAAAAGCACTGAAAAAAGTGGAATCCACAGAAATAGAGTAAAATAGTTGTTGCCAGAGGCTAGGGGTGGCGTAAATGGGAGCTGTTGGTGAAAGGGTACAAATTTCCAAATATAAGATGGAGATCTAAAATACAGTATGGTGACTACAGTTAATAATACTGTATTACATATTTGAAAGTTGCTCTTAAATGTTCTTACCACAAAAATAAAATGGTAATTATGTGAGGTGATGGAAGTGTTATCTAACCTTATTGTGGTAATTATTTTTCAATACAAATGTGTATCAAATTATCATACTGTACACCTAAACTTACACGTTATTATGTCAATTACATCTCAATAAATCTGAGAATTCAACATTAAAAAGAAAGACATTGGGCTTCCCTAGTGGTCCAATGGATAAAGAGTTTGCCTTGCAGTGTAAGGGGCGCCGGATGGATTCCTGGCCTGGGAGGATCCAATTTGCCCCGGGCTGGACCGTGTGTCCAACTACGAGCCGGAGCTCTGGAGCGCTCGCCCAGAGCCAGTACTCTGCAACAAGAGAGGCCACCACGATGGGAGGCCCACACAGGCCAAAGAACAAAGACCGCTGAAAGGGAACCCTTGTGCACTCTTGTTGGGAATTTGATATCCACTATGGGAAAGAGTATGAGAGTTTCCAAAAAAACTAAAAATAGAACTACCAATGGTCCAGCAACCCTACTTCCAGGTAGGTATCCAAAGGAAATTAAAACACTATCTGGAAGAGATGTCTGAACCCCCATGTTCGTTGTAGCATTATTCATAATGGCCAATACATGGATACAATCTAAGTGCTGATCAATGAATCAATAAAGAAAATGTGGTGTGTATATGTGTGTGTATATATGTATATATGTATTATATGTGTATATAATATACACATAATTATTGCTCAGCCATAAAAAAGAAGAAAATCCTGCCATTTATAACAAAACAGATGGATCTCGAGGGTATTAAGTGAAATGTAAGATAGAAAGACAAATACTATACAATCTCACTTGCATCATATGTATCTGTAAACAACAAAACTCTGTAAAAGTAAAAAGTAAAAAAAAGAAAAAAATGTTTAAAAAGCACTGAAAAAAGTGGAATCCACAGAAATAGAGTAAAATAGTTGTTGCCAGAGGCTAGGGGTGGCGTAAATGGGAGCTGTTGGTGAAAGGGTACAAATTTCCAAATATAAGATGGAGATCTAAAATACAGTATGGTGACTACAGTTAATAATACTGTATTACATATTTGAAAGTTGCTCTTAAATGTTCTTACCACAAAAATAAAATGGTAATTATGTGAGGTGATGGAAGTGTTATCTAACCTTATTGTGGTAATTATTTTTCAATACAAATGTGTATCAAATTATCATACTGTACACCTAAACTTACACGTTATTATGTCAATTACATCTCAATAAATCTGAGAATTCAACATTAAAAAGAAAGACATTGGGCTTCCCTAGTGGTCCAATGGATAAAGAGTTTGCCTTGCAGTGTAAGGGGCGCCGGATGGATTCCTGGCCTGGGAGGATCCAATTTGCCCCGGGCTGGACCGGTGTGTCCAACTACGAGCCGGAGCTCTGGAGCGCATTCGCCCAGAGCCAGTACTCTGCAACAAGAGAGGCCACCACGATGGGAGGCCCACACAGGCCAAAGAACAAAGACCGCTGAAAATAAATAAATGAAGGACCGATAAAAGAGGCCACAATTAAAAAAAAAAAAAGCATCTAAAAAAAAAAAAGACATGGGGTAAAGGATTAAGACACACAACTTTACTATAAAATAGGATCCAAGACTATATTATACAACACAGGGAATATAGCCAATATTTTATATTAACCATAGGTGCAGTACAACCTTTAAAAAGTATGAATCACTATATCATACACCTGTAACTTATATAATATGTCAACTATACCTTAATAAAAATTTTTAATTACATTTCTTTCTTTAAAAAAATACAAACACAGTTTAAGGAAAATAAAATGTATTACCCTTATGCTCATATCAGAGCCTCTTAAAAGGCCAGAATGAAATGAACCAAAGAAAATGAATTTCTTATATCTTCTATAATCCTCAGAATGAATTTAGCCCCTAGTGGCTACAAAATCAGTGATGATTTCAAGTCAGTTCCATTAAAAAGCAAAAAGAAAAAAAGAGGACATCATGAAAAATACCTTGCTTATGGTTTCAAGTTGTCTTCTTTATATTCTTTAAATATTTTAGTCCCAAACATGCTTCCTTTAGACTCCAATTCTTATGCCTTACCTGACACATAAGAAAAATCAAAATCAATCTTTGACCTTAATTATTAGTTGGGAAAATGCTTCCAAGGTCTCTTCCCAACAGTTATATGTCTACCCTGTGCTGAACAGCATCATATAAGAAATGAATTAAGAATATTTACTTTAAACCAGGCATTAAAAACCAGCAAGCAAGCTTTAGCAAATCACACGATGGGGTTGACTTAAATTTCCTTAATTTAAAATATATTATTTAATACCTTAAGAAGTATATTAAGATATTAATTCTTAGTATGTTAAGAATTAAAGCAGCAACTATCTGACAGCCAAATCAAAAATACCAGAAGAAATGAGGAAAATCCAAACAGTGTTCCCCAAAGTTGGAAGAGTATATGAAGTTAAAGTGAGGGGTAGGGCCCAGGAAGAACAAAAGCTTTCAGTGCAATAATCTTCCTATTTTAAAAACTTACAAAAAAAATCAAAAGCTCCCTGATCATACTGGAAGGCTAAAGTTCAGAACAAAAGTCTCCCGTCATTCTTCAGAGGGGTCAGATTCTCTGGTGTTACAGGGAAGGAGGAAGGCTCTTAAAAACAAGATAGACAATAAATAATTCATGTTGCTTAAGTATTGCTTTTGTTTACAGAAAACGGCAACTTGTATGGATTTTAAACCATCTGTCTCCTGCAAATAGGCTCTTTTCCTACATTTCCCCTTTTAGTCTTCTTTTTTCTCTTTCCCAGCTAAATATGAAACATATTCCCTTATTATTTTCCAGCTTCTCGTCAATCTTTTTGGAAGTTTTTACTTTAAAAGTCAATCTGAATGGTAACTCTAGGCACAAACTGCATTCTTCTAGTCCCTGTTAAATGGTAAGTAATATAAAAACCAGTGGGAAAATATAGCCAGGTTGACTATTTGTTAAGTGTCCACAGTAAAGATTAAGTGAAAATTCCCCGACAATAAAATAATAATGAGATAAAACTACCAAATCTACTCTAAGGGAATGCCCCAGTGCTAGAGGTTTAAAGCTAGTTTCTGTGAGAAATTCTGGAGAATTCTAACTAGAATCGAAAGTGAACATTTTCTGAATTGGGGAAATATTACTATTTACATTTTTTTCCTCAGCATTTTCTCGTCTTCATATGGGGGGGAGGGGAAGGGCGCTAGGCAGGTTCTGAGGTGAAAAGCCGCAGTCGGTGACAGTACAGGCCAAAACCAGGAGGTCAACCTTTATTACTCTCTAGTGAGCAGTTAGCTTTCAAGACCTGGAAAATTCTCAGCCAGTCAACAGAGCCAGGTCCCGCCTTTCCCAGCACTACCCCTCCTCAAAGTGGCGACAGGAGCGACACTGCGGACACGACACTCCGGCACGACGCGCGCAGCACTCTGGGACCGGAAGAAGGAGCCGCGCGGCGACGGCTCGGCCGGAAGAGGAGGAGCCGGGCCTGGAGGATCCCCGAGAGTCGCTGCCGCTTCGGCTGCCGGTGTTTGCGGGTCGCGGGAAGCAGGACCTGGCGGGCGGGGTGTGTCGCGATGCCGGAGCTGGCGGTGCAGAAGGTGGTGGTCCACCCCCTGGTGCTGCTCAGTGTGGTGGATCATTTCAATCGGTGAGCGGGCGGCACGGGGCGGCCTACCGGGGCCGGTGGCGCTGCCGCTGCTGAGTCACGGGTGCGCTGGGGATGGCGCGGCGGCCGTGGGGGCGCTGACTCACCGGGGGCGACCCTGAGTCGCCCAGACCACGTCCGTTCACGGAGCCCGAGTCACTCGGTATCGTCTGCCCCTCCGGCGCTCCCGGGAACTCGGCTGCTCATTTCTTTTACCCAGTCCGTACGATGCCAGGAGTATACGGAGCAGGTTTCATTTGGTCTGGATCCCCAGCCCTCGTGCCCACCTGTCACCTCGTCCGCGCCTTTTCGCCTAAGAGACTCGGTGTCTGGTAGGAAAGCCCTTCAGACTCGCGCTTTTTGCCTCTGAAAGCCATCACGGAAAGTCTGGTCTCAGCGTCCCGAAGGGTTCCCTGGAAGAACGGTGCATTTAACTTCGGAAAGTTTCAAACTGGGAATCTGGCTTGACGATAGCTTAAAACATAGACATTTTAAGTTTTAAGGTGAAGTTTTTCTTCTAAAAGTTAGGCCAGTTGGGGATGTCGGCATTAATGAATAAGAAAACATCCGAGGTCTTTCTTCCACGTTCGCTTGCTTGTTTTCGAGCTTTTCGTTCCGCGGGACCTGTTATACACGTTCATAAGGTTTACAAGATAGTTACTTGAATTGGAAAGTTGTAAGACCCAGTGGTGAGCATATGCTGTAAAGTCATACTCGCTAAGTGCCCAGTTAGCTTTCAAGACCTGGAAAATTCTCAGCCAGTCAACAGAGCCAGGTCCCGCCTTTCCCAGCACTACCCCTCCTCAAAGTGGCGACAGGAGCGACACTGCGGACACGACACTCCGGCACGACGCGCGCAGCACTCTGGGACCGGAAGAAGGAGCCGCGCGGCGACGGCTCGGCCGGAAGAGGAGGAGCCGGGCCTGGAGGATCCCCGAGAGTCGCTGCCGCTTCGGCTGCCGGTGTTTGCGGGTCGCGGGAAGCAGGACCTGGCGGGCGGGGTGTGTCGCGATGCCGGAGCTGGCGGTGCAGAAGGTGGTGGTCCACCCCCTGGTGCTGCTCAGTGTGGTGGATCATTTCAATCGGTGAGCGGGCGGCACGGGGCGGCCTACCGGGGCCGGTGGCGCTGCCGCTGCTGAGTCACGGGTGCGCTGGGGATGGCGCGGCGGCCGTGGGGCGCTGACTCACCGGGGGCGACCCTGAGTCGCCCAGACCACGTCCGTTCACGGAGCCCGAGTCACTCGGTATCGTCTGCCCCTCCGGCGCTCCCGGGAACTCGGCTGCTCATTTCTTTTACCCAGTCCGTACGATGCCAGGAGTATACGGAGCAGGTTTCATTTGGTCTGGATCCCCAGCCCTCGTGCCCACCTGTCACCTCGTCCGCGCCTTTTCGCCTAAGAGACTCGGTGTCTGGTAGGAAAGCCCTTCAGACTCGCGCTTTTTGCCTCTGAAAGCCATCACGGAAAGTCTGGTCTCAGCGTCCCGAAGGGTTCCCTGGAAGAACGGTGCATTTAACTTCGGAAAGTTTCAAACTGGGAATCTGGCTTGACGATAGCTTAAAACATAGACATTTTAAGTTTTAAGGTGAAGTTTTTCTTCTAAAAGTTAGGCCAGTTGGGGATGTCGGCATTAATGAATAAGAAAACATCCGAGGTCTTTCTTCCACGTTCGCTTGCTTGTTTTCGAGCTTTTCGTTCCGCGGGACCTGTTATACACGTTCATAAGGTTTACAAGATAGTTACTTGAATTGGAAAGTTGTAAGACCCAGTGGTGAGCATATGCTGTAAAGTCATACTCGCTAAGTGCCCATTCTGTTGCTTTGTACAACTCCCAATTCAACCAGAGCCAGAACCAAACTCAAGACCCCTGTGAGGTTTAGCGGTCCCGAGTTCATTCCATTGTTTTGTAGTACCTTTAGCCTAACAGGATATGGCAGCTTCTGTGTCAGACAAATGTAGGGCTTTTTAAAAGGCATATGAATTTTTGTATATTAGAAGAAAAACCCATGATTAGAAGTTTCTTCTGAATTTCGATTTCCCCCAGGAAAAATCACCAGAATACAGAATCCTTAACTCTGATCCAAGCCCAAGACACAGGAAGCATTTATAAATTTGCCAAACCATCTGTTTAGATAAGTACAGTTTAATTAGTGTGAACCAGCAACTGTTAAGGAATCATAGTTCATGTCACAATGATTTTTATCTGTCCTTTGAACATAGAATTGTATTGTTTCTTAACATTTGTTAGTGGTTAAAGGAGAATTCTACATAAAGACTGATGACATAAGTCAAACACTTGTAGTTCCTTAGGACAAAATTACTAAGGGGAATTGATTTGGAGATAGAAATTCTGAAGTAGTTTTTCTCGTTCACTGAGCCTCCCAGTATGATTAGTCACCTGCTCATTTCCAACTTCTGCCTAATTAAGCCATTCAGAGAGATCACAAATGGCATACACATGCTTCTGTGTTACAATCATTTTCTCAGCCCCTAGATGGTACAAAGAATTGTTTGTACCATAGCTAGTTGGGCTTGTTTCAGAGAAGAGTTGGCAAGCTGGACAATAAAACTGGTTTGACTTTAGCATCTTTATCCCTGTAAAGGTTGGAGGATAGGGGAAATGGAAAGTTTTAAAAAAGAAAGGTAAGCTCTTATTAAAAGAAAAAGTTAAATGTGTTTTCAAACACCAACCAGATTACTTTTAAACCTTAAGATGTGGGAAGCTTTTATTTTCTTCATTTGAATTTCTGTAAAGTTTGAGGTTTGTTTTTCTCTTTTTCTTTTTAAGGACTAACTTCCTACAGTAGTTCAGTGGGATCAATTCCCAACTAAGCTAAATTGTATCTGTACATTGGTATTTCCCGTTGAGTCTGCCTATCCAGACTGATCTGGTTTTTTTTTTTTCATTCAGAATAGGCAAGGTTGGAAACCAGAAGCGTGTGGTTGGTGTGCTTTTGGGGTCCTGGCAAAAGAAAGTACTTGATGTATCCAACAGTTTTGCAGGTAAAAGAAAAATCTGTGAATTATATCTCAGTTTCTTTTAAAAAATGACAATTTTTACATTTTATGAGTATGGTTAAAATGTCAATTAACTTTTAAAAAGAAACTTTCATGGTCTCCGTTTTTTTAACAACCAAGAGATTCTGTTTCAGGGCTGCTTAAGTATAGAACATGGAGGCTAAAGGTACATGCTGAACTGGATAGTAAATAATTTTCAGTATTTTCAGGCCATATGGTCTGCATTGCAACTGCTCAGCTCTGCCTAGATAGCAGGAAAGCAACGATAATAAACAGTGTGTAGACAAACTAATAGTTACACTGCAGTAAAATTATAAAAATAGGTAGCGGGTGTAGTTTGTCAAACTGTTAGCCATGGTGATAGGTAGGCAAGGCAGAGGTAAAAACATTATTTTTGACTCTGTTTCATGAATCTTCAGAAGAATGTATCTATCTGTTATATGATTGAAGCAACACTAAATTACTAATGTAATTTACCAAATGGGAATATTAGGAAATGAGCTTTTGGCAAACTGTGTAACATGTATCCTTTTCAAAGGATGTGGTGTCTCTGGCTTCCTGTAGCCTGTTATTGCCAGGTCTTCCAATTTTTCAAGAGAGCCTTGAGGTCTGGATTTGTATGTGAAATCTTCCAGTTTTTAATAAAAGCAACTCAAAAACAATTCGAATACTGTGTCGGACAAGCCAAAGGCATGGGTCAAATGTGACCTTGTGTTCTACAGTTGTGATATATGCCCTTAAAGAGTTCTATCTAGCACCCTAAACTGTTTTTTATTTCCCTCTAGTTCCTTTCGATGAAGACGACAAAGATGATTCTGTCTGGTTTTTAGACCATGATTACTTGGAAAACATGTATGGAATGTTTAAGAAGGTCAATGGTAGGTGGCTTATGGCACTGGTGTGCGTCTGTGTGCGTGGTAGGTCGACGTCCATGTATGTCCCTAATGCCTTGAAAAGACAAGTGAAATGTATTCAGTTTTTCTTTGTTCACTGTTAAAGGCCCTTTCACTTAGCTAGACAAAGTAAAACCAGTGGTAGCAGACAAATGAGGTAGAATACATAAGAAACTGGAGGAGCAATTTAAGGCCAGCTAGACCATCAAGGCTTCAGGGGAGAGAGCTAACCCTCTGCAGCAGAAAAGCAGAGTGATCAAATAAAATCCCCCTGCCCCTAGAGCTTTAGTACCACCAAGGTAAATCTCTGTCCCTGTCGCATGTATCATTTTCATTTTATTTCATTACAGCAGCCACATTGCTTTGGAAATGTTTATTCCCACAAGACTTATGTTGTAATCTATGTGACGTGAACTTGCATTTGTTCATATATTGCCTTGGATTTGTTTTCTGGTTGTTTCATGTATGACTGCTCTTCTAAACTAGTCTGAGATGTGCATATCTCAAGATTTCCCCTGCTGTTTATTTTCGGAGATTCTTGCTTTTGAGTTTAAGATTTCATAAGCATGTCAAGGTTTAGATGTCTGGAATTTTTGTAAAGGTAGAGAACATAACTACTAATGTAATTTACCAAATGGGAATATTAGGAAATGAGCTTTTGGCAAACTGTGTAACATGTATCCTTTTCAAAGGATGTGGTGTCTCTGGCTTCCTGTAGCCTGTTATTGCCAGGTCTTCCAATTTTTCAAGAGAGCCTTGAGGTCTGGATTTGTATGTGAAATCTTCCAGTTTTTAATAAAAGCAACTCAAAACAATTCGAATACTGTGTCGGACAAGCCAAAGGCATGGGTCAAATGTGACCTTGTGTTCTACAGTTGTGATATATGCCCTTAAAGAGTTCTATCTAGCACCCTAAACTGTTTTTTATTTCCCTCTAGTTCCTTTCGATGAAGACGACAAAGATGATTCTGTCTGGTTTTAGACCATGATTACTTGGAAAACATGTATGGAATGTTTAAGAAGGTCAATGGTAGGTGGCTTATGGCACTGGTGTGCGTCTGTGTGCGTGGTAGGTCGACGTCCATGTATGTCCCTAATGCCTTGAAAAGACAAGTGAAATGTATTCAGTTTTTCTTTGTTCACTGTTAAAGGCCCTTTCACTTAGCTAGACAAAGTAAAACCAGTGGTAGCAGACAAATGAGGTAGAATACATAAGAAACTGGAGGAGCAATTTAAGGCCAGCTAGACCATCAAGGCTTCAGGGGAGAGAGCTAACCCTCTGCAGCAGAAAAGCAGAGTGATCAAATAAAATCCCCCTGCCCCTAGAGCTTTAGTACCACCAAGGTAAATCTCTGTCCCTGTCGCATGTATCATTTTCATTTTATTTCATTACAGCAGCCACATTGCTTTGGAAATGTTTATTCCCACAAGACTTATGTTGTAATCTATGTGACGTGAACTTGCATTTGTTCATATATTGCCTTGGATTTGTTTTCTGGTTGTTTCATGTATGACTGCTCTTCTAAACTAGTCTGAGATGTGCATATCTCAAGATTTCCCCTGCTGTTTATTTTCGGAGATTCTTGCTTTTGAGTTTAAGATTTCATAAGCATGTCAAGGTTTAGATGTCTGGAATTTTTGTAAAGGTAGAGAACATAACTACTGAAGTTCTTACCCTTTCTGAGGGAAATATATAGATCTTTATGTAACAACTCAAAGCCACTATTCTTTTTTTCCTCCCCAGCCAGAGAAAGAATAGTTGGGTGGTATCACACAGGCCCTAAACTACACAAGAATGACATCGCCATCAATGAACTCATGAAAAGATACTGCCCTAACTCAGTAAGTGCATTCTTATCTTTCAAAACTCTTGACTGATACTGTTTGCCAGCTAACTCAGGAAAAAGAGCATCCTTAGTGGATAATGCATCATTTAGCCACTGCTTCTCTATAAGGTTGTATTACTTTGCAGTGTTTTGTGTAGTATACAGTAACCCAGTGTATTTAGTACACTAAACAGCAGCTCAGTGCCAGGTATGTAAATTACCTTCCTTATGAGATTGTCGTCTTTTTTTTTAAATTTTTTTTGTTGTTGGGCCACTTCTATCCGTCTTTCATTTATCTAATTTCATCCATCTTTGTTCTTTGGCCTGTGTGGGCCTCCCATCGCAATGCCTCTGTCACTGCAGAGCACCAGCTCTGGGCACATGCGCCCCAGAGCTCTGGCTCGGTAATTGGACACATCAGTCCAGCCTCTTCGCGGCACGTGGGATCTTCCCAGGCCAGGGATCGAACTAGTGCCCCTTGCACTGCAAGGTGGTGTCCTTACCCACTGGACCACCAGGGAAGCCCGTGTTATCCTTTTTACAATAAGAAAACAGGTTCAGAATGATTAGTTAGGTCTTCCGAGTGTGGAACTAGGATTAAAATGCTGGCTGTCTTGACTGTAATTTCCTTCAGCTTGATTCCTTCCTCACTGTGCTACCTCTCCACTTATTAATGGATGGAGGTGAATAGCAGAGCAAATGATCAGAAATTTGAAATGTAAAGTCATTTTTTCTGAAAATTCTGGCTCATGGTTGAAGCAGTGAAAAAGCCTCAGTAATCATCATCAGAATGGCTGCAGTTATTCCCCATGTGCTCAGTATGAGGTTTGCTAAGATGTGTTTTTCCGCCAGGTATTGGTCATCATTGACGTAAAACCAAAGGACCTGGGACTGCCCACAGAAGCATATATTTCAGTGGAAGAAGTTCATGATGTAAGTCATCTTGTTAAAAGTCTCGGGAGATTAGGTTTGCTACTTTTAGGGCCACTGGGTTTTATCCCCATTTTCAAGTCAACAGATACTTTCTAACAAAAGATTGTTGATTCCTATCAACAGTTTGATACTGTTTTTTACCCCCTTGAGTGTTTGAATCACCAAATTTTAGAAATAGGACCGTAGAAATCTAACGTCCCCCTTTACAAATGAAACTGACACCAAAGTGTTAGATGATCACCCAGAGTTGTTCTCGGAAGAGTAAAGGCAGAGCCTGGTGAGCTTGGTCTTAAGCTAGTGCTGTTTCCTCTGTTGGCCCACCTCTGACATGGGTTTACCCAGAGTTGTCTCCCCTGGAAGATATCAGCCAACCTGAGTTTAGTACACTAAACAGCAGCTCAGTGCCAGGTATGTAAATTACCTTCCTTATGAGATTGTTGTCTTTTTTTTTAAATTTTTTTTGTTGTTGGGCCACTTCTATCCGTCTTTCATTTATCTAATTTCATCCATCTTTGTTCTTTGGCCTGTGTGGGCCTCCCATCGCAATGCCTCTGTCACTGCAGAGCACCAGCTCTGGGCACATGCGCCCCAGAGCTCTGGCTCGGTAATTGGACACATCAGTCCAGCCTCTTCGCGGCACGTGGGATCTTCCCAGGCCAGGGATCGAACTAGTGCCCCTTGCACTGCAAGGTGGTGTCCTTACCCACTGGACCACCAGGGAAGCCCGTGTTATCCTTTTTACAATAAGAAAACAGGTTCAGAATGATTAGTTAGGTCTTCCGAGTGTGGAACTAGGATTAAAATGCTGGCTGTCTTGACTGTAATTTCCTTCAGCTTGATTCCTTCCTCACTGTGCTACCTCTCCACTTATTAATGGATGGAGGTGAATAGCAGAGCAAATGATCAGAAATTTGAAATGTAAAGTCATTTTTTCTGAAAATTCTGGCTCATGGTTGAAGCAGTGAAAAAGCCTCAGTAATCATCATCAGAATGGCTGCAGTTATTCCCCATGTGCTCAGTATGAGGTTTGCTAAGATGTGTTTTTCCGCCAGGTATTGGTCATCATTGACGTAAAACCAAAGGACCTGGGACTGCCCACAGAAGCATATATTTCAGTGGAAGAAGTTCATGATGTAAGTCATCTTGTTAAAAGTCTCGGGAGATTAGGTTTGCTACTTTTAGGGCCACTGGGTTTTATCCCCATTTTCAAGTCAACAGATACTTTCTAACAAAAGATTGTTGATTCCTATCAACAGTTTGATACTGTTTTTTACCCCCTTGAGTGTTTGAATCACCAAATTTTAGAAATAGGACCGTAGAAATCTAACGTCCCCCTTTACAAATGAAACTGACACCAAAGTGTTAGATGATCACCCAGAGTTGTTCTCGGAAGAGTAAAGGCAGAGCCTGGTGAGCTTGGTCTTAAGCTAGTGCTGTTTCCTCTGTTGGCCCACCTCTGACAGTCTTCTCCTGGAAGATTTTCAGTCCCTATAGACTAGTTCCTAAGTTTTCGAATGGCATAAGTCAGAGCTGCCAGGAGCTAGATGACAAGACCCAACTGTATGATTTGTCACCTGTATAATCAGCTCCATGGTATTCAGTACCTGCTGTGAGAAGTGAGCTTGTGCCTTGGGTATGGACAGGAAGAACTGCCAGAAGAACAATTCTAGGACAGGATTTGATGTGAAACTATATGAGTTTAAGCATAAAGTATTTGCACTCAGGGTGTGCAAAAGAGCTGAGGCTTGAATTTCCAAAGTCAAAAGTCAGAGGGCTAGCGTAAATAAACACTAACTTTCTTCCTGATAGTTACCCATATATTCAGTTTGAAAATCTGGAAAAGGCTTTTTTAACTTCATTCCCTGCAAATGTTCTTTGCACTGAGCTCTCTGCTCCTATTTCTCTGTGCCTTCCTACTGGAAAACTTAGATCCAAACCTGTTGCTGCCTAGTTGTAATAAGGTTTTCATCCTTGGTCTTGATACAGTTGTTACACGTTAAATTGTACCCTACCTCTTTCAAAAAGGAATTTAGGCTGCTTGCACGCACCCCAGTGAGATTTTTTTAAAAGAGGATGGAGGGGATGTAAGGGTCATATTATATAGGATGAAGCCAAGGAAAAATCAGTACCTGAAAAGACACAGATGAAGTCCTGCACAGGTGTTCTAGGCTCTGACCATTCTAGCATACAAAGCCAAGAGGAAAATGTCTTTTTCAGGTTTCATGCTATCCTGGATAAAATAACAACAGCTGATACTCATACCACTTGGTAAAAGTGAAGTGACTTTCCCAAGATCTCAAAGCTCCCTCAGCACAAACACATCTTTGCATCTAAGGATTGTTGATTCCTATCAACAGTTTGACTGTTTTTACCCCTTGAGTGTTTGAATCACCAAATTTTAGAAATAGGACCGTAGAAATCTAACGTCCCCCTTTACAAATGAAACTGACACCAAAGTGTTAGATGATCACCCAGAGTTGTTCTCGGAAGAGTAAAGGCAGAGCCTGGTGAGCTTGGTCTTAAGCTAGTGCTGTTTCCTCTGTTGGCCCACCTCTGACAGTCTTCTCCTGGAAGATTTTCAGTCCCTATAGACTAGTTCCTAAGTTTTCGAATGGCATAAGTCAGAGCTGCCAGGAGCTAGATGACAAGACCCAACTGTATGATTTGTCACCTGTATAATCAGCTCCATGGTATTCAGTACCTGCTGTGAGAAGTGAGCTTGTGCCTTGGGTATGGACAGGAAGAACTGCCAGAAGAACAATTCTAGGACAGGATTTGATGTGAAACTATATGAGTTTAAGCATAAAGTATTTGCACTCAGGGTGTGCAAAAGAGCTGAGGCTTGAATTTCCAAAGTCAAAAGTCAGAGGGCTAGCGTAAATAAACACTAACTTTCTTCCTGATAGTTACCCATATATTCAGTTTGAAAATCTGGAAAAGGCTTTTTTAACTTCATTCCCTGCAAATGTTCTTTGCACTGAGCTCTCTGCTCCTATTTCTCTGTGCCTTCCTACTGGAAAACTTAGATCCAAACCTGTTGCTGCCTAGTTGTAATAAGGTTTTCATCCTTGGTCTTGATACAGTTGTTACACGTTAAATTGTACCCTACCTCTTTCAAAAAGGAATTTAGGCTGCTTGCACGCACCCCAGTGAGATTTTTTTAAAAGAGGATGGAGGGGATGTAAGGGTCATATTATATAGGATGAAGCCAAGGAAAAATCAGTACCTGAAAAGACACAGATGAAGTCCTGCACAGGTGTTCTAGGCTCTGACCATTCTAGCATACAAAGCCAAGAGGAAAATGTCTTTTTCAGGTTTCATGCTATCCTGGATAAAATAACAACAGCTGATACTCATACCACTTGGTAAAAGTGAAGTGACTTTCCCAAGATCTCAAAGCTCCCTCAGCACAAACACATCTTTGCATCTAAGGCATCAGCCGACAAGTCCGTGCACGCACTGCCATGTGACCCTGCCCGCAAATGTTTCACAGCCTTTACAGGAGATGCACAGCTTCTTCAGGCACTAGATCTGAGAAAAGTTTCTCCTGAGTCCCAGCAAGAAATCACTAGGTGATACAGAAAACCACATTCACTAATGGGTTCTTTGATTAATTCAAGCCACCAGATTCTCCACACTTTGTTTGGTGCACTAACCATTGACCCAATGGACAGTAGATGGCTCAGTAGAAGCTTTCTGACATAAGCTTGTCTCAGGTACAGGTGTTCTGAATATGGCCTGTTTTAGAATGAACTATTAGGTAGTCCTTAAAATTTAGTCAAATCAAGACTTCTCTGAGTGTCCATCTCTACTGCAGGCTTAAGAGAATATCAAGATTTTCCTGAGAAATAAGTTAACGATGATGCCCCAGTACACTTCATCCCTGAGTAGGACCACTGTGACAACTTTCCAATCAAACTTCACCCACCCTTGCCACAGAAAACCCAGTAATAACACCCCTAAAGTGATCAAGCTTAAAGTAGAAGAATCAAAGCGTGAAAAGGAACATGTGCTAGTTTGTTCATTTGTTTGTTAAGTAAATAACTATACTTAGGTCTCCTCTCCCAGGATGGAACTCCAACCTCAAAAACATTTGAGCATGTGACCAGTGAAATTGGAGCAGAGGAAGCCGAGGAAGTTGGAGTTGAACACTTGTTACGGTGAGACTTCTTAGGACAGCATCAGAATCAGTAGCGGCCCAAGAGGCTGCTCAGTGTAAGGAGAAAATCCACAAGAGGCTGCTCAGTCTAAAGAGGAGATCCGTATCAGGAGTCCAGAGATTTGGATCATCTCTGAAGTGTCCTGAGTTGTGATTTATAACTTTGTGGATAGCTCACATTTGTCTGGAAGCTGTAATGCTGGCTGGGACAGGAACACTTGTATGTTAGCAAGTGTGTGCTCTTCCAGTGTATCTCCTTTTCAATGAATGTAGCCAGCCAATTTTCTGCAGAGAATCTGCATCTTGGACTGGGTTTTATTTTTAAATACTTCTTGGTGGTCCAGTGGCTAAGACTGCACATTCAGTGCAGGGAGCCCACGGTTGATCCCTGGTCAGGGAAGTAGATCCCACATGCTGCAACTGAGTGCTCATATACCACAAGTAAAGATCCAGAGTGCCCCAACTAAGACCTGGTGCAGCCAGATCTGAAAAATGAAAAAGTATTCTACTTACATAATCCTGACCATTTGAAAGGGTCACAGATTTTCTCAAACAATAAGAAAAAGTTACTACTGACTGATTCAAAAGCATCTTGAAACGTCTTATAGATGCAGGCAGAAAGAACTTTCTGACATAAGCCTTGTCTCAGGTACAGGTGTTCCTGAATATGGCCTGTTTAAAAGAATGAATTTTTAATTAGGTAGTCCTTAAAATTTAGTCAAATCAAGACTTCTCTGAGTGTCCATCTCTACTGCAGGCTTAAGAGAATATCAAGATTTTCCTGAGAAATAAGTTAACGATGATGCCCCAGTACACTTCATCCCTGAGTAGGACCACTGTGACAACTTTCCAATCAAACTTCACCCACCCTTGCCACAGAAAACCCAGTAATAACACCCCTAAAGTGATCAAGCTTAAAGTAGAAGAATCAAAGCGTGAAAAGGAACATGTGCTAGTTTGTTCATTTGTTTGTTAAGTAAATAACTATACTTAGGTCTCCTCTCCCAGGATGGAACTCCAACCTCAAAAACATTTGAGCATGTGACCAGTGAAATTGGAGCAGAGGAAGCCGAGGAAGTTGGAGTTGAACACTTGTTACGGTGAGACTTCTTAGGACAGCATCAGAATCAGTAGCGGCCCAAGAGGCTGCTCAGTGTAAGGAGAAAATCCACAAGAGGCTGCTCAGTCTAAAGAGGAGATCCGTATCAGGAGTCCAGAGATTTGGATCATCTCTGAAGTGTCCTGAGTTGTGATTTATAACTTTGTGGATAGCTCACATTTGTCTGGAAGCTGTAATGCTGGCTGGGACAGGAACACTTGTATGTTAGCAAGTGTGTGCTCTTCCAGTGTATCTCCTTTTCAATGAATGTAGCCAGCCAATTTTCTGCAGAGAATCTGCATCTTGGACTGGGTTTTATTTTTAAATACTTCTTGGTGGTCCAGTGGCTAAGACTGCACATTCAGTGCAGGGAGCCCACGGTTGATCCCTGGTCAGGGAAGTAGATCCCACATGCTGCAACTGAGTGCTCATATACCACAAGTAAAGATCCAGAGTGCCCCAACTAAGACCTGGTGCAGCCAGATCTGAAAAATGAAAAAGTATTCTACTTACATAATCCTGACCATTTGAAAGGGTCACAGATTTTCTCAAACAATAAGAAAAAGTTACTACTGACTGATTTAAAAGCATCTTGAAACGTCTTATAGATGCAGGCAGAAAGAATGCTACCCTGTTTAGGAACAGGAAAATTGAAATAGAGCAGGGTTTTGAGGGGGTTTTTTTGGTTTTTTAGTGAAAATGACTTCATTTTAACTCTCTTTTCTTTTGAAAAATATCCTATAATGAGAAAGAAAACATATGCCTCCAAATGAAAATAAGATTAAGGCACGTTATACTCAAATCTGTATCAAATGGAGAAGTAACATTTCTGCTTGAGAAAACATGCCCCTCCTCACACACAAACTGAGTATTTCCTTAGAATGTGAAAATCTGTGTGACGGTACAAGACTGATGGATTTCCCTGCCCTTTCTTGTGGCTTCAAACAGAGACATCAAAGACACTACAGTGGGCACTCTCTCCCAGCGGATCACAAACCAGGTCCACGGTTTGAAGGGACTCAACTCTAAGCTTCTGGATATCAGGAGCTACCTGGAGAAAGTGGCCACCGGTAAGCTGCCCATCAACCACCAGATAATCTACCAGCTGCAGGACGTGTTCAACCTGCTTCCGGATGTCAGCCTGCAGGAGTTTGTCAAGGCCTTTTACCTGAAGACCAATGACCAGATGGTGGTGGTGTATTTGGCTTCACTGATCCGTTCTGTGGTCGCCTTGCACAACCTTATCAACAACAAGATCGCAAACCGGGACGCAGAGAAGAAAGAAGGGCAAGAAAAAGAAGACAGCAAAAAGGATAGAAAAGATGACAAAGAGAAAGAAAAAGATAAGGAAAAGAGTGATGTAAAGAAAGAAGAGAAAAAGGAGAAAAAATAAAAACATGTAGCTTTTTAATTTGTAAATTAAAATCTTGTAAACTAACTCATTGTGCCGCCAGAGGGTTCTTTTCACTTTAAGTGCTTGTTAAAAAGCTGTACTGATGAGAGCTCTCTGGATAGAGGGACTAATCTCGTACCTAAACTGCAGCTTATAGGCTGCTGTGAGTTGGGGAGGTGATAGTTCAGGCCTCAGACTGTGTGAGAAAAGAGAATTAAGCATAACATTTTGGTACTCTTCTCTCTTTTATCTGTTAGACCAGGAGTTGAATTTTCCCCATCTTAAGAGACTCTTGGGGTCTGTTTCTGGCAGTCTGAAAAACTGCAGAATGGAATGCATGAATTCCGTTAAGTGCTCTGCCTCGGAACACCTTGAGCTCTGACCCTCTGGACTCTGTTGAGAATACTGCCCCACGGGACTTCTCGGACCCGTAGCTCTGGCATTCTCGGGGCTTGGGATCAAGATATTGTTTACCTTCAAAGACACAATTAAATGGCTTGGTTTTTAAGTCTGTGTTCTGGTCGTTTTTCACTCGGAGTGGTGATCCATTGGCTTCGGGAAACAACGAAGATAGTCTTTAATTGAAGCTGCCTGAAAGAATTAGTTTAGACTGGATCTTTTATGAAAGAGAATCTACCTCGTTCCTTTAAAAACAGAGCTGTTATGAGGAGAGCTCTCAATGAACCCAAAAAACTTTGGTCTTAGTTAACGCCTCTGATTCTTCACCTGAGAAGTCCCTAAAGCAGTTTTCCTGAAGTTTTCGTAAGGGACACATTCAGTTACTCTTGCAGTAGGTACATCAGTCCACAAGGTGGGATGGTACAAAGCTTCCCAAAGTAAATGTTCAAGGTAAAAATTTTAATTGAGTTTGTAAAGGGCCCTTTTTACCTGAAGACCAATGACCAGATGGTGGTGGTGTATTTGGCTTCACTGATCCGTTCTGTGGTCGCCTTGCACAACCTTATCAACAACAAGATCGCAAACCGGGACGCAGAGAAGAAAGAAGGGCAAGAAAAAGAAGACAGCAAAAAGGATAGAAAAGATGACAAAGAGAAAGAAAAAGATAAGGAAAAGAGTGATGTAAAGAAAGAAGAGAAAAAGGAGAAAAAATAAAAACATGTAGCTTTTTAATTTGTAAATTAAAATCTTGTAAACTAACTCATTGTGCCGCCAGAGGGTTCTTTTCACTTTAAGTGCTTGTTAAAAAGCTGTACTGATGAGAGCTCTCTGGATAGAGGGACTAATCTCGTACCTAAACTGCAGCTTATAGGCTGCTGTGAGTTGGGGAGGTGATAGTTCAGGCCTCAGACTGTGTGAGAAAAGAGAATTAAGCATAACATTTTTGGTACTCTGCTCACTTTTATCTGTGAGACCAGGAGTTGAATTTTCCCCATCTTAAGAGACTCTTGGGGTCTGTTTCTGGCAGTCTGAAAAACTGCAGAATGGAATGCATGAATTCCGTTAAGTGCTCTGCCTCGGAACACCTTGAGCTCTGACCCTCTGGACTCTGTTGAGAATACTGCCCCACGGGACTTCTCGGACCCGTAGCTCTGGCATTCTCGGGGCTTGGGATCAAGATATTGTTTACCTTCAAAGACACAATTAAATGGCTTGGTTTTTAAGTCTGTGTTCTGGTCGTTTTTGACTCGGAGTGGTGATCCATTGGTTTCGGAAGCAACGAAGATAGTCTTTAATTGAAGCTGCCTGAAAGAATTAGTTTAGACTGGATCTTTTATGAAAGAGAATCTACCTCGTTCCTTTAAAAACAGAGCTGTTATGAGGAGAGCTCTCAATGAACCCAAAAAACTTTGGTCTTAGTTAACGCCTCTGATTCTTCACCTGAGAAGTCCCTAAAGCAGTTTTCCTGAAGTTTTCGTAAGGGACACATTCAGTTACTCTTGCAGTAGGTACATCAGTCCACAAGGTGGGATGGTACAAAGCTTCCCAAAGTAAATGTTCAAGGTAGTTTATCATTTGAATTAACAGTTGTCACCTGAATACTAATGTCCTTTCTTGAGTGGTTAGTACCTCCCTAAGAATTCTCTAATGCACCATATGGACTGTAGTGTTCAGATATTTAAAAATAGAATAAAAAAGCAGTAAACTACGTGGAATCCCATAAACCACTTTGTAATGTTACAGTGCCTCAAAGTTCCCAGAAGTATCTATTTCTAATCCACAAACCTGCCTGCCAAAGAACTAGTTAGTGGAAATTGGGGATTGATGTAGAGCTGAGCTTTTTATCTGACATGAACTGCCCACATCAGTGGTCACTTCAAGGTTCATTAAGATTCTGAGATAAAAAGAAATAGCAAAGGGGAAGGAACTAAAGCAAGTTTTGGCTACTGCAGCAGTCAAAAGTCAGGTGGTTATCAATACATCTAACTGAATAAAAAGTCTGAAATACATAGTTCAAAGCTTGAGATGCATTAAAGACACAGGAGTGTGTTGAAGTTTTTGAGACTTTGTTGCCATGTCTACAGCAGACTGGTGTAAGAAAGGAAACCTTTCTCCAGGGTGGGCAGCATAGAGCAGAGATGCCATGGCTCTGAGGCTAGGCAGGGGCAAGGAAGAGAAGTCATCGCAAGGGATGGAGCAGGATGGGGCAGGCGGGGTGGGGGGTGCAATATGAGACCACACAGGATCAGATCCACCTTTAGTAGAATGATCTGCACTTAAAAAGCTTTCTCAGGGTCTAATAGGACAATGTCACAGGCTTTTAGGTTTGTCACCATTTGATAAAATGGAATATCTACTGAGCATGTAAGAACATGGGAATACTTGGGCCTTGTTATATTTAACAGTTTAACCCACACATGGACAAAACTGACTTTTATCTTTCTAACAGGATCTTCATTTCCTTCTAACAAAAATTGTTGCCTCTAGAGTTACGTAGGTGCATCTTCTCGAGCAAAATTGCTGCCATCCTATATGAGAGGGTGAGCTTTGTAAGACTTTTGAGTTGATTTGGTCCCAAGGGCAGCGATGGGTTCAGTTACTCGTGCAGTAGGTACATCAGTCCACAAGGTGGGATGGTACAAAGCTTCCCAAAGCAAATGTTCAAGGTAGTTTATCATTTGAATTAACAGTTGTCACCTGAATACTAATGTCCTTTCTTGAGTGGTTAGTACCTCCCTAAGAATTCTCTAATGCACCATATGGACTGTAGTGTTCAGATATTTAAAAATAGAATAAAAAAGCAGTAAACTACGTGGAATCCCATAAACCACTTTGTAATGTTACAGTGCCTCAAAGTTCCCAGAAGTATCTATTTCTAATCCACAAACCTGCCTGCCAAAGAACTAGTTAGTGGAAATTGGGGATTGATGTAGAGCTGAGCTTTTTATCTGACATGAACTGCCCACATCAGTGGTCACTTCAAGGTTCATTAAGATTCTGAGATAAAAAGAAATAGCAAAGGGGAAGGAACTAAAGCAAGTTTTGGCTACTGCAGCAGTCAAAAGTCAGGTGGTTATCAATACATCTAACTGAATAAAAAGTCTGAAATACATAGTTCAAAGCTTGAGATGCATTAAAGACACAGGAGTGTGTTGAAGTTTTTGAGACTTTGTTGCCATGTCTACAGCAGACTGGTGTAAGAAAGGAAACCTTTCTCCAGGGTGGGCAGCATAGAGCAGAGATGCCATGGCTCTGAGGCTAGGCAGGGGCAAGGAAGAGAAGTCATCGCAAGGGATGGAGCAGGATGGGGCAGGCGGGGTGGGGGGTGCAATATGAGACCACACAGGATCAGATCCACCTTTAGTAGAATGATCTGCACTTAAAAAGCTTTCTCAGGGTCTAATAGGACAATGTCACAGGCTTTTAGGTTTGTCACCATTTGATAAAATGGAATATCTACTGAGCATGTAAGAACATGGGAATACTTGGGCCTTGTTATATTTAACAGTTTAACCCACACATGGACAAAACTGACTTTTATCTTTCTAACAGGATCTTCATTTCCTTCTAACAAAAATTGTTGCCTCTAGAGTTACGTAGGTGCATCTTCTCGAGCAAAATTGCTGCCATCCTATATGAGAGGGTGAGCTTTGTAAGACTATTGATGAAGTCTTGCTTATATAAATAGCAGCTGACTTAACTGCAAAGCCCATGGTCCTGGGCTTCCCTCGTGTCTCAGTGGCAAAAAATTCGCCTGCCAAGGGAGACACAGGTTCGATCCCTGATCCAGGAAGAGCCCACATGCCACAGAGCAACTAAGCCCATGAGCCACAACTATTGAGCCCTTGTGCTACAACTACTGAAGCCCGAGAGCCCGAGAGCCTGAGTTCCACAACAAGAGAAGTCACCACAACAAGAAGTCTGCTCACCTCAACTAGAGAGTAGCCTCCACTCCCTGCAACTAGAGAAGAGCCTGAGGCAGCAGTGAAAACCCAGAAGAGCCAAAAATAAGTAAATGAATAAATAAACCCCATGGTCCTCACTTAAATTCGTGTGCTCAGGCAGCTTAGCAATCTCAAGATGAGATTTCTAAACTACTTTTGTTTTTTTGAACACACTGAAAAAGTACCCTTGGGAAATCTGATTGCATTTCTGGACTTCATACCCAGAGTTGTGACATTCCCTTGCTTCCATTTTGAAACGTTTGACAATGACTTCCAGAGTTCAAGCTGCTCCTGCTACACACACAGAGGACAGCATTGATTCCTTACTGGTTTTCTGTTTGATAACTAACATCTCAATTAGTCGCAAACTTACATGTCAGTTTTCCTTATTGAAAAGATAAATACTATCAGGGTGGAACAACAGCTTTAGGCCACTAATTAGTTAAATGCTCTTTCATTTTATGCAGATCAGCAATCACAAAAAGGCAAAAAAGCAGTAATATTCACTGAGAAACTATCTCATGACTTCTCCAATGTGCATGATGCAAAGTCAACCTTTCCAGTGGGAATTAACAACCCCAGCATCTTACTCTAGTTTCTGGAGGACCCTCCAGCTATAAGAACTTAACCATAAGCAATTAACTTCACTACAAATAAAAGACATTAACACAAGTTCTCAAAAAATGAAATAATACAGGCAAGTGTTGATTTCCATTATCTATGCCTTTCAACTCTTGGCATTTATCTCTTTTGCCTAGAAGCAATGCTAAGTTCATATCTCTCAAAAAAGAAGAAGAACAACAAAAAACTAACGGCTGTTCTTCTTGGGGGAGTAGGTAGAAAATCACAAGTAGGAAAATAAATAGAGGGGAATAAGAATGAAGGGGAAACTGTTAGGCCTAAGTCAAGAGAAAACGTTCTCTAAGCATTCCTCTTTGGAGCCAATCTATTCTTCAACACTAGATGGCACCATTGACTAATCACATCTTGGCAAGAAACATTGGCTTGCCAGTCCAACATGGAATTGGGACCCTTTCCCAAAGTTGCTTCCTACCACTTTTGCTTTTGGCTGCAACCATTCAGGCTAGACTTTGAAGGAGTCTGAGGAGCATATGGGTGCAAAAAAGTGGGTCAAGCTGCCACACCTTCACTCCTGCTGTACTCTACAATACTGCTTGGGTGACAAACATACACGGTTTTCTCTGCCCTTCACATAGTTCATACTTTGATTTTCCTCATTACCGATACCACTCAAGGTTTCTTGAAGAACCATATCCAAGGAGTGCTGATAAATGTGTAACAACCAGGTGTCTAAACAAGAGAAAGAAAGCTACTGATTTACAGCCTTTGCCAATTTCCCTGGTGTAAATACTCCCAACACAGGTGATATATCAAGGTCAACATGAATTGGGAAAAGATGCACTTTAGCACAGCATTATATAGTATCACCTAAATATGGAAATAATAGAAATAACCACAAGAACATAGATGATAGTAAGCTGTAAAATCATTAAGCGTATGGTGCATTGTGAGCATTCATTACCCTTTTCAGTATCATTTATTTCACTGTCAATTTATGCGATTTGCCTACTGCATTAGAATCTCTGGGAATCTGTGCTTTTAAGACATCTGAGGTTTATGCACATATGGAAGTTAAAGAACCTTTCCTTAATGTAGATAAATATACCAATTTTTTGCCTTATTGTTAGTACTCTGTGAATCAGTCCCTTCCCAGCTCACGGTCTCTTCTCATACATATGTGCCTTTTACACTCCACAAAGTATCTTCCTTTTCTGCAGTGTAGCACCAGTGTCTACCTGTATATGAGCCGTATGATATACTGAGCTGTAGCATAATCTGACTAAACTTTTAACCAAAATAACCAACCATAGATAATATGGCTAAATTTTTTTAAGTGTTTCAAAACCTTATTTTATTTGGAAATAACCTCATTATTCAATGAGGTCACTTTTATCATTTCGTTTGACAATTTGACTAAACTTTTAACCAAAATAACCAACCAAGATCTGTGGTTCATCTATTATCTCCTCTGCCTTATTTTCAGCCCTGGCTTTAATCCCCTTAGTAGATAAAGACTCCGGGACTATTTCCTACACTTGAAAGTTGCTAAGAGAGTATATCTTAAATGTTCTCACCACAGCCCAGATTTAAAAGGTCTCAACAACAACAAAATGGTAACTCTGTGAGGCAATGGATGTGTCAATTAACCTTTCTGTGAAGGTCAATCACAGTATACTCCTTAAACTAACACATTACGTCAATTATATCTCAATACTGCTTGGGTGACAAACATACACGGTTTTCTCTGCCCTTCACATAGTTCATACTTTGATTTTCCTCATTACCGATACCACTCAAGGTTTCTTGAAGAACCATATCCAAGGAGTGCTGATAAATGTGTAACAACCAGGTGTCTAAACAAGAGAAAGAAAGCTACTGATTTACAGCCTTTGCCAATTTCCCTGGTGTAAATACTCCCAACACAGGTGATATATCAAGGTCAACATGAATTGGGAAAAGATGCACTTTAGCACAGCATTATATAGTATCACCTAAATATGGAAATAATAGAAATAACCACAAGAACATAGATGATAGTAAGCTGTAAAATCATTAAGCGTATGGTGCATTGTGAGCATTCATTACCCTTTTCAGTATCATTTATTTCACTGTCAATTTATGCGATTTGCCTACTGCATTAGAATCTCTGGGAATCTGTGCTTTTAAGACATCTGAGGTTTATGCACATATGGAAGTTAAAGAACCTTTCCTTAATGTAGATAAATATACCAATTTTTTGCCTTATTGTTAGTACTCTGTGAATCAGTCCCTTCCCAGCTCACGGTCTCTTCTCATACATATGTCCCTTTTTACACTCCACAAAGTATCTTCCTTTTCTGCAGTGTAGCACCAGTGTCTACCTGTATATGAGCCGTATGATATACTGAGCTGTAGCATAATCTGACTAAACTTTTAACCAAAATAACCAACCATAGATAATATGGCTAAATTTTTTTAAGTGTTTCAAAACCTTATTTTATTTGGAAATAACCTCATTATTCAATGAGGTCACTTTTATCATTTCGTTTGACAATTTGACTAAACTTTTAACCAAAATAACCAACCAAGATCTGTGGTTCATCTATTATCTCCTCTGCCTTATTTTCAGCCCTGGCTTTAATCCCCTTAGTAGATAAAGACTCCGGGACTATTTCCTACACTTGAAAGTTGCTAAGAGAGTATATCTTAAATGTTCTCACCACAGCCCAGATTTAAAAGGTCTCAACAACAACAAAATGGTAACTCTGTGAGGCAATGGATGTGTCAATTAACCTTTCTGTGGTAATCATTTTATGATATGTACATGAATCATCACAGTATACTCCTTAAACTAACACATTACGTCAATTATATCTCAATAAAGCTGGGGGAAAAGTACTAATCCAGGGGCTTCCTGTACCCCAGGGCAGACAGTCCATGCCTCAGGGATCTGCACCCCTGTTCTAGAGGAGGGACGCAGGATAAAAGCCAAAGTTTAACGCGTGAGCTGCTTCTCCCCTACCCCATATACCTTATATTTTAATCAACGTGAATCACAAGAGTTGGCAAAAAATCATGACTGCAAAAAACAAAGTTCAAAGATGAAATGCATTCCATCCCAGAAGAAAAGAATGCTTCTATACCCACAACTCACCAGAGCCCAGCTGCTTGTGAGGGAGGCACAGCCGAGATGGGAGATGTGTCCTTTAAACCAACCCCACCGGGCATCCAGGAGCTGAAAGTCCATCCTTCAGGCATATTCACTGCTGTCCTGGCATCATCTACCCTACTGCTCACCCTGTAATTACACAGAAAACGCACCCAAAATTGTCCTTGAGAGACTGGACATGACTCTTACCAACTCTTGCCCAGATAAGAACGAATGACAACCCAAGGTAGAACACCACCGTCACAGGCTGGGCCAAACCCTGAGATCATCGTGCTGCCTGGGAAGCGAGGTCAGGCCATGGACTGGGGGCAGGGATTGAAAGGACACCCACTTTCCCGTGTTTTATTTCCCCAAGAAAAGGAAGGAAAGTGATTCTGGTACCTTTCTGCCTTTCTTCCTAGTTAGTGTGATTTTTTTTTGAACTACAGATCATCTCCAATCTTCATTATTAACAATCACGGGCACGGACTTGCCTCATGGTCCAGTGATGGGGACTCCGCACGTCCACTGCAGGAGGCACAGGGTCGATGCCTGGTCAGGGAACTAAGATCCTACATGCTGTGCAGCACAGCCGAAAAATAAGACCAGACCAAAAAAAATTCATGGCCACATTCAGGACCTGGGACATGGAAGACACGCTAATCCAAGCACATTTGATCTGATCTAGAAGACTGTATTAGTTACCTACTGCTGCCTAACAAAGTACCATAAGTGCTAGCTGCTGAAAAGAATCTCATAGTTCCTGTCAAGAGCCTAGGCAAGGCCTAGATAGATCCTTTGCTCAGTGATGCTCACAGCTGGTGACCAAGGTGTTGGCTGGGCTGCTGCCATCCCAAGGTTCCAAGAATGTGTGGTTGTTTACAGGAATCAGTTTTTCATGGGCTGTCAGACTGAGGGCCTCAGCTCCTCGCTGGCTGTTGACACAAAGGGGCCCTGAGTCCCTTGCCACATGGGCCTCCCCACTATGGCAACTTTCTTCTTTATCCAAGTATACGAGCCAAGGGACTTCCCTGGTGGTCCAGTGCCTAAGACTCCCACAATGAAGGGGGCTTGGGTTCAATCCCTGGTTAGGGAACTAGATCCCACAGGCCATAACTAAGACAGAAGATACTATGTGTCAAAATTAAGACCCAGCACAGTCAAATAAGTAAATAAGTGCATACATACTTTTAAAAAAATAAAAATAGGACACAAGCCAAGAAGGCAATGGAGAGTCAGCAAGAAGCATGTCCCAATCTTTTGTAATTTCATTACAGAAGAGAGAAAGCCCATCACCTTTGCCATATTCTGTTAGAAGCAAGTCTCTAGACCACTGCTACTCAAGGAGAAGGGATTATGCCACAAGGTGTGCATACCAGGAGGGGGTCATGGGAGGGGTTCCCTTAAGAAGCCAGTCTCCTACAGATAAAAATAAGAATTCACCGGGGTAATCCACAATCAACTACAGTGGGGTTTTCATTTTAAATTTCAAGTGCCTGATCAAAGCCTTACAATAAAGACAATGTTAATAGAAAATGCAGAAGCAGAACATCCCTCTTGTTTATAAGCAGGACCACCTATTGCTCCCAGTGGCTTTGGAGATAACAAACCAAACCAAAACAAAATCCCTCGAGTTAGGAACCAAGTTGGTTCTCTTAAGAGATGAGGTATAAAATTGTGTGATTAGCAAAAATCAGTCCTGTCTGTGGAGATGTGGATGAACCTAGAGTTGTCATACAGAGTAAAGTTAAGTCAGAAAGAAAAATATTGTATATTAATATATATATATATGGAATCTAGGAAAATGGTACTGATGAGCCTATTGTTTGCAGGGCAGGTAGAGAGATGCAGATACAGAGAACAGACTTGTGAACACAGCAGGGGAAGGGGAAGGTGGGACAAACTGAGAGAGTAACACCGACCTATATGCACATATATTTTACACACATATATGTGTGTGAAATAGCTAGCTAGCGGGAAGCTGCTATGTAACACAAGGAACTTAGCTCGATGCTCTGTGATGACCCAGAGAGCAGGTGGGTAGGGAGGCTCAAGAGGGAGGGGATACATGTCTACAGAGATATGATTCACGTTGTCATACAGCAGGAATTAACATGACATTGTAACACAGTGATCCTCCAATTAAAAATATAAATATGAAAAAAAGTTACAACATATTTGTATTAATATTTATCCTTCTTTCCTCCCAAGTCTCCTCTAAAACGAGTGAATGAATGTTAGAGTTCCTATTCTGCCCTGCCAATTGGCCCAATTTGAGAGGCAGCTTCTGTCTGAGAGGTGGACGAGGAAATCTGACAGATTTCTGGAAAGAGGAAAGTAGGAGTAGTGACCAAACAGAAGGAGCCCCAGCCTCGAAATCACATGGAAGGAGCTAAGCCAACAAGGGTTCTGAGCTGGGAAAGGCTCAAGCCTAAAATCGGAGGTAGTGCCACAGGGGGAAACAGCAGCTTAGTGGAAAGTCAGGATAATGAAACAGCCAAGCCCTCTTGGGGACCTTTCTGCACAGCTGCAAGCTGCCCGCAGGCAGACCTCTCAAAGGAGAGGAAGTTAACTGAGACAGCAGACGAAGCAACTCTTTTCCCTCTCCAGCCTCGCTAAAACAACTATGAGGAAAGCTTTATGAAAGCCTTAAGCCACAAGGGCAGAGAGAACATGAGAGGACTCAGCAATGGACAGGGTCACTGAACAAGGAGTTCCAAAGTGGAGTGTAACTAACCAAGGAGAAGTCTTAACCTAAGACACTGCAGAGGAAGATGAGGACAGGAAATGAGTGAGTTCTCAGAGGCTCAGTACTTGGGGGCAGCAGAAAGGCAGGAACAGAGATGAAAACTGGGGTAGGTAAAAGTTTCTACACAGAAGAGTGCCCCCCACCCCTGCACTGAGCCCTGTACAGCTTGGCTCCCTCCCCTCTGCCAGCAGCAGGATACCAGGGGCAAGTGAAGCCCAGCAGACAGGCATACAGAGATGAAACGGCCGGCACTAGAGAGTAACACCGACCTATATGCACATATATTTTACACACATATATGTGTGTGAAATAGCTAGCGGGAAGCTGCTATGTAACACAAGGAACTTAGCTCGATGCTCTGTGATGACCCAGAGAGCAGGTGGGTAGGGAGGCTCAAGAGGGAGGGGATACATGTCTACAGAGATATGATTCACGTTGTCATACAGCAGGAATTAACATGACATTGTAACACAGTGATCCTCCAATTAAAAATATAAATATGAAAAAAAGTTACAACATATTTGTATTAATATTTATCCTTCTTTCCTCCCAAGTCTCCTCTAAAACGAGTGAATGAATGTTAGAGTTCCTATTCTGCCCTGCCAATTGGCCCAATTTGAGAGGCAGCTTCTGTCTGAGAGGTGGACGAGGAAATCTGACAGATTTCTGGAAAGAGGAAAGTAGGAGTAGTGACCAAACAGAAGGAGCCCCAGCCTCGAAATCACATGGAAGGAGCTAAGCCAACAAGGGTTCTGAGCTGGGAAAGGCTCAAGCCTAAAATCGGAGGTAGTGCCACAGGGGGAAACAGCAGCTTAGTGGAAAGTCAGGATAATGAAACAGCCAAGCCCTCTTGGGGACCTTTCTGCACAGCTGCAAGCTGCCCGCAGGCAGACCTCTCAAAGGAGAGGAAGTTAACTGAGACAGCAGACGAAGCAACTCTTTTCCCTCTCCAGCCTCGCTAAAACAACTATGAGGAAAGCTTTATGAAAGCCTTAAGCCACAAGGGCAGAGAGAACATGAGAGGACTCAGCAATGGACAGGGTCACTGAACAAGGAGTTCCAAAGTGGAGTGTAACTAACCAAGGAGAAGTCTTAACCTAAGACACTGCAGAGGAAGATGAGGACAGGAAATGAGTGAGTTCTCAGAGGCTCAGTACTTGGGGGCAGCAGAAAGGCAGGAACAGAGATGAAAACTGGGGTAGGTAAAAGTTTCTACACAGAAGAGTGCCCCCCACCCCTGCACTGAGCCCTGTACAGCTTGGCTCCCTCCCCTCTGCCAGCAGCAGGATACCAGGGGCAAGTGAAGCCCCAAGCTCAGGATCCCCAGTCAGAGCAGAGGCCCGGGGGGATAGAAAAGGTCAGGTCAGTGGCCAGGACTCTGAGAACCCTGGCTCCTTCCCGCTTCTTACTCCCAGGAAGCTAACAGGCAGGCCACCTGACTCAGGTATAGTCTTCCTCTCAGGTGAGAAACAGAAGGCTCATCTCTGGAGAAACACATCACCCCAGAGAAAAGACCCTTGAACAGTGTCATTCAGGACTCCTATGAAAAAGTCCACTAGCCACCTATTACCCTTGCAGCAAAGACCGTCAGGCAGGAGACCACTCGTGAGTGTCTTTCTCGGAAATACGGAGGCAGAATTTTTGAGTAGGATGCTATTCTTTTCCTCCTCCATTCGTACTCATTCTTCCCCATCTAATGGTTTTGTAGCTGCCACGTCCTGTCCTGCTGGCACAGCCTAGTCTTTGAATGGCAGTTTGAGACCCTGGCATGGAGTGACCTGGAATGTCACAGATCCAGGCCTGAAACAGTGGGATAGTTTGACTTAATGGGTTGGCCTCCATGGGCCTCCACCTTGCTCAAAGACATACCAGATACACAACTGGAGCCCACCCCCCATCTATTCTGGAGCGTATTCAGATCCTTTACTCCATGGCGGCTGTCTTTCAGCCACCACTGACAGGTTTTAGGTGTGGCAGAACCAAATGGTTCCATCTCGCCCAATGTTCTGCATTTTGATTTATAACCCATGGACTTGTTACTGAAACAGCCTTTTCTCTCTTTTATATTTTGTGTTATCAATTTTTATATTATGGTTTTGGAGCCAAAAAGTTGATCGAGTCATGTTCATGGTACCATTTTAATTTGAACCCCACATTTTCAAAGTGGAGTGTAACTAACCAAGGGTCTAAAAGACACTGCAGAGGAAGATGAGGACAGGAAATGAGTGAGTTCTCAGAGGCTCAGTACTTGGGGGCAGCAGAAAGGCAGGAACAGAGATGAAAACTGGGGTAGGTAAAAGTTTCTACACAGAAGAGTGCCCCCCACCCCTGCACTGAGCCCTGTACAGCTTGGCTCCCTCCCCTCTGCCAGCAGCAGGATACCAGGGGCAAGTGAAGCCCCAAGCTCAGGATCCCCAGTCAGAGCAGAGGCCCGGGGGGATAGAAAAGGTCAGGTCAGTGGCCAGGACTCTGAGAACCCTGGCTCCTTCCCGCTTCTTACTCCCAGGAAGCTAACAGGCAGGCCACCTGACTCAGGTATAGTCTTCCTCTCAGGTGAGAAACAGAAGGCTCATCTCTGGAGAAACACATCACCCCAGAGAAAAGACCCTTGAACAGTGTCATTCAGGACTCCTATGAAAAAGTCCACTAGCCACCTATTACCCTTGCAGCAAAGACCGTCAGGCAGGAGACCACTCGTGAGTGTCTTTCTCGGAAATACGGAGGCAGAATTTTTGAGTAGGATGCTATTCTTTTCCTCCTCCATTCGTACTCATTCTTCCCCATCTAATGGTTTTGTAGCTGCCACGTCCTGTCCTGCTGGCACAGCCTAGTCTTTGAATGGCAGTTTGAGACCCTGGCATGGAGTGACCTGGAATGTCACAGATCCAGGCCTGAAACAGTGGGATAGTTTGACTTAATGGGTTGGCCTCCATGGGCCTCCACCTTGCTCAAAGACATACCAGATACACAACTGGAGCCCACCCCCCATCTATTCTGGAGCGTATTCAGATCCTTTACTCCATGGCGGCTGTCTTTCAGCCACCACTGACAGGTTTTAGGTGTGGCAGAACCAAATGGTTCCATCTCGCCCAATGTTCTGCATTTTTGATTTATAACCCATGGACTTGTTACTGAAACAGCCTTTTCTCTCTTTTTATATTTTGTGTTATCAATTTTTATATTATGGTTTTGGAGCCAAAAAGTTGATCGAGTCATGAGTTCATGGTACCATTTTAATGGAACCCCACATTTTGGTTTCTAATACTATTTTATACTGACAAGAACCAGAGCTCCTAGTGGAGTAGTGGATTCTGTGTTTGGGCCAGAGAACTAGAGTTGGGACTCAGTGCCCATGGAGACCATCAAGGACATCTGGAGAGGTGATAAGAGAGTCAAGGGGAAAGGGCCAAAATTGTGCTAAGCGTCAAAAAGGAAACAATAATCCTTGTCACTGGGACAGAAGAGGTGGAGTAAGGAAGGCCCTGAGTCCAGGATTATGTTCAGAAGGGACAAATCACAGGGTGCCAAAGACAAGTCACATGCCCTGATACAGGTCAGCTGATTGGTGCCTGATTCGTGCAGCATGGAGCACAGGAAAGTGAGCCTGTGACTGAGGAACCTGAACCAACCTCAGAACCAGAGTGGCCTGAAGAAAAAGGTATTTATAAGGAGACTCATGGAGAGGACTGCTGGGAGCTAATGAAGGTAATAACTTTGGCCACTGACCCAATTTTCTTCCCTAAGATGAGGCTGGGGACTCATTGCTAAGCTTTAGATCTAGATCAAGTACAGCCTGCTGTTGGTAAGCATTCCTTTGAGTGGAAGCACACAGATCTTTAGTGTAAGCTTTTCTAGAAGGCTGCCATGAGCCACAATATGGTAGGACAGCAGGGGAGCAAAAGCTGAGCCTTCCAAGTCCAGCGAGGTCCCATCTTATGTAGTCTTGAGCCCCACTGAGGACTTAGGTGACAAAGGGATTCAGATTTGCTCTTCATGTCCAAAATAATTTTGTAGCTTTGGCTCATTTTATCAGGGACTTATTACAGCATGTGGAGGTGGGGAGCCTTCCTGCCTGTCTAACTTAACTTGAAACACTTCAGAGTAAGAAAAAAATTAAGGATATAATAAAAGCAAAGATCAATAATTAGAAGCCCTAGGGTTAAAGAGCTGAATGAAGAATACAGAGTTGCATTATATCATACCATTTAGCTCTGGCGTATACAGCATTTATATCATGATAGTAATATAAACATTTTTCTTGTTTTTCAGTTTTCTAAATAAATCTTTTTAAAAAGTACAACCTTCATTGTAGTTACAGAACAGAACATAAATATTTAAAAACAAACAAAAAATGTGATCATGTAAAAGTAAGAGGTCAGATGTCCAGTGTTAGGAGACAGAAAAGAAGAACAGGAAGGACAGACAGGAGCTCACAGATCCAGTCCCAGAGTGGGAAGACAAGGGGTCCAATCCACTGCTAAGGCAAGAACCTTTCAAAAGGCAACTGAGCAGAATTTGCTGGGATTTTTTTGTTTGTTTTGTTTTTTGGCCCGTGTGGGCCTCCCATCACAGTGGCCTCTCTCACTGCAGAGCACCGGCTCTGGGCACACGCACTCCAGAGCTCTGGCTCGGTAGTTGGACATGTCGGTCCAGCCGCTCCATGGCACGTGGGATCTTCCCAGGCCAGGGATCGAACCAGAGTCCCATGCACTGCAAGGCGGCGTCTTTACCCACTGGACCACCAGAAAGCCCTTTGCTGGGATTTTTAAGCCTGTCTTGGAAGGATCCAAAAGAAACCAGCAATAATCGCTGCCTCTAGATGGTGCTCAGAATGCCTAAGGAACCAAAAGATGGGGTCTTTCACTGTGAACCCTTCCTATCCTGGAATTTTAAACCTTTAAACAATTTTTACTCACGAGTTCAACTCTAGGACTGCCCGCTCCAGGAAGACCAGCATCGGTGCACAGGACCTGGCCTTCACCAGCCAAACAAATGCAACGTCTGAAAGGACACAGGCGGGTGTGCTACAGAACAACCGTGACATGGAATACCGTGCACTAGAATTCACTCGACCTAGGCTGACAGACGCGGAAAGGTGTCCTTACTCTCTCATTTAATAAGTTGCTTAACATGTGTAAGATCTCACTTTTGGTATACTGTTATATTATGTGTACATATGATTTATACACACAGAATAGTCTGGAAGGACAGCAGTTACTTTAGGGGATAAGAGATAGGAGAACAATTCTGACTAAGATGCTTTACTTGTGAGATTCAGAGTAAGAAAAAATTAAGGATATAATAAAAGCAAAGATCAATAATTAGAAGCCCTTGCATAAAAATTTTTCATACCATTTAGCTCTGGCGATACAGCATTTATATCATGATAGTAATATAAACATTTTTCTTGTTTTTCAGTTTTCTAAATAAATCTTTTTAAAAAGTACAACCTTCATTGTAGTTACAGAACAGAACATAAATATTTAAAAACAAACAAAAAATGTGATCATGTAAAAGTAAGAGGTCAGATGTCCAGTGTTAGGAGACAGAAAAGAAGAACAGGAAGGACAGACAGGAGCTCACAGATCCAGTCCCAGAGTGGGAAGACAAGGGGTCCAATCCACTGCTAAGGCAAGAACCTTTCAAAAGGCAACTGAGCAGAATTTGCTGGGATTTTTTTGTTTGTTTTGTTTTTTGGCCCGTGTGGGCCTCCCATCACAGTGGCCTCTCTCACTGCAGAGCACCGGCTCTGGGCACACGCACTCCAGAGCTCTGGCTCGGTAGTTGGACATGTCGGTCCAGCCGCTCCATGGCACGTGGGATCTTCCCAGGCCAGGGATCGAACCAGAGTCCCATGCACTGCAAGGCGGCGTCTTTACCCACTGGACCACCAGAAAGCCCTTTGCTGGGATTTTTAAGCCTGTCTTGGAAGGATCCAAAAGAAACCAGCAATAATCGCTGCCTCTAGATGGTGCTCAGAATGCCAAAGGGAAACCCAAAAAGATGGGGTCTTTCACTGTGAACCCTTCCTATCCTGGAATTTTAAACCTTTAAACAATTTTTACTCACGAGTTCAACTCTAGGACTGCCCGCTCCAGGAAGACCAGCATCGGTGCACAGGACCTGGCCTTCACCAGCCAAACAAATGCAACGTCTGAAAGGACACAGGCGGGTGTGCTACAGAACAACCGTGACATGGAATACCGTGCACTAGAATTCACTCGACCTAGGCTGACAGACGCGGAAAGGTGTCCTTACTCTCTCATTTAATAAGTTGCTTAACATGTGTAAGATCTCACTTTTGGTATACTGTTATATTATGTGTACATATGATTTATACACACAGAATAGTCTGGAAGGACAGCAGTTACTTTAGGGGATAAGAGATAGGAGAACAATTCTGACTAGAGATGCTTTACTTGAATTTATTATGAGATGTCTGTATAACATGTGAACTTTTGTCAAAACCTCCTCAAGGTATAGCATTGCCCAGTCAAGCAAGAAACAGCTTTGGTGTTGGGGGCAGTGGCTTCAGTTGATGATTTCCAGGGAGCAGATGCTCTGCACACCTCTGCCACCCCCCACCTTCCCCCAGGAAGAAGCCACATCAGAGCAAGGTTTGATCCAAGACAAAAATCACCCCCAAGCACCCTCAAAAGCATCAAGACTTTACCGACAGGTCCCCTCTGAAACCTTTAAGTTCAAAAAAGTGGGCAGCAAGTCCCCGTCTGACCATGAGCTCAGGTCCAGCGTGTGCCTCTATCATTGTGCAATTTAAGAAACCCTAGGAAATGTTTCTCAAACGAATGGTTGCCCAGAACACTGTCCCCAGGAGCTGGTTCCCAAAGCCTGTCCAACCTGCAGCCTCAGCTGTTGGCAGTGTGGCATCATGGCAACTGCTCAAAGAAACCCATGCAAGTGCCTGAGGGGTGAAGCCCGTGGTCCCTGGATGAGGACTCAGCCATCCGTCAGAAGCGTGGCAGTCTCGGTTAATGACACACACGCACAGCTCTCCAAATCAGCAGTTATGGAATACCTGCCCCTCTCTGGACCTGGAGGGCCTGTGGGGCCTGAAGCCCTTTTGTCTGGAGGACAGTGATTTTGGACACATCCACAGCAATACTGCCCACAGCTGCTGATTGTTTATTGCACAGGAAACTGGCAATACCAAGGCAAGGGGATGGGCATTACAAAACAGTCTGGTGACCAACAAGAGCTACCAAAGGGCATTCCACAGACACCTCAGTTATATACACGTATGTACACACCCACCCACATGAACGCACTCTGCACGCCCATGAGCCTAGAATTCACTCGACCTAGGCTGACAGACGCGGAAAGGTGTCCTTACTCTCTCATTTAATAAGTTGCTTAACATGTGTAAGATCTCACTTTTGGTATACTGTTATATTATGTGTACATATGATTTATACACACAGAATAGTCTGGAAGGACAGCAGTTACTTTAGGGGATAAGAGATAGGAGAACAATTCTGACTAGAGATGCTTTACTTGAATTTATTATGAGATGTCTGTATAACATGTGAACTTTTGTCAAAACCTCCTCAAGGTATAGCATTGCCCAGTCAAGCAAGAAACAGCTTTGGTGTTGGGGGCAGTGGCTTCAGTTGATGATTTCCAGGGAGCAGATGCTCTGCACACCTCTGCCACCCCCCACCTTCCCCCAGGAAGAAGCCACATCAGAGCAAGGTTTGATCCAAGACAAAAATCACCCCCAAGCACCCTCAAAAGCATCAAGACTTTACCGACAGGTCCCCTCTGAAACCTTTAAGTTCAAAAAAGTGGGCGGCAAGTCCCCGTCTGACCATGAGCTCAGGTCCAGCGTGTGCCTCTATCATTGTGCAATTTAAGAAACCCTAGGAAATGTTTCTCAAACGAATGGTTGCCCAGAACACTGTCCCCAGGAGCTGGTTCCCAAAGCCTGTCCAACCTGCAGCCTCAGCTGTTGGCAGTGTGGCATCATGGCAACTGCTCAAAGAAACCCATGCAAGTGCCTGAGGGGTGAAGCCCGTGGTCCCTGGATGAGGACTCAGCCATCCGTCAGAAGCGTGGCAGTCTCGGTTAATGACACACACGCACAGCTCTCCAAATCAGCAGTTATGGAATACCTGCCCCTCTCTGGACCTGGAGGGCCTGTGGGGCCTGAAGCCCTTTTGTCTGGAGGACAGTGATTTTGGACACATCCACAGCAATACTGCCCACAGCTGCTGATTGTTTATTGCACAGGAAACTGGCAATACCAAGGCAAGGGGATGGGCATTACAAAACAGTCTGGTGACCAACAAGAGCTACCAAAGGGCATTCCGTACAGACACCTCAGTTATATACACGTATGTACACACACCCACCCACATGAACGCACTCTGCACGCCCATGAGCCTGAGGCTCCCAAACCCCGCACGGCATGGTGGCTTGCACCCCAAGCCCCCAACATGGTGAGAAGCCGCAGGGAAGCACAGCCAGTGATCCGAAGGAAAAGGGAGGTCGGGCTGCAGTGAACTGAGCCACTCAAATCAGCACACGCAACAGAGCAGGCAAGGGCCAGCGGGGCCGGGGGCGGGAAGAGGACTTGGGAGCACGAGACTGTCCTCCGAGGGGCCCATGGCCGGTCTGAGGGCCTAAACGGGGACACTGTGATCATCAGCACTCCAGCATCCCAGAGGAGTGTGTTTGCCTGGAGGATCGCCGCACACAGCAGGATGCCCACAGCAGAGGTCGGCGGGAGCTCCAACCGTCAAGTCAGACTGTGCTCAGCAGCTCGGGGCCCTTCTGCTCGTTTCCAAGAGCATCGTCTCCTCTGTGCAGGTACAGCCGCACTTCAAGGCAGAGTGAAGCCACTCTACAGCGGCTAGGACGCACTTCATTCTCCACACGGACGCACGGTCTGGGGTCTCGGCAGGTCAGCCCCACGCGCCCCATCACTCCATCTAGCAAAGGGAGTTCTCCCCAATCAGGTGGCGAGGCCGGGGTGACACTCAGGACAACAACCTCCTTACGCCTCTGTCAAGGCTCGTGGACAAGGCTCCTGGCAAGCTGAGCTGCTGGGTCGGGCCTGCCCGAGCTAACACAACTGCAAGGCAGGTTCCTAAGGGGAGCAACTGTTTGGGAAGCAACTGTTCGGATGAGGACTCAGCCATCCGTCAGAAGCGTGGCAGTCTCGGTTAATGACACACACGCACAGCTCTCCAAATCAGCAGTTATGGAATACCTGCCCCTCTCTGGACCTGGAGGGCCTGTGGGGCCTGAAGCCCTTTTGTCTGGAGGACAGTGATTTTGGACACATCCACAGCAATACTGCCCACAGCTGCTGATTGTTTATTGCACAGGAAACTGGCAATACCAAGGCAAGGGGATGGGCATTACAAAACAGTCTGGTGACCAACAAGAGCTACCAAAGGGCATTCCGTACAGACACCTCAGTTATATACACGTATGTACACACACCCACCCACATGAACGCACTCTGCACGCCCATGAGCCTGAGGCTCCCAAACCCCGCACGGCATGGTGGCTTGCACCCCAAGCCCCCAACATGGTGAGAAGCCGCAGGGAAGCACAGCCAGTGATCCGAAGGAAAAGGGAGGTCGGGCTGCAGTGAACTGAGCCACTCAAATCAGCACACGCAACAGAGCAGGCAAGGGCCAGCGGGGCCGGGGGCGGGAAGAGGACTTGGGAGCACGAGACTGTCCTCCGAGGGGCCCATGGCCGGTCTGAGGGCCTAAACGGGGACACTGTGATCATCAGCACTCCAGCATCCCAGAGGAGTGTGTTTGCCTGGAGGATCGCCGCACACAGCAGGATGCCCACAGCAGAGGTCGGCGGGAGCTCCAACCGTCAAGTCAGACTGTGCTCAGCAGCTCGGGGCCCTTCTGCTCGTTTCCAAGAGCATCGTCTCCTCTGTGCAGGTACAGCCGCACTTCAAGGCAGAGTGAAGCCACTCTACAGCGGCTAGGACGCACTTCATTCTCCACACGGACGCACGGTCTGGGGTCTCGGCAGGTCAGCCCCACGCGCCCCATCACTCCATCTAGCAAAGGGAGTTCTCCCCAATCAGGTGGCGAGGCCGGGGTGACACTCAGGACAACAACCTCCTTACGCCTCTGTCAAGGCTCGTGGACAAGGCTCCTGGCAAGCTGAGCTGCTGGGTCGGGCCTGCCCGAGCTAACACAACTGCAAGGCAGGTTCCTAAGGGGAGCAACTGTTTGGGAAATTCTTGCACCAATGGTGCTGGATGCCTCCAGGTCCCAGCCACATCTGGCACACCAGCTCCTGGACAGGAGTGACTGCAGCATACCAACCAGAGAAAACAAAGCAGCCCTACACACAAAATGCTTCAAGTTTATGTAAAAGAGAAAAGAAAATCCCAGGGGTTTTTCCATCCCCCTGACATCCAAGCAGCTGGTACGACCCTTTATCTGTCGGAGAGAACAAACTGGCCAGCACTGAGTGAAGAGAGGGGCCATGCTGCTCAGCCTCCATGGCTGCAGCCAGCTAGCCAGAGACAAGAGATGACCAGATCAATCCAGAGCTCCCCTCCCTTAGACCTTCATTTATACAGATCACTGTGAAAGTTCTACACAAAACAGAACTTCTTTCACTGGCAAGGACCCTGGGCTTCCTCAGCCCAGAATAGCTACCCCGAGTGGCTGGTCTCCTTCTCACCTACACCAGCCCGTGAGGCCCAGGGCTTCGGCACAGGGTGCCCTCCCTTGCACACTTACACAAACCTAGAGTTGGTCTCAAGGGAGAAGCAGGGTGAGCTCTGCAGAGAGGGTCAGCCCTCCAGACTTTGCAATGGGTGATGGGGCCAAGGTGACATGTGGGCTTTATTCCAGACTGCCACCAGTGGGGAGGAGCGAGGGGCAGGGCAGGGCCTCTTGAGGTCAGGCTCTGCTGTCACCAGCCTGATGACAGTGTGGTCCTACGCGGGGCTACCATCGCAGGGGCCTCCCAGGAGCTACATGGCCAGCAGCCTCTCGGGCAGGGAGGACTCAAGATTACACATGTGCTGGGGAGTGGGGGTCGGGGAGCAGCCTCAGTTACTCCTGTCCAAAGCCCTCGGTCTCCTCCACGGCATACAGCAGCTTCTCCTTCAGCTGTTCATAGCTCTTGTATGGCGGCAGGTCCAGCCGGTTGAAACTGTCGAGAAGAGAGAGCAGGGAAGTCAGCATGGTGGGAGTCAGAGCTCTAACAGCCACAGGGGCACTGAGAGTTCCCAAACTGTGACTCGACCACAACGCCAGCTGGCCACACACCAAAACAGGGTCCTTGAAGGCCCTGCTCTGTCCATGGGCCATGAAGGGGTTACAAAAGGAGACAGGGCTGCAGAGGAAATGTGGAACCGCAGAGAGGGACCAGAACAGGGATGTTTCAATAGAGAGTTCCCTACATTAGGAACGAGTTCCACTCTTAAGACTGTGTTCATAAGCCCAATGTGTTTGTAAGTCAGAGTTAGCCTAGGTACCCAACTAACACAATTAGCTATATAGTACTGTAGGCTTTATAATACTTTTTATACCAGCAACTCATGAAAAACAAACACAAAAAAATAAAACATTTTTAATCTTATAATACAGAGCCTTAAAAAGTACAGTAGCACACTACACCAGCTGGCATACAGGGGCCTGGCATGGGGTGAACAGGCAAGAAGAGCTACTGACTGGAGGAGGGAGGGGGCACAGCTGAAGGACTGTCAGCACAAGGAGATGAAGGGCGAGCTGCGCTGTCACCCAGGCCTGACCCTGACAGCACAGGCTCTGGCTCCTCGCTGGATTCAGTCCTATCCACCCACTTTGCAAAAACGATCCAGGGGAATCGGGCAGCAGCCCTTTTCTTCTCTTCACAGGTGACGCGGCAGCCCTGGACTGCATTCTGAACAGCTGCTGCAACCTCCGCGTGCGCTTGGCACTCAGGTCCTCTGCCTCAGAAACTAATAGTACTTCCTCAGCTAAAGGAGGAGCCACTCTTGGCATTCCCTGCCCCACTTGTACAGGATGCACGCACGCGACAATGTACGCCAGACACGTGAGCCACCCTACATGACGGGACACACGAACGCACGTTCACATCTTTGAAAGTCCACAACTTAAAGGTCTGTGTGTAGAAGACTTACTGTATTTCATACCTGGCACGGCTGTCAGGGCACACAGATACTCTCACAGCTCTCAAAAGATCAGAGACCCAGGCACACCTCAGCCCCACCTCGCCAAACCCAACCACCCCAGAAATCTACACAAGATGCCAGAGTCAAGGCACTGAAGCCACCTTGCCCACAAAGCTGGTCTCAGGGACTCATCAGGTCTCGGGTTCTGGCCACCTCCCACCACAACCGGCACACTCACCAGGTGTGGCTCCTGGGCAGCCAGGTTTCCTTGCCAACCTTGTCAATGCAAAACTTCTGTGGGCCGTTGCTACCTGTTAGCCAAAGAAACACACGCTGTATATGATAAGTCGGTCCCTTGCTAAGGCAGGATCCTCTGAAGCCACCACAGACAGCTCAGCCCCCTTCCTGGCTTGCTTCCAGGAAGGCATGAGGTCTTCCCCCACTCTGAGCTGTCCTCGCCTGTACCCAAGGGCACCAGCAGAGCGGGGAAAACATACCAATGAGTTCAGTGAATCCGCCAACAGGCAGGCGGCAGGTCCCGGTGACAAACTGCAGTAGCCGGATCCTCTTCTCATTGTCCATCTCCTTCACCACCTGGAGCCCCAGGAGCCCAGGCAGAGTTAGGGATCACTCAGCCCAGCACCTCCCCCTGACCTAGCTCTCTGCTGAGCCAGGAACCCTTTTGGGGGTAGAGAACACCAAGCCCCATCAGTAGATGGGGCACAGCTGCTCCCTGGGAAACCCCAAAGCCACTCGAAAAGGCTGTGTGTATACAACCTTGTTAAAAGCCATTGTAAAAGCCACTCAACTATACACCTTTAAAATGCTGAATGTGGCAAAATTTATGGTATGTAAACTTCACCTCCACAGAAAATCTCTCTCTGCTCATTCTTTTCCACGTACTCTACTTCACAATGATAATGACAAACATGCACTTATAAAGCAATCAATTGATTATATGAAGGACAAGGAGCTCTTTCAGTTTCTCTGGAGCCAAGCCCATGCTTCCCCGTCCCACTGGAAGGAGACCACGTGACCTACAAGAGCTCTTCTCCCTGCCCGGAGGCCACCCCCTCCATCAGCCGGCACACCAGCATGTGAGGCTGGCCCCGTACCGACACCTCCCGATGAATGCGGTGGCCGAGACCCAGCTTCTATTGTCCAAAGGCTGGCTTTCGCATCTCCTTTGGCAAGTTGGGGGAGGCGAGGGGAGTGTCAAGGACAAAAAATGTGATGACACAACATGAGTCCTCAAGCTCGGGGCTCAATCAGGTGCCACTTTCTGTGGGGACCACCCCAACGTCCCTGCCCAGAGCCTCACTCTGACTGCAGGGACCAGACCCAGGGCCCACCTGCCAGAACCACTGGATCTGCTTGCTGTTCTTGGTGTAGTGCCGGTAGATGGTGTTCTTCTGCCAGTCACTCATGTCTATCTCCTGCATGCCGCACAGCATCAGCTGCGGGGGAGAGAGAGGGCGTCGGGCGCCTGATGCCAGCCCCTCCCCCCTGGCACACAAGGCCCTGTCCACTCCGTGGCAGGTGAAAGCACCCCATGTATCTCCAATTCTTTCTGCTGACAGTTTAATGTACGGGTAACACAAGTCTTCCATGTGCACCCCGGGCAAACAAGGGCCCAGGTAAGGGCAGGTGTGAGGCCCAAATCAATGGTATTGCTTGCCTGCTACCGCCCTCCAGGGGAAGTGTAGGGTTTTACTGGTGAGTCGCTGTGGGTGCTCAGCGAGGCTATCAAAGGGCAGGACAGCCCAAGGGGCCGGGGTTCAGGTTCCCACAACCTCAGCTCTCACCTCCAGCTCTTTCTCGTCAAAGTAGCGCAACCACTCCAGGGGGGCCACCTCGTTGAAGCCGTCTAGGAAGGCCTTAGTCTGCTCCTCCACGCCCCGAGTGAAACGCCAGTCAGTCAGCAGCCTGAAAGCAAGACTGGCCATCAGTGGACCCCAAGACCCACTGCTCAGCAGCAGCTCAGGGTCTGCGGGGGGCTGGCCACCGTCGTCAGCAAGGAGGCAGCCGAGAGCCGACCTTTAAAACCTCACGGTCACCCACAGACACTTGAACCTTGGAAATCTCCTCCTCCTGCTCCTCCTACCACCACTGACTGAACCTCCGCTGAGCGGAAGTTAAAAGACGAGCCCAAGGAGCCTGAAGTGAATGGCCATGTCTGTGCACAGTCCCACGGGCGATCATGAATTTCAGCGGGCGAGACACAGACGCCCTTTCAACTGAGAGAAACAAGAAGGAGTCGTCAAACTTTTATGCCTCTTAAAAGAAATCCCCCGTGTGGTCTTGAATCTATGACTTGTGAAAAGGAGCAGCCAGGAGCTGGAACAGAGGGCCCTGGGCTCTGGTTCCCCAGCGCTGGTCAGCACGTGACCGGCCAGGGCAGCCATCTAAGGTCAGTGCAAAGTGAAAGGTTCTTTCTACCCCTGGAGACCCATGGGCCATAAATGGGGGCTTGGTCAAGAGGGTCCCCGGATAAGAGCAGGAGCCCCTTCCTCTGCAGCCAGCTGTATTTCTGCTCCCTTTTCCCCAGCACTAGAGACTCACATGATATACTCCTCCTTGTTCTCCTCTGTCACTCGGATGCTCTCGCCACCTTCCTTCAGCTCGTGGGTTGTCACCTTGCCCAGGATCTCCATGTCCTGGATGAAGTAGAGCTCTAGGCCGCACTCCTCCAGGTTGTTCTCTCTGGGAGCAAGAGATCGGGGGCGGGTGTCTGTCTGAGGAGGGTCTCCCCTGAGTCCTGCTCAGTTACCCACTTCCAGTGCCCGTGGGACATGAGGACTCACAGGCGGCTCAGAGCCCAGACGGTGTCCCAGGACGGGGACCTAGAAGTCAGGCATCTCCACCTGCCTACCACCCACCCGAGACTCCTCCTCTCCAGCACAGGGCAACAGAGGGGACCCACTTGATCCAGACGATGGAGTTGTAGAATTCGGGGTCAAGCCGTCTAGGAAGGCCTTAGTCTGCTCCTCCACGCCCCGAGTGAAACGCCAGTCAGTCAGCAGCCTGAAAGCAAGACTGGCCATCAGTGGACCCCAAGACCCACTGCTCAGCAGCAGCTCAGGGTCTGCGGGGGGCTGGCCACCGTCGTCAGCAAGGAGGCAGCCGAGCCGACCTTTAAAACCTCACGGTCACCCACAGACACTTGAACCTTGGAAATCTCCTCCTCCTGCTCCTCCTACCACCACTGACTGAACCTCCGCTGAGCGGAAGTTAAAAGACGAGCCCAAGGAGCCTGAAGTGAATGGCCATGTCTGTGCACAGTCCCACGGGCGATCATGAATTTCAGCGGGCGAGACACAGACGCCCTTTCAACTGAGAGAAACAAGAAGGAGTCGTCAAACTTTTATGCCTCTTAAAAGAAATCCCCCGTGTGGTCTTGAATCTATGACTTGTGAAAAGGAGCAGCCAGGAGCTGGAACAGAGGGCCCTGGGCTCTGGTTCCCCAGCGCTGGTCAGCACGTGACCGGCCAGGGCAGCCATCTAAGGTCAGTGCAAAGTGAAAGGTTCTTTCTACCCCTGGAGACCCATGGGCCATAAATGGGGGCTTGGTCGAAGAGGGGTCCCCCCGGATAAGAGCAGGAGCCCCTTCCTCTGCAGCCAGCTGTATTTCTGCTCCCTTTTCCCCAGCACTAGAGACTCACATGATATACTCCTCCTTGTTCTCCTCTGTCACTCGGATGCTCTCGCCACCTTCCTTCAGCTCGTGGGTTGTCACCTTGCCCAGGATCTCCATGTCCTGGATGAAGTAGAGCTCTAGGCCGCACTCCTCCAGGTTGTTCTCTCTGGGAGCAAGAGATCGGGGGCGGGTGTCTGTCTGAGGAGGGTCTCCCCTGAGTCCTGCTCAGTTACCCACTTCCAGTGCCCGTGGGACATGAGGACTCACAGGCGGCTCAGAGCCCAGACGGTGTCCCAGGACGGGGGGACCTAGAAGTCAGGCATCTCCACCTGCCTACCACCCACCCCGAGACTCCTCCTCTCCCAGCACAGGGCAACAGAGGGGACCCACTTGATCCAGACGATGGAGTTGTAGAATTCGGGGTCAATGGATTCCAGATCTTTCAGGGTCGGTCTCTTGTTTAACATCCGCTTGTAGAAAGGCAGTGTGAAGCCTGTGTCAATGAACTTCCCGTGGTACAGAGCCTGAGGGCAGAAGAGACACAGCAGAGAGGTCTGGTGTTCCTCGGGTGCCCCATCTCAGAGCCCGGCTACTGTTTCCTGCCATCCTGAGCATCCAGCTCCCCCAGGGGCACGAAGGCTAGGTTTCCAGTGCTCTTGATCCTACCTGCAAACCCTCATTCCACTTGCAGACCACAGGAACCCACCTCTGGCCCACTGCCTGCCTGCCAGACCCCTGCTCTAACAGAGGTCTGCCCCCACGCACAAAGAGGAGACTCACTCAGCACAGTCCCAAGTTGTGGCCCTGACTCACTGTTGCTCAGAGCTGGGCAGGAGAGGCAGCCAAAAATAATGCAGACACCGCCGCTGCTGCTGGCGGGCCAGGGGTGAGTAATAGTCTAGGGTTTTACTGGTCTGTCCTGTCCACCGGGGGCCAGGCGGGTCTCTAGACCTGGGAAGAATGCACCCACTTCCTGAGCCCAGCACCTTGGCCAAGAACTTACAGACAAAGGGAAGGGACATACCTAGTCATGGGCTCTTGGGTCCTCCTGAGAGGGGAGCGGGACAGACACTTACTCGGGAAGTCAGGGGAAGAAGCGAAGGCAAACTAGCAGGGAAAGCTCTCCAACGACCAAACGTGGCAGAGGGACCGTGACTTCCACGGGCTCCCGCTTCTCCATCCTGGGTCTCGGTGCTCACAAGGCACGCAACAGGAGGCACACAAGGTGACCTCTTTCCATGTTCACACTGTGTTCCCATCTCTACATAAATATTAATACCCAAATCCCCATTCCCTGCTCTGCTCTCCTCCTGACAGATGCCTCTGACATCCTACACCAACTGGCTGACTAGGGCTCTGTTCTCAGCTAGGGTAGATTTCCAATCTCCTTCCAGAAGGCCCAAGTCTCAGTCGGATGCTCCTAGATGCTGCCACCCAGCTCATGGAAACACCCAGAGATAGGCCCATCACTCCCAACCCTCGACAGGGCACGCGCTGAGTGTTAAGTGAAGACTTTGATCTGGGGACCCTGGACCTTTGCTTGACGAGTCCCACACAAATTGACGTGAGAACCTTCTCAGTGCCCTGGGGTGGCCACTGAGAGATCTCTGAACTACTTTCACAACTCTTGCTAGCTTTCTGCATCTTCAGTGAGGAGTTCTATAAGGACGAGGGTAAGGCTCAGAGAGCGGGCACCCACGGCTGCTGGTCATCTGAAGGGTGGCTGCCCTCCCTGGAGGTCTGGTGGCAGCGGATCTTACCATGGCGATGAATCGGCCGATAAAGCGGAAGTAGGTGAGGTGGTCAGGGTTGATGGAGGAGGCGGGGTTGATCTGCAGGCAGTAGTTGTTCTTCCCAGCGTATTCAAATAAACAGTACATGGGGTTGAGCACCTCATGGGACAGGAGGAAAAACCACTCTCTGTGAGAGGAGAGAGAGGAAAACAGGGCCAATGGATCCCACCCTGCATGCCCGCTCAGCAGGTGCGACGCTCCTCTGCTGTCAAACAGGACGGGGTCTGGAGACGCGTACCCTGTGGAGGCAGCCCCGCTGGGATCAGCGCCTGGGTTGCCTCTGTAAACAGCTAGTCAGGGAACAGGGCAGGGTCAGGCATAGCGTGAACCACAACAACTGCACTTGACAACGAGGCTCAGGAAAGCCTGTGTGCGTGTGTGCTGGCTCCAGGTGCTGCACTCTGAGACCTCCCTCTGACAGCAAGAGCATCGGGCTCTTGGCAAAGGGGCTCCTGGCACTCTGGGCTGCCATGCACAGCTGTGTAGGCTGGGCACTGCACAAAGACATGACGTTAAAACATCACAGATGTGTATGCTTATCCAACAAAATTCCTGCAAATAGCTGCCAAGCTACCTTTTTTTCTAATAAAGCCAGAATACTGTGACCAATTTCCAACAAAGAGTGTCTTGAGAAAAGACATCCTCTTTGAAATCTTGCAAAGGTGCTATAGGACTAGCACTCACCCTGCTTCCACCCCACCTGACTGAGCAGCATAATATGAACACACGGTAGTACTCTCCCAGTCTCGGATGTAGGACAGCTCTGTTCATCATGCTGTGTGTACGCCTCACTTCTACCACTTTGCCCTTCACCCCCAACCCACCACCACACCCTTCCCCATCTGTCCACGAATTCATCTGAACCCGTGCCCACCCCTTAGCATGTCTTGGCACCCTAGGTACAAGCCTCAAGTCAGAATTCAGAGTCATTTGAGGCTTGCGCTAAACCAGCAGGGAGATGTCCCAAGGGGGAGCAGTCCCTGGCTGCTGGGCTGTTTGTGGCCGGGCAGACGAGGAGTCCTTCGATGCAGAGGGTGCCCCGGTATCCTGTCCGTGGTTCTACCCTGTGGTAGAACAGCATGATGTAACCTACCATAGGGTAAAACCACTGGCAGGACACAGAGAGACAGACACACACGGGGCGGGAGCCACACCACCAAGGAGAGCCTAGAGAGGAGGTCACCACAGTCACCACAGAAAAAAAAAGAGCAAATCGATGCACGGTGGCCAACACAGAGGGCAACACCACCAGCACACGCAGGACCAGAAAAAGCAGGTTAACCCAGCACCAAGCAAGAGAACATTCCCACACCACGAGGGGTCAGCAGGCTGAGCGGTCACCACAGCCAAGACGCTCCTGCTCTCCACCGGGGCCCTTGAGCCCCAGCAGCCAAGGCAACGTTTTGCCTGAGAGTCTGTTACCTTTTGTAGGCGGACTGGAGTGAGGGCAAGACAATGCTCTGAGTTCGTTTTAGGATGACCTCATTTGTTTTGATTTTATTGACCCTGTGCACACGGCATGCAGCTGAGTATTGATCAGTGCTCTTTGGATTGGGGTACAGCTTGTCTGTGCCAAGTCCATGCCAAGACCCCCGAATGAACCCTCACAAGGAAGGGAGGGCCAGGGGCCATTCTAATGGACAACCACTTAGCACCGGTGTCTAACCACTGTCCATTGAGGCGGCTGATCCGGGTAAAGCATAGAAATAATGACAGGTTGGCTGGTCAGGAGCCATTGTTCTCAGCAAGGACCTACTGTACAGCACAGGGAACTCCGCTCAATATTATGTGGCAGCCTGGATGGAAGGGGTCTTGAGGGAGAATGGATACACATACATGTGTGGCTGAGTCGCTCTGATGTCCACCTAAAACTATCACAATACTGTTTGTTACTTGGCTATACCCCAATACAAAATAAAAAGTTTGGGAAAAAAAAAAAGAATCATTGTCCTGAGCCCCTCCCATGAAACACACCCCAGCCCTCGCCTTCCCTTGACCCAGCAGCTAAAGGGCTGATGTCTAGCCCAGCAGAGGACCCCAGGACACTGCTCCAGCACCCCTCTGACTGGCCCCACCCCTGCCCACTCCTGAAGGTGCAGGAGCGCTTCGGCAACAGTCTGAGCAAGAAAGAGGCAACTTCCTGGCCAGGTGCCCTGCAGCCTGGAGAAGCGGGGTACGGCGTGGCCCTCTGGGGCTCCGAGCTCACCTGGCGATGCCCCCGTAGTCCAGGCCCTCCTCGCCGCGCATGATGATGTAGAGTCGGCGGCGCAGATCATAGGGCTTCATGTTCATGATCTGGGGAGACAGAAGGTTGTGGCCAGCTGGCCACTTTGCCTTCCATGGCAGGCTGGGGGCGGGGGACCAGGGACCGCCAGGCCTGCTCTCCGGCTGATCCCCATAACCAAGGCTCATGCCTTGAAAACCGTATCAAGTGGGTTTAACCGGCCACCCAAGAGAAGACAGGGTGGTGGCAGAGGGCCTTCTCCCTGCCCCTGGGTCTTACACATGGCGATTATTCTCTAACCTGTTGGAAAGAATCCTCAAAAAGTGTCTGTCTGGAAACGCTGATCTTCACATGGCTGGGGAGAGCATTTGACTGAAAAGAAATGGAAAACACAGACCTCAGATTGGGGCCTCGGTGGTAACTATTCAATCTGATCCCCTGTCTGTCTGAACTTCTGTATGCCCCTGGGTTTGTGGGGAGAACCTGGTCCCCTAGGAATGGACGGCAACTGCACATAACTGCTCCGGGCGAGACAAGTGGCCTGCTCCCACCTAAACAGCAGCTGTTCCCGCACCTGCAGCTGGGCTAGTCTCCAGAGGGAGGGCCCAGTAACAGAACTCACATGGCAGAGAAAACGGAACTGGTGGTACTTCCACCGAAAGCTTCGGTCGTAGGCACCAGGGGAACCTTGCTTCGTCCTGAGAAGAGGAAAGATGTTCTGGAATCCAGGAGATTTCTCAAAACGTGGCAATGTATGTTATTAGCCCTAAGGAAGACTACTGCTCTGTTAGACGTGTAAAGCATAAAAGAAAGGAAGTGACTTCCATTAAGATCATCTGCAGACTTGAAGCTTAAAAAGAAATAAAGCCAGACCTCTTGCTTTTCGAGAGAGACCACCAACGTTACTCAATAGAGACTCCCGTTCTCTACCCATCCCCACTGGCGTGGCGTCAAAACTGGCCACTAGAGGGCGGTAAGAGCAGCTGTACCAGGCCTGTGCGGCCCGTGACAGCACCTGCACCAGAGACCCTGGTGCTGGTGCTCAGTCATCCAGTCGTGTCCCACTCTCCGCAACCCTATGGACTGTAGCCTGCCAGGCTCCTCTGTCCATGGGATTTTTCAGGCAAGAATACTGGAGTGGGGTGCCATTTCCTTCTCCAGGGATCTCCCCGAACCCACACATCTTTCATCTCCTGCATGATCTGGGAGACAGAAGGTTGTGGCCAGCTGGCCACTTTGCCTTCCATGGCAGGCTGGGGCGGGGACCAGGGACCGCCAGGCCTGCTCTCCGGCTGATCCCCATAACCAAGGCTCATGCCTTGAAAACCGTATCAAGTGGGTTTAACCGGCCACCCAAGAGAAGACAGGGTGGTGGCAGAGGGCCTTCTCCCTGCCCCTGGGTCTTACACATGGCGATTATTCTCTAACCTGTTGGAAAGAATCCTCAAAAAGTGTCTGTCTGGAAACGCTGATCTTCACATGGCTGGGGAGAGCATTTGACTGAAAAGAAATGGAAAACACAGACCTCAGATTGGGGCCTCGGTGGTAACTATTCAATCTGATCCCCTGTCTGTCTGAACTTCTGTATGCCCCTGGGTTTGTGGGGAGAACCTGGTCCCCTAGGAATGGACGGCAACTGCACATAACTGCTCCGGGCGAGACAAGTGGCCTGCTCCCACCTAAACAGCAGCTGTTCCCGCACCTGCAGCTGGGCTAGTCTCCAGAGGGAGGGCCCAGTAACAGAACTCACATGGCAGAGAAAACGGAACTGGTGGTACTTCCACCGAAAGCTTCGGTCGTAGGCACCAGGGGAACCTTGCTTCGTCCTGAGAAGAGGAAAGATGTTCTGGAATCCAGGAGATTTCTCAAAACGTGGCAATGTATGTTATTAGCCCTAAGGAAGACTACTGCTCTGTTAGACGTGTAAAGCATAAAAGAAAGGAAGTGACTTCCATTAAGATCATCTGCAGACTTGAAGCTTAAAAAGAAATAAAGCCAGACCTCTTGCTTTTCGAGAGAGACCACCAACGTTACTCAATAGAGACTCCCGTTCTCTACCCATCCCCACTGGCGTGGCGTCAAAACTGGCCACTAGAGGGCGGTAAGAGCAGCTGTACCAGGCCTGTGCGGCCCGTGACAGCACCTGCACCAGAGACCCTGGTGCTGGTGCTCAGTCATCCAGTCGTGTCCCACTCTCCGCAACCCTATGGACTGTAGCCTGCCAGGCTCCTCTGTCCATGGGATTTTTCAGGCAAGAATACTGGAGTGGGGTGCCATTTCCTTCTCCAGGGGATCTCCCCGACCCAGGGACTGAACCCACACATCTTTCATCTCCTGCACTGGCAGGCAGATTCTTTACCATTAGTGCTACCTGGGAAGCCCTACGCGCAGTCCTTACCCAGACTCAAATCCAGGGCGAGGATCCTTAAAGGTGGTGGTGCGGGTATTGTGGTCCACGAAGTAACGCACCCCCTCGCTGGTGTACTTCATCTCCCACCCTGGGGGCAGAGCTGGTTCCTGGATCATCCTGGAAACAGGGGAGAAGGGAGGGCGAGGGCTGGTCTCACACCTCATCTTCTGGGCCTCTATGCTAAGGGGACTGGTGCCTTCTCTCTGCTTTTACCCAGCCCCCTCAGAGGCCTCGAGGAAAGGTCCCTGACAGCACCCAAGTTCGGCAGAGGTCCTTTCCTGTCCCACCCCAAAGGACCAGCCCTAGCTGGAGAGCTGTGGCCTCAACCACCACCGGCAATCCCAAGGCACCACGTGCCCGTCCCAGACGCGCTTCTGGGCAGGGGCTGGTAGAGTGCTGGGGTGGGGGAGTTCTCAGTCAGTGGTCTCCTGGAACCAGCTCATTAGCAGCCTGTCCACCAGAGACCAGCAACACCTGCCAGTCAGGTCACTCTTCGTCCTCAAGGAAGGCCAACGTAAGGTGTCACTTTCAAGCTCTCACAGGGCCAACGCCGTATCGAGGGCCCCAGGCGCGTGTGTGTGGCTAAAGTTCCCCAGAAGGTCGGCCGTGGAGGCTAAATGTGGTGTGCGGCCACCGGCCAGCACGAGCTGCACTGGGCCACCCACAGCCCTCCCGGCCTGAGTCCTTGACTAAAAAGCGTTGCGAGAGACCACCAACGTTACTCAATAGAGACTCGTTCTCTACCCAGCCCCACTGGCGTGGCGTCAAAACTGGCCACTAGAGGGCGGTAAGAGCAGCTGTACCAGGCCTGTGCGGCCCGTGACAGCACCTGCACCAGAGACCCTGGTGCTGGTGCTCAGTCATCCAGTCGTGTCCCACTCTCCGCAACCCTATGGACTGTAGCCTGCCAGGCTCCTCTGTCCATGGGATTTTTCAGGCAAGAATACTGGAGTGGGGTGCCATTTCCTTCTCCAGGGGATCTCCCCGACCCAGGGACTGAACCCACACATCTTTCATCTCCTGCACTGGCAGGCAGATTCTTTACCATTAGTGCTACCTGGGAAGCCCTCACGCGCAGTCCTTACCCAGTCTCAAATCCAGTGCGAGTGTCCTTAAAGGTGGTGGTGCGGGTCTTGTGGTCCACGAAGCAACGCACCCCCTCGCTGGTGTACTTCATCTCGCACCCTGGGGGCAGAGCTGGTTCCTGGATCCTCCTGGAAACAGGGGAGAAGGGAGGGCGAGGGCTGGTCTCACACCTCATCTTCTGGGCCTCTATGCTAAGGGGACTGGTGCCTTCTCTCTGCTTTTACCCAGCCCCCTCAGAGGCCTCGAGGAAAGGTCCCTGACAGCACCCAAGTTCGGCAGAGGTCCTTTCCTGTCCCACCCCAAAGGACCAGCCCTAGCTGGAGAGCTGTGGCCTCAACCACCACCGGCAATCCCAAGGCACCACGTGCCCGTCCCAGACGCGCTTCTGGGCAGGGGCTGGTAGAGTGCTGGGGTGGGGGAGTTCTCAGTCAGTGGTCTCCTGGAACCAGCTCATTAGCAGCCTGTCCACCAGAGACCAGCAACACCTGCCAGTCAGGTCACTCTTCGTCCTCAAGGAAGGCCAACGTAAGGTGTCACTTTCAAGCTCTCACAGGGCCAACGCCGTATCGAGGGCCCCAGGGCGCGTGTGTGTGGCTAAAGTTCCCCAGAAGGTCGGCCGTGGAGGCTAAATGTGGTGTGCGGCCACCGGGCCAGCACCGGAGCTGCACCGGGGCCACCCACAGCCCTCCCGGCCTGAGTCCTTACCCCTGGGTCCGTGGGTCCTCCCACTGGGTGGTGCGCGTGTTGTGGTTCACGTAATATACCCGCCCGTTGTCCTGTCTCTTCTCTGGCGGGGGAGAAGAAAGGAAAGTGGGCACTCGGGTTGTGACATGCTGAGCCCATGTCCTCTCCCCTCGGGCTCGCACCTCCTGGGTGCTGGGTCTGCGTCCCTGCCCCTGTTCCTACCCTGTTAGAGAAGTTTAAGCAGTGCAAACCTGGCTCACTCACGTCTGTCACTAGCAAAAAGGGACAAAGTGTTTGCCTACTAGGGAGAAGGGGAGGGGAATACACATTTTCAATTCAAGATCAAGCACCGTCTTCGGTCGGTTGGTCGGTTGGTTCGTTGGTCTGCTGGAGGCAAGAGGGCGGTGTGGCAGCACGGAGGGGGAGCAGCCCAGCTGAAACCAGACGCGTAATTGCCTCCAGCTGTGCACAGAGTGGAGGCACGGCCCAGCCTCCCCTCAACCCTGGTCCCCAGCCCAGTCCATCACAGCCACTCTCTGGTTCTCTGTCCACCGGATGCAGCCGACCCAGGCACCCCTATCCCACAGGCGGAACCACCAGCTACCAGGTTGGTAGCTGTCTTTTCCCTCATCCCTCTCTGCTTGGCACCACTGGGCCTCAGATCCCACATCCCAGAAAAACCTCTATGCTGCATACATGCAGGCAGATACCTGGGGCTGTAAGCGCTTACAGTGCTGTCCTGGTCTTATTCCTAATTGTGTGCTTCAAGACGGGCAGTGTTGGGCGAGCGCAGACATACTTTCTCCCCTGGACAAGATTTACTCTCTGGCCCTGCTCTGCTGTACTAATGATAATTCTGAGTTGTTAAGAGGGAAAAAGGCTGGGCTGCAAGGGCAAGCTCAACTCTAGCTGGTGACTCTGGCCTCTGAGAGGGATTGAAGGAGGTGCCCATCGGCTCCAGGTGAATGGCTGGCAAGACAGCACTCACCTTTCCCAGCTCAAAGTTTCTCAGCTTACAAACCTGTTTCTGTCCTGAAAATAAACAATGCTCATGGCCCTCCCTCTTTTGCGGCCACCGGGCCAGCACTGAGCTGCACTGGGCCACCCACAGCCCTCCCGGCCTGAGTCCTTACCCTGGGTCCGTGGGTCCTCCCACTGGGTGGTGCGCGTGTTGTGGTTCACGTAATATACCCGCCCGTTGTCCTGTCTCTTCTCTGGCGGGGGAGAAGAAAGGAAAGTGGGCACTCGGGTTGTGACATGCTGAGCCCATGTCCTCTCCCCTCGGGCTCGCACCTCCTGGGTGCTGGGTCTGCGTCCCTGCCCCTGTTCCTACCCTGTTAGAGAAGTTTAAGCAGTGCAAACCTGGCTCACTCACGTCTGTCACTAGCAAAAAGGGACAAAGTGTTTGCCTACTAGGGAGAAGGGGAGGGGAATACACATTTTCAATTCAAGATCAAGCACCGTCTTCGGTCGGTTGGTCGGTTGGTTCGTTGGTCTGCTGGAGGCAAGAGGGCGGTGTGGCAGCACGGAGGGGGAGCAGCCCAGCTGAAACCAGACGCGTAATTGCCTCCAGCTGTGCACAGAGTGGAGGCACGGCCCAGCCTCCCCTCAACCCTGGTCCCCAGCCCAGTCCATCACAGCCACTCTCTGGTTCTCTGTCCACCGGATGCAGCCGACCCAGGCACCCCTATCCCACAGGCGGAACCACCAGCTACCAGGTTGGTAGCTGTCTTTTCCCTCATCCCTCTCTGCTTGGCACCACTGGGCCTCAGATCCCACATCCCAGAAAAACCTCTATGCTGCATACATGCAGGCAGATACCTGGGGCTGTAAGCGCTTACAGTGCTGTCCTGGTCTTATTCCTAATTGTGTGCTTCAAGACGGGCAGTGTTGGGCGAGCGCAGACATACTTTCTCCCCTGGACAAGATTTACTCTCTGGCCCTGCTCTGCTGTACTAATGATAATTCTGAGTTGTTAAGAGGGAAAAAGGCTGGGCTGCAAGGGCAAGCTCAACTCTAGCTGGTGACTCTGGCCTCTGAGAGGGATTGAAGGAGGTGCCCATCGGCTCCAGGTGAATGGCTGGCAAGACAGCACTCACCTTTCCCAGCTCAAAGTTTCTCAGCTTACAAACCTGTTTCTGTCCTGAAAATAAACAATGCTCATGGCCCTCCCTCTTTTGCGATGACAGGGAGAAATGAAAGAAATAAAAATAATCAGTTACAGAAGCTATAGGGAACCCAAAAGTTGAAAAAGACCCAGAATTGGGGGCCCAGCCCCTAGCTGACTAGCAGCCTGCAATCTCCCCAGGATCAATTCGGAGTCCCCATCTCTGTCTGGCTTACCAGGTATCCATGACGTGATGCAAATTTCAAAAAACAACAGACAAAAGGGAAAGAAAGAAAAGAAGGTGCCTGGGATCGTAACAGAGCTCCTGTCACCTCAGAACAGACTGTGAGACCGTCCCACAGAGGACTGGCTCCCAGCCCAGCAGCTTCTGCTGTGAACTAGATCCTCCATGTGGTCTCTGCCAAGGGCCAAAGCCAAGGCTGGGGGATCTGTCCAGCCGGCCAGTGCCCTTGTCACCATGTGCGGGCCTCCTACGGCCCATGGGAGCCACCTCACCTCACACAACGCTGTAGTCTGGGGGCTGGGAATGTCCTCAGGTAACATCTAGCTCTACCTCATCTAGAAGAAATGGACTCGGGAGCATTTGGTCACATGCTCAGGGCTGGAGAAGCTGAGACGGTGTGGATCTAAACCCGAGGCGTCCTGACCCCTGGGTCGGTGCTCAGGGAGAACGTGGGGCCTCTGCTGGAGGAACAGAAACGGACCCGGGACTGAGCACAGTAGACTCCACAGCAGGCTTGTCCTAAACACGACCCTCCTTTGGTTTTGCTGTTCTTTCTGTTCACTCTCAACTCTCCCTGGGGAGACGAGCCCTGGGGAAGCCAACACAAAGCCCAGAGGACTCCATCAGGAAGGCTCCTGAGCCCTGGGCCGGATGCTGCTCTTCCTCTCAGCTTCCCCTCATCAAGGCCTTGTCTGTTTTCCTGTTCATTGGTAAGACAGCATTGACTCCGGCCATGGCTCTCATTCCCACCTCAGATGTTTCACACTTGGCATCAGAGAGATGTTTTTCAAGACCCTAAAGCGGCTCCTACTTGGTGACCATCATTTAGGAGAACTGGCACAGAAGCAAAGCGCTTGATTCTAGAGCCCCAGGAACAACTCTGGGTTCCCCGCGGGAGGTCACCAGCTCTGCCAGATGGCCTTACACACTCTCACTCCTTCCGATGAGTCTTCTCTACCCAGCCTGTGTTGGACCCTCTCATGTTTGACTTGCTGCTGATCTCTCTGAGACAATGATAAACTATGATCTTTCATCAGGTTCAGGGAGTCAGGTGGATCACCTGTGTGCCCAAGGGATTCCTGAGCTGAAAATCAGGAACCAAATGGGGACCTCATAATGGATATATCCCACTAGAAAGACTCGAGGGTCTTTGCAGTGCCCTGGAATGCAGGGGTAATTGACTAAGTGATGCCTGTGGGACTATGGGGGTTGGTGCAACCCTGTAAATTACGACCAGGAGTAGCTGTGTCTGCAGCAAGAAGATCCAGCTCACAAGCTGCACTTTTCCAGGCGATGTTCATCCTATCATTGTCAGCTCCTTCCTCTTTGTTGGGGAGCACACCCACACCCAACTTCATAGCATCTGTGAAGCCCCCTGAACCAGCATTCACTGTCTCCTTCTGGCCTAACAAACAAATTAGACCCAACACAGGCCAATTTTTGCAAAAACTGCCCTCTTCAGCTCCCAGGGATTCTGGGCATACCTACTGAACAAAAGCCTGACCCAGCTCGGAGCTGCAGAATGTGCTCAGTCCCACCATCTCTCATCTCTCACCTCCCTTTTAGCATGGCCACCCCTTCCCAAAACAGCTGTAATGCTCGCCATCTCTCCCAAGTCACAGCTGTCCATTCAACTCACTACTGGCAAATGACATGAAGGACTAGGGATTCTCCAGGGACAGGGAGCATCTGGCATGGCATTAAAAACTAGCAACAGTGCACTTTCCTAATGTTAGCAGCCCATGCTCAACTCTTCTATGCTTCCCTCTGGCCCGTTTCACAGCCCTTTATCACAAATAAAAACATGGTTTCCGTGAGTGCACTTTCCTAATGTTAGCAGCCCATATACCACTTGGCATCAGAGAGATGTTTTTCAAGACCCTAAAGCGGCTCCTACTTGGTGACCATCATTTAGGAGAACTGGCACAGAAGCAAAGCGCTTGATTCTAGAGCCCCAGGAACAACTCTGGGTTCCCCGCGGGAGGTCACCAGCTCTGCCAGATGGCCTTACACACTCTCACTCCTTCCGATGAGTCTTCTCTACCCAGCCTGTGTTGGACCCTCTCATGTTTGACTTGCTGCTGATCTCTCTGAGACAATGATAAACTATGATCTTTCATCAGGTTCAGGGAGTCAGGTGGATCACCTGTGTGCCCAAGGGATTCCTGAGCTGAAAATCAGGAACCAAATGGGGACCTCATAATGGATATATCCCACTAGAAAGACTCGAGGGTCTTTGCAGTGCCCTGGAATGCAGGGGTAATTGACTAAGTGATGCCTGTGGGACTATGGGGGTTGGTGCAACCCTGTAAATTACGACCAGGGAGTAGCTGTGTCTGCAGCAAGAAGATCCAGCTCACAAGCTGCACTTTTCCAGGCGATGTTCATCCTATCATTGTCAGCTCCTTCCTCTTTGTTGGGGAGCACACCCACACCCAACTTCATAGCATCTGTGAAGCCCCCTGAACCAGCATTCACTGTCTCCTTCTGGCCTAACAAACAAATTAGACCCAACACAGGCCAATTTTTGCAAAAACTGCCCTCTTCAGCTCCCAGGGATTCTGGGCATACCTACTGAACAAAAGCCTGACCCAGCTCGGAGCTGCAGAATGTGCTCAGTCCCACCATCTCTCATCTCTCACCTCCCTTTTAGCATGGCCACCCCTTCCCAAAACAGCTGTAATGCTCGCCATCTCTCCCAAGTCACAGCTGTCCATTCAACTCACTACTGGCAAATGACATGAAGGACTAGGGATTCTCCAGGGACAGGGAGCATCTGGCATGGCATTAAAAACTAGCAACAGTGCACTTTCCTAATGTTAGCAGCCCATGCTCAACTCTTCTATGCTTCCCTCTGGCCCGTTTCACAGCCCTTTATCACAAATAAAAACATGGTTTCCGTGAGTCAAAATTGAACCGAAGTCCTCCAACATCTCAGCTGCAAGGAAAGGTGCGGTAAGGCGTCTTAGTAGACAGCCACAGACCTGAAACAAATGCATCTAGGAACCGGCCAGTGTCAAAATGCCTTCATCACGGAGGATGGATTCTTGAGGAGGCCCCTTGAAAGTCAGCACTACAACCCTACAGTCCCATGGCTGCTCGGGAATTTTTCTTGGAGGGCCAGCACCCCGCAACCATGGCGCGTGAATGCTCCAGGGGTACAAGAGAACTCAGCTACTTTCCCCACCTTCCAACCCCATTGCCTGCAACTGGGCATTCCCAGAGGGTTTGCTGGAAAGAGTGGAAACAGGGGGAACGGAGGCAGGGGAATGAGGAAGACACGTGGGGAAAGAGGACAGAGCACCACAGAGCCATCCGCTGATGCGCCAAGGCCACAGAACCGAAAAGTCAGTACTTACCCCAGCCAGAAGGGAGGGGGCCCAGCGGGTCATGATCAGTGGTAGCACTTGAAGACTAAACACAGAAACACAGCAGAACACAGAGGTTAAAAAAAAAAAAAGCTGCTGGGTAAAAATAAACCAATCGATCAAAATAAAAACACCAAGGACTGGTTTCCACGTTTTAGCACTTCGCCGAGCAAACAGTGGGGCCTTAGGTGGCATCTGCTCCTCTCCAAAGTCGTCTTCTTCGAAGAAGGAAAAACACAAAAAGAACCCTGCTCGCTGAGTGCCTGGACAGGTAGTGGAGAGGGTGGAGCGAGGGGGAGGGAGAGGAGCGCAGGTGAAGGTGGGCCAGGGCGAGGAGGCCCTAGCCGGCCCCAGGCGTGGCAGGAGGGCCTGGAGCGGGGCTGCCCAGCGAGCTCAGCCCGATGCCTCTGCTCAGCTCCTGCTCAGGGCGGCCAAGGCGACTGAAATCACCACCAACTTCAACTTTCTCCAAGAACCACACACAGGAGGGGAAAAAATATCGCAGGCCTTTCCAATGAAATCATTCCCACAAGCCCTGCCCACGCCCAGAGCTTCCTGGCTGGGGGCTGGGCCCTCCTCCCTCCACCTCCCTCCTGGGTGCACAAGGAGAGGGAGCAGCCGCGTGTGCGCACCAAACTGAGGGCACATTCAGCCCCCTGGCCCCCTCACCTCCCCCAGGAATGCCTGGTTTCCCTTCACAAAGCACCTTTATTCTCCTCCGGCCTGAACCTGAAGTTGTTCTGTGTTCTGTGGGCGCCTGTCTGGGGAGGTGCGGCTGGGGGCGAGGTGGCAAGAGAGAAGGGGAGACAGGAGAAAGAAAGGGGGCGGGCTGACTCCAGGGCTTGAGGGTCGCTGTTTACTTTACAGCCCTCACCCCCTGCCTAATTCTGCTGCGGGGTCCCTGGGGCCCAGGCTGCAGTGGCCCGAGAGTTCTCATATCCTGCGGGGAAGGGGGGTGCTGTCAAAGGCTCTTCAGAGTGAAATAAAACAAGTATTGTTCCCTGCTTGCTTTCTCTCTCTCATTTTTTTCCCTTCTCTCTTGCCGAAGCATTTTTATTTCACTTACTAAAATTTAATCGCTACGTTAGGGGGATCAAGTTCTCAGTAGAGACTTCAGGCGGCCTGGCTGGCCCTGTCTGGGGGCGACGGAGCCACACACAGGCAGGAGGGATGAATGGAGCTCAGTCTTGGCTTGAGAAAACATTGGTAGAACTCAACGGCCAACGAAACCCCTTCCATGGCCCACCCTCCACCCCCGGCCGAAAGGACAGAGCAACTTTCTTTCCGAGGTGGCAGCGGCACAGGCAACTCTTCCAAGTCCAGGCCCAACAAAGACGTTTAAGTCTGGAAACCATAGGTCCCTTGACGGGACGAAGCTGCCTTCCAGCAGAGGCAGGGTGAGAGGGCTCGAAAGCTGGGATGCTAGGCTAGCCTCCATTTGGGGCACGCTGCCCTCAACCTTATGCTTGCCACCACAATTTAGACTTGTCTGACGGTTACTGGGAAAACAAAAGCCACCTCCCATATTCATAGAGGTGTTTTGGTGTGTGTGGAGGTGGAGGGACATAAAGGGAGTCAGCATCTTATAAAATCCAAGGTCCTCCGACTTATCCGTAGTTAATATAAACTCAGTCACAGTAGGAAAGGAACCACCTTGAAACCTAACAGAAGGTGAGGGGTAAGCGCTGAGCTGGAGCAATGTCCTTGCTACAGGAAAATTTAAGAAACTTAATTTTAAGAAATTAAAAGCAGCAGCATTTGGTGCAATTTTTTTTTTTTTTTTATTTTTGGGTGTTGTTTCTGCTGTTTGTTTGGTTTTCAGAGTGAACAGATGACCTGCAAAGCATCCAGGAGCTTCGATGGGAAATAAGCTCCCAACTGGTCTCAACCCAGCTTCAGTGGGCTTATATTCATTCCCTGCCTACCTCTACAAATCAGCACACCAAGAGATCTTTCCTGACGGCCTCTGTGACCTGCACTGAACTAGAAACAAAGATGTTTGAGGGCTTTTACAGCCCTCACCCCTGCCTAATTCTGCGGGGTCCCTGGGGCCCAGGCTGCAGTGGCCCGAGAGTTCTCATATCCTGCGGGGAAGGGGGGTGCTGTCAAAGGCTCTTCAGAGTGAAATAAAACAAGTATTGTTCCCTGCTTGCTTTCTCTCTCTCATTTTTTTCCCTTCTCTCTTGCCGAAGCATTTTTATTTCACTTACTAAAATTTAATCGCTACGTTAGGGGGATCAAGTTCTCAGTAGAGACTTCAGGCGGCCTGGCTGGCCCTGTCTGGGGGCGACGGAGCCACACACAGGCAGGAGGGATGAATGGAGCTCAGTCTTGGCTTGAGAAAACATTGGTAGAACTCAACGGCCAACGAAACCCCTTCCATGGCCCACCCTCCACCCCCGGCCGAAAGGACAGAGCAACTTTCTTTCCGAGGTGGCAGCGGCACAGGCAACTCTTCCAAGTCCAGGCCCAACAAAGACGTTTAAGTCTGGAAACCATAGGTCCCTTGACGGGACGAAGCTGCCTTCCAGCAGAGGCAGGGTGAGAGGGCTCGAAAGCGCGGGATGCTAGGCTAGCCTCCATTTGGGGCACGCTGCCCTCAACCTTATGCTTGCCACCACAATTTAGACTTGTCTGACGGTTACTGGGAAAAAAAACAAAAGCCACCTCCCATATTCATAGAGGTGTTTTGGTGTGTGTGGAGGTGGAGGGACATAAAGGGAGTCAGCATCTTATAAAATCCAAGGTCCTCCGACTTATCCGTAGTTAATATAAACTCAGTCACAGTAGGAAAGGAACCACCTTGAAACCTAACAGAAGGTGAGGGGTAAGCGCTGAGCTGGAGCAATGTCCTTGCTACAGGAAAATTTAAGAAACTTAATTTTAAGAAATTAAAAGCAGCAGCATTTGGTGCAATTTTTTTTTTTTTTTTTAATTTGGGTTGTGTTTCTGCTGTTTGTTTGGTTTTCAGAGTGAACAGATGACCTGCAAAGCATCCAGGAGCTTCGATGGGAAATAAGCTCCCAACTGGTCTCAACCCAGCTTCAGTGGGCTTATATTCATTCCCTGCCTACCTCTACAAATCAGCACACCAAGAGATCTTTCCTGACGGCCTCTGTGACCTGCACTGAACTAGAAACAAAGATGTTTGAGGCTTCCCTGGTGATCCAGTGGTTAAGATGCCACACTTCCAATGCAGGGGGCGTGGGTTTGATCCCTGGTCGGGGCGTTAAGATTCCACAAAGATCCTCCTGCATGCTGAACCCTGCAGTCTACATAAATAAATAACATTGGAAAAAAATCTACTGGCCCTTTTCTTAACCTTTGAATTCTTTTAATGTCAAAAACTTCATGAGACGTGAGCTGTCTTTCATTAAGGTGGATTTTTTTTAACAAACGTCTCTAGTATCCTCTTATTCTCGTCCTATCAGACCACCCCCTCCCCAAGGTGGGGAGAGAAAGAGATGAAGGGAGAGAGGCCAAAGAATGATCAATGCAAGCAACACATGAAATGGGCCAGTCGAAGCTGATGCTCATGATGATTTTTATCTCTTACAGTTAAAGTAAAGCACTTGATTATTTCAGATATTTCTTCCTCAGTGTATACAGTACCATTTGAAAATGTTTAAAGGAGATGAAAAGAAGTCAAAGAGATGAAAAATTACAATCTACACTTGCTGGTCAGAAAACCAAAACCCCAAAACCCCACATCTCCAATGAGCCGATCCTTTGCCCCTTCCCTTCTGCCTCACCTTCCCCTGGAAACAAGAGATCACCATGTGTTGTCTGGAGCAAGACCAGGAAAGCACAGAGAGAGGGGCATGGGGCAACTGCTGTCAGGAGAGAGACCCTGGGATGCACAGGCAACTCCAAGAGACCAGGACAGCTTCCTTTATGATCAGGAAGAGAAAGGAACGAGGCTGAATGAGTCTCCTGGTAACCGTCCCTGGGCTGGGAGAACTGGGGTGCAGGCTGTGAGCCAGAGGGCTCACCTGAGTTCAAGTCCCTTAGGGACTGAGTGTTAAGTCCCAGCAACATTTTAAGATACAAAGTCAGAAATAAAGAATGTCTAGCAAATACAGCCGAGGGGCAAGACAAACTCTGGGAAGGGCACAGAGGTTACACAGCGTGGAAGGCAGGTTCCATTGTTTTCTTTCTTTCTTTCTTTTAAAAGGATGCACCTAGTAGGTGCAGAACAAAACCCAGGTGGCTTAAGAATCTGATCCAAAGGGCTCTTTACAGAATAAGAAACAAGCTGTCTCTTTCTGGGTAGAGCACTTTGGGGTCCATAAGTTAGCAGCCACAGGATGATCTGCCTCGGTCTTGCTGACACCGGCTGCTGCTTTGATTATCAGGGGAGGATCAAGGCAGGAATGGAGGAGGAGCTGCCACAGAAACAGCAGTAGGCTGTGAGCAGGGTCCCGTCACAATTACAGGATGTGTAGGACCAGGTCAGGCACGCTCGGTGGAGAGCAGCAGGATCAAGAAACAGAGGGCAAAGCAAAACGGCGTGGGTCAAACACGAGTATGCGTGTGATGATCACAAGTGAGAAAGGCATGCTAGGGCCTCAGGAGAGGGACACATGTCAGAAACAAGGTTAACGCGGGACTTCTCTGGTGGTCCAGTGCCTAAGACTTCATGTCCCCAGTGCAGGGGGACCCAGTTTAATTCCTGGTCAGGGAACTAGATTCCACAAGCCACAACTAAAGAACCCGAAAGCCACAACAAAGATCGAAGATCATGCTATAACTGAGACCTGGTGTGGCCAAAATATATCAGTTAATTTAAAAAGAATGATAGGGACTTCCCTGGTGGTCTAGTGGCTAAGACTCCGACCTCCCAATACAGGGATCCCAGGTTCAATTCCTAGCCAGAGAACTAGATCCCACATGCTGCAACTAAGACCCACTGTAGCCAAATAAACAAACACTTTTTTCTAAAGAAAGGAACAATGGGATGCACAGGCAACTCCAAGAGACCAGGACAGCTTCCTTTATGATCAGGAAGAGAAAGGAACGAGGCTGAATGAGTCTCCTGGTAACCGTCCCTGGGCTGGGAGAACTGGGGTGCAGGCTGTGAGCCAGAGGGCTCACCTGAGTTCAAGTCCCTTAGGGACTGAGTGTTAAGTCCCAGCAACATTTTAAGATACAAAGTCAGAAATAAAGAATGTCTAGCAAATACAGCCGAGGGGCAAGACAAACTCTGGGAAGGGCACAGAGGTTACACAGCGTGGAAGGCAGGTTCCATTGTTTTCTTTCTTTCTTTCTTTTAAAAGGATGCACCTAGTAGGTGCAGAACAAAACCCAGGTGGCTTAAGAATCTGATCCAAAGGGCTCTTTACAGAATAAGAAACAAGCTGTCTCTTTCTGGGTAGAGCACTTTGGGGTCCATAAGTTAGCAGCCACAGGATGATCTGCCTCGGTCTTGCTGACACCGGCTGCTGCTTTGATTATCAGGGGAGGATCAAGGCAGGAATGGAGGAGGAGCTGCCACAGAAACAGCAGTAGGCTGTGAGCAGGGTCCCGTCACAATTACAGGATGTGTAGGACCAGGTCAGGCACGCTCGGTGGAGAGCAGCAGGATCAAGAAACAGAGGGCAAAGCAAAACGGCGTGGGTCAAACACGAGTATGCGTGTGATGATCACAAGTGAGAAAGGCATGCTAGGGCCTCAGGAGAGGGACACATGTCAGAAACAAGGTTAACGCGGGACTTCTCTGGTGGTCCAGTGCCTAAGACTTCATGTCCCCAGTGCAGGGGGACCCAGTTTAATTCCTGGTCAGGGAACTAGATTCCACAAGCCACAACTAAAGAACCCGAAAGCCACAACAAAGATCGAAGATCATGCTATAACTGAGACCTGGTGTGGCCAAAATATATCAGTTAATTTAAAAAGAATGATAGGGACTTCCCTGGTGGTCTAGTGGCTAAGACTCCGACCTCCCAATACAGGGATCCCAGGTTCAATTCCTAGCCAGAGAACTAGATCCCACATGCTGCAACTAAGACCCACTGTAGCCAAATAAACAAACACTTTTTTTTCTAAAGAAAGGAACAATAGCAGAGAGACTGAAAAAGGTGTATGCTGATGCTGGAAAGAATTGCAGGAGATTGCCGTCTGGAATTCCCTAGACTTCCCACATCGAACTGTTTCATGTTCTCTGCAGGACAGCAAAAAAGAACAAGGCCTGGTTTTAGCCCAGCAGCGTCAGCAGCAGCAGGAGGAGGGCGACAAGCAGGAGGAGGGAAAGCCACTGGTGTAGTGTCAGCTCTTAAGTCTTCCGAGTCAAACCCTGGGCCAAGGCCAAACCCCAAAATAACTCTATGAAAGCAACTCTTCTTACTTGTAACCAGGACATGGCACCACAGCAAACAAGAGGGGTAAACCAATTCCAGAGGGGAGGGAAGTCAACAGAGAAACACAGAGAGCTGACCCAAAAAAGAGGCCGACTGTGTTTTTCAAGATGAGTTTTGATTCAGGGAGAAAAGGGAGCCATCACTCCATCCAGAACCCTCCTGGATCCTCAGCCACACTGAGGAAACCGTGTTAGAAGACTCAAAGAGAACTTTTTTATTTTAAACACTGAACTTTTACTTCCAGGGCACACTTCAACTCAAAGTTTCACCTCTGCAGGCCTGGAATGGTGTTGCTGGAATGAGAGAGGCAGGCCAGGGGGATGGAGCTTCCAAACGCCTGAGCAGACGTGAGCTCCAGAATCTTCTCTTTCAAAGTCCAAACATCTGGGCCAACCGACAGAACCTACACCGTGCATGGGAGGGTAAGGGGAAAGAAGCATCCTTCAATGGATTTTTCTTTTTCAGTTTGAGAAGTTGGGTAAGCCAGGAGACACAACCATGTAAGACTCCTGAAATGTGTCTTTGTCTCTTCAGTCAAAGGACAAAGATATCAGGCCTCCCCAGTTTTACAGCCATAACCACCCAAGGAAACAGCAGGGAAAGTTTCTGGGGCCCAGCTCAAGAGGAATAGTTTTTCTGACAGCCAAATTTAACCAGCACGTAAGGGCAAGGAGCCCAGTCAGCAGTGCTGAACTAGGACCCACTGTAGCCAAATAAACAAACACTTTTTTTTCTAAAGAAAGGAACAATAGCAGAGAGACTGAAAAAGGTGTATGCTGATGCTGGAAAGAATTGCAGGAGATTGCCGTCTGGAATTCCCTAGACTTCCCACATCGAACTGTTTCATGTTCTCTGCAGGACAGCAAAAAAGAACAAGGCCTGGTTTTAGCCCAGCAGCGTCAGCAGCAGCAGGAGGAGGGCGACAAGCAGGAGGAGGGAAAGCCACTGGTGTAGTGTCAGCTCTTAAGTCTTCCGAGTCAAACCCTGGGCCAAGGCCAAACCCCAAAATAACTCTATGAAAGCAACTCTTCTTACTTGTAACCAGGACATGGCACCACAGCAAACAAGAGGGGTAAACCAATTCCAGAGGGGAGGGAAGTCAACAGAGAAACACAGAGAGCTGACCCAAAAAAGAGGCCGACTGTGTTTTTCAAGATGAGTTTTGATTCAGGGAGAAATGGGAGCCATCACTCCATCCAGAACCCTCCTGGATCCTCAGCCACACTGAGGAAACCGTGTTAGAAGACTCAAAGAGAACTTTTTTATTTTAAACACTGAACTTTTACTTCCAGGGCACACTTCAACTCAAAGTTTCACCTCTGCAGGCCTGGAATGGTGTTGCTGGAATGAGAGAGGCAGGCCAGGGGGATGGAGCTTCCAAACGCCTGAGCAGACGTGAGCTCCAGAATCTTCTCTTTCAAAGTCCAAACATCTGGGCCAACCGACAGAACCTACACCGTGCATGGGAGGGTAAGGGGAAAGAAGCATCCTTCAATGGATTTTTCTTTTTCAGTTTGAGAAGTTGGGTAAGCCAGGAGACACAACCATGTAAGACTCCTGAAATGTGTCTTTGTCTCTTCAGTCAAAGGACAAAGATATCAGGCCTCCCCAGTTTTACAGCCATAACCACCCAAGGAAACAGCAGGGAAAGTTTCTGGGGCCCAGCTCAAGAGGAATAGTTTCTGAAATGCAGAGAAGGGCAAGATGCCATCCAGTTTTGACACATGTCAGAATGTGACACCCAGCACGTGTGAGAGGGGCTGTGGAGTAGGCAGCCCGATGTCCAGCAGTGCTGAACTAGGTACACACCACAGTGCATGGGTGTAGAGAGACACCCAGCTGAACTTGGAGGCAACTCAACGTGACAAACAGCAGACTTTCTGCTCATTCATACTAAGGAAACACTATATGGTAAGCAGTCAGCCGCCACAAACAGAAGGAACAAGCCTGCCAAGCCAGCCATCCTTATGATTGATGGGGTGGCTCCTACTTTGGGGAAGGGAGAAACAGCTGGAAATGATGGCAAAGCTGATGATGAATGCTACTCAGTTAACTGGAATTACAGGTTTTCTGAGCAGTGAGACGTGGGTTGTGGGGCTAAACTTCATTTCAAACAGAAATAATGTTTGTTAAACATGGCAATATCACAGACCAGCTCAAAAAGTTTCCAACTTCCAATATACCAGTGCAGGTTCTATAATGCAGATCCCAAGCTTCAAGTTCAAGGGGCTCTGAGAAAATATACTCAGAGTTCCAACTTGGGACTCCCACCTCTCTGCCAGAGGCTGTGTGGCTGGGCTCCCCACCAAGCACCAGCCTGCTGGGTACAGGTTCCAATGAGATGGAGACCCAGGAAGGAAGATTCCTAAAGGGACACAGTATGTGAGACCACTGGATAGGTAATTTGGGACCACAACACTCTGAATACTGGACTAGAAAGTTTAGGTCTTATTCTGAAAGTAATGGCTTTGGGAAGCTTTGAGCTGACGATCAATTCACAGCAAAGCCCCCCTTCCTGAAACCCTCCACAGTGATTTTTTTTTAAAAAGTGACAAAATGACAGTGATATTTGAAGATTGCTCTGCTAGAAACAGGCAGTACAGATGGGAGTAGACAGAATGCCAGCAAAGAGACAATTCCATCCAAGTGGGATGAACAGAGGAAAATCAGGAATCAGATAGAAGAAAGCTGATCCAGACCCGTGGGTCCGTACAATTTTTCCAGAAAAGACCACACACACACAAATACTCGAGACTTCACGGGCTACCTGGTCTCTGCTGTGGCTCCTCGGCTTGGCCGCTACAGCATGAAGGCAGCCACAGTCAGTACCTCCAGAGCCAGGTGTGCTTGTGCCCCAATAAAACCTTATTCACCAAGCCAGATGGGGGCCAATTTGGCCCAGAGGCCATAGTTTGCCCAGCCCAGATCCAGATGAACTTTAAAGTCCCTCCAGCTTTGAGAATCTATCAGATAATAAAGATCTAAAGAAAACCAGCAGCAATGGAAAAGGAAGGACTGGGGTGACTGCTATGATCTGAAAAGGTGAGGTATGGGAGAAGACACAGGGACCTTCAGGTCTCAAGGCAGGACAAATGGACCTGGACAGAGGGACTGGAAGAGAAATCCAGTCCTAGAAGAAAGACGGGGAATTCTCAGTTTCAAACACAGGTACTGAGTCCATACACACAGAAACTAGACACCAAGTCACGAAGTTAGAAACACTGGAGTTTGAGGAATTCCACTGTGATGAGTAAAATTTCCAGGGTCGGAGCACGGAAATTTCTAGCCACTGTTTCCCCTGCTCAACCGAGCAGGTTGACAGAGAATGTGCAAGGCTACACGTTTCCCAGGGCCAGGAGGCCCCCCTCCCTGGTGGCTGGCCCATGCCTCTCACCTGGTAGAGGAATCTTTGGCTGAAGTGCTGCATGGCGCCCTGGAGTTGGTTGCGCTGGGACTGCCACTGCTCATAGTTCCGCACGTACTCCGCTGTGGGCCGCTGCCACGTGGTGGTCCGGGTGTTGTGGTCCACATAGTAGAACCTCCCACGGGGGTCTGTACGCTTCTCCCAGCTGAAAACATCAAGCTCAGAGTGAACACAGTGATCACCTCACCCCTATGCTCACAGGCTAGAGAAGTCAGGACGGCTGGTGAGGAAGAGTCTCGTGTGGGGTCTGGCCCAGGAGCTTGGCTTCTCCGGGGAGGTACAGTCAGGTGGGCCCAGTCATGGAGGCTTCTGGGGCCGTGATGATTCTAGTAGACATCTGTGATTGCCCCTGCAGCAACCAGTCTTTCTTCTCTCTCTCTCTTCTTTTAATCATTTTCTTAAGTTTTTTTTTTTTTTTTTAATGTGAACCATTTCTAAAGTCTTTATTGAATTTGATACTAGATAGCTTCTGTTACTCCTGTTCTGGGTTTTTGGCCATGAGGCCTGTGGGGTACTAGATCCCCAACCAGGAATCAAACCTATACTCCCTGCATTGGAAAGCGACGTCTTAACCACTGGACTACCAGCAAAGTCCCAACCAAGCTCTTCCACCAACAGCTCCTGATTTCCATTTCAGAGATTCAGGCAGCTGACTGTATTCCTGATCCCGGAGTTGAACTGCTGACTGGACCAGGAGCTGGTAGGTAGCCTATGCTGAGCCAATCAGGGTGAATCTCGTATAACTTTTAGTACTTAAGGTGGAAAAAATAGTCTTCCTTGCTGGATATGACTGAGAAAGCATGCAGTCCTGGGATTGGCTATCATCTTGAACCCAAACACAATGTGAAGTTGACCCAGTGGATGACAGAGCACAAAAATGGGGGGAGAGGGGGGAACAGTCCTTTAGGGATACTGTTTGAGCCACTGGATCATGGTTCCCTTGAAACCAGTATCTATATCTACAGTGTTCAGTTACATAAGGCTGTGAATTTTCTTCATTATTCAAGCCGATTTGCATCCAAATTTTTGTTCCTTGCAACGGGAATTGTCCTGGCATAGATCCCAGTGAAAATATGTTGCATGGTCATTAGAAGTGTTGGTGCAAAATACAGTAGGACTCTTCACATTATCTTTAGTAAGGAAACGATCTTTCCAAAATTGGCCTTAAAATATCCATGAGCAAGGCAGGGCTTGAGCTGAGAGTGAAAATCCTCAGCTGTACATGGTAGTTGTAGCTTGATTTCCACACACACAGTGAATAAATGATCAAAAGAAAGTTAGAAAGGAAGCTCTGCAGGGTGATAGAAATGTTTAACATTTTGACGGAGTATAATGGACATGAATGTCTGCATTTGTCAAAACTGGCATAACAGATTTGTTTATCTCACTGAGTGTAAATTATATTTCAATTTTTAAAAAACAAATTTGAATCTAACTAAGACTCCATATCTAATGACCAGTTTACCAGGAAAGATAAGGAATGATGGAGCATATAACACAAGACCAGGAGTCACAATCAGTCACATACAGTGTGTGAGAAATTCTACAAGACAGATGCCTAGGATCTTCAGCAAATATACAGACAGGGTGGGGGTGGGCGTGGGGTGTGATGGGAGGAACAAGAAAGGGCTGGAGGAATTTACAGAATAGGAGAGATTTACGAGATTATCAGCCAAGAGCAATGTGCTGATCTAGAGTTTGGATCTGATTCAAACAAATCAAGTCTGAGAACATCTTTAAGACAATGACTGTATTCCTGATCCCGGAGTTGAACTGCTGACTGGACCAGGAGCTGGTAGGTAGCCTATGCTGAGCCAATCAGGGTGAATCTCGTATAACTTTTAGTACTTAAGGTGGAAAAAATAGTCTTCCTTGCTGGATATGACTGAGAAAGCATGCAGTCCTGGGATTGGCTATCATCTTGAACCCAAACACAATGTGAAGTTGACCCAGTGGATGACAGAGCACAAAAATGGGGGGAGAGGGGGGAACAGTCCTTTAGGGATACTGTTTGAGCCACTGGATCATGGTTCCCTTGAAACCAGTATCTATATCTACAGTGTTCAGTTACATAAGGCTGTGAATTTTCTTCATTATTCAAGCCGATTTGCATCCAAATTTTTGTTCCTTGCAACGGGAATTGTCCTGGCATAGATCCCAGTGAAAATATGTTGCATGGTCATTAGAAGTGTTGGTGCAAAATACAGTAGGACTCTTCACATTATCTTTAGTAAGGAAACGATCTTTCCAAAATTGGCCTTAAAATATCCATGAGCAAGGCAGGGCTTGAGCTGAGAGTGAAAATCCTCAGCTGTACATGGTAGTTGTAGCTTGATTTCCACACACACAGTGAATAAATGATCAAAAGAAAGTTAGAAAGGAAGCTCTGCAGGGTGATAGAAATGTTTAACATTTTGACGGAGTATAATGGACATGAATGTCTGCATTTGTCAAAACTGGCATAACAGATTTGTTTATCTCACTGAGTGTAAATTATATTTCAATTTTTAAAAAACAAATTTGAATCTAACTAAGACTCCATATCTAATGACCAGTTTACCAGGAAAGATAAGGAATGATGGAGCATATAACACAAGACCAGGAGTCACAATCAGTCACATACAGTGTGTGAGAAATTCTACAAGACAGATGCCTAGGATCTTCAGCAAATATACAGACAGGGTGGGGGTGGGCGTGGGGTGTGATGGGAGGAACAAGAAAGGGCTGGAGGAATTTACAGAATAGGAGAGATTTACGAGATTATCAGCCAAGAGCAATGTGCTGATCTAGAGTTTGGATCTGATTCAAACAAATCAAGTCTGAGAACATCTTTAAGACAATTGGGGAAAATGGAACACAGAGTGCCTATGACATGAGGTAAGGAAATACCGTTAATTGTGTTGGGATAATGGTATTTTGGTTATGATTTTTAAAAAATCTCCTCTGTTAGAGGTGTATGTGGGTATATTTATGGATCAAAGGATATGATGACTGGGATTTGCTTGACCATTCATCTGTCACCTCCACTGAAGAGTGGGAGGTCAGATGAAACAGAATGTTACTAACTGTTAGAACCAGGCAATGGCTACAAGGGAGCCATTGTACTAGTCTCTCCAATTTCATGTATGCCTGAATTTTCCATTGTAAAGTTGAAACAGGAAGGAAGAGAAAAGGAGTTAAGATAAGGCAGAAGCACCACTGAAGAAAATAGGATTAACCTAACCAAAAAGGAACCCAAAGCGGATAACACTGGCTGATTCCACAGTGTTGGAGGGTCTTTGTTCCCTACTGCCTTTTCACATCATCTCTCAATTCTGATCTTATTCATAGGACTATCTCACTTTCTTTGGGCTGATACTTTCCTCAGCTTTCAGGCTTAGCCTACTGTTTGACTTTTGCTGTGACCTCTTCAATGATTCTTTCAAACTCAAAGCCTCCCTAAAAACTGCTTGTCTCAAGTAGTTTCCAGCCTCCAGACTGGGTGTGGATTCTGCCTTCAGGACTGCTTGTTGATGACAGCCTGCTGTCCCTCTGGATTCACCCCTTTGGGGCCATCGCTCTCGCCCCAAACCTGAGCCTCCATGTCTTCCTTCCATGAGCCCTCCACCCAGGAATGAAACCACACCACCACTCCTGACTTTTCCTTTCCCACAGATGTCAATAAGCTACTCAGTCCCAGGACTTCTTTTTATTTTGTCTCCCTGTCCTTGACTTTCCATTTCCATGTCCAAGTATCCCTGAATGAACCTTTCATCCAATCCTGCCCATACACTGCCATCAGGTTCACCCCAGCAGACCGACTCATAATGACATCCTGGAGTCAAAACGTCAAATCAGCATTCAAGGCTCACAATAATCTGGAAGCTTTCCACCTTTAGATTATTCAGCCAAGAGCAATGTGCTGATCTAGAGTTTGGATCTGATTCAAACAAATCAAGTCTGAGAACATCTTTAAGACAATTGGGGAAAATGGAACACAGAGTGCCTATGACATGAGGTAAGGAAATACCGTTAATTGTGTTGGGATAATGGTATTTTGGTTATGATTTTTAAAAAATCTCCTCTGTTAGAGGTGTATGTGGGTATATTTATGGATCAAAGGATATGATGACTGGGATTTGCTTGACCATTCATCTGTCACCTCCACTGAAGAGTGGGAGGTCAGATGAAACAGAATGTTACTAACTGTTAGAACCAGGCAATGGCTACAAGGGAGCCATTGTACTAGTCTGTTCTATTTCATGTATTCGTGAATTTTCCATTGTAAAGTTGAAACAGGAAGGAAGAGAAAAGGAGTTAAGATAAGGCAGAAGCACCACTGAAGAAAATAGGATTAACCTAACCAAAAAGGAACCCAAAGCGGATAACACTGGCTGATTCCACAGTGTTGGAGGGTCTTTGTTCCCTACTGCCTTTTCACATCATCTCTCAATTCTGATCTTATTCATAGGACTATCTCACTTTCTTTGGGCTGATACTTTCCTCAGCTTTCAGGCTTAGCCTACTGTTTGACTTTTGCTGTGACCTCTTCAATGATTCTTTCAAACTCAAAGCCTCCCTAAAAACTGCTTGTCTCAAGTAGTTTCCAGCCTCCAGACTGGGTGTGGATTCTGCCTTCAGGACTGCTTGTTGATGACAGCCTGCTGTCCCTCTGGATTCACCCCTTTGGGGCCATCGCTCTCGCCCCAAACCTGAGCCTCCATGTCTTCCTTCCATGAGCCCTCCACCCAGGAATGAAACCACACCACCACTCCTGACTTTTCCTTTCCCACAGATGTCAATAAGCTACTCAGTCCCAGGACTTCTTTTTATTTTGTCTCCCTGTCCTTGACTTTCCATTTCCATGTCCAAGTATCCCTGAATGAACCTTTCATCCAATCCTGCCCATACACTGCCATCAGGTTCACCCCAGCAGACCGACTCATAATGACATCCTGGAGTCAAAACGTCAAATCAGCATTCAAGGCTCACAATAATCTGGAAGCTTTCCACCTTTCTCATAGATTTTTCCAAAGGGTAATCTTTATTTTTATTTGTTAGCAAAGGAATCATGTGTCTATAGTTTAAAACACAAACAATACTACCAAGCAAGACAATGAAAACCAGTGTCTCCTGCCCTCCTCTCCCCACTGCCAACTTCTGTCCCCAAGAGGTAGCAATTACCTTCAACTCTTGACTGCATCTTCTAGATGAATCCTTACTCCATAGTTTCTTTTTTTTCTTTTTTTTTTTTTTGGCCACTTCTATTGGTCTTTCATTTTCATCCATCTTTGTTGTTTGGCCCCTTTGGGCCTCCCATCACGGTGGCCTCTGTCGCTGCAGAGCACCGGCTCTGGGCGCATGCTCTCCAGAGCTCCTGCTCGGTAGTTGGACACATCAGTCCACCACTCCGCGGCACACGGGATCTTCCCAGGCACGTGGGATCTTCCCAGGCCAGAGATCGAACCGGCGCCCCTTGCACTGCAAGGTGCCCACTGGACCACCAGGAAACCCTTACTCCATAGTTTCTTAATTTCGGCCAACAAGTTAGATATTAGTGCGGACTTCCCTCTATCAAAACCGAAGATGTAGTTCCTGTGCTCTGTCCCCTAACACAACAGTGCTCTCTCCTTTCCTATCATGCCAATTTAGAAAACCATCATTACATCCATATTCAGAGTTTGGATTATGACTTTGTAGAATGCTATACATACACATCCTTACTTATACACCTTTTTCCTTCTCTCTAGAGTTAAGAACATCATGTTTTGTTCTGCTTAAACCTGTCACTACTTCATCCCCAGGGCAGGTGGCCTGCGCATTCTCACAGGGCAGGTGGCCATCCAGGGTCATTTAAGTTTCGGCCTCATCTGTCCAGACACCCTTTCTCCTGTGCGGACAGCTGTCCTCCAGGCCTGCTCCACATTCCTGTCCTGACTCACCCTCCCTCATCTTCCTTTTGGTCCCTGAGCTGAGTCAGTTCCCTGCATCCTGCCTCTCAGGATTTTTTTTTTTCTGTATACTCTTGCCTGGTAGAACAAAGAGGAGTTTCCGAGAGAGGATGGACCAGAGTTAATTTTCTGAAATGATGTATATCTGATGATGGCTTTATTTCAATCCTCACATACCTGGGGGTTCGAATGTCTAAAAGTTGCAGATTCGCTCAGCGGTTTTACTAAGTGATCCTCAAATAGCACAATCTGTAGCTTTACTTTCCACTCTTCTCCCTGAAGCATCCACACTGAATCCCTTTTTCCTGAGTTCATCTCTGCCTTTGGCTGTGGCCTTGTTCACCACGCTGGTTCTATTCTACCGAGAATTTCTCACACCAACAGCCACATGGCTCTGTGTGTGTGTGTGTGTGTGTGTATCGCACATGCATGTGGCAGAGGCTTGGGAATGATGGCTGACAACCTAGGAATCTAGCTGCTTCCTGCACAAGTTTTAAACTCCAGATTTTTAGTCTCATGACACACAACACATTCATTAACACACCCTATACGTCTCTGATGGATGAGGTTTTCCAAGCCAGTTGGTGCAAACTTGCTGCCTTCTGGGTGGAAACCCCACACTGGAAGCCTGGGTTTCAGCTTTCTTAGCTCTGCCATTTATCCATCAGCAACTAAACTTGGATTATAATCTCCCATACGCTTCTTCTCCTCTTCCATTCTTTTATCATTATACTTTTCTTTTTTTTTTTTTTTTAATATATATAACCTTTACTAGCCACTTTAGTGGGTTTTCAGGAAGGAAAGGAAATAAACATATGTTTTGATAAATAGGTTTAACTGCAAGTCCTCTGCCCTGGTGACTTTCTCAGACTTCTAAGCAGCATAATCACGCCCTTAGTTGCAGGTGAAACCTTACACAGAATCACAATCTATAAAAAGAGACTGGTGCTTAGAGGCCCAGTCAGCCCTCTGAGATTGTTTGGCTCCAGGAGGCATATGTCCCAAAGTCAGGGGCCTCACAAGACATGCTTTGAGCATATTTTGTTTCACACAAACCCACCACTCCAGCAAAACCGCTCCATGCATCATCCCTAAATACACCTTTCATGTTCACACTGTTCCCTGACCTGGATCCCCTTCCTCTTTTCACATGTCAAACAGGTTTTTTTTTTTCTGTATACTCTTGCCTGGTAGAACAAAGAGGAGTTTCCGAGGGATGGGCCAGAGTTAATTTTCTGAAATGATGTATATCTGATGATGGCTTTATTTCAATCCTCACATACCTGGGGGTTCGAATGTCTAAAAGTTGCAGATTCGCTCAGCGGTTTTACTAAGTGATCCTCAAATAGCACAATCTGTAGCTTTACTTTCCACTCTTCTCCCTGAAGCATCCACACTGAATCCCTTTTTCCTGAGTTCATCTCTGCCTTTGGCTGTGGCCTTGTTCACCACGCTGGTTCTATTCTACCGAGAATTTCTCACACCAACAGCCACATGGCTCTGTGTGTGTGTGTGTATACGCACACATGCATGTGGCAGAGGCTTGGGAATGATGGCTGACAACCTAGGAATCTAGCTGCTTCCTGCACAAGTTTTAAACTCCAGATTTTTAGTCTCATGACACACAACACATTCATTAACACACCCTATACGTCTCTGATGGATGAGGTTTTCCAAGCCAGTTGGTGCAAACTTGCTGCCTTCTGGGTGGAAACCCCACACTGGAAGCCTGGGTTTCAGCTTTCTTAGCTCTGCCATTTATCCATCAGCAACTAAACTTGGATTATAATCTCCCATACGCTTCTTCTCCTCTTCCATTCTTTTATCATTATACTTTTCTTTTTTTTTTTTTTTTAATATATATAACCTTTACTAGCCACTTTAGTGGGTTTTCAGGAAGGAAAGGAAATAAACATATGTTTTGATAAATAGGTTTAACTGCAAGTCCTCTGCCCTGGTGACTTTCTCAGACTTCTAAGCAGCATAATCACGCCCTTAGTTGCAGGTGAAACCTTACACAGAATCACAATCTATAAAAAGAGACTGGTGCTTAGAGGCCCAGTCAGCCCTCTGAGATTGTTTGGCTCCAGGAGGCATATGTCCCAAAGTCAGGGGCCTCACAAGACATGCTTTGAGCATATTTTGTTTCACACAAACCCACCACTCCAGCAAAACCGCTCCATGCATCATCCCCTAAATACACCTTTCATGTTCACACTGTTCCCCTGACCTGGATCCACTTCCTCTTTTCACTGACGTTCACCCCCAGCCTGTCCTAAAGACAAGTCTGAGTCCTCTGTGACAAGGGTCTCCAGTACCATGTTCTGTATGGTGTCCACTCTCCCTGCTCACCTCTGAGAACCACCTATGAGCGTCTGAAGACAAATGACTGCTCTCATCCTGAACGACCAGATCCAGCACTTTTTGCTCCTGGATAAAATGACTGGTCATTTGATCTTTTTACATTGAGATCTAAATGACATGTAACATTGTATCTGTTTTAAATGTTATCTTTACAACATAAAGGTTCAGTATTTGTATATATTGCAAAATGATCACCATAGTAAGTGTGGTTAACATTTGTCACTGTACATGGTTACAACTTTCTTTTGCTATAATAAGAACTTTTAAGATCTACTCTCTTAGCAACCTTTAAATATGTATATAGTATTATTAAGCGGCAAGGGTTTTTGTAGGCTATGAACAAGTGAGGACAACGTGCATTTTCAACCTTGATTCTAACTGGAATAAAATGTAAACGACTGGTCTTTGTCTCTTTTTTTTTTAACCATTTTTTGGGGGGAGGGGACTGGAGGAGGGAGGGGGACGGGTGGGCCACTTTTATTGGTCTTTCATTTATCTGTTTTCATCCATCTTTGTTTTTTGGTCCGTGTTGGCCTCCCATCGTGGTGGCCTCTGTTGTCAGAGCGCCGGCTCTGGGCGCATCGCCAGAACTCCGCCACTTTAGTGGGTTTTCAGGAAGGAAAGGAAATAAACATATGTTTTGATAAATAGGTTTAACTGCAAGTCCTCTGCCCTGGTGACTTTCTCAGACTTCTAAGCAGCATAATCACGCCCTTAGTTGCAGGTGAAACCTTACACAGAATCACAATCTATAAAAAGAGACTGGTGCTTAGAGGCCCAGTCAGCCCTCTGAGATTGTTTGGCTCCAGGAGGCATATGTCCCAAAGTCAGGGGCCTCACAAGACATGCTTTGAGCATATTTTGTTTCACACAAACCCACCACTCCAGCAAAACCGCTCCATGCATCATCCCCTAAATACACCTTTCATGTTCACACTGTTCCCCTGACCTGGATCCACTTCCTCTTTTCACTGACGTTCACCCCCAGCCTGTCCTAAAGACAAGTCTGAGTCCTCTGTGACAAGGGTCTCCAGTACCATGTTCTGTATGGTGTCCACTCTCCCTGCTCACCTCTGAGAACCACCTATGAGCGTCTGAAGACAAATGACTGCTCTCATCCTGAACGACCAGATCCAGCACTTTTTGCTCCTGGATAAAATGACTGGTCATTTGATCTTTTTACATTGAGATCTAAATGACATGTAACATTGTATCTGTTTTAAATGTTATCTTTACAACATAAAGGTTCAGTATTTGTATATATTGCAAAATGATCACCATAGTAAGTGTGGTTAACATTTGTCACTGTACATGGTTACAACTTTCTTTTGCTATAATAAGAACTTTTAAGATCTACTCTCTTAGCAACCTTTAAATATGTATATAGTATTATTAAGCGGCAAGGGTTTTTGTAGGCTATGAACAAGTGAGGACAACGTGCATTTTCAACCTTGATTCTAACTGGAATAAAATGTAAACGACTGGTCTTTGTCTCTTTTTTTTTTAACCATTTTTTGGGGGGAGGGGGGACTGGAGGAGGGAGGGGGGACGGGTGGGCCACTTTTATTGGTCTTTCATTTATCTATTTTCATGCATTTTTGTTCTTTGGCCCGTGTGGGCCTCCCATCGCAGTGGCCTCTGTTGTCAGGAGCACCGGCTCTGGGCGCATGCGCTCCAGATCTCCAGCTCCATAATTGGACACATGGGTCCAGCCGCTCTGCCGCATGTGGGATCTTCCCAGGCCAGGGATCAAACCGGCGCCCCTTGCACTGCAAGGCGGTGTCCTTACCCACTGGACCACCAGGGAAGCCCAATGATTGGTCTTTAACAAGAGTCTCATGGTGGGATAAAGGGGGTGGCCGTGATAAAGTGACTCCTTTGTCTCATCTCACTCCTGGATGACCGGGGTGGCTGATACAACGGCCCCATCTGTAGTTTCCAGACTGCTCTCACCATGGTAAATTTCCCCAGGACTGAACTTCTCCCATTGATTAGCAATGAAAGCCTGAGCATTCTTTTCTCCCCAGGTTCCCTCTTACATAGTAGAACTAAGTGCCAGGAGCTCTTAGTTCTGGGCCTAAAGCTCAGGAAGAACTCATAGGCTACACATGGCACACAGCTGAGCCATCTTCCAATAAAACACGATAGGCCTTCCCTGGTGGTCCAGCGGTTAAGAATTCACCTTGCAATGCAGTAGACACCGGTTTGATCCTTCATCCAGGAAGATCCTACATGCCACAGAGCAACTAATCCCTCACACCACAAGTACTGAGCCCTCATGCCGCAACTACTGAAGCCCAAGCGCCTAGAGCCTGTGCTCCACAACAAGAGAAGCCACCACAACAAGAAGCCCGCACACTGCCACTAGAGAGCAGCCCCTGCTCACCACAAGTAGAGAAAGCCCTCACACAACAGTGAAGACCCAGCACAACCAAAAATAAATAAATAAATATATATATATATATTTATTTATTTATTTATTTTTAATTATAACTACCTTGAAAATAAGAAAGCTGGGTCTAGTATCCCACCTCAACACTTAACCAAGAGTCAATCCTCTGCCATTCTTAGAGGACATCATTAATTATCTTCATTTAGATGTGGTCAAATGTTCACCAGGCCGGAGTCTCCATAACTTATAGACTAGAGAGGTTAAGACGTATCATCTGTTTGTTCTCTGGAGCCCTTGAAAATGGAGCCAGTCCCACGTGTGCTCTACTGAACTCCTGCTTGGAATTAAGAAAGTTTCCTTGGTCAGCAACTCCCCTACATATAAACTTTCAAGTTTTGAACTTTCAAAGATGTGAACAGGCATTCCACTAATGTCAGGCTTGAGTGAAATTTCAGCTTGCCCTCCACCTCCTCTTGCTGGCAATCCTTCAGCTCTACCATCTCCCACCGCCTCTAGCTCCTCCAGTCTGTAAGTGTTCTCGCCTGTTCACCCAGTGCCAGCCCCCGTGTGCTGGCTGTTGTACTGTCCTGGTACTTTTCAAGGTACTGCACTGTAAGATTAAAAGTTCTTTATTTCTTGTGTTTGTTTTTAATGTGAAAAAGTGTTATAAGTCTTTACATAGTACTACAACGGCCCCATCTGTAGTTTCCAGACTGCTCTCACCATGGTAAATTTCCCCAGGACTGAACTTCTCCCATTGATTAGCAATGAAAGCCTGAGCATTCTTTTCTCCCCAGGTTCCCTCTTACATAGTAGAACTAAGTGCCAGGAGCTCTTAGTTCTGGGCCTAAAGCTCAGGAAGAACTCATAGGCTACACATGGCACACAGCTGAGCCATCTTCCAATAAAACACGATAGGCCTTCCCTGGTGGTCCAGCGGTTAAGAATTCACCTTGCAATGCAGTAGACACCGGTTTGATCCTTCATCCAGGAAGATCCTACATGCCACAGAGCAACTAATCCCTCACACCACAAGTACTGAGCCCTCATGCCGCAACTACTGAAGCCCAAGCGCCTAGAGCCTGTGCTCCACAACAAGAGAAGCCACCACAACAAGAACCCCGCACACTGCCACTAGAGAGCAGCCCCTGCTCACCACAAGTAGAGAAAGCCCTCACACAACAGTGAAGACCCAGCACAACCAAAAATAAATAAATAAATATATATATATATATTTATTTATTTATTTATTTTAATTATAACTACCTTGAAAATAAGAAAGCTGGGTCTAGTATCCCACCTCAACACTTAACCAAGAGTCAATCCTCTGCCATTCTTAGAGGACATCATTAATTATCTTCATTTAGATGTGGTCAAATGTTCACCAGGCCGGAGTCTCCATAACTTATAGACTAGAGAGGTTAAGACGTATCATCTGTTTGTTCTCTGGAGCCCTTGAAAATGGAGCCAGTCCCACGTGTGCTCTACTGAACTCCTGCTTGGAATTAAGAAAGTTTCCTTGGTCAGCAACTCCCCTACATATAAACTTTCAAGTTTTGAACTTTCAAAGATGTGAACAGGCATTCCACTAATGTCAGGCTTGAGTGAAATTTCAGCTTGCCCTCCACCTCCTCTTGCTGGCAATCCTTCAGCTCTACCATCTCCCACCGCCTCTAGCTCCTCCAGTCTGTAAGTGTTCTCGCCTGTTCACCCAGTGCCAGCCCCCGTGTGCTGGCTGTTGTACTGTCCTGGTACTTTTCAAGGTACTGCACTGTAAGATTAAAAGTTCTTTATTTCTTGTGTTTGTTTTTAATGTGAAAAAGTGTTATAAGTCTATTACAGTACAGTACTACATGGCTAACAAAAAAAAAAAAAAAAGAATCTGCCTTGTAATGCCAGGAACACAGGTTTGATCCCTAATCCAGGAACTAAGATCCCACACGCTACGGAGTAAGTGAGCCCGTGCACCACAAAGAGAGTCTGTGCACCACAGTGAAAGATTCCACATGACGTCACTCAGACCTGACACAATCAAATAAATATTTTTAAAAATAAAATAAATGAGGTTTCCTTCATTTTAAAAAAAGTAGAGGGGAGGGACAGTCTCCAGGGACTACTGGGAAACTGAAACTAAAAGCAGCCATCCACGGAAACTTGTAGGACTGGGAAATACGGTGGTGTGTGCCCAGCACACGTCTGACAGGTGAACAAAACAGAACACGGGTCCTCCCTGTACGCCCACATCCTCTCCCTCCGCCTGCTTCAGAGGAGGAAGTCAGTGCTCACGTTCTGCGCAGGCGACCTTCATGGCTGTTTTCCTGGGAGGTGATTCTTTCCTGAGAGCAGAATACATTCCCTTCTGAAAGCTCTCAAGACTCGGAGACACATGCGGAAAGAACTTTCTGTCCCTGGCAGACAGGAAATCAAACCCATTCTCCTTGAACTTGGACAGTCCTCCTTCACTTGGAAGCCTCACTTATCCTCTGGTTTTGGAGAACGGAGCTGCGTTCTCACAAAGCCCAGCCGAGCGCACAGACACGCTCTCTCTGGGGGCTGGCTGGATGCAGGGCACTGTGAAACTCATCAGCACCCTCTCTATCTCGGCTTCCTTGTGCTCTCTTTTCCCCCCACAGATGCTCTAAATGTCCTAAGAAATGAGAACAGAATTAAGGTGAGTAGGAAAAGAAATCAAGGGGTCCAGGATAAAGGTCCCTGTACTTTGTTACATCTGCTGAAAGAAACTAAAAAAAACACTCCCTATTGGATATTTCTACAAGTGAAATAACTGAAGTCAGCAATGGGCTCAGAGGCCTAACCAGTACTCCTTCCTCCAGAACCCATCAGCCATGAGGCTCTGAACACCATTTAAGAAAGCCCAGGGCCAGGGACTACCCCAGTGGTTCAGTCGCTAAGACACCATGCTCCCAATGCAGTGGGCCCAAGTTCTGATCCCTGGACAGGGAACTAGATCCCACATGATGCAAATAAAAGACCCCACATGCCCCAACAAAGATCAAAAATCCTGCATGTCACAACTAAGATCAAGTGCAGCCAAGCAAATAAATAAGAAAGAAAAGAGATGCCATGGCCAATACAACAAAGGTAAGGAGAAGGGAAAGTAGAATGAGCAGAGACCGCAGACAAGGAGGACTATGGGAGGAGGGGCGAAGAGAGACAGAAAGGAGCAGAGTGGAGGAAATAAAGAGATGATCCTGACAGTGAGTGGTGGAGAAGCCAATGCGGCACTCTTGGTGCCAGTTCTAGAACTTCAGGCCTCACTGGTCCACATCTTACCCAGGAGGAAGAGGCCGCTCCCAGGTGGTGGTCTTGGTGTTGTGGTCAACATAATAGACACGCCCGTTGGGGAGCTCTCGCTGCTCCCATCTGCAAAATAAAGTTGAGGGGGGCATGAGACACACCAGTGAAAAGCATACGCCCTGGCTTGAAGAGGTCCTTTACCACTGATGCAGGTAATCTGACAGGAAACATCAAAGACAACATGCAAGACCAACCTTCTGGTCAGACCAGCTCCACACCGTCCTTGACAATGGCACCCCTGCCTGCTTTTTGAGAACACTACAAGAGCTCCCCTTTACACACTCAAGGTTATTAGATATCTCACAGAGCTGCGTTCTCACAAAGCCCAGCCAGCGCACAGACACGCCTCTCTGGGGGCTGGCTGGACGGGCACTGTGAAACTCATCAGCACCCTCTCTATCTCGGCTTCCTCGTGCTCTCTTTTCCCCACAGATGCTCTAAATGTCCTAAGAAATGAGAACAGAATTAAGGTGAGTAGGAAAAGAAATCAAGGGGTCCAGGATAAAGGTCCCTGTACTTTGTTACATCTGCTGAAAGAAACTAAAAAAAACACTCCCTATTGGATATTTCTACAAGTGAAATAACTGAAGTCAGCAATGGGCTCAGAGGCCTAACCAGTACTCCTTCCTCCAGAACCCATCAGCCATGAGGCTCTGAACACCATTTAAGAAAGCCCAGGGCCAGGGACTACCCCAGTGGTTCAGTCGCTAAGACACCATGCTCCCAATGCAGTGGGCCCAAGTTCTGATCCCTGGACAGGGAACTAGATCCCACATGATGCAAATAAAAGACCCCACATGCCCCAACAAAGATCAAAAATCCTGCATGTCACAACTAAGATCAAGTGCAGCCAAGCAAATAAATAAGAAAGAAAAGAGATGCCATGGCCAATACAACAAAGGTAAGGAGAAGGGAAAGTAGAATGAGCAGAGACCGCAGACAAGGAGGACTATGGGAGGAGGGGCGAAGAGAGACAGAAAGGAGCAGAGTGGAGGAAATAAAGAGATGATCCTGACAGTGAGTGGTGGAGAAGCCAATGCGGCACTCTTGGTGCCAGTTCTAGAACTTCAGGCCTCACTGGTCCACATCTTACCCAGGAGGAAGAGGCCGCTCCCAGGTGGTGGTCTTGGTGTTGTGGTCAACATAATAGACACGCCCGTTGGGGAGCTCTCGCTGCTCCCATCTGCAAAATAAAGTTGAGGGGGGCATGAGACACACCAGTGAAAAGCATACGCCCTGGCTTGAAGAGGTCCTTTACCACTGATGCAGGTAATCTGACAGGAAACATCAAAGACAACATGCAAGACCAACCTTCTGGTCAGACCAGCTCCACACCGTCCTTGACAATGGCACCCCTGCCTGCTTTTTGAGAACACTACAAGAGCTCCCCTTTACACACTCAAGGTTATTAGATATCTCACAGATTGTGCCAAAGTCCCATAAACAATCCTTACAAATATACACTCCCATGGATTTTTCCAAATCAGTGATTCCTGGCCATTTGAGGATCAAAGATCCTTTTAGGGGCGTGATGAAAGCTGAAGGCTCTATCCTTCCAAAATGTGCTTACCAACAAAAAACGAGGGTGCCGTTTCTGGGATTCCCAGACTGCCCCCACCCCGAAGTTCACTGGTGGACCCCCCAACCCTTGTAACCTACTCCCTCTTAAAGTGACAAATCCTACCACTCTCCTTGTTCTCCCAGCATCACAGATATTCATGATCCCATTTCTTTTTAAGATACCGGAGTCTTTTACAGAGGATCTTTAAAAGAGATCTGGATGAATCAAGAAACATGGCAAACTGTTATTTATTGGCTGCTTCACCCCTGAGTACACGTGTGGGTGCTAAGGGTGGTTCATCTGTGCTAATGGCAGAAAGACAACGTGGCATATGATCCAAGAGTTAATCCAAAGGCAAATTCACTACAAAATACAGACCAGGACGACCCATCCCCGCCAGTTATTTCCACATTCAACACAGTCTGACAATAACTCCACTTAACCTAGAATACAGTAACCTATATATAAGGGATGCAAAGATCCATGCTTACAAAATGATTATGATTTTACAAAGGATGTTAATGGTCTCGTTAGTCTTTATGTTTGCTTTTTTTTGTTTCTTTGTTTGTTTTGGCCACTTCTATTGGTCTTTCATTTATCCATTTTCATCCATCTTTGTGGCCTGTGTGGGCCTCCCATCACAGTGGCCTCTCTCGTCACAGAGCACTGGCTCTGGGCACACACTCAAGGCAGTGTCCTTACCCACTGGACCATCAGGGAAGCCCCGTCTTTATGTTTAATATTGATTTTATTTACTTCTACTTTTGGATGCTGCCAAGAAGAAGGTGACCTTTTCCAAGAAACCAGTACAGTCAGTTCCACTGAAATGCTCGTTTTAGAAACACAGATTCATGCCAATGCGATTGATACATAAGGGAACAACATGAGCATGACGCAGATTTTATGTTTGCTTTGCACACATTTGTCTTCAAAACACACTAAATAAACACAGAAGACTTCCCTTGACTGAACCGAGTTTTGTGTAGGAACACAAAAAACTCACACACATCTATCGGGTACTTTACTTTACTGTGTGTTACACACCACACTCACTCACATCTGGTGTTACAACTGGTGTTACCATGTGATTTCAGAAAACTCTCTTTGTACCACTTCATGACAACAGTCAACAAGCTCCAATCCTAAGGCACCTGCTTCCACAAGCAAACTTCAGGTCTTCTCATGGAAACCTGCCATATTTAATGTAGTGTTATGACATCGGCCATTAAACATGTGTAAAACCAAGCTACCCTTGGTATTAGGTTCTTATCTGTGTGGGTGTCACTGACAAATTTTTGACTGTTATGCCCCTAACCCATTTTTTCCTGTAAGCCCTGTGGTTTTTATCACCTGATTTGGCACAGCATGGTGATTTCTAGGGCTTCCATAGTGGCTCAGATGGTAAAGAATCTCTCTGCAATGTAGAAGAGGCAGGAGACTGGGGATCAATCCCTGGGCTAGGAAGATCCCTAAAGAAGGTGATTTCTAGGAACACATATGTTATAGCAGAGTTGACTGTATACTGAAATAATTGCACTAACTTCTATCAATAAACCTGGTGTGTCTAGTCAAAGAGATATGAGCTTTATTCAATACTGTTTCTCAGGTCTGATCAGTGCACAGCATTGATGAGTCCCTCCAGGGCTGATTCACATACAGATATACACAAGGTTTTTAAGGCAAAGACAGGAAGGGAGCAACCATCCCTTGCTGAGTATCCACAATGAGTTGCAGGTTCGTGTTTTAGTTCATTCATTCCTGCCTCCACCCTTTAAGGTGGAACACACCATCAAAACTGAGGGAACTCAGAGAGGCTAAGTAGCTCTTAGGTTGCTTTCGAACTGAGCTCTGATTCTCTAGCCCATGAGTTTTACCACGTCCCCCCGAAAGGAAGAAGAGGAAGGGCAACTGGAATTTATAAAGGACCCATGACCCAGCAGACAAAGTGCCAGGTACTTTTCTGACGCCCACCTCAACATGAGCAGCTCTCCCTAGCACAGGAGTCTGGGTAGGGTGCCCTGTAGGATCATGACAACTGAGGAGAACTTACAGTAAATCTATCTCATTTATTTCTAAATTTTTAATCACAACCCTCTACTCAGATACCATATATAGGAAGAGGCTGCACACTGTGCACCCCTGGGAGGCTTACTCTGGGAGCACTGAGGTCTGGTCATTCCATATTCCCTCCTCTCAAACAAAATCAACTACTGGTGTTACATGTGTTTCAAATTTTTACAATGACAACAGTCAACAAGCTCCAATCCTAAGGCACCTGCTTCCACAAGCAAACTTCAGGTCTTCTCATGGAAACCTGCCATATTTAATGTAGTGTTATGACATCGGCCATTAAACATGTGTAAAACCAAGCTACCCTTGGTATTAGGTTCTTATCTGTGTGGGTGTCACTGACAAATTTTTGACTGTTATGCCCCTAACCCATTTTTTCCTGTAAGCCCTGTGGTTTTTATCACCTGATTTGGCACAGCATGGTGATTTCTAGGGCTTCCATAGTGGCTCAGATGGTAAAGAATCTCTCTGCAATGTAGAAGAGGCAGGAGACTGGGGATCAATCCCTGGGCTAGGAAGATCCCTAAAGAAGGTGATTTCTAGGAACACATATGTTATAGCAGAGTTGACTGTATACTGAAATAATTGCACTAACTTCTATCAATAAACCTGGTGTGTCTAGTCAAAGAGATATGAGCTTTATTCAATACTGTTTCTCAGGTCTGATCAGTGCACAGCATTGATGAGTCCCTCCAGGGCTGATTCACATACAGATATACACAAGGTTTTTAAGGCAAAGACAGGAAGGGAGCAACCATCCCTTGCTGAGTATCCACAATGAGTTGCAGGTTCGTGTTTTAGTTCATTCATTCCTGCCTCCACCCTTTAAGGTGGAACACACCATCAAAACTGAGGGAACTCAGAGAGGCTAAGTAGCTCTTAGGTTGCTTTCGAACTGAGCTCTGATTCTCTAGCCCATGAGTTTTACCACGTCCCCCCGAAAGGAAGAAACAAGGAAGGACAACTGGAATTTATAAAGGACCCATGACCCAGCAGACAAAGTGCCAGGTACTTTTCTGACGCCCACCTCAACATGAGCAGCTCTCCCTAGCACAGGAGTCTGGGTAGGGTGCCCTGTAGGATCATGACAACTGAGGAGAACTTACAGTAAATCTATCTCATTTATTTCTAAATTTTTAATCACAACCCTCTACTCAGATACCATATATAGGAAGAGGCTGCACACTGTGCACCCCTGGGAGGCTTACTCTGGGAGCACTGAGGTCTGGTCATTCCATATTCCCTCCTCTCAAACAAAATCAACTACTGGGTTGAGGACCGGAGTAGCTACAAGCACCATTAAAATGTCCTCAAGGACATTTCTTTTCTCCTGGGTATTCCCGCTCCAGGGTCTGGCTGAAGCGGATACTGGTGACCTGGCCCAGGTGCCCTGATTCCTCCAACTGCAAAAGAAAGATGCTTGTTACTCTAGTCAGTGTTTTATTAAAAGGGCAGAACTAGAAGATCTTGCACGCTGCAACTACGGACTGCAAGTGCCACAACTAAGACCTGCCACTGTCAAATTTAAGAAAAGAGAAAAAAACAAAAAAGAGGCGGAGAGAATCTTCTAACAAAAATGACCAGGCGAAAATACACACATGGTAAAGTTAAAGTTCTTCACCCTCTCAATGCCCTTTTGAATTAAAGACAAAAGAGTAACAGATATTGCCGGCTTAAGAGGTTGGTGTCCCATCTGTAGGGAGCTCGTAGAGACTTTTAGCCACAAACTTGAGGTTAAACTAAATGTAGGAGACTTCACACCAACTCTCTAAATTCCTCCTGTCTGCTTGGTTATCAAGCAGCAAATTCGATACTCTCTTTATTTATCTGGATTTAGAAATAAAGAAAGTCTTGAGAAAGATACTTGGCTTAAGGGGTAAGTACTAAAATATGGAAGCTCCTCAAGGCAAGGGTAGCAAACCATTCTTTCATAACATTTGCTGCTAATAAAGATTTAAGGAGCAGAGAATTCCTCAGCATTTCCTAAAAGATTAGCTCTATCCTTCCTGTCCTTGGCAATTTCGTGGCACAAAAACACCAGTAAAACAACTTTGTTCATTCTGCAGTCACTGTTTGGAAAACTGACCATAATAGATGGGTGTGGCTGCCCCTTGAATAAAGACGAAATACTTGTTGCAGTTGGAGAGAAAAGGTGTTAAAACACATTTTTCCTTATTTCAACAATTCTTTTGTCACAATTTTCATCTCATAACTGGTCTCAACTTCTGGCTTCTTTTCTATTTCACTTGAGGCAAGGAGAGAACTTTGGTTTTATTGTACCTTGACTACTATTTTCAAGAAGACTAAAATTCCATGAAGCAAATGTCTTTAATTGACACACTGGTCTTCCTGTACTGCCAGGAAGAAAATCGGTGTGAAGGTCTCTTTGCTTATATTCAAGAGTTATGGCGGCTCCTCCCAAGCCTAAATAAGACCTTTCTATCCTATCTTTGATGCCAGCTGATTCCTAGAAATGAAAGGCTCTCTTTGGGGCACTGTTATTGTCCGGTGAATCTCAGTGTCCTTCTATGAACCTCTCAATTGGCTTAGCTAGAAAAATAGTAGCCAAGAACAAGACCTTTCTTCCATTACTTCTTTTTTTTTTTTTTTGATATCTACATTCTTCCTTTTAAAATTGGACTCCTGCTCGGATTAAATGTCCATGTGGGTCCTCCCTGATCCGTGACCTGGTGTAGCTGCTTTTCCTAGAGAACTCTCAACTCCTCCCTACCTGCACGGCTCCTCAGAATTCATACAAATCCCTCCCTTCTATTCCAGCGGCAGAGTCGGTCGATTCTATCGTCAATCAAACGAGCCTCCCAATTCTCCTCTCTCCTCTGTAGCTGCTGACCCACATAGATTAAGCCTTCTGACTGTCTTGTTTTGGTCTCCCCATGCCAAGAAAGTGATACTGGCAGTGACCTTTCATTAGCGCATCCCTGGCAGGGGTTAGGTTTCTGAACCTTATAAGCATCTTCTTCATGCTGAGATTAAAAGGCTTTTCAATTTGGGATACTCATCCCATGGGTCCATCCCAGAAAGTTTTATTACTGGCAGTGACCTTCTACATCTAAATTCAGAGAATTCCTCAGCATTTCCTAAAAGATTAGCTCTATCCTTCCTGGCCTTGGCAATTTCGTGGCACAAAAACACCAGTAAAACAACTTTGTTCATTCTGCAGTCACTGTTTGGAAAACTGACCATAATAGATGGGTGTGGCTGCCCCTTGAATAAAGACGAAATACTTGTTGCAGTTGGAGAGAAAAGGTGTTAAAACACATTTTTCCTTATTTCAACAATTCTTTTGTCACAATTTTCATCTCATAACTGGTCTCAACTTCTGGCTTCTTTTCTATTTCACTTGAGGCAAGGAGAGAACTTTGGTTTTATTGTACCTTGACTACTATTTTCAAGAAGACTAAAATTCCATGAAGCAAATGTCTTTAATTGACACACTGGTCTTCCTGTACTGCCAGGAAGAAAATCGGTGTGAAGGTCTCTTTGCTTATATTCAAGAGTTATGGCGGCTCCTCCCAAGCCTAAATAAGACCTTTCTATCCTATCTTTGATGCCAGCTGATTCCTAGAAATGAAAGGCTCTCTTTGGGGCACTGTTATTGTCCGGTGAATCTCAGTGTCCTTCTATGAACCTCTCAATTGGCTTAGCTAGAAAAATAGTAGCCAAGAACAAGACCTTTCTTCCATTACTTCTTTTTTTTTTTTTTTGATATCTACATTCTTCCTTTTAAAATTGGACTCCTGCTCGGATTAAATGTCCATGTGGGTCCTCCCTGATCCGTGACCTGGTGTAGCTGCTTTTCCTAGAGAACTCTCAACTCCTCCCTACCTGCACGGCTCCTCAGAATTCATACAAATCCCTCCCTTCTATTCCAGCGGCAGAGTCGGTCGATTCTATCGTCAATCAAACGAGCCTCCCAATTCTCCTCTCTCCTCTGTAGCTGCTGACCCACATAGATTAAGCCTTCTGACTGTCTTGTTTTGGTCTCCCCATGCCAAGAAAGTGATACTGGCAGTGACCTTTCATTAGCGCATCCCTGGCAGGGGTTAGGTTTCTGAACCTTATAAGCATCTTCTTCATGCTGAGATTAAAAGGCTTTTCAATGAAACTACCCATGGGTCTCGATACTGCATCCTGGTCACGTGGGTCACATCCTCTCCCACTGAATAGCCTTCTTTGATGCTCTCAGAAACAGTGTTCAAAAGCACCAACACGATTCAGGTCCCTTCCCAACACATTGCTCCTTGGCCTTCGATGCATAACATTCAGTTGGACCATGGACTACAGAAGGTTTTTCTATTTGAAAGGACTTAAAAAATAGTCTCCAGTTTCAATTAAGCTCTGTACTTTTCTTAAAAATACCTAAATTCCCTTTGCTCCTATGGATTTTAACTGTCCTTTATTTGGTCTGCAATTGGGAAGAACACATCTGATTCCATATTATATCTGTTTCTTTTACTTTAAACTTTGTATGCTTAGTTATGTCGGCTCTGCACCTTTTGTAAAAGAATGTTGCCTATAGCCTGAAATACACAGGATAGCCCATTCTCAAGGTTTTAACCTTTAAGAGTCCATTCCTATAGACATAAAAAGCTGCAGAACAGAGAACGACATTTGTCGTGTTGGAGGTAGGTTTATAGGAATATCCTGGCCTGACCTATGTGAACAGTGGCGAGAACAAAGGATTCCAACACAATAAGTCTGCAGCAACTAACCATGTCCTTCCCTCACCTTGCCTTCAAACGTACTTTGCTGAAACCCATGGTGGAGTCTGGGATTTTAGGGGCCATGGGCCACCCATCTTTCTGTGGCTCTGCAATATACCTTTCTCTGCCTTTCAAACCCCAACATTTAGGTACCATTTGGCCTCACTGTGCATCAAACACACGATCTTGTGTTTGCTACTAATAATAAATTCTATATTTTGCATGCCCATGCCCCAATTCTCCCCCAAACCACCATCACTATTAAAAAGGTAAAGTAGGGGCTTCCCTGGTGGTCCAGTGGGTAAGGACACTGCCTTGCCGTGCAGGGGGCACCAGTTCAATCCCTGGCCTGGGAAGATCCCACATGCCGCGGAGCAGCTGGACCCATGTGTCCAATTACCGAGCCGGAGCTCTGGAGCGCATGCGCCCAGAGCCGGTGCTCTGCGACAACAGAGGCCACTACGATGGGAGGCCCACAAGGGCCAAAGAACAGAGATGGATGAAAATAGACAAATGAAAGACCAATAGAAGTAACCCGCCTGCTCCCCTCCCTCCCCACCCCCCCAATAAATAAATAAATAAATCTTAAAAAAAAAAAAAAAAGGTAAAGTAGGGGCTTCCCTGGTGGTCCAGTGGGTAAGGACATCGCCTTGCAGTGCAGGGGGCACCGGTTCGATCCCTGGCCTGGGAAAATCCCACATGCCGCGGAGCAGCTGGACCCATGTGTCCAATTACCGAGCCGGAGCTCTGGAGCGCATGCGCCCAGAGCCGGTGCTCTGCGACAACAGGGGCCACTGCGATGGAAGGCCCACGCGGGCCAAAGAGCAAGGATGGATGAGAACAGATAAATGAAAGACCAATAGAAGTGGTCCGCCCACCCCCCTCCCTCCCCAACCCGCCCCCCGCCCCCCAAAAAAGGTAAAGGAGAAAAATCTCAATTCCATTATTAAGATGGCATGCAATCATTTCTATGTTATATAAAAGGAAACTGTCTGGTCTCCTGAACCACATTTTATTGTGGAAGGTTTCCTAAAATGTCTTTAGGAAATCAGTTCTCAGTTATTTGCCACTAAAGTGTATATTCAACCATCCTGATCAACACACATCTTGGTCAGATTCCCCTAAATTTGGACAGAATCACAGTTTCACCAAGAGTCATTAAATTGAGAAAGTACGGGCTTCTCTGGTGGTCCAGTGGGTAAGGACACTGCCTTGCAATGCCAAGGGCACCAGTTCAATCCCTGGCCTGGGAAGATCCCATGTGCCGCGGAGCGGCTGGACCGGTGTACCCAATTGCCAAGCCGGAGCTCTGGAGCGCATGCGCCCAGAGCCAGTGCTCTGTGACAACAGAGGCCATTGCGATGGGAGGCCCATACGGGCCAAAGAACAAAGATGGATGAAAATAGATAAATGAAAGACCAGTAGAAGTGGCCCACCCCCCCCTCCCTCCCCAACCCGCCCCGCCCCCCAAAAAAGGTAAAGGAGAAAAATCTCAATTCCATTATTAAGATGGCATGCAATCATTTCTATGTTATATAAAAGGAAACTGTCTGGTCTCCTGAACCACATTTTATTGTGGAAGGTTTCCTAAAATGTCTTTAGGAAATCAGTTCTCAGTTATTTGCCACTAAAGTGTATATTCAACCATCCTGATCAACACACATCTTGGTCAGATTCCCCTAAATTTGGACAGAATCACAGTTTCACCAAGAGTCATTAAATTGAGAAAGTACGGGCTTCTCTGGTGGTCCAGTGGGTAAGGACACTGCCTTGCAATGCCAAGGGCACCAGTTCAATCCCTGGCCTGGGAAGATCCCATGTGCCGCGGAGCGGCTGGACCGGTGTACCCAATTGCCAAGCCGGAGCTCTGGAGCGCATGCGCCCAGAGCCAGTGCTCTGTGACAACAGAGGCCATTGCGATGGGAGGCCCATACGGGCCAAAGAACAAAGATGGATGAAAATAGATAAATGAAAGACCAGTAGAAGTGGCCCACCCACCCTCCTCCCTCCCCAACCCGCCTCCCTTCCCCCCCTCAAAAAAACTGAGAAGGTATTTCGGGCTTCCCAGGCGGTCCAGTGGGTAAAGAGCTCACCTTGCAGTTTAAGGGGCACAGGTTCAATCCCTGGCCTGGGAAGGTTCCACATGCTGTGGAGCAGCTGGACCAGTGTATTTAATTAGTAGCCAGCATTCTGGAGCGCATGCGCCCAGAGCCAGTGTTCTGCAATGAGAGAGGCCACTGCAATGGGAGGTCCACACAGGCCAGAAGAATAAAAGATAGATGAAAATAAATAAATAAAAGAGGCTAAAATTAAAAAAAAAAATTGAGAAGGTATTTAAATCTGACAATCCAAGGATCAGAGACAGTATCACAGACTCTTACTAAGAGCATTATTAACTTGTATTCACAATTTGTTAATAAATTTTATTTACACAAGCACTAGTGTGCTTAGTAAAGCTGGCTCTCATTCAAAATATACTCTCATCAGAAAACAAAAGTTCTGCCAGAATACTTAGGCAATGGTAAAGAAAAGATGACATGCAGGTTACTTAGACTAAAACTAAACTACAGAAAAGTACACTGAAAGTATTCAGGTATTCTTATTTTTTTTAACTTTTATTTTACTTTTAACTGTTACAGAGTTTTATTGTTTACAGATATGTATGCTCCCAGATTAGTCATATGTATATCCCCCCCTTAAAGCTGCCTACTACAGACTCAACTTCCCTCAGGCAAATACTATAGGAAATTCTTATTTTCTTACTTTATTCTCCTATAACACTCTGAGCGAAGTGCCATTTATCCCCCAAACTCTGGCCACATCCTGGGTAAACTGATAAGATTTATTTCCTCTGTAGGGACATTGTCAGACTGTTTCCTAAGTCAAAAATCTGTATGCAATGGAAAAAATCTCTTTACTATTTCCACTGCTTGAGGAGGTCCTCTGTAAACTGGGTAGGAAGTATGTTAAACGCAGACCTTCCCCCAAGAAAACCTTTGTGAAACACTGGGCTTTCCTTTAAATCCAAGCACACTAGCTCCCTTTATAAAACTAGCAACAACCATCACTTTATGCCCCCTGCACACAGCGAGGCACAGTAGTAGCTACTGAGGACTCTGAAATAAGGTCTGTTTTTCTTCTCCTCCTTCTTCAACCATCCCTCTTTTTTTTTTTTTTTGGCTTGGAAAAGTCCCCAAAGCCCTTCAATGGAAGATGGCAACATTAAAAGATATGCTTTCATAGAGACGCAAGCAAAGTCTTAGAGATGGAGATGGCATCTACTAAAACAAACCTTTTTTAAAAACAATTTTGTAGATTTAAAAGATCGCAGATAAATTTGGTAATGTAGGGAAATAGTCACTCTTAAAAAATAGTTGGAGAGGGCTTCCTTGGTGGCTCAGTGGTAAGGAATCTGCCTGTCAATACAGGAGACATGGGTTCACTCCCCAATCCAGGATCAGAGACAGTATCACAGACTCTTACTAAGAGCATTATTAACTTGTATTCACAATTTGTTAATAAATTTTATTTACACAAGCACTAGTGTGCTTAGTAAAGCTGGCTCTCATTCAAAATATACTCTCATCAGAAAACAAAAGTTCTGCCAGAATACTTAGGCAATGGTAAAGAAAAGATGACATGCAGGTTACTTAGACTAAAACTAAACTACAGAAAAGTACACTGAAAGTATTCAGGTATTCTTATTTTTTTTAACTTTTATTTTACTTTTAACTGTTACAGAGTTTTATTGTTTACAGATATGTATGCTCCCAGATTAGTCATATGTATATCCCCCCCTTAAAGCTGCCTACTACAGACTCAACTTCCCTCAGGCAAATACTATAGGAAATTCTTATTTTCTTACTTTATTCTCCTATAACACTCTGAGCGAAGTGCCATTTATCCCCCAAACTCTGGCCACATCCTGGGTAAACTGATAAGATTTATTTCCTCTGTAGGGACATTGTCAGACTGTTTCCTAAGTCAAAAATCTGTATGCAATGGAAAAAATCTCTTTACTATTTCCACTGCTTGAGGAGGTCCTCTGTAAACTGGGTAGGAAGTATGTTAAACGCAGACCTTCCCCCAAGAAAACCTTTGTGAAACACTGGGCTTTCCTTTAAATCCAAGCACACTAGCTCCCTTTATAAAACTAGCAACAACCATCACTTTATGCCCCCTGCACACAGCGAGGCACAGTAGTAGCTACTGAGGACTCTGAAATAAGGTCTGTTTTTCTTCTCCTCCTTCTTCAACCATCCCTCTTTTTTTTTTTTTTTGGCTTGGAAAAGTCCCCAAAGCCCTTCAATGGAAGATGGCAACATTAAAAGATATGCTTTCATAGAGACGCAAGCAAAGTCTTAGAGATGGAGATGGCATCTACTAAAACAAACCTTTTTTAAAAACAATTTTGTAGATTTAAAAGATCGCAGATAAATTTGGTAATGTAGGGAAATAGTCACTCTTAAAAAATAGTTGGAGAGGGCTTCCTTGGTGGCTCAGTGGTAAGGAATCTGCCTGTCAATACAGGAGACATGGGTTCACTCCCCAATCCAGGAAGCTCTGACATGCTGTGGAGCAACTAAGCCCATGGGTCACAACTTTTTTTTTTTTTTTTTTTTTGGGTCACAACTATTAAGCCTGTGCTCTACAGCCTTAGAGCCACAACTACTAAGCCCACATGCTGCAACTACTGAAGCGCCTACACCCTAGAGTCTGAGTTCTGCATAAGAGAAGCGACCGCAATGAGAAGCCCATGCACCGCAACTAGACAGTAGCCCACAACTAGAGAAGCCTGCAGAGCAATGAAGGCCTTGCATAGTCAAAAATAAATAAGTGAATAAAATTAAAAAAAAACAACAACAGAAAGAGTAGGACAAATTGAGAAAGTAGCAGTGACATAGATACACTATTGTGTAAAACAGATAACCAGCAGGAAACAGTTAGTTATAACACGGGAAGCCCAGCCTGGTGCTCGGTGACAACCTAGAGAGGTTGAATGGGGGGAGGAGGGGAAGTAAAGCTCAAGAGGGAGGTGATACATACATGATCATTACTGATTTAAATGGATGTATGGCAGAGACCACCACAGCATTGGAAGGCAATTATCCTCCAGTTTAAAAAAAAAAAGGTTGGTGGGGGACTTCCCTGGCAGTCCAGTGGTTCCAATGCAAGAGGAGCAGATTTACTTCCTGGCTGAGGAATTAGGATTCCACGGGCTGCATAGCATGACCCCACAAAATATAATTCTTTTAAGAGAAAAGTGTTTAAAAAAATAGTTGACAGGAGCAAAAATGGATATATACGCTTTCGCAAGGGCAATGTGGCAACTTGGTTAAAAACTTCTCCTACATGAATATCCTTTAATTCAGCAAGTCTACTTCCAATACATATCCTAATGAAGTAATTATGTGTCAAAGATTTAGCTGTGAGTGCATCCGTCACAGTAGGTTGCAGGATGCTTCAGAAAAACTGGAAAAAACCGGTCCTCCCTGGTGGTCCAGTGGGTAAGGACACTGCCTTACAGTGCAAGGGGTGCCGGTTCAATCCCTGGTCTGGGAAGATCCCACATGCCGCAGAGTGGCTGGACCCATGTGTCCAATTACCGAGCCGGAGCTCTGGGGCGCACCTCATGCTCTGCGATAACTGAGGCCACTGAGATGGGAGGCCCACAGGGGCCAAAAGAACAAAGATGGATGAAAATAGATAAATGAAAGATGAATAGAAATGGCCCGCCCACCTCTCTCCCTCCCCAACTCCCGTCCCCCTCCACCAAAAAAACTGGAAAAAACCTAAATGCCTTAAATTGAAAGATGAATAAATTATGTTAATTCTATAATGGATATTCAGTCATTTAAAATATCATTTATGGGGGCTTCCCTGGTGGTCCAGTGGGTAAGGACATCGCCTTGCAGTGCAAGGGGCGCCGGTTCGATCCCTGGCCTGAGAAGATTCCACGTGCCACGGAGCGGCTGGACTGATGTTCAATTACCGAGCTGGAGCTCTGGAGCACATGCACCCAGAGCCAGTGCTCTGTGACAACAGAGGCCACTGCGATGGGAGGCCCATGCGAGCCAAAGAACAAAGATGGATGGAAATAGATAAATGAAAAACAAATCGAAGTGGTCCCCCACCCCATCCCCCCAAAATAAATAAATATTAAATTAATTAATTAATTAATTAAAATAGCATTTATGATATACTGGGTAGAAAAAATAACATGTATAAGATTAACAAAAATTTTTTCAAAAACTATAAAAATATATTATTCTTCATTAAATCTAAAATACCACCAACTGTAAGATTTTTAACATTCCATATAGAAAGAAATAAAAAACTATAACATTTCAACGCTCATCTTGATTTTAAAGAAATGTGAAATTACATACATAACAGAATTTACAAAACATGAGGGCCAAGGGGATGGGTCATTTATACATGTAAAATTTTAACATGATCAGAGTAAAAAAGTATTTCAGACAAGACATAAAAGGCGCTGAAAAATGTGAGCAAATTTATCCACTTAAAATGTGAACTCCTGTATAGTAGAAAGCAACATATAAAAGTTAAAAGACAAGCCACAGACTAGGAATAAAATATGTGCAATGCACATAATTGAGAGGCAATTGGTATCCAGTACATATTAAGAAATCCTGCAGACTATAACAACAGATAGTCAAACAGAAAAAAATAGACAGAAATACATGAATAGATAATTCACAAGAAAGGAAACCAAAGAATCAAAATTTTTTTAAATGTAAAAAGAGGTTTAATCTCAAAGATAACAAAGAAAATTCCAATTAAAATTAGCAAGAGACACCCTTTCACATCCATCTGACTGGCCAAAGTGAAAAATATCTGACAATTCTGTTTTAGCAGGAATGCTTCTGCATGCTCATGGGAGTGTGAATCGGCAAGCTGACTCACAAAGCAATTTGATAGCATCTACTAAAAGTAAAGACCTTTATTCTTCTTCAAAGAAATTCTAGTTCCAGTATTTGCCCTAAAAAAACAAACGTGCACACAAAAACGCATGCACATGAAGGCCTGTACTATCATAACTGAAGAAAATAGCTCTAGTCATTGCTATGTGAGAAAAGGGGATCCTTCAGGGGTGCTGTGTGATGGTTGGGAGGGGTGGGAAGGGGGGGATATACATGTGACTGATCTGGGAACATGCATGTCTGTAAACAACAAAACTCTGTAAAAGTTAAAAGTAAAATAAAGGTGTTTTTTTTTTTTTTTTAAAAAAGGCATGCACAGAAAACACTTCATTGTAGCATTGTTAATAAAGGCAAAAAGATAATTATAAATAAATATAAAATGTTACTTTTATAATTATATATCGATCACGCACATGGCAAACATAAATTTTAACTATAACATAAATAAAATTTGACCTATTTGTACAACAGAATACCACAGAGCAGTTTAAATGAATGTCCTAGGTTCCATGGATCTTTGCATATAGGGAATGGGAATGGGGAGGCATTCACAGGTATGCTGCAATACCAGTTCAACTTTATTTGTAACATCTTCTTCATCAATTGGTTAAAAACTAAGGTGGGGAGGGGGAGGTTTATAGTAAAGGCAGTGTAATGCTAAAGTTTGATAAGACTGGGTTGGGGAACCCACAGGTATTGTACTGCTGTCTATTTTCATCTGCGTACTTAAAATACTTCACAATTAATAAACATAAAATTAAAAAGCACATGCCTTAAGATCATCAATTTTGGCAGATGTGTGTTTAATGTTTATGTGTGGATGTCTGTATATATGGTCTTGGGAAACTACTTAAGGTTTCCTCATTTACAAAATGAAGGTAAAAGTAGCTACTACACAGGAAGTAGCTTCAGCCATGAAGACAGAAATAACCCACCTATGAAACCTAGAACAGACCAATTAAAATTAGCAAGAGACACCCTTTCACATCCATCTGACTGGCCAAAGTGAAAAATATCTGACAATTCTGTTTTAGCAGGAATGCTTCTGCATGCTCATGGGAGTGTGAATCGGCAAGCTGACTCACAAAGCAATTTGATAGCATCTACTAAAAGTAAAGACCTTTATTCTTCTTCAAAGAAATTCTAGTTCCAGTATTTGCCCTAAAAAAACAAACGTGCACACAAAAACGCATGCACATGAAGGCCTGTACTATCATAAGTGAAGAAAATAGCTCTAGTCATTGCTCTGTGAGAAAAGGGGATCCTTCAGGGGTGCTGTGTGATGGTTGGGAGGGGTGGGAAAGGGGGGATATACATGTGACTGATCTGGGAACATGCATGTCTGTAAACAACAAAACTCTGTAAAAGTTAAAAGTAAAATAAAGGTTTTTTTTTAAAAAAGGCAAGCACAAAAAACACATCAATGTAGCATTGTTAATAAAGACAAAAAGATAATTATAAATAAATATAAAATGTTACTTTTATAATTATATATCGATCACGCACATGGCAAACATAAATTTTAACTATAACATAAATAAAATTTGACCTATTTGTACAACAGAATACCACAGAGCAGTTTAAATGAATGTCCTAGGTTCCATGGATCTTTGCATATAGGGAATGGGAATGGGGAGGCATTCACAGGTATGCTGCAATACCAGTTCAACTTTATTTGTAACATCTTCTTCATCAATTGGTTAAAAACTAAGGTGGGGAGGGGGAGGTTTATAGTAAAGGCAGTGTAATGCTAAAGTTTGATAAGACTGGGTTGGGGAACCCACAGGTATTGTACTGCTGTCTATTTTCATCTGCGTACTTAAAATACTTCACAATTAATAAACATAAAATTAAAAAGCACATGCCTTAAGATCATCAATTTTTGGCAGATGTGTGTTTAATGTTTATGTGTGGATGTCTGTATATATGGTCTTGGGAAACTACTTAAGGTTTCCTCATTTACAAAATGAAGGTAAAAGTAGCTACTACACAGGAAGTAGCTTCAGCCATGAAGACAGAAATAACCCACCTATGAAACCTAGAACTCCCCAGCACGCTGGAATCGTCTAACACATGTTAACTATGATTAGGTGAAAATATAGACAAGGTGCATGAAAAGCACCAATGGTTATATCTAGGTGGGTGTTTGTTATTGTTGTTCATCTCTTTCTTCTATTTGGAAAATAAATGAATAAATAAAAAATTGTAAGAGCTACTGACAAGGAAAACACTCATCTAGTCATTCAATAGCCTCTTCTCACTCCATCTCCCTAGAAGTCAAGTACTATGGCAGGTGGTGGGAATACAACGATGGACACACAATCCCCAGCTCTCAAGAGAGTGTAGTAAAATGAAAACACCTAATTACACAAGGATACATACATAGACCAGAGTGAGAACTTCTCACGGGCCAGCCCTAACAGTAGAATCTTTGGAAACAAGGCTGTCATTCTGAGACGAGGAGGAAGCCAGTACCATGTCTTATCTGGTATTACCTAAGCATGCAATAATCCCTGCAGAGTTAAGAACTAAAAGATACTACTTAGTACAATGGGACAGATTTTCCCCATATAATCCTTTAATCCTTTGCTACTCAAACTATGGTCCATGGCTCAAACTGTTACTGTTCAGTGACCAGAGAAGTTCAGAAGTTTGGAGGCATTTAGAAACTTCTGTACCAGTTTGACATTGCCACAACATCCAAATATATGATCTTTAGATTTGTTTCATTAAATAGAGGACAAAAGTAAGGGTTTGTAAGAGACTGAAAAAAAAAAAAAATTAAAACCGATCAAACAACAACAAAGGGGAAAAGGCAGTGTAATGCTAAAGTTTGATAAGACTGGGTTGGGAACCCACAGGTATTGTACTGCTGTCTATTTTCATCTGCGTACTTAAAATACTTCACAATTAATAAACATAAAATTAAAAAGCACATGCCTTAAGATCATCAATTTTGGCAGATGTGTGTTTAATGTTTATGTGTGGATGTCTGTATATATGGTCTTGGGAAACTACTTAAGGTTTCCTCATTTACAAAATGAAGGTAAAAGTAGCTACTACACAGGAAGTAGCTTCAGCCATGAAGACAGAAATAACCCACCTATGAAACCTAGAACTCCCCAGCACGCTGGAATCGTCTAACACATGTTAACTATGATTAGGTGAAAATATAGACAAGGTGCATGAAAAGCACCAATGGTTATATCTAGGTGGGTGTTTGTTATTGTTGTTCATCTCTTTCTTCTATTTGGAAAATAAATGAATAAATAAAAAATTGTAAGAGCTACTGACAAGGAAAACACTCATCTAGTCATTCAATAGCCTCTTCTCACTCCATCTCCCTAGAAGTCAAGTACTATGGCAGGTGGTGGGAATACAACGATGGACACACAATCCCCAGCTCTCAAGAGAGTGTAGTAAAATGAAAACACCTAATTACACAAGGATACATACATAGACCAGAGTGAGAACTTCTCACGGGCCAGCCCTAACAGTAGAATCTTTGGAAACAAGGCTGTCATTCTGAGACGAGGAGGAAGCCAGTACCATGTCTTATCTGGTATTACCTAAGCATGCAATAATCCCTGCAGAGTTAAGAACTAAAAGATACTACTTAGTACAATGGGACAGATTTTCCCCATATAATCCTTTAATCCTTTGCTACTCAAACTATGGTCCATGGCTCAAACTGTTACTGTTCAGTGACCAGAGAAGTTCAGAAGTTTGGAGGCATTTAGAAACTTCTGTACCAGTTTGACATTGCCACAACATCCAAATATATGATCTTTAGATTTGTTTCATTAAATAGAGGACAAAAGTAAGGGTTTGTAAGAGACTGAAAAAAAAAAAAATTAAAACCGATCAAACAACAACAAAGGGGAAAAAAGCACTAGTTTTCCACAGACAGTTTGAGAAGCACTGTTTTAAAACTTGTTGGGTAAGGATCTTTGGCTGCGCCAAGATTGAGTTTGGAATGAAATTCAATGGCAGCGGCTGGTTTATAACTTAGCAGAGAAGCTGCAAATTCCAACGTCTCTTAAAGTGTCTTTACAAAGAAAACATCAAAGAACTCTGACAAGACTGTCATCCTTGATGGTGGGACAAGGACCCCCTGGAGAAAGAACCTCTGGATCTCCAAAGTTGGACCTAGGGGTGGGGGAGATGGCAAATCCAACAGATCCAGAAAACATTCTCCTCAATTAATTCTACTCTGAGGCAGGAAATGGACAGGGCAGCCAACGACTGCAGGAGGAGAAGGATGGTGTGAAATGGCAGCGCTGAGGTAAGCCGGCAGGGTCCAAACACAACGGCCTTCCTTATGTAAGAAACCACAGCGCAGCGCTGGCTGCCAGGGTGAAATAATGCACCTCTGTGCGCAAGGGCCCAGGCGAGCTGCAGGGCCTAGAACGTACATGTAGTTTATCTAAGCCATGTACACACGGTCTGTTAATGAGCATTAGGTCCCCAACGTGGGCTCCCTGCTGATAAAAACCAGATGCAGGGCCAGCTGATCAAAGCGGCCTCCCTCCCCCAATGCCCGACGCTGGGACCACTATCTCACCACGTCTCTCTCTCGAGCCTTGCTGGCACCACCTTCTTTAGCAGGCCTTTGTAGGCTGAAAAAGCCACGCCCTTCCAAGTGGCTTCTTTCAAGCTAATTAAATTAAAAGGTACAGAAAGCAGGAGGGTTTGGAGACAGGGAGAAAGGAGAGGGATACAGGGTGTTCTGTCTGGATCTAGGCCGTCCAGTTTTCGGTGGTCTTCAGTCACTAAAACACAGGAGGATGTGACATCTTTATGACCGGTCTCATTTGCTGCAAGTTTCAGAAAGGCAAAGAGGCAACTGGAAAAATAAGGCCTTGCCATTCCCAAGTGAACTGTGCCCAACTGCTCTGTGAAGGAGATTGAAGGAGCTGAGAAGGTAAGATCGGAAAGAGACAGACTCAGCTGGATGCCCTGAAAAGGCTATTCAGCATGGCTCAGACACGCCACGCAAAGGGGAGACATGCTCCACAGTGTCTCCCAGGCATGAAGACACCTAGCGAGCAGGGAGGGCATCCTGACCCTGTGAGAAATTCACACCTGAACATAAAGACAAACTAGTGAGCGACCCCTTCAGGTCTTGCTCTTAGGAAGAAAATGCAATTCCTGTCATAGGTGCTCTTTATTTGAGGTGTCAAAGAAACAGAAAACATTCATCTAGGTGGAAGAAACAAAACGTATATAATCTATATGTAACATTTAAATTGATTCATTGTTGTTGTTGCTCAGTCACTTCAGTTGTGCCCAATTCTTTCACAACCCCATGGACTGAAGCCCACCAGGTTCCACTGTCCAAGGGAATTCCCACGCAAGTACACTACAATGGGCTGACATTTCCTCCTCCAGGGGAATCTTCCCAACCCAGGGAGGGAACCCATGTCTCCTGTGTCTCCTGTATTGGCGAGCAGATTCATTACCACTGAGTCACCTGGGAACCCCTCAAAAAATAGATTCATTAATTCGCTATAAATATATCTTGGGGGCTGACTCTGCCTGGCTCCTTGCCATTCTGGCATTTATGGTCCAGCTGGGCAGAGAGACACAGAACACACAGTTAGATGTCTGAGAAGAGTCACAGCCCAAAGAGCAGTCTGATCTCGCCTACTGGGGATCAAGGAGGGATTCCCAGAGGAAGTGCTGACTAATCTGAGACTTGAAGATGGATAGAAATTGATGGACAAAATCGTGAGGAAAGTTTTAGAAAGGATAACTCTCACGGCAGACGAGAAAGGGTGCCCAAACCAGAGAAAGGGTGGTACATTTGTCAAACTAATATAAGGCATTATGGGTAGAGCTCAGAGAGCAAGGCAAGCATGTTTTCCATGGAAGGCTTGAGGGAGTTGATGAGTTCCTCTCCTGCAGGGTTTTCTCAGGTCTTATTAGGGATTTGAGAATTTCTCCTAAAGACAAGAGAAAACCAGTGAGGTATTGTAGGTGGGGAAATGTCATGGTCAGAATTTTATTTAAAAATCTTAAGGGGCTGAGAAGGTAAGATCGGAAAGAGACAGACTCAGCTGGATGCCCTGAAAAGGCTATTCAGCATGGCTCAGACACGCCACGCAAAGGGGAGACATGCTCCACAGTGTCTCCCAGGCATGAAGACACCTAGCGAGCAGGAGGGCATCCTGACCCTGTGAGAAATTCACACCTGAACATAAAGACAAACTAGTGAGCGACCCCTTCAGGTCTTGCTCTTAGGAAGAAAATGCAATTCCTGTCATAGGTGCTCTTTATTTGAGGTGTCAAAGAAACAGAAAACATTCATCTAGGTGGAAGAAACAAAACGTATATAATCTATATGTAACATTTAAATTGATTCATTGTTGTTGTTGCTCAGTCACTTCAGTTGTGCCCAATTCTTTCACAACCCCATGGACTGAAGCCCACCAGGTTCCACTGTCCAAGGGAATTCCCACGCAAGTACACTACAATGGGCTGACATTTCCTCCTCCAGGGGAATCTTCCCAACCCAGGGAGGGAACCCATGTCTCCTGTGTCTCCTGTATTGGCGAGCAGATTCATTACCACTGAGTCACCTGGGAACCCCTCAAAAAATAGATTCATTAATTCGCTATAAATATATCTTGGGGGCTGACTCTGCCTGGCTCCTTGCCATTCTGGCATTTATGGTCCAGCTGGGCAGAGAGACACAGAACACACAGTTAGATGTCTGAGAAGAGTCACAGCCCAAAGAGCAGTCTGATCTCGCCTACTGGGGATCAAGGAGGGATTCCCAGAGGAAGTGCTGACTAATCTGAGACTTGAAGATGGATAGAAATTGATGGACAAAATCGTGAGGAAAGTTTTAGAAAGGATAACTCTCACGGCAGACGAGAAAGGGTGCCCAAACCAGAGAAAGGGTGGTACATTTGTCAAACTAATATAAGGCATTATGGGTAGAGCTCAGAGAGCAAGGCAAGCATGTTTTCCATGGAAGGCTTGAGGGAGTTGATGAGTTCCTCTCCTGCAGGGTTTTCTCAGGTCTTATTAGGGATTTGAGAATTTCTCCCTAAAGACAAGAGAAAACCAGTGAGGTATTGTAGGTGGGGAAATGTCATGGTCAGAATTTTATTTAAAAATCTTAAGGGGCTTCTCTGGTGGTCCAGTGGGTAAGGACACTCACTGCCTTGCAGTGCAAGGGGTGCCAGTTCGATCCCTGGCCTGGGAAAATCCCACATGCCGCAGAGCGGCTGGACCCATGTGTCCAATTACCGAGCCGGAGCTCTGGAGCACATGCTCCCAGAGCCGGTGTTCTGCAACAACAGAGGCCACCGCAATGGGAGGCCCACACGGGCCAAAGAACAAAGATGGATGAAAACAGATAAATGAAAGACCAGTAGAAGTGGCCTGCCCACACTCCTTCCTCCCCAACCCGCCCCGCCCCGCCCCCCCCAAAAAAATCTTAAAAGTGCTCCACTGACTCCTGAATGCAAGATATCTGAAAGGGAGGAATAATCCATCTCGTCTGGATCTCCCGACCGTATAAACAAGCTGCTAGGGTGGAGACAACAGGTCTGTGAACTGGAAGGCTCAGGGTGGAAAGTGTGCCCTTTCTGGCTTGCATCACAGATTGGAGAACTGTAAGCTTGCCACCCTCACCGCCACGTCCTCAGCCCTGCCAGTAGCAATCCCCAGGCCCCAGGACAGCCCGCCAAGCACCGGGACTCCTAGTGCACACCTGGAAGCCCCTGTGGGCTGCAGAACTGGGTCTCGATGCCCTTTTCTGGAGCATCACTCATGTTCAAGTGGGGAGCGGCTTCCCCAGACCCACATTCTATGCTAAAAGCTCCAGGGAGGAGACGCTGTTCAAACTCTACCCAGGAGAAGAGGTTTGGCCTCTGGTGGCGGGAGAGAGGGGGAAGTAGGAAAACCAGCTTCTCTGAGCTGCTCTGACCGCCAGACTCAGAATAAAGAGTGTTTTCAGGGCCTGGAGTTTTCCAGCTGCCTGGAAACAGGAAGGGCCCAATCCAGGAGAACAGTAACCTTCACACACGCCCTACATAAAGACGCCTTGAGCCAGTAGCCCTAACTGCCTGTGACTGACACATGGGAGGGAAGCCCACCTTCCAGGCTTTGCTCAGCAGAAAGCAAACAAACAGCCCCTGGGCACCCGGGCAGCCATTTTCTCCCCTTTCTGCCAAAATGATCCTGCTCTGCTCCTCCCAAATTATATACGGATTTCAAATCATAAGCCAAACAAAGGTCTTTCAAGTATCCTTAACTACATACAAAAAAGAAGAAAAAGAAAGAAAGAAGGAAAATCTCTGTAAAAAGGAGTTGCATACAAGCAATTGGTTATAAATCTTTTCACAAAATGAAAAACTTCACAGAAGACTTTGGAGCCACCTCTCAGTCCCCCAGATTCTCTCTGGGTTTGGGGTATTAAAACCTATTTGGGATACTTTTCATGTATTCATTGTGCCTTGTTAAAAAATGTAAGATGAGTTGTGTGCCAGATGCTAGGGATGAGAGATGTAACGTGGTAAAAATGCCTTCAGATTTAGGATGTTTGTTTGTTTCAACAATTGGGTTTTCTAAAGTGGCTTAACAACAGTACAGTGTGTTATACATCAAGCAAGAGACTGTCCATCCTTCCCTTTTCTTCTGTGAATCACAAGCGCTCAGAGAACCCACCTCACACTGTCACCGCCATCAGCTGAACTGTGGTGACTCTGGTGATCTGGACATCGGTTCTCCTGGTTCCAAGATGATAACCAGGAGGGGAGATGGAACCGCACCGAACTGACCCTGACAGTGACCGGGAGCTCTGAGATTAGACTGTCTCCCGGTTCAGAACCTTTCCCTTCCTTTACGGCTCCTTCATAACCTCTTAAAAAATATCATTCACCAGGTGCAAAAGCCACCATCGGGTGAGAGCTTCACATACACTGTCTTACTTGAGTCCCTTAAAAGAAGTCAACCCTGAATATTCATTGGAAGGACTGAAGCTGAAGCTGAAGCTCCAATACTTTGGACATCTGATGCAGAGACAACTCATTGGAAAAGACCATGATTCTGGAAAAGACTGAAGGCAGGAGGAGAAGGGGGCAGTAGAGGATGAGATGGTTGGATGGCATCACCAACTCAATGGACCTGAGTTTGAGCAAACTCTGGGAGATAGTGAAGGACAGGGAAGCATGGTATGCTGCAGTCCACAGAGTTTCAAGAAGTCAGACAGGACTTAGCTACTGAACTACAACAACTTCCTGGGGAGATAGCTAGGCATGATCATTACCTCCACCCTACTGCAATGGTCAGTCACTCAGGCAAGGACATAAAGAGTTGAGTGATGATTCAAACCCAGATTTATTTGATTTACAGGTCCCTGCACTTAAGCTCCACTTGCTTTTGGCCTATTGGGGCCATCTTCCTGTCATCCAAGGCCTTCAGCATCAGATTTCATTTTGAACTAAAAGGTGCCAAAAATATATATATGAGCCCAGGTTAACATCAGCCCTGGCCATGGGAAAAACACACAGTAATACTCAGGGCCTAAAGTCCTCATACAGCCGTTGAGATAAAATGCAAGGGAGGTATGAATGGTCTGGGAACATACATATTGGTGAACAACAAAACTCTGTAAAATCTTAAAATAAAGAATTTAAAAAAAAAAAAAAAAAAAAAAAGAATAAAAAGAAAAAAAAAAATGCAAGGGAGAAAAGTTGTTTTTTCCTAGGTAGGATCTGGGCAAATCCAGTGATTTTAGAGGGAAAAATGAGCTCCTTGTTCCATACCAGCCTCTCTTTGAGTTGAGCTGTTCATTTCAAGGCACAGCATATAAGGTAGCATTGATTCAGCCCCATATGATTTAGGTCTTTTTCAAGATTTATGTAGAATGAGCAGTCCTTCCACACCTCCCTCGCTCCTGTGCATGGCAGCTTCCCCAGAGACTGCTGGCCACCAGGTAATAAATAGCCATATTGTTCCTGGCCTGGTGAAGGAGCCCTAGTTGTGGCTGTTTTTTTAAGGGATTGGGAGGGCGGGGCTGTGGTGGGATAGAAGGCTACTCACCCAGCAGGCAGAGCGTCAGGGGCCTGGTTGGCCACAGGGAACTGCTGAGTGCCTGAAGTGCTGGGTTCCTCCCCTTCGGCTGGTGTGGCCGGGGCAGGGAGAGCCGCAGCGGTGGGGTTCGGGGTCACACTGGACACTGCAGCGGGCGGGGGTGCCACACCGACAACAGAGGGCTCTTCGGGATCAGTGGACACAGTGGGTTCATCGTTTACTGAAAATACAGAAATGGTAGAGATCAACTCAGTGCTGTGTTCACATTCACCAGATTTCTCAATTAATGTGATAACACAGTACCTATGAGGGTACCATGAATGTTACCCAGTGACGGCAAAAAGTTTTACAACACCTAACATTGGAAATGACATCAAGTCAGTAACAGCCTGTGAGAAAAAAATAGGAGATGGATATAAAATAAATGGATTATTAACTAGTACCTCTTTAATATAACTTTATTACTTTTTCTAACCTACTACGTATCATTACATTTATTACAATAAAAGTAGTAGGAAAAATAAGGTACCAGGAAAGCGTGTTAGTTCTACATAGAGCACAGTCAAGGCCAAAGCCAAGTTTATAGGGTTTTCTTTAAATCTGTCATTTGTCTGCTAGATACAAATAAATAATACCTTCCTTCAAATAGCTCCATAAACTGTAAGAGGTAGAAAACTACCAGTAATGTGTCTGTTCTTTTAAAGACTCATGCTCAGAGTGGGCAGCAAGGATTAATACCCTACATAGCAAAGATGGCACTTAGAGATAAGGGACTTGTCTCCAAGGCATCAACAGACAGAGACAGAAATGAAAATAAGCTGACTGCCAAACCTCCTCATTTCTCTGTGTCTTTGTGATCACTCATGTTGACGAGGACCCCAAGGCACTGCAATATGCTCTCACTCAGAAAGGGATCAAACATGGTTTCAAACAAAACTCTTTGAACATGGATAAGCTCTATTCACAGACTTTCTATGTATTTGTGATTGTGTATAGGTGATTTGGGCTTCCTTGGTGGTTCAGATGGTAAAGAATCTGTCAGGAGACCTGGTTCGATCCCTGAGTTGGCAAGATTCCCTGGAGAAAGGAATGGCAACCCACTTCCGTATTCTTGCCTGGAGAATTTCATGACAGGAGCCTGGCAGGCTATGGTCCATGGGGTTGGAGAGTCAGACACGACTGAGGACTAACACGTGTAAATTTACTCTAGAATTTTGTAGAATAACCCCTTGGTTTAGCCTCCTTTTCCTAATTCAGAAACACTTTTTGGCATTTTCCTAATAGCCATCGGATCCTTCTTGAACATTTCTTCTGCCAAGCAGCTCACTACAGAGCCATTCCACTGTTGTTATTTAACCTTTTATTTGTACTGGGGTAGAGATCAACTCAGTGCTGTGTCCACATTCACCAGATTTCTCAATTAATGTGATAACACAGTACCTATGAGGGTACCATGAATGTTACCCAGTGACGGCAAAAAGTTTTACAACACCTAACATTGGAAATGACATCAAGTCAGTAACAGCCTGTGAAAAAAAAATAGGAGATGGATATAAAATAAATGGATTATTAACTAGTACCTCTTTAATATAACTTTATTACTTTTTCTAACCTACTACGTATCATTACATTTATTACAATAAAAGTAGTAGGAAAAATAAGGTACCAGGAAAGCGTGTTAGTTCTACATAGAGCACAGTCAAGGCCAAAGCCAAGTTTATAGGGTTTTCTTTAAATCTGTCATTTGTCTGCTAGATACAAATAAATAATACCTTCCTTCAAATAGCTCCATAAACTGTAAGAGGTAGAAAACTACCAGTAATGTGTCTGTTCTTTTAAAGACTCATGCTCAGAGTGGGCAGCAAGGATTAATACCCTACATAGCAAAGATGGCACTTAGAGATAAGGGACTTGTCTCCAAGGCATCAACAGACAGAGACAGAAATGAAAATAAGCTGACTGCCAAACCTCCTCATTTCTCTGTGTCTTTGTGATCACTCATGTTGACGAGGACCCCAAGGCACTGCAATATGCTCTCACTCAGAAAGGGATCAAACATGGTTTCAAACAAAACTCTTTGAACATGGATAAGCTCTATTCACAGACTTTCTATGTATTTGTGATTGTGTATAGGTGATTTGGGCTTCCTTGGTGGTTCAGATGGTAAAGAATCTGTCAGGAGACCTGGTTCGATCCCTGAGTTGGCAAGATTCCCTGGAGAAAGGAATGGCAACCCACTTCCGTATTCTTGCCTGGAGAATTTCATGACAGGAGCCTGGCAGGCTATGGTCCATGGGGTTGGAGAGTCAGACACGACTGAGGACTAACACGTGTAAATTTACTCTAGAATTTTGTAGAATAACCCCTTGGTTTAGCCTCCTTTTCCTAATTCAGAAACACTTTTTGGCATTTTCCTAATAGCCATCGGATCCTTCTTGAACATTTCTTCTGCCAAGCAGCTCACTACAGAGCCATTCCACTGTTGTTATTTAACCTTTTATTTGTACTGGGGTATATATGATAAACAATGTGAACGCGAAGGGATTCAGTCATACACATACACATATACATTCCTCCCAAACTCTCCAGAGACGCATTCCATCACTGAACAGAAGTAGCTACCAGAATGGTTTTTCTTATGTAAAGCAGAATTCAACTAGATGGTTCTAATCCTCTCGCCCCCCAAACAATACAGAATAAATACCTGGCCACCCTGCTTCTCATTTACCTTTTCTCTTCCAGTAAAAGGCCTATTATTTCTTTCAGATCTCTTGGCCACACCCTCTTCTTAAGACCTGGCTGTCCTCTTTCTAGGTATCTTCTATTGCCTTTATTTCTAAACAACAGTATCACACTGAACATAATAAATAAGATAATATCAGACCAGCAGAGTCAGATTTCCAGTATAAATGATACCAGTTTTGTTTAGAGAACACCAGTATGTGCCAACCAAAGTGTAAAGCGTTTTAGAGGATCTCATTTAGGCCTCATACACAAGCCCATTTTACAGTTGAGGAAACTGAAGCTGCCAAGGTCACAGAACACCTAGTTCATACCCCTGCTCTCTGCTTCCAGAGCCTGATTCACTCACTTGCTACACGCTATTTCTCTCTCTCTGCACATCCTGTGATGAGAACCAGGATTACAGCTCTGAAGCAACCACATGGTCCTGCCAGCTAGCATAAGATTGGTCGTCAGCTGAAACTGTAATTTCTTCACATGATACCATGTCAAGCTTGACCTCAGCAAACAGCAAAGGGCCTAGGAACCATCTACAATTAATCTAAATAATCTGCTTTCTACAATATATGAAAAAATACCATTTTTCTGGTTCATGACAGGAGCCTGGCAGGCTATGGTCCATGGGGTTGGAGAGTCAGACACGACTGAGGACTAACACGTGTAAATTTACTCTAGAATTTTGTAGAATAACCCCTTGGTTTAGCCTCCTTTTCCTAATTCAGAAACACTTTTTGGCATTTTCCTAATAGCCATCGGATCCTTCTTGAACATTTCTTCTGCCAAGCAGCTCACTACAGAGCCATTCCACTGTTGTTATTTAACCTTTTATTTGTACTGGGGTATATATGATAAACAATGTGAACGCGAAGGGATTCAGTCATACACATACACATATACATTCCTCCCAAACTCTCCAGAGACGCATTCCATCACTGAACAGAAGTAGCTACCAGAATGGTTTTTCTTATGTAAAGCAGAATTCAACTAGATGGTTCTAATCCTCTCGCCCCCAAGCAATACAGAATAAATACCTGGCCACCCTGCTTCTCATTTACCTTTTCTCTTCCAGTAAAAGGCCTATTATTTCTTTCAGATCTCTTGGCCACACCCTCTTCTTAAGACCTGGCTGTCCTCTTTCTAGGTATCTTCTATTGCCTTTATTTCTAAACAACAGTATCACACTGAACATAATAAATAAGATAATATCAGACCAGCAGAGTCAGATTTCCAGTATAAATGATACCAGTTTTGTTTAGAGAACACCAGTATGTGCCAACCAAAGTGTAAAGCGTTTTAGAGGATCTCATTTAGGCCTCATACACAAGCCCATTTTACAGTTGAGGAAACTGAAGCTGCCAAGGTCACAGAACACCTAGTTCATACCCCTGCTCTCTGCTTCCAGAGCCTGATTCACTCACTTGCTACACGCTATTTCTCTCTCTCTGCACATCCTGTGATGAGAACCAGGATTACAGCTCTGAAGCAACCACATGGTCCTGCCAGCTAGCATAAGATTGGTCGTCAGCTGAAACTGTAATTTCTTCACATGATACCATGTCAAGCTTGACCTCAGCAAACAGCAAAGGGCCTAGGAACCATCTACAATTAATCTAAATAATCTGCTTTCTCTACAATATATGAAATACCATCTGGCATGCAGACTTAATTAGTTTAATAAATTACTGTATTTTGTGTAACTGATGTTTTCCCAACATGAATGCAAGGATTTATATTTACATTCCTAGTCTACCTCGGCTGAGTTAGTAAAACACAACGGATGGCAACTCTCTTTACACAAATCTATAAATTTTACTCAATTCCATTAACAACCCTCGTGACTTTTTTGAGAACTAAGTAAATTCATTCTCAAATTTATAAGAAAAAATAAATACAGAAGAATAGCCATGAACATTCTAGAGATGAAGAGTTTTATGTGTATAGGGAAGTGGGGACAGAGGGGGGGTTCTCCAAGGTATACATAAACACATAAAATTACGACCACTAAAACAATGTGGCAATTCAGTTCAGTTCAGTCGCTCAACCAATCCAATCAATCATATCCAACTCTTTGCAACCCTAACACATGAACAGGCAGACGTGGATTAAATAAACAAGAAAGTTCAGAAACAGGAAAGACACACACACGCACTGGAATTAAGTAATTCAGTATACAACAAAGGTGACATTTTAAATTCCTGCAGAAAAGACGACTATTCAGTAAACTGCACTGGGACAAGTGGGTAGTGTACAGGGCAAAAATTGAATTATATCCCGACCTCACTCCTTACATCAACATAAATCCAGATAGACCAGAAATTTTGACATAAAAAGGAAACTGCAGGGCTTCCCTAGTGGTCCAGCGGGTAAGGACATCGCCTTGCAAGGGGCACCGGTTCGATCCCTGGCCTGGGAAGATCCCACGTGCCACAGAGCGGCTGGACCGATGTGTCCAATTACAGAGCCGGAGCTCTAGAGCGCATGCGCCCAGAGTCGGCGCTCTGCGACAACAGAGGCCACCATGATGGGAGGCCCACAAAGGCCAAAGAACAAAGATGGATGAAAATGGACAAGTGAAAGACCAATAGAAGTGGTCTGCCCGCCCCCTCCCTCCCTACCCCACCCTCACCAAAATAAATAAATAAATCTTTAAAAAAAAAAAAAAAAAGGAAATTGCAGAGGAGCTAAAGAACATGGAGGAGACTACTTTCACAATCTCAAAGCAGAAAAGACTTTTGGCAGCATCACACAAAATCAGTAGTCCTAACTCCATGCTTCCACTGCAGGGGGTTCAGGTTTGACTCCTGGTCAAGGAACTATGATCCTACAAGATACATGGCATGACCAAAATTAAATTAATCAATTTTTTAAAATAACCAAAAAAATCTAAAAGTCATAAAAGATTGATGTATTCAACTACATTAAAATTTTAAAAATTCTAAATGGCAAAACAAAAACCACCATAAGCAAAATTAAAAATCCAAAAAAAATAAACCTGGGAAAGATTATTATCAATCCATATTAAAGACCAGTGACTAATTTTTTTGATATGAAAAGAACTTTGGGGTGGAGCTAAGATGGCAGCATAGAAGGACGTGCACTCATCTCTCCTGCAAAATTGCCTGAACTGCAGCAAGTTCCTGAAAAACCATTGACAGGAGGAGGTTGGATCCGATCACAAAAAAGATATCCCACATTGAAGAACAAAGGAGAAGCCGCAACAAGACGGTAGGAGGGGCTCAATCGAGCTTTTAAAAGTCAAACCTCATACCCGCCAGAGGCTGGATGGGCCAAATACACAAAGCCTGCTGCAAATCAAGACCTGGGAAAGGAGCGGTAATCCCCACAAGGGACTGAGTCAGACCAGCTTTAGACGGTCCAAGTGCCCCCTTAAGCTAGAAGTGCCCTTGAGCAGTCCTCAGAAAGACGGCACTCAATTCCCTTTGAAGGAGGTTATCATGAACCGTATCATAGAGCCGCTGAGTAGGACTGGAGACTCAGTGTGCACCGAGATCTGAGAGAGGGGAACAGTGATCCTGCATGAGACTGAGCCAGGTTCACCTCTGAGTATTCTGACGTCTCCCAGCCTGCAGCAGGGTCAGGGACACTGCGGAAGGGCTTCTCATAGAGCGTGTGAAAATAAATCCTTTGTGAGAGAGACACCATTAGCCCTACTGTAGCTTGGCTGCAGGTCAAACTACAGGGAGGGAATTTAGCTCCACCCAGCAACAAAGGTATCTGGATTAATGATTAAGAAACTACCAGGGCCAGCCTGGGTGGGCCTTTTAGTTCTGGAATAGGCAGAAATAAACAAGGAGTAAAAGAGGCCTTCAGATCCAACTACTGCCAAATCCAAGAAAAAAGACTGATAATTCCTGAATAGCCAGCAAGAGACAGAAGAATATAAACATTCACAATGTTCACGTTTTGACTGGAGCTGTACTTACAGCTGGATTTTTAAATTTCATTTTATTTTTTATTATTTTTTCTTGCATTTTTGCCTTTTCTTTTATCATTCTTTTTTTTCTCCTTTTTTCCTCATCCCCTCTGCACCCCCCCTTTTTTTGTTTGTTTTGTTTCCTCCACTGAACTCTACTGAAGCTACCAATTTTACCTGTAAGATTGAATATATTCAAGTTCACATAATTTTTTTTTCTTTGTGGGGGCGGGTTGGGGAGGGAGGGGAGCGGGCAGGCCACTTCTATTGGTCTTTCATTTATCTATTTTCATCCGTCTTTGTTCTTTGGCCCCTGTGGGCCTCCCATCACAGTGGCCTCTGTCACTGCAGAGCACTGGTTCTGGGCTCATGCGCTCCAGAGCTCCGGCTCGGTAATTGGACACATTGGTCCAGCCGCTCCGCGGCACGTGGGATCTTCCCAGGCCAGGGATCGAACTGGAGCCCCTTGTACTGCAAGGCGGTGTCCTTACCCACTGGACCACCAGGGAAGCCAATAATTTTTTTTTTCTTTTAAACCACACATTTTATTTTGGTATGTACTTCTGGTTCCACATTGGCCTTTTATGGTTCTGTGGGGGGTTTGTTTGGTTTTATTGTTTTGACTTTGTTTTTCTATATTTTTCTATATACTTATCTCTGTTTTAATTTTTAAATTTTTTATATGTATTATTACTTCCTCTACAACTATTTCTTTGCTTTCTCTGATGCTCTTTTCCTACAGCACTAACTCTAATACATTCAAATCTTTATCTCCCTATATTTATTATTCTATACTTCTCTTCTATCCTCTCTTTCTCTTTTTCCCTATTCCCACCGTATTTCTTAGTCTGTTTTGTCCTCATTGCCTTATCCCCAACTGGGACCCTGCTCAAGCATTATTCTCCAATTTATGTGCTAGTAAGTTTGGTTATTAATTGGTGGATATCATTCTTGGTTTTCTCTATTCACCATGCTAACGCATTTTTTGTTGGAATGTTTGGGTTATGTTATGGCTGTATATGTTTGTGTGTATAATTCAGTACACTAGATAGTATTTGCATGATATTTTAATTGCCATTTGTTAAAGGTATACCTTCTGTTTCTCATTTGCATATACATGTTTTAATACCATTTAATGCCATAACAAACCAGCCGTGAAATCTTCATTCTCTGGTCAGGCAACAAGCCCAGGGACTTTAGGGAAGGAGCACTGACTCCAAAACCCTACAATACCAGAGAACATCTAACGCTAGAGAGCATTAAACAGTGAGAACTCCAAAAAAGGCAAGCACTTGTATGCAAGTCCTGACATCACTCAACCACCAGCATCACCCAGAATAAGACGACTCATCCAAACACCAACAGATGTAATGCAAAGTCTGGGAAAAGGAAACCCCAAACATAGTTAGTTAAAAAATTAATAATAACAATGAAATGGCAGAGAAATATCACACAAGTAAAGGAACAATCTACAAACACACAAGTCCAAAAAACGAAGTGGAATTAGACAAATGTTCTGACAGCAAATTCAGAAGAATGACAGTAACAATGATTCAAAACACCGAAAACAAAATTTTAGAGAAATTGCAAGAATCAACTATCACACTGAATAAAGAAATACAAGAACTTAAAAAACAACTACCAGAGACAAACAGCTCAATTGCTGAACTTAAAATCACTGTAGAAGGAATCAAGAGCAGAGTATCTGAGACAGAAGACCAGGTAAGTGAGCTGGAAGACAGAATGGTGGAAGTAACTACTGAAGAACAGAATCAATCTCAAAGAATGAAAAGACCAGAGGATAGCCTCAGAGACCTCTGGGATAATATCAAACACACCTATATTCGAATTATAGGGGTTCCAAAAAAAGAAGAAAAAAAGAAAAGATATAAGAAAAATTTTGAAGAGATTCTAGTTGAAAATTCCCCCAACATGAGAAAAGAAATCATCAATCAAGTCCAAGAAGTGCAAAGAGTAACATACAGAATAAACCTGAGAAGAAACACACCAAGACACATATTAAGCTAACACAAATTAAACACAAAGACAGAATTCTAAAAGCAGAAAGGAAAAGCAACTAGTGACATACAAGGGAAACCCCATATGTTTAACAGCTATCAACAGAAACTCTGCAGGCCAAAAGGGAATGGCAAGACACATTTAAAACACTGAATCATAATAATCTGCAACCAAGAATACTCTACCCTGCAAGAATCTCATTCAAAATTGATGGAGAAATCAAAAGTTTTACAAATAAGCAAAAATTAAAAGAATTTAGTAATAGCAAACCAGTCTAACAACAAGTGTTAAAAGGACTTATAGAGATAAGTATAAGAGAAGAAGAAAATCTATAAAGCAAGGCCATCATAATATCTAGGAAGAAGACAACAGGATCATGTGTATCAATATATTACTTTAAATATAAATGGATTAAATGCCCCAATCAAAAGATACAGACTGGCTGAATGGATTCAAAACCAAGACCCATACATATGCTGCCTACGAGAAATTCACTTCAGACCTAGAAACACTCATAGACTGAAAGTGAGAGGATGGAAAAAGATATTCCATGCAAATGGAAATCAAAAGAAAGCTGGAGTAGCAACCCTCATATCAGACAAAATAGACCTTAAAAAAAAAGAAGCTAATAAGAGACAAGGCAGGACACTACATAATGATAAAGGGGTCAATCTAAGAGAAAGACGTAACAATCATAAATATCTATGCACCCAACACAGGAGCACCCCAATACATAAGACAAACGCTTTCAGACATAAGAGAAGAAATTGACAATAACACAGTAATAGTAGGAGACTTTAACACTCCTCTCACACCAATGGACAGATCCTCAAAACAGAAAATTAATAAAGTAACACAAACCTTAAATGACATACTAGAAGAGACGGACCTCATGGATATCTTTAGGACCTTCCATCCAAAAGCAGAAGAATACACTTTCTTCTCAAGTGCTCACGGAACATTCTCCAGGATAGACCACATCTTGGGCCACAAATTAAACCTCAGTCAATTCAAGAAAATTGAAATTATATCAATCATCTTCTCGGACCACAATGCAATGAGACTAGAGATCAACTACAGGAAAAAATACCACTAAAAACACAAACACACGGAGATTAAATAACACATACTTAAAAAACAAACCAATTACCGAACAAATCAAAGGAGAAATGTAAAAATTCCTAGAAGAAAATGACCATGAACACACGACAGTGCAAAACCTATGGGATACCGCAAAAGCAATTCTAAGAGGGAAGTTTATAGCAATACAATCCTATCTCAAGAAACAAGAAAAATATCAAACAGATGACCTAACCCTACACTTAAAACAGCTGGAGAAAGAAGAACAAAAACACACCAAAGTTAGCAGAAGAAGGGAAATTATAAAGATCACAGCAGAAATAAATGAAAAAGAAACAAAAGAAACAATAGTTAAGATAAATAAATCAAAAAGCTGGTTCTTCAAAAAGACAAAACTGACAAACCACTGGCCAGACTCACCAAGAAAAAAAGAGAGAAGAACCAGATCAACAAAATCAAAAATGAAAAAGGAGAGATTACAACAGATAATACAGAAATAGAAAGGATTATAAGAGACAATTATGAACAACTCTATGGCAACAAACTGGACAACCTAGAAGAAACGGACAGTTTCTTGGAGAAGATTAATCTCCCAAGACTCAACCAGGAAAAAAGAGAAACTATGAACAAGCCAATCACAAGCTCAGAAATCAACTTTGTGATCAAAAATCTACCCAAAAGTAAAAGCCCGGGGCCAGATGGCTTCACAGGTGAATTCTACCAAACATTTAAAGAAGAGCTAATGCCTGTCCTAAATCTCTTCCAAAAAATTACACAGGAAGGAACATTTCCAAACACATTCTACGAGGCTGCCATCACCCTGACACCAAAACCAGGCAAGGAGAACACAAAATAAGAAAATTATAGGCCAATTTCACTGATGAATTTAGGAGCCAAAATCCTCAACAAAATCCTAGCAAACAGAATTCAACAACACATCAAAAAACTCATACATTGGGCTTCCCCTGGTGGTCCAATGGGTAAGGACACCAACTTGCAGTGCAAGGGGTGCCAGTTCGATCCCTGGCCTGGGAAGATCCCACATGCTGCGGAGTGGCTGGACTGATGTGTCCAATTACCGAGCCGGAGCTCTGGAGCGCATGCGCCCAGAGCCGGCGCTCTGCGACGACAGACGCCACCGCGATGGGAGGCCCACAGGAGCCAAGGAACGAAGACGAATGAAAATAGAGAAATGAATGACCATTAGAAGTGGCCCGCCCACTCCCCTGCCTCCCCAACCCAACCCCCGCCCAAAGTAAATAAATAAATAAATCTTTAAAAAAAAAAAAAGTGAAGTAAGTCAAAAACAGAAGGACAAGTACAATTATACTAACACATATATATGGAATCTAGTAGGATGGTAATGATAACACATGCAGTGAAGCAACGGAAAAACAAACAAGGAGAGTAAACATGTGGACACTGTGGAGAATGAACAGTGGGTGGGAGGTGCAAAGGAAGTAGCATGAAAACCTATACTATCATATGCGAAAACAAATAGCTATTGTCATTGCGATGTGAGAAAAGGAGATTCTGCAGGGGCACTGTGTGACGGCCTGGAGGGGTGGGATGCAGGAGATATACACACGACTGATCTGGGATCATACATATCTATAAACAACAAAAAGCTGTAAAAGTTAAAAGTAAAATAAAAATTAAGAGCTTCTACAAATCAATAACAAAACAATCCAAAAAATATGCAGAGACACTCCATACTTAGGAAAATACTCAATCTCAATTATGAGGCAAGAAATGCAATTTAAAGCTATAACAAAAGATTATTTTTTTAACCTGTCACGTTGGCAAAAGTGAAAAACATTTAATCCCTGGCCTGGGAAGATCCCACATGCCGTGGAGCAGCTGGACCAGTGTGTCCAATTATGAGCCAGCACTCTGGAGCACATGCGCCCAGAGCTGGTGCTCTGCAATGAGAAAGGCCACTGCAATGGGAGGCCCACACAGGCCAAAGAATAAAGATGGGTGAAAATAAATAAATAAAAAACCAATAAAAGGGACTTCCCTGATGGTCTAGTGGTTAAGACTCTGGTTTCTCAATACCAGGGGCCTAGGTTTAATCCCTGGTCAGGGAACTAGATCCCATATGCTGTAACTAAGACTAAAACCAGCCAAATAAATAAATTATTAAAAAAAAATAATAAAATAGGTCAAAATTTATTTTAAAAAATCGGGCTCCCCTGGTGGTCCAGTGGGTAAGGACACCGCCTTGCAGAGCAAGGGGCGCCGGTTCGATCCCTGGCCTGGGAAGATCCCACGTGCTGCGGAGTGGCTGAACCGATGTGTCCAATTACCAAGCTGGAGCTCTGGAGCGAATGCGCCCAGAGCCGGTGCTCTGCGACAACAGAGGCCACCGTGATGGGAGGCCCACACGGGCTGGGGAATGAAGATGGATGAAAATAGATAAATGAAAGACCAGTAGAAGTGGCCCACCCGCCCCCTCCCTCCCCAACTCACCCCTCCCAAATAAATAAATAATAAATATTAAAAAAAATTATTTTTTTAAATGGCCATGCATCAATAACAGTTGAAGCTGGTAGATGGGTTCACTATAATAATCTCTTTTATTATACTTTTGTACCTATTCAATCTCTGTGGCCCAGATGGAGGCACAGAACATCTGGTTGTCTCTCTTTTGCAATATTAGCAGCCACTGATGATTATCACCTAAATCCACTAATCGGTAAAGGACTGCAAAAGAGCAATATTCTAATTCCATCACGCCTCTAAAGAGAAATTTCCCTTATCAACTACTGGGCTAACTTGAGGCTGTTTCTGAGGAAAAGTCAGGAGAATTGCTTGAGTCTTTCCTTTTATTTACCAGTTTTCAAAAGAATGAGCTGATACCCTCATGTCCTCCAAAAAAAAAAAAAAAATGAAGCTTTATTCTGTTTAAAAATCATTACGAGTTCTTGGGTCTAAATATGTTTGAAGTATTTCAGTCTGTTGTGATAATTGTTCTTATTGGAATGAATATTGTCCCCACCTTGGGCTGGGGTTAACAGGAAAGGGGCAGATTTTCAAGTGGGTTTCAAGTTCTTCGGAAAATTTTCTAAGATAATAAGTGGGAAAGTGCCGAACAACATATATATTGTGCTACCACTTGTGTGTGTACATTCAAAGAATATATACACATAAGCTTGTATATTCAAAGAATATCTTGGGGAAAAGTCTTAAGAAACACAACAGGGATTGCCTCTAGGGAGGGAAGGGGAGGCTGGAGGACCAGAACAGAAAGGAAACTTTCTGTACACTGTTTAAGCTTTCATACTTTAAAGTGCTGACAGCACATATGTATTGCCTATTAAAAGATTATGATGAAACTGTCAACCAGGAAAAGAATAAAACCAGAGTCTTGTGGCCTGCCAGTGGAAGAGATCATCCAGTCAACACTATTTGGATCTGACCATTCATGCAGCTGCAAATCTAGTTAGAAGGGTTCCCACCAGGACTGAGTCTGTCCACAGAGCTACCCGAGAGCGTCGGATTTACTAGAGTTTTTCATCTGTTTAAGAGTTTTGTGCTATCTCAAGTCTGGATTGGAGACAAAATATGAAAGACAGATATCCTAGCACTGAAACCTTACGGGTCCATAATTATACTCTCTGCTCTCAAAAACTCTGTGTGTGAGCGCGCACGTGTGTGTACAGAAAGATTTCAGAGTTATTGCAGGCTTGGTTCCAGATCACCACTATATAAAGCAAATATCACGATAAAGTAAATCATATATTTTTTCTGGTTTCTGAGTGCATGTAAGTTAGATTAACTCTATACTGTAGTCTCTGAAGTATACAATAGTATTATGTCTTAAAATATAATGTACACTTTATTGCTAAAATGCTAACCATCAATTTTTACTGGTAGAGGGTTTGAAATATTGAAAGAATTATCAAAATATGACACAGAGATACCAAGTGAGCATGTGCTGAGAAAAATCGTGCCAGCAGATTTGCTTGAGGCAATGTTGTCACAAATCTTCAATTTGTTTAAAAAAAAAACAATTGTGATTATATATGAAATTACAATGGGCTTCCCTGGTGGCTCAGTGGTAAAAAATCCACCTGCCAAGAAGGAGACAGAGGTTCGATCCCTAGGTTTGGAAGATCCCCTGGAGAAGGAAATGGCAACCCACTCCAGTATTCCTGCCTGGGAAATCCCATGGGCAGAGACTGGTGAGCTACTGGGGGCTCATGGGGTCACCCAGAGTCACGACTGTTGTTAGTGACTGAACAACAAGAAATGAAGCATAATAAAGCAAAAGAGTGATGAAACAAGGTGTGCCTGTATATACACACAAGGGTTTGAAATTTCAGAAGTAAATCCACCCCATCGCAGCTTGTAGTCAGGAGAAACCAAAGTTCAGACAATTCTGTTACTGCTCCACAGTCACCCTGGTAAAACAGCGACAGAGCATGATCCTTCAAGCACAATTTCAAGTAAAGAGAAAAAAATGGATTGTCAAAGACGAGGAGTTACAGTTTCATCATGCCTTAAAGAAATGCTGTATTTTACTTTTAAGCTCTGTTCAATATAGCCAGTGTTCTGTCTTAATCCAAATTATTTGATGTATACAATTTATCAGCCCTCAAAAGATAGCATCCTTCTTGAGAACAAGGGCAGATTTCCTTTGCTTTTCGCTACTTTCACTCTCTACCTCGTATGTTCTTGCCTCCATCCCTCTGCTTACCTCAGCCTCCCTTCGTTACAGGCTCTCCCCACCGCTTCGGCCAGATGGGTCCCCGTGCCGAGCCCGCAATACCTGCGTCTCAGCTACTCAACCACACAGCCCTGTGCATCTACTGTGCTGGCACTCGGCGGGCTCTGTCTTTTCAACTGAAACCGACTAGCCTTCTTTCCCTGAAACAGACTAAAGGGCAGAGGCTTATTTTATACCTCTTTACACCATTATAGCACTTAGCAAAATGGCATTTGATAAACATTTATTGAATAAGTACTTGTTTAACAGGCCTAATAACCTAGCCAGGGAAATCTGAAACAAAAGCGCCTTACATTTGGGTAACACCATCACTGCAAAGCAGGTTCTTCCTACAATTTTTAAATTTTGGAATAAACACAAGTTTATAGAAAAAATGCAAAGATCATATACAAAGATAGCATGCCCTTCATCCATGCTATATAATATCACTACTTTACTTAACTATGGCACATTTGTCAAAACCTGAAAAAAATAACATTAGCATGTTACTATTAGTAAAATTTCAGACTTTATTTGCATTTCACCAGCTTTTCCACTAATGCCATTTTACTATTTCAAGATCCAAACCAGGATGCCAGGCTGTTTTTCACAAGTTCACTGTATTTATTGCACTTATCCTCTTAGTAACCCGATAAGGAAGGTGGTATTATTCCCATGTTACTGAAGGTAAAACTGAGGGTCCCAGAAGTACCATTTAGAGAGGTGGCAAACAAGTAGCAGAATCAGCACTCAAATCCAGAAGATGATTAAACAGACACAGCAGAAGGGGTTGGGGAGAGGGAGAGAGAAACAGAGATGGCTTAGATGGCTCTCCTGTATGGGAAGAAAAGCTGAGTACAAAGATGAGAGGGTAAGTGGGGGTAAGGAGACAAAATGCCTGATTTCTGCAACAGTGGATATTTCACAAGGTTCCCTCTGTGATGGTGGTTAAACACTGTAACTTTATGAATCAGATATTCATTGAGTGCTAAGGCATACTCTAGTCACCGTTAGCCAAAAAAGAGATCAGGAATTGGAAATTCTTTTGCTTAATCCTAGACACGCTGCCAGCTCACTGCGTGTTCCAAGATGTCTAGGTGTGTGTGTGGTGCAGCACAGACTCTCACTGGAAACAAAAATCTTTTCAGCCCCCTCACTTGGGCATGGAGAAGGCACCTGCCAACAACTGAAGCTTTTTAAACGGAAGACCGGCTCATAACATATGACACACAGTAAAGCAGGCAGTATCTCTTACCCGTGAAACCCAAGCAGTGCCTTCCAATGCAATCAATCAACTCAGCTCATCACGAGACCAACCAAAACTAGGAAAATAGTTCATAACTAACCTGACACAGGGTGTGTGAAGATTATATAAAGAAAGCCAATTAAACTGGATGGAGAAAAGAAGGAAATCTTAAAAATGGACAAAGTCATACAATGTCACGTGAGGGGAGAGTTACATCTTTCTTTGGCCAGTACGCAGCTTTATACAATTTCCATGTACCTTCCACCAAGCTTCTAAAGGCTTCCCTGGATGGCTACAGTCCATGGAGACTGCAAAAGAATCAGACACAAGGGTCCAGTGGGTAAGGACACCGCCTTGCACTGCAATGGGCACCGGTTCAATCCCTGGCATGGGAAGAGCCAACATGCCGTGGAGTAGATGGACCAGTGTATCCAATTACAAGCCAGCACTCTGAAGCACATGCACCCAGAGCCGGTGCTCTGCTACAAGAGAGGCCACTGCAATATGAGGCCCACAGAGGCCAAAGAACAAAGATGGATGAAAATAAATAAATGAAAGACCAATAAAAAAAACTGGCCAAAAAAAAAAGGACAATCAGACACAACTTAACAACTAACACATTCACTATTTTTTCAAGTTTCTAAGCATTTGAAATTCGAAATTTGTTTTGAAAATGTATAAACTATTAACGAATATCATGGAGAAAAAGCAGTAAGGCAGGACTATCCTTCCAGACATAAAAAAAAGCATGTCGCTGGGCTTCCCCTGGTGGTCCAGTGGGTAAGGACACCGTCTTGCAGTGCAAGGGGCGCCGGTTCGATCCCTGGCCTGGGAAGATCCCACGTGCCGCGGAGCGGCTGGACCAGTATGTCCAATGACCGAGCCGGAGCTCTGAAGCTCATGTGCCCAGAGCCAGTGCTCTGTGACAACAGAGGCCACTGTGATGGGAGGCCCACAGGGGCCAAAGAACAAAGATGGATGAAAATAGATAAATGAAAGACCAATAAAAAAAACTGGCCAAAAAAAAAAGGACAATCAGACACAACTTAACAACTAACACATTCACTATTTTTTCAAGTTTCTAAGCATTTGAAATTCGAAATTTGTTTTGAAAATGTATAAACTATTAACGAATATCATGGAGAAAAAGCAGTAAGGCAGGACTATCCTTCCAGACATAAAAAAAAGCATGTCGCTGGGCTTCCCCTGGTGGTCCAGTGGGTAAGGACACCGTCTTGCAGTGCAAGGGGCGCCGGTTCGATCCCTGGCCTGGGAAGATCCCACGTGCCGCGGAGCGGCTGGACCAGTATGTCCAATGACCGAGCCGGAGCTCTGAAGCTCATGTGCCCAGAGCCAGTGCTCTGTGACAACAGAGGCCACTGTGATGGGAGGCCCACAGGGGCCAAAGAACAAAGATGGATGAAAATAGATAAATGAAAGACCAATAGAAGTGGCCCACCTGCCCCTCTCCCTCCCCAACCTGCCCCTCCCCCCCAAAAATTAAAAAGAATAATAACCCATAAAACTTGAATATCTAGATACTTTATATACATTAGGATGACAAGTATCAAAAAGAAAAAAAAAAGACAGAAAAAAACAAGTGTTGTCAAAGATGTGGAAAATTTGGAACCCTCATTCACTACCAGTGGGAAATGACAGGGCAGCTGCTCCAGAAAACAACTTGAGGGTTCCTCAAAAGCTAAACGTAGAATTACCGTATGGACTATCAACTCCACTCCAAGGCATACAGCCAAAAGAACTGAAAGCACAGACGCAGACAGATACCTGGACACCCACGTTCACAGCAGCATTAGTCTCAACAGGCAAAGGGCAGACACAACCAATCCAAATGTCTATCAACAGATGAATGGATAAATTAAACATGGTAAACACATGCAACGGAATATTATTCAGCATGGAAAAGGAATGAAACCGTGATGCTTGTTACATGGATTAATCTTGAAAACATCAGACAAATGAAAAAAGCCAGAGACAGAAGGACAAATGATTCCATTTAAAACATGAAGTACCTAGAATAAGCAAATTCATAGAGACAGAAAGTAGAACACAGGGGATTCTCAAGTGGTCCAGTGGTTAAGAATCCACCTGCTAATGCAGGAGACACGGCCTCAGTCCTTGGTCTAGGAAAATGCCACATGGGAAGGGCAACTAAGTCCGTGCCCTGCAACTACTAAAGCTGGCACGCCTAGAGCCTGCGCTCCGCAACAGGAGAAGCCACCACAATAAGCCCACACACCACAACTAGAGAGAGCCTGTGCACAGCACCAAAGACCCAGCACAGCCATAAATTAGTAAGTAAAAATAAAGTAGGGCAGAGGTTACCAGGGGCTAAGGCTGGGGAACAGAAGGGAGAATGTTTCTGTGTGAAGGGTACAGAGTTTCAGTTTGGGATGATGAGAAAGTTCTGGAAATGGACAGTGATGAAGCTGCACAATGTTGGGAATGTGCTCAACACTACCAAAGCATATACTTAACAATGGCTTAAATGGGAACTTTTATGTTATGAGTACTTTACCACAATTTTACTAAAAGGACTACATAAATCTCTCATATAGACCTTTATAACTCCTTAAGTCAAATAATTGAACACTGAAAAAAGTCACATAAGGGCTCCCCTGGTGGTCCACTGGGTAAGGACACTGCTTTGCACTGCAAGGGGCACCGGTTCCATCCCTGACCTGGGAAGATCCCACGTGCCACAGAGCAGCTGGACCCATGTGTCTAACTACCGAGCCAGAGCTCTGGAGTGCATGTGCCCAGAGCCAGTGCTCTGCAAAGAGAGAGGCCACTGCGATGCAAGGCCCACACGGGCCAAAGAACAAAGACGGATGAAAATGAATAAATGAAAGACCAACAGAAGTGGGTAAAAACAAACAAACAAAAAAACGGTAAACAGGAAGACCACTGGTACATGGACACGTGTGTCAAAAATAATGAAATAAAGACCACTCTGGAAGTCCAGAAGTTAAGACTTAGCCTTTCAAGGTGAAGGTGACGGTGAGGGTGGTACAGGTTCAATCTCTGGTTGGGGAGCTAAGATCCCACATGCCTCTCTGCCAAAAACGTCAAAACATGAAACAGAAGCAATAGTGTAACAAACTCAATAAAGACTTTAAAAATTGTCCACAACAAAAATATCTTTAAAAAAATGAAACGCAAAAAAAGGATGTCTATCCATGCAAATTACAACCATATGAAATTATTCACAAGAATAAAAGCTAACACTGAGAGCTTACTATGTACCTGGCACTGTGCTAGACACACTACGTGTCTTGTATAATTTTTTTCCTTATAGCAACTCTATGAGATATGTACTCTCTTCCTCATTTTATTAATGATAAAACTAAGGCCCAACAAGTCCCTGGATTTTAAACACATGCTGCACTCAGGGATCAGAATCTAACTGCAGCCAGTGGGACTCCCAACCTTACATGCATGGAAATCACATTTGAGGGAAAATTGAGTGAGAGATGTAATTTTGGGGGGGGAGGGATAAAGTTTTCAATAAAAAAATTAGAAAGTAAATCATTGCACACAAGTCTGTATAATAAAGTGATATGCCATTAGCCTAGGCCTTGATTCTACCCCTGCTAAAAACTTAAGACGCATTATATTTATACAGACAGGCTGCCATTCACTTTCTTTTTATAAAAATGGATACTTTAGAGTCGTGACAACGTGAAAAAACCACCTGGAGCTCAGCTCCGTGTTTGCCCCAAATGTCTTTTTCATGCACAGCTGTAGAGCACAGCCAAAATCGGGTTTGCTAAATAAATCTTGTGGGTCTCTGGAAACCTTTCCTGGAAGCACGGCTCACCACCACCACCATTTTGGAACTGGTCCTCACAGTTCAGACAGAGACATATTGAGAGATGGAAGTGTCCTCAATCAGGGCCACAGCCCCCTTCTTGTTTTGTGCCGCCAAAGACAGGGGGGCTTCTGTCTGCTCCCCAAGAGAAAACTGAGATCTTTCTGTATCCTTTAGATAGACATTATAAAGCCTCTAAGTCCAGGCTGGCTGTGAGGCAAGGTGAAACTTGCAGAAGAGAGAGAGACGAGACAGGGGCCAAGGCCTCGCTCTTTTAACAGGCAGAAATCCCTAACATGCAGCAACTGTCCTTCACAGATGGGTTTGGGAGCGTTTGGACATTCAGACACAGCACCATAAAACATCTCTAAGGCAGTTTGGGGTTACAAATACTTTGGCTTTCAGAAGACACGGCTCGCACCTGCCTCATCTGCTGAAATACATAATGTTCCTGGAGATAAGGACAATATGCAAAGGTGCTTAAAATAAGCCAAGGGGAAACACAGACCTGTTTAAACATCCAAGGAGAATGACTCAGAGACTGTCACCATAGAAACACAATTTACCCATGGTTTGTTGTTTTTTATTTTTTGATGTGGATCATTTTTTTAAGTCTTTACTGAGTTTAGTATATTATTGCTTCTGTTTTACACTTTGTTTTTTTTGTTTTGTTTTGTTTTGTTTTTGGCTACAAGGCATATGAGATTTTAGCTCCCTGATGAAGGACTGAGCCTGCACCCTTTACCTCTACCCCTAGTAGGGAATTGTCTTTATAAGACAAGCAGAAATGGCTGAGGGAGACCAGCATCAGAATGCATGAGTCTACGGCCATACCACCCTGAACGCGTCCGATCTCATCTGATCTCAGAAGCTAAGCAGGGTCGGGCCTGGTTAGTACTTGGATGGGAGAATGCATGAGGATGGAGATCCCTGGAAGACACAGGGGCTGGTATCATGGCCATGGCATTGAGGTAACAACCGACTCCAAAAGCGAGTGCCCCTTGCCCATTTGTGAACACCAGCCCTCCTCTGCGGGAGACTTATTTTTTTAAGAGAAGCATGTTTATTGGTGCTCCTGGAGCTCATACGGTTTTCTCTAATGTCGTTCACAGTCACCACCTTGCTGTCCCCACCACACAGATGGGAATCCAGTCTACCCTTGGCTTCTGTGACCAGCAGTTCCAGCACGTGGACCTGGTGGGTGGCACAGGAGCACCAGGCAGGCTGAGACAGCAGCTGCTCATGCTCCTCACCTACTGCTCCTCCTCATCCTCAAGGCTCAGGGCCAGCTTAGCTAGTTCCTGCAGGAAGGTCCCAAACTTCAGGGAGAAAGGCACGCCACTGCACAGACAGTGAGTCGTATAGGATCCAGGTCACTCTGTCCTGCATTCCACCACAGACAACATCAGAGCCGACATCCTAAGCTACCAGAGGGGCTCTGCAGCCCTCAGATGGTGCAGCCAGACAAATTAAAGTTATCAGAAGGGAATCTCAAGCGATTTCTCCTGCTCAGTATGTCTGTCACAGAAAGGACAGCAACAAAACCACGGTAATGCTGGCGTGAAGAAGCTATGCTGCTTTTTTCAATCCAATTACACTTAATTTTTTTTTTTACACTTAATTTTCAATCGAATACTTCCAGTAAGAAGAATAAATACTAAATAAATGTGATCTTGCTAAATAAAGAGTAAAAAGTAAATGCTGTGCTGTAAACACAATAAAAAGAATAAAACAATTATGTAATTATTAAAAAAGAAGCTATGCTGCTCTGGATTCCCTGTCCTTCCTGCCCCACTTCTGCTATCGCGAGTATCTACAAAATTACCTCAGTGTCACTTCCAACTTACACACCTGCATTTCCCCACCTACAATTTATCAAAGCAAATGGCCATGTCCCTTCCTGACTGCCCCAGATGAAGACAAATGACTAGCAATCACAAAACATTTGACAATCCTCAGGATGTTTAGAAGAATAAACTTTGGGGAGATGCTTTTCCCTTTAAATTCAGCATGGTCCCAGTGAGACAGAGGGAAAGCACGACATAAAAATTTGTTTTGGATGTGTTCTGAAATAGGAGCTTCTCTTTCCACCTATGCGAAAGCAGGATCAAGTGCAGAGAGGATCTGTGTGGATGTGCAAGGGCTCTCCTCTCTCAAACGGGATAAATACTCTCAACGGAACAACCAGAGGAGGCCCCCCGGTGGCAGGTGGGCTTTGCCCCCGTCCAGCATCCCAACCCACTCAACAGCATGGCCATCTTCTCCAAGCCAGCTCTTAACAGCAATACTTAGCCTTACTTATTCCTAGTTTGATCATTTCTGAAAATTAGAGAATTTTTTTTTAAGTGTCATGTGTAAAAAGACATCCCCTCTCAAGAAATCCAATGTTGATAAGAACTGAATTTAAAAATCAATGCTTTGGAATTTCCTGGTGGTCCAGTGGCTAAGACTCTGTGCTCCCAATGCAGGGGGCCCAGGGTCGATCCCTGGTCAGGGAACTAGAACCCACATGCTACAACTGAGATCCAATACAGCCAAATAAATATAAGTAAAATTAAATTAAATTAAAAATCAATGCTTTTTAGTTCTGTGCCAAGGAAGATTTTAGAAGAGTGCAGTCATGTGGAGAATTACCAGAGAAAAAAGAAGACGGGTCATGGAAAGACTGACAGATTCAAATTTCATCTTAGTTTGGGAGTTTTCTCTCACCCATCCTGCATCCTGACATGGCAGGCAGAGTCCTGACTCCATGGGAGAACAGGGCAGAGGCCGCACTTTAGTCCAGGCTGGTGCTCTGTGCAGTCACTCACCTGTGCCATTGGCCAAGCCACTGTGGCTCGGGTTCTTGACAGGCTGGTGGTGCCGGCTGCTAGTCCCGGGGCTCTGCTCACCGGCTGCTGTAGCTGGTCTGGCTGAACCACCTGAATGTCTGTGTGTCCTGGGGGTTCAAAATATCAAACAGACAGATATTAGTTACCATGAGAGAGAAAGAGGTGTGCCCCCACCTAAGTCACCGTATTCCCTCTCGCTATTTATGGGAAACAAGCCCTGTTATAGTCCTTCTGGTCTTTGACTTGGCAGAAACTAGCCCGCATGGAGAAACCCAGGTAAGGTTCCTTCAAAAGTGCAGAAGGCAACTTTGGGCAAATTTTCCCACTTGAAGTAAACAAATCCAGAGTGAACCTATGCGAAAGCAGGATCAAGTGCAGAGAGGATCTGTGTGGATGTGCAAGGGCTCTCCTCTCTCAAACGGGATAAATACTCTCAACGGAACAACCAGAGGAGGCCCCCCGGTGGCAGGTGGGCTTTGCCCCCGTCCAGCATCCCAACCCACTCAACAGCATGGCCATCTTCTCCAAGCCAGCTCTTAACAGCAATACTTAGCCTTACTTATTCCTAGTTTGATCATTTCTGAAAATTAGAGAATTTTTTAAGTGTCATGTGTAAAAAGACATCCCCTCTCAAGAAATCCAATGTTGATAAGAACTGAATTTAAAAATCAATGCTTTGGAATTTCCTGGTGGTCCAGTGGCTAAGACTCTGTGCTCCCAATGCAGGGGGCCCAGGGTCGATCCCTGGTCAGGGAACTAGAACCCACATGCTACAACTGAGATCCAATACAGCCAAATAAATATAAGTAAAATTAAATTAAATTAAAAATCAATGCTTTTTAGTTCTGTGCCAAGGAAGATTTTAGAAGAGTGCAGTCATGTGGAGAATTACCAGAGAAAAAAGAAGACGGGTCATGGAAAGACTGACAGATTCAAATTTCATCTTAGTTTGGGAGTTTTCTCTCACCCATCCTGCATCCTGACATGGCAGGCAGAGTCCTGACTCCATGGGAGAACAGGGCAGAGGCCGCACTTTAGTCCAGGCTGGTGCTCTGTGCAGTCACTCACCTGTGCCATTGGCCAAGCCACTGTGGCTCGGGTTCTTGACAGGCTGGTGGTGCCGGCTGCTAGTCCCGGGGCTCTGCTCACCGGCTGCTGTAGCTGGTCTGGCTGAACCACCTGAATGTCTGTGTGTCCTGGGGGTTCAAAATATCAAACAGACAGATATTAGTTACCATGAGAGAGAAAGAGGTGTGCCCCCACCTAAGTCACCGTATTCCCTCTCTCGCTATTTATGGGAAACAAGCCCTGTTATAGTCCTTCTGGTCTTTGACTTGGCAGAAACTAGCCCCGCATGGAGAAACCCAGGTAAGGTTCCTTCGTAAAAAGTGCAGAAGGCAACTTTGGGCAAATTTTCCCACTTGAAGTAAACAAATCCAGAGTGAATTTCCCCCACGTCTGAAATAACTGGCGAAATATCCTGTGACCATCACATTATTTTTATTGGGCTTGAATATAAGAAGTAAACAAAAATCAGTGGACGGGCTACAGATGACATATTTCTCCCATTAGCCAAAAAACAGCCCCAAATTTATCCAAATCTATTTTCTCTATAGCTAGAAACATGCCTCGCTTGGGAATAAAAGTCAAGGGGGTTAGACAACTTCAACCTGTGATGGTGTGTTTTACCTAGAAAAGGTGACTCAACAGTCCTTACTTTATGCAGGTAAATGGGTAACAATGCAGAGAGGAATGTGTACAGGCAAAGAGGTGGAATTCAACAACAGGCTATCTGACATCTTCAGAGAACACAAGGCAACAGGCAGTGTATGTTCTCATGGGCCTGTCACAGCCTGACTTCCTTCACCCCATGAAAATGTCTGAGCTTCCCTGCCATTCAGTTTCTGTTTTGTCAAAGGAGATTACTCTACTACTCCATAAATATACTACTTTTCAACAGCGAGAGGATTTTGATACTACCCAGTAAAGAAAAGACCACCCCACTCCTGGCAGAGAAACAGAGGTCCAGAGAACAATTTATAACCACAGAAGGGAAGTGGGGCAGCAAGCATACCACCAACAATAAGTGTAGAAGCAAGGATGATGGAAGTGTTTGATATGCTCTGGGCCAGAATATCATGTTCCAGGTCCCTGTGGTGTGCTCCGTGTTTTGCACATATTATCTCATTTAGCATTAGCAACCCCAAGTGTAGCTTACTCTTATTATGTCCATTTTACAAGTAAGAAAACAGACACCAAAAAAGTGAGCAATGGAGCAAAAAATATGAACCCAGGTACTCTAAGGTTGAGAGGCCACACTCTCTGGATGGAGGCTGGGATAGGGGTGGAGTGTGGGGAAGCTTGGACTTAAGTTGAATTCCTTTCTGGCCATTCATGGTGAGATGAAGACCCTGAAGAGAAAGCTCCCCTATGGGAAGGCTCTTCACCAACCAGAACATCTCTGCTGGTGAGACATTCTGGTCCAGGGTGTTATGACAAACTTGTAGCACCACAAACTCAGGTTCCTAGGGGAAGAAGAAGTGGCCCCACAACAAGACAGGTAACACACCCAAATATTACCAGTGATTATCTATGGATACTGGGAATATAGATGTTTCCTTTTGTGCTTTTCTAGGTTTTTCTGATTTTCTTCATTACTTTTGTCTACTTTTCAGGGGGGAAGAAACACAATTATTTTAAAAGAAAAGGTTTTCTTGGACCAAATCTACAAAAAAAAAAAAAGCCGCAGCAGCAGCAACCCAGCAAACCCTGGAGTCCTTGCTATCTAGGATTGTGTGGCAGTTAAAAATGGATAGGAGGGCACAATTGAGCCATGGAAATAAAGATTTAATTTGGACTCTGTTTCCGTCTTATTTTTCCCTGAGCTAATTTCATAAATCAAAGCTGTCAACCACACCTCAGTCAAGAAAAAAATATTTCAGAGTCCCCACTCCATGGGAAGGAACATTAGCATTGAGCATTTTACCACAAGACCTCATCGAAAGCAGAAGTGCCAACTAGTTACAGATGGGAAGATGGTCGTCAACTGCTGGTGAAATGTGCGTGTATGTGTTGCGGGCTGAGAGCCCGAGAGAGATCGAATTGGTTAACAGAAGGTTTATTTCAGCCAAGAATCCCCTTAAAAGGACAAAAGGAAAAGCCTCTGTGATTGGGCACTCCGAGCCCCACAGCAGAGGGCTGGACCCTCCAGGCGGAGCAGGCCACGTGGAGCAGCACAGAAGACAAGACACTGGTTGTGTCACAAGCATGGACTCCGAGAGGCTCATGACGGCTTCCAGTCCCTTGGGCTCCTTGACCCTCTGCAGGGCAGCTGGGCATGACAACAGGGTAGGTCCCACAACTCTCTAGGCCCCTCCCTCCCCCCGAAAAGGGCGTGCGGTCAGAGTTGAGAGAGAACACTTTCAGAAATGTTCAACCACTAATGACAGCAGCACACCCTGAATGACAGGCTGGAGCAGCGCCGGGATTAGCCCGTAAACCAGGGGCAGCTGGGACCACTTTGCCTGAATTGCTGCCTCCCTGCACGTGGCCCAGGGCCAGCCCTCTATCCACCCACCACACACACACGCGCGGTCACCCTGCTACCTACCCACTCACCCACCCACCACACACACACGCACACACTCACCCTTCCCCCATATTCTTCCCTTGCCTTAAATCTGGAGCTTCCACTTTTCCCCTCTTGATTTACCTTTAAAATAAGACTCTTAGAAGGAAGAGAAAGTCTCAATGTGTGAGAAAACCTTCTCTTCAGCAATTGCCTCTTTAGGAGGACTCACTCAGCCCTTAAAAGATGGAACTGTGTCAAAGGCCAATGCTGAAACCACACACTGTAAGCCAAAACAGTACCAAGACACCAGTGGAGTGATGGGTGGAGGTCCTTGCTATCTAGGATTGTGTGGCAGTTAAAAATGGATAGGAGGGCACAATTGAGCCATGGAAATAAAGATTTAATTTGGACTCTGTTTCCGTCTTATTTTTCCCTGAGCTAATTTCATAAATCAAAGCTGTCAACCACACCTCAGTCAAGAAAAAAATATTTCAGAGTCCCCACTCCATGGGAAGGAACATTAGCATTGAGCATTTTACCACAAGACCTCATCGAAAGCAGAAGTGCCAACTAGTTACAGATGGGAAGATGGTCGTCAACTGCTGGTGAAATGTGCGTGTATGTGTTGCGGGCTGAGAGCCCGAGAGAGATCGAATTGGTTAACAGAAGGTTTATTTCAGCCAAGAATCCCCTTAAAAGGACAAAAGGAAAAGCCTCTGTGATTGGGCACTCCGAGCCCCACAGCAGAGGGCTGGACCCTCCAGGCGGAGCAGGCCACGTGGAGCAGCACAGAAGACAAGACACTGGTTGTGTCACAAGCATGGACTCCGAGAGGCTCATGACGGCTTCCAGTCCCTTGGGCTCCTTGACCCTCTGCAGGGCAGCTGGGCATGACAACAGGGTAGGTCCCACAACTCTCTAGGCCCCTCCCTCCCTTCCCCGAAAGGGCGTGCGGTCAGAGTTGAGAGAGAACACTTTCAGAAATGTTCAACCACTAATGACAGCAGCACACCCTGAATGACAGGCTGGAGCAGCGCCGGGATTAGCCCGTAAACCAGGGGCAGCTGGGACCACTTTGCCTGAATTGCTGCCTCCCTGCACGTGGCCCAGGGCCAGCCCTCTATCCACCCACCACACACACACGCGCGGTCACCCTGCTACCTACCCACTCACCCACCCACCACACACACACGCACACACTCACCCTTCCCCCATATTCTTCCCTTGCCTTAAATCTGGAGCTTCCACTTTTCCCCTCTTGATTTACCTTTAAAATAAGACTCTTAGAAGGAAGAGAAAGTCTCAATGTGTGAGAAAAACCTTCTCTTCAGCAATTGCCTCTTTAGGAGGACTCACTCAGCCCTTAAAAGATGGAACTGTGTCGTGATTAAAAAGCTGGCCCAAATGCTGAAACCACACACTGTAAGCCAAAACAGTACCAAGACACCAGTGGAGTGATGGGTGGAGATGAGCTGGGCTCCACCACAGGCAGCCTGGCTTCGGCTCCACCAATGACTTCAACCTTGGCCTGATCCCTCCGCCATTTTGTGGGTGGGTGGGAGCAGCTATGCAGCTCCTGGGACAATCAGAAGAAGGCCGAACAGCAAAACTCCACAAATGGTTTTGAATCCTCTAAGTTATAGACATTCAGCTCTAGCTAGAGTATGTGTTTCTCAGAACGCTGGTGTGAACTTACCTAAGTTCCTTCTTCAGATGAGAAACTAAGGCCTCTCTAAGGAATATCAGTCAAAGTCTGGGCCCTGGGGTTCTCTCTCTATGCTCTGGAAAGTGACCCAACACAAGTGAAGCCCCCAGGAGAGAGCTCCTGGCTGTCCCTTGCCATTCAAGCTTCAGCATGCACAGAGCCAGCCTCAGTCCTCAGCTGAACCTGAGAACCACAGCCTCAGATACTGCAGGACATCTGGCACTGCCCTTCCTGAAAGCCAGGGGATTGCATCCATCATTATTTTCTGAGCATTAGGCCCTGTTCTAGAGTTAGCAACAACATTAAAAGAGTCCCTGACCTCAAGGACCTTACATGTTAGTAGAAATGCAGTGATTGGTAATTCTGCTCAAGACACAAATGTGTATTATCATGCCCTATGATGCTGGTGTGTGGGAGCCACTTGGCTAGTGAGTGAGCTTGGCAAGTAAAACTTGGCATTACCACCCAGTGCGGCTTTGCTGATCATTATCATATATGCAAAAGTTTATGTGGAATAATTAAATGAAACTTTGTTTCAAAAGAGGCAGTCTCACCATCAGCAATAAACATGAAAACAAAATGAAGGGTCAGAAGATGTGAAGGTTCACAAGACAGAAAATCAAAAGCTTTTGCTACATTAAAAAATGAAATTCAAAATCTGGTGGTGGCTCAGAACTTGGGATTGATAAGTCTATCGTATCCTTTACGAGGAAATTATTTGTAAAATGCATATCCAATAAAGGATTTATATCTAGAGTATAAAGAAAAAACTCTCAAAACTCAATAATAAAAAGAATAAACCAATAAAAATAATAAAAAGGTTTTAAAAGAGAATATCTAGAAACACATGAGAGGGCTTGCCTGGTGGCTCAGTGGCAGAGAGTTCGCCTGCCAATGCAGGAGACATGGGTTTGATCCCTAATCCAGGAAGATCCCACATGCTGTGGAGCATCTAAGCCCGTGAGCCACAACTACTGAGCCTGTGCTCTAGAGCCTCAGAGCCGCAACTATTGAAGCCTATGAGCCCTAGAGCCTGAGACCCACAACAAGAGAAGTTACCACAACAAAAAGCCTTCTCACCTCAACTAGAGAGTAGCATCCACTCCCTGCAATTAAAGAAAAGCCTGTGGCAGCAGTGCAAACCCAGAATAGCCAAAAATAAATAAATAAATAAGCGGGGGGAAAAAACACATGAGAGACACTCACAACATTAGTCATTAGGGAAATGCAAATTAAAACAACAGTAAGATACCACCACACGACTAGACGAATGAACAAAGTCAAAACAAAACAAAAAAGAGCCACACAGATAAAAAGAAAACAAAAAATATTTACAGTAACAGTGTTAGTAAGAACACAAAGCACCCAGGACTCTCAAACACTGTTGAAGGGAATGCAATGTGGTACTATCCCTTTGGAAAAGAGTTTGGTGACTTCTTATAAAATTAAATGCACTTAGTGTACAAACCAGCAATCCTATGCCTAGGTATTTATGTGAGAGAAATGAAAACATGTTTATACCAAACTTGTAGGCAAACACTTCTGGTGACTGTACTTGCAATTTTCAAAACCATAAAGCAACCCAAATCAGTGAATGAACAGACTGTGGTAAATCCACACAGTGACTACTCAGCAAACAAAGGGAATGAACTACTGATGATGCCACGACATACATGAATCACAAATGCATTATTTGAAGTGGAAGGAGACAGACTGGCTGCAGAGTATATCATTCTATTTTTATGACATTTAAGAAAAGGTCAAACTGTAGGGACAGGAAACAGTCAGTATCTGCCAGCAGTTGGAGTCAAAAGTAGGGGCTGACTGCAAAGGGGCAAGAGGGAACTTTTGGGGGAGATGAAACTTTCTGTTGATTTATGGTGGAGGTTTCCAGACTGTATGGTCTTCCCAGGTGGGGCAGTGGTAAAGAATCCACCTGCCAATGTAGGTGATGCAGGCAACAAGGGTTTGATCCCTGGGTCGGGAAGATCCCCTGGAGAAGGAAATAGCAACTCATTCCAATATTCTTGCCTGGAAAATTCCATGGACAGAGGAGCCTAGTGGGCTACAGCCCATGGGGCCGCAAAGAGTCAGACAGAGCGGAGTGACTGAAGGTACACCAGACTCGGTACTTTCATCAAAACCCACAGAACTGTATATTGCATAGGGTGCATGTTACTGATATAAATTATACCTCCACAGACTTATTTCCCTAATTCAAAAAAGCAATCTGTATGTTTCAGTCACTGCAAAAACAACTCATCACGCGAGAAAGTTTAAAGTAAACAAAAGTTTTGAAGGGAAGAAAACTTATGGTATGGTATGAGGATATGTGCCCCCCCCCCCGCCCCTCCGCAAAAAAAAACACCCAGAAAATAAGAACTCGGATGGAAATGCGATTCAGGCAATACTCAGGACTCTACAAACACTCTGTATTAATAAATATGGGGATTCTTCACTGCCCGAGGACACATCTCTTCCAAATGTTAAGAATTCGTGGCTGACCAGATACTGGGTGCCAAGCATAGTTTTCTATCTTGGTAAAAGAGGCCCAGAATACTAAAGGGAGGTTCTTCGACCACAGAATTCAGGCCCATTAGCTCAGCAAAAGAGAAGTTTCTGGATAGAACCACTGATAGTGGGGTTTTCCTCTCTTCAAATTAGAGAAAAAAAAAAGACACAGAAGTTAAAACAGTCTAACAAACTTAAAACTCTTCTCACATCCCAATCAAGGAAACTGATTTTTGCCTAGATGACTAGAAGCAAGAGGGCTGCTGTCCTGCCCGTTCCCAAGTCCTCTTAACTGGGTATTGTCTTTTAATAGCAGCGTGGAAACAAAACTGAGGGAGGCTGGGCTGGTTTCCAGTAAAAGAAGCAGCAAAAAAAAAAAAAAAAAAGAAAAGCCACTTAAAATAGAACCATGGAGGAAAAAATGAGAAGCAGTGATGGGAAAAGAAATGGTTTCCATCATTCAGAGCGGCGTCGCCAAGCAAACCTGCTCCCACCTTCAGCCTCCTCATCTTCCTGCTCATTCTAATGTGGACGAAGGGAGGGAATTGGGAGGGGGATAAAAAGGAGGTGAAAAGGGAAAGGCTCAATTAAGAGTTAAAAATGGGACCATTTGAGTCATTCTGAGGGTAATTTACGGCTCTATTCCACACCCTACCTCTGGCTGCCAGTCTCAGAAATGACAGGAAAGGTAAAAATAAAACCGCTGCCAAGCCCATTCTACACGACAGTAAGACAAGTGATTCACTTCTGCCCAGTCTGGACAACACAGCAACCTTCTCATCGGTGGCAGCTTTCTGAGACTGGACAAATTCACTTTAAGAGAGACTATATACCACATTTTGATTCATCTCATTCCAGGTTGTACACTGGGCTTCTAGGGGAAGCAGTCCACTCACTTCCACTCACTCCAACTTGGGGCAGCAAGGATTGATGACCTGGGGCTCCCTGAACACAGAGGGTAGCCACTCACATATCTGTCCCAAGTCCTGAGGTGGTACAGGGCACGGGACGCTCCGGCAGCTCAGGAGACGTGCATAGTGGGCCATCAACCTCCACCAACAAACGCAGCAGGAAGCTGCATGGGGCCGACTGAATTTGGGGCTCCAGCTTCTGCTACAGCTGGGCCAGAAAGGGATCTTCCACCTTCTTCCTACTGGTATCATATCTGGCTTGAACCTGGTCCAGCGCAGAGCATTTCTGAGCAACAGCTACAGACCTACAGCCACAGAGCACTCGAACAACAGCACACAGGGAATTATCTCCAAGTGTTCTGATACAACAAATCACAAAGGCAAGGATTCAGCCGGACGGAGGTATACTTCTAAAAGAAAGCGTTCAATGGACATCCCTCCAAAACTCCCTCTGAGTGCCTCCCAAGGAAAATTTTGAGCTTTTGCTGATCGACTCACCTGGCATCCTCTTCTCTGGACTCTTCACCCAGCTGGCTCCTCACCCAAATCTTGGTCTGAATGCCTATCACCTCCCAGGCTGCACTAAACTTCCTGACTTCTCTGGCATAGTGTTCATCCTTTGCCTTTATGGCACTTTTTTTAAACTCTATTTTGTACTGGGACATAGCCCATTAACAATGCTGTCACAGTTTCCAGTGAAGAGGAAAGGAACTAACCCTTTCTATTTGTAATTACATGTTTCTTTCTTTATCTGTTAAATGTCTGACTTCAAAAAGGCCCATGAGGGCAGGGACCATGTCTGTTTTGTGGACCTTTGTAAAACCAGCACCTAGCATGTGTTTGGTCCCAAAGGAGGCACAGAGGAACATTTGCTGAATGAACAAAAGCAAGCTCTCAAGCACAAAAGCACCCTTGGGCCTGTAATTTCTAATATTCCCCATGTACCTGGCAATCCAGTCACTCCTCACCTCCCTATCTCCCATCACCCGCTTAAAGAATGGAATCCATGCCAAGAGATGGAATCTACAATGTAGTGGGTATTGAGAAGTGTCAGAGTTAGTGTCTTCCAAAAAGGCTGGCCCTCAACATCACGTAAGAACATTCTGTAAGGAAGGAACACTTCCAAACACATTCTATGAGGCCGGTGCCATCACATATCTGTCCCAAGTCCTGAGGTGGTACAGGGCACGGGACGCTCCGGCAGCTCAGGAGACGTGCATAGTGGGCCATCAACCTCCACCAACAAACGCAGCAGGAAGCTGCATGGGGCCGACTGAATTTGGGGCTCCAGCTTCTGCTACAGCTGGGCCAGAAAGGGATCTTCCACCTTCTTCCTACTGGTATCATATCTGGCTTGAACCTGGTCCAGCGCAGAGCATTTCTGAGCAACAGCTACAGACCTACAGCCACAGAGCACTCGAACAACAGCACACAGGGAATTATCTCCAAGTGTTCTGATACAACAAATCACAAAGGCAAGGATTCAGCCGGACGGAGGTATACTTCTAAAAGAAAGCGTTCAATGGACATCCCTCCAAAACTCCCTCTGAGTGCCTCCCAAGGAAAATTTTGAGCTTTTGCTGATCGACTCACCTGGCATCCTCTTCTCTGGACTCTTCACCCAGCTGGCTCCTCACCCAAATCTTGGTCTGAATGCCTATCACCTCCCAGGCTGCACTAAACTTCCTGACTTCTCTGGCATAGTGTTCATCCTTTGCCTTTATGGCACTTTTTTTAAACTCTATTTTGTACTGGGACATAGCCCATTAACAATGCTGTCACAGTTTCCAGTGAAGAGGAAAGGAACTAACCCTTTCTATTTGTAATTACATGTTTCTTTCTTTATCTGTTAAATGTCTGACTTCAAAAAGGCCCATGAGGGCAGGGACCATGTCTGTTTTGTGGACCTTTGTAAAACCAGCACCTAGCATGTGTTTGGTCCCAAAGGAGGCACAGAGGAACATTTGCTGAATGAACAAAAGCAAGCTCTCAAGCACAAAAGCACCCTTGGGCCTGTAATTTCTAATATTCCCCATGTACCTGGCAATCCAGTCACTCCTCACCTCCCTATCTCCCATCACCCGCTTAAAGAATGGAATCCATGCCAAGAGATGGAATCTACAATGTAGTGGGTATTGAGAAGTGTCAGAGTTAGTGTCTTCCAAAAAGGCTGGCCCTCAACATCACGTAAGAACATTCTGTAAGGAAGGAACACTTCCAAACACATTCTATGAGGCCGCCATCACCCTGATATCAAAGCCAGGCAAAGACAACACAAAAAAAGAAAATTATAGGCCAATCTCACTGATGAATTTAGACGCCAAAATTCTCAACAAAATCCTAGCAAACAGAATTCAACAACACATCAGAAAGCTCATACATCATGATCAAGTCGGGTTCTTCCCAGGCATGCAAGGATTCTTCAATATCCGCAAATCAATCAATGTGATACACCATAAAAACAAATTGAGAAACAAAAATCACATGATAATCTCAATAGATGCAGAAAAAGCCTTCGACAAAGTACAACACCCATTTGTGATATTAAAAAAAACTCTTCAAAAAATGGGCATAGAAGGAACCTATCTCAACATAGTGAAAGCCATATATGAGAAGCCCATAGCGAACATTATCCTGAATGGTGAAGAACTCAAAGCATTCCCTCTAAGATCAGGAACAAGACAAGGGTGTCCACTTTCACCACTCTTATTCAACATAGTCCTGGAAGTTCTAGAAACAGCAATGAGAGAAGAGAAGGAAATAAAAGGAATCCAGATTGGAAAGGAAGAAGTCAAATTCTCTCTATTCACAGACGACATGATATTATACATAGAAAATCCCAAAGACACTATTACAAAACTACTGGAGTTAATCAGCGAATTCAGCAAAGTCGCAGGATACAAAATCAATATACAGAAATCACTGGCATTCCTATAGACAAACAATGAAAAATCAGAAAACGAAATCAAAGAGGCAATCCCCTTCACCATTACAAGCAAAAGAATAAAATATCTAGGAATAAACCTACCCAAAGAAACAAAAGAACTGTACACTGGAAATTACAAGACACTCATGAGAGACATTAAAGAAGACTTAAACAGATGGAGAGATACTCCATGTTCCTGGGTCGGAAGAATCAACATTGTGAAAATGACCATACTACCAAATGTCATCTACAGATTCAGTGCAATCCCTATCAAACTACCAGTGACATTCTTCACAGAACTAGACCAAAGAATACCACAGTTCATATGGAAAAGGCTACAATGTAGTGGGTATTGAGAAGTGTCAGAGTTAGTGTCTTCCAAAAAGGCTGGCCCTCAACATCACGTAAGAACATTCTGTAAGGAAGGAACACTTCCAAACACATTCTATGAGGCCGCCATCACCCTGATATCAAAGCCAGGCAAAGACAACACAAAAAAAGAAAATTATAGGCCAATCTCACTGATGAATTTAGACGCCAAAATTCTCAACAAAATCCTAGCAAACAGAATTCAACAACACATCAGAAAGCTCATACATCATGATCAAGTCGGGTTCTTCCCAGGCATGCAAGGATTCTTCAATATCCGCAAATCAATCAATGTGATACACCATAAAAACAAATTGAGAAACAAAAATCACATGATAATCTCAATAGATGCAGAAAAAGCCTTCGACAAAGTACAACACCCATTTGTGATTAAAAAAACTCTTCAAAAAATGGGCATAGAAGGAACCTATCTCAACATAGTGAAAGCCATATATGAGAAGCCCATAGCGAACATTATCCTGAATGGTGAAGAACTCAAAGCATTCCCTCTAAGATCAGGAACAAGACAAGGGTGTCCACTTTCACCACTCTTATTCAACATAGTCCTGGAAGTTCTAGAAACAGCAATGAGAGAAGAGAAGGAAATAAAAGGAATCCAGATTGGAAAGGAAGAAGTCAAATTCTCTCTATTCACAGACGACATGATATTATACATAGAAAATCCCAAAGACACTATTACAAAACTACTGGAGTTAATCAGCGAATTCAGCAAAGTCGCAGGATACAAAATCAATATACAGAAATCACTGGCATTCCTATAGACAAACAATGAAAAATCAGAAAACGAAATCAAAGAGGCAATCCCCTTCACCATTACAAGCAAAAGAATAAAATATCTAGGAATAAACCTACCCAAAGAAACAAAAGAACTGTACACTGGAAATTACAAGACACTCATGAGAGACATTAAAGAAGACTTAAACAGATGGAGAGATACTCCATGTTCCTGGGTCGGAAGAATCAACATTGTGAAAATGACCATACTACCAAATGTCATCTACAGATTCAGTGCAATCCCTATCAAACTACCAGTGACATTCTTCACAGAACTAGACCAAAGAATACCACAGTTCATATGGAAACACAAAAGACCTCGAATGCCAAAGCAATCCTGAGGAAGAAGAATGGAGCTGGAGGGATCAGCCTCCCCAACTTCAGACTCTACTACAAAGCAACAGTCCTCAAGACAGTATGGTACTGGCACAAAAACAGAACTATAGACCAATGGAACAAGATCGAGAACCCAGAGATAAACCCACGCACCTATGGGTACCTTATTTTTGACAAAGGAGGCGAACATATAAAATGGGACAAAGACAGCCTCTTCCACAAATGGTGCTGGGAAAATTGGACAGCTACATGCAAAAAAATGAAGTTGGAACATTCCCTGACACCATACACAAGGATCAACTCAAAATGGATTAGAGACCTAAATGTAAGACCAAAAATCCTAAAACTCTTAGAGGAGAATATAGGCGAAACACTCAAGGACATCAATCAAAGCAAGATCTTCCATGACTCACCTACTAGAACAGCAGAAGTAAAAGCAAAAGTTAACATGTGGGACCTAATGAAACTTAAAAGCTTTTGTACAGCAAAAGAATTTACAAAAAAGCTGAACAGACAGCCCACAGAATGGGAGAAAACAACAGCAAATGAAACAACAGACAAAGAATTAATCTCCAAAACCTACAAGCAACTCAGACAACTCAGCACCAGAAAAATGAACAGCCCAATCAAAAAATGGGAAAAGGACCTAAACAGATACCTCTCCAATGACATACAGATGGCCCCAAAGCACATGAAATGATGCTCAACTTCACTTATAATTAGAGAAATGCAAATCAAAACGACAATGAGATATCACCTCACACCCGTCAGAATGGCCATCATCCACAAATCGACAGACAATAAATGCTGGAGAGGGTGCGGAGAAAAGGGAACACTCCTGCATTGCTGGTGGGAATGTCAATTGATACAGCCTCTATGGAAGACAGTATGGAGATTTCTTAAAAAACTAAAAATAGAAGCACCCTATGACCCAGCAATCCCACTCTTAGGCTTATACCCTGATGAAATCAAATCTGAAAGAAGCACCTGTACCTCAATGCTCACTGCAGCTCTCTATACAATAGCTAGAATATGGAAGCAACCTAGATGCCCATTGATGAACGAATGGATACAGAAGCCCTGGTACATATATACAATGGAATACTACACAGCTGTAAAGAGAAATGCAGAAGAATCAGCCCTAATGAGGTGGCTGGATCTAGAATGTATCATCAAAAGTGAAGTCAGTCAGAAAGAGAAGGACAAATACAATATATTAACACATATATATGGAATCTAGTAGGATGGTGATGATGGCACATTCAGTGAAGCGACAGAAAGACAGACATGGACAGTGGACATATGGACATTGTGGGAAAGAAACAGTGGGTGAGAGGCGTAAAGGAAGTAGCATGAAGGCCTGTACTATCATAAGTGAAGAAAACAGCTATAGTCATTGCTCTGTGAGAAAAGCAGATCCTTCACGGATGCTGCATGATGGTCTGGAGGGGTGGGATGGGGGGGATATACATATGACTAATCTGAGAGCATACATATCTGTAAACAACAAAACTGTAAAAGTTTAAAGTAAAATAAAAGTTTAAAACACACACACACACACAAAGAACATTCTGTAGTCTACAAATCAGGGCCTACAAAGAAAAATCATTTCATCAGACTTATTTTTGCCATGTATACTAAAATTGCTAGACAATCTCCACATCCAATTAAATTTTCTTTAACATGGATTTTTGTTGTGGTTGTTCTTGTTATGATTTGCAAGCACTCTCCAACAGGTAAAGATTAGGCAACTGATTGAATGTGGGAATTAAGAGAGATACCTTGTGTGGTAGGTAGAATTTCTAAAATGCCCCTCCTCCAAAAGACCTCCGACCATAATGCCTAAAACCAGGGAAAACAACATATCACACTGTTGATTATGTTATTATGTGGCAACATTATCATATAATGTTACCATATATAACAATACATGGTATATACAATAAGATATATACCATTGCCAGGACTTCCCTAGACGGTAAAGAATCTGCCTACAAAGTAGGAGACTGGGGTTCAATCCCTGGGTTGGGAAAATCTCCTGGAGAAAGGAATGGCTTACCTACTCCAGGTATTCCTGCCTGGAAAATTTCATCGACAGAGAAGCCTGGCCAGCTACAGTCCACAGGGTTGCAAAGAGTCGGACATGACTGAGCAATGAGCACACATATACACTAATAAATAATATTATATATATATATATATGATAATATTATTATATGGCACAGCTGATGTTAAGAAGGGCATATCATTCAGAGAGGCCTGATCTAATGACATAATCTCCCCAGAGCAGATCACTTTCTCCAGCAGTTGTCAGAAGTGAGGGTCAAATGAGAAAATCAGAGAAATTCAAACCACAAGGAAAATTTGACAAACTGTAGCCACTCTGATAGGGGTGGGGGCAGTGTGCACCTATGAAAAAGAATGTGGATGGTCTCAAGGAGCTGAGTGAGGCCCTGAATGACAGTCAGCAAGGAAATGGGGACCTCAGTCCTACAACTGCAAGTGACTGGATTCAGCCAATGACTTGGGTGAACTTTGAAGCAACTTCTTCCTAAGTTTCCAGATGAGCATGCAGCTCTGCTGATGCCTTGATTTTGGCCTTGTGAGACCCTGAGGAGACCAGCCAGCCAGTCCCAACAACCTGGTCTTCTGACCTACAGAACTGTGAGCTCATGAATGATGCTGATTTAAGCCCTAAATGTGTGACGATTTGTTACACAGCAGTTGAAAACTAATACATCCAGAAGAAGATACTAACTTTCAAATACACAGTGAGGTAACAGCCTCAGCCTGAATTCCTGCTGAGCACCCTGTCTCACTTGAGCTGGAGGGCCTTGAAGGGAGATGGTGATACGCTGTGGAATCAGTGCTCATCTCCCAGGGCTGCACCTGTGTGACCCGAATCTCATTTATGAGACACACATGCCTAACATTCAACCATCAGTTGGGGACATTAACAGCTACCTGTATGTGGGACACTACTGTTCTCAGAGTGGGAGTAACACTCTTTCCTGGTAGAGCTCAGGTAAATGATATCCATTGCCAGGACTTCCCTAGACGGTAAAGAATCTGCCTACAAAGTAGGAGACTGGGGTTCAATCCTGGGTTGGGAAAATCTCCTGGAGAAAGGAATGGCTTACCTACTCCAGGTATTCCTGCCTGGAAAATTTCATCGACAGAGAAGCCTGGCCAGCTACAGTCCACAGGGTTGCAAAGAGTCGGACATGACTGAGCAATGAGCACACATATACACTAATAAATAATATTATATATATATATATATGATAATATTATTATATGGCACAGCTGATGTTAAGAAGGGCATATCATTCAGAGAGGCCTGATCTAATGACATAATCTCCCCAGAGCAGATCACTTTCTCCAGCAGTTGTCAGAAGTGAGGGTCAAATGAGAAAATCAGAGAAATTCAAACCACAAGGAAAATTTGACAAACTGTAGCCACTCTGATAGGGGTGGGGGCAGTGTGCACCTATGAAAAAGAATGTGGATGGTCTCAAGGAGCTGAGTGAGGCCCTGAATGACAGTCAGCAAGGAAATGGGGACCTCAGTCCTACAACTGCAAGTGACTGGATTCAGCCAATGACTTGGGTGAACTTTGAAGCAACTTCTTCCTAAGTTTCCAGATGAGCATGCAGCTCTGCTGATGCCTTGATTTTGGCCTTGTGAGACCCTGAGGAGACCAGCCAGCCAGTCCCAACAACCTGGTCTTCTGACCTACAGAACTGTGAGCTCATGAATGATGCTGATTTAAGCCCTAAATGTGTGACGATTTGTTACACAGCAGTTGAAAACTAATACATCCAGAAGAAGATACTAACTTTCAAATACACAGTGAGGTAACAGCCTCAGCCTGAATTCCTGCTGAGCACCCTGTCTCACTTGAGCTGGAGGGCCTTGAAGGGAGATGGTGATACGCTGTGGAATCAGTGCTCATCTCCCAGGGCTGCACCTGTGTGACCCGAATCTCATTTATGAGACACACATGCCTAACATTCAACCATCAGTTGGGGACATTAACAGCTACCTGTATGTGGGACACTACTGTTCTCAGAGTGGGAGTAACACTCTTTCCTGGTAGAGCTCAGGAACATGGACTTTACACATCCTTTTTCCAAATAAGATGCATTTATGTGTAAACTTCTCTCAGATTCCAATGTTAACCATCAAAGTTGTAAGGACTTGGAAAGAACAGTCCATGAAAAAGGTTCAAAGTAGAAATATCAATCATGAAGAATGAAACAGGAGAAGCAGAGACTTCCTTGGTGGTCCAGTGGTTGGGACTCCATGCTTCTATTGCAGGGGATCTGCACTGGATCACAGGTTGGGAAACTAGGATTCTGCATGCCACAGCCAAAAAAAAAAAAAAGACCAGGAGGAACCCACCACACTCTTGGCAGTCTCACTAAACTTTGGAAAGCACAAGGTTGTCCTGATAAAAAGTTGCCCTGTGCCCCTGAAACCATCACTTCTCAGACAGTCAAGGTGCCAAGGAATGTAAACCAGTAGCAAGACCCACCCTGAAGTCCTGGCAAGTGAGAAGCTGGAACACAAGGCTCTTTCAACTCAACAAGGATTTACTGAGCTGCTGCTACGTGCAGCAGAGCACTATTCGAGGCCTTAGTGGGAACACAAAGATGCATAAGGCCCAGATAACTTTGGCTGGGAACTCAGTCCTACTTCCCTCCCCCATCCATACTCCTCCTCATCTTTGAAAAAAAGATTGCTGTAGATGGGAGAGAAAGAAACTAACTCCTCAGGAGTCCTCAGCTCATCATTCTTTTCTAAATGTAAAGTGAAACTATGCGAACTGATTAAGCCTAAATATGTGACGATTTGTTACACAGCAGTTGAAAACTAATACATCCAGAAGAAGATACTAACTTTCAAATACACAGTGAGGTAACAGCCTCAGCCTGAATTCCTGCTGAGCACCCTGTCTCACTTGAGCTGGAGGGCCTTGAAGGGAGATGGTGATACGCTGTGGAATCAGTGCTCATCTCCCAGGGCTGCACCTGTGTGACCCGAATCTCATTTATGAGACACACATGCCTAACATTCAACCATCAGTTGGGGACATTAACAGCTACCTGTATGTGGGACACTACTGTTCTCAGAGTGGGAGTAACACTCTTTCCTGGTAGAGCTCAGGAACATGGACTTTACACATCCTTTTTCCAAATAAGATGCATTTATGTGTAAACTTCTCTCAGATTCCAATGTTAACCATCAAAGTTGTAAGGACTTGGAAAGAACAGTCCATGAAAAAGGTTCAAAGTAGAAATATCAATCATGAAGAATGAAACAGGAGAAGCAGAGACTTCCTTGGTGGTCCAGTGGTTGGGACTCCATGCTTCTATTGCAGGGGATCTGCACTGGATCACAGGTTGGGAAACTAGGATTCTGCATGCCACAGCCAAAAAAAAAAAAAAGACCAGGAGGAACCCACCACACTCTTGGCAGTCTCACTAAACTTTGGAAAGCACAAGGTTGTCCTGATAAAAAGTTGCCCTGTGCCCCTGAAACCATCACTTCTCAGACAGTCAAGGTGCCAAGGAATGTAAACCAGTAGCAAGACCCACCCTGAAGTCCTGGCAAGTGAGAAGCTGGAACACAAGGCTCTTTCAACTCAACAAGGATTTACTGAGCTGCTGCTACGTGCAGCAGAGCACTATTCGAGGCCTTAGTGGGAACACAAAGATGCATAAGGCCCAGATAACTTTGGCTGGGAACTCAGTCCTACTTCCCTCCCCCATCCATACTCCTCCTCATCTTTGAAAAAAAGATTGCTGTAGATGGGAGAGAAAGAAACTAACTCCTCAGGAGTCCTCAGCTCATCATTCTTTTCTAAATGTAAAGTGAAACTATGCGAACTGATTTCAAATAAAGCTTTTTGCTGACCATGTTAAAGGGAATATTTCTTAAAAAAAAAAAAAAAAAAAAGAACAAAACCAATCACGTCATCATCTCCCTTTCTCCTTCACCAAACAGCAATGATACACACCATCTCCTCCACTGTACGTTCACTAATCTCATGTTAAAAACTGTTGTCGTTTTCTCACCTGAAAGTTGTACCTTCAAAGGCCACTTATATGCACATGAAGTAGACCCAACACTGAGATGTGCCATAAAAGTCCGAGTGAAGTCCAAGTCCAAACAGAAAGTCTTCAGACAGGCAACCAGGGAAGAAATTCTTGTTCTCTCTACACCGTTAGGTGCAGAATTTCACACTCCATTATCAAATAATCCGTGAGCCAAAGATACCTTCAACTCATGAAGACAAAGAAAAGGCAGGCAAACACAGGCTTAAAGTAGCAAGTTAACTTAGCAAAGAGAAACAAAGAAAGCAGGACCAATAGCACTTAAAAGGCAAGGAGATGAAAAGATAATCATCTATGGAGAAAACTCCAAAGATACTGAGAATCACAAGAAATATAAATGGACCAACCATGACAGCTTAAAGATAAAAGGTATTACATTGATGTGGGTTTGTTTTTCAATCTTTTTTTTTTTAACATTTATTTTATTTATTTATCTTTTGGGGGGTGGGGTGGGAGGGAGGGGGACTGGCGGGCCACTTCTATTGGTCTTTCATTTCTCTATTTTCATCGGTCTTTGTTCTTTGGCTCCTGTGGGCCTCCCATCACGGTGGCGTCTGTCGTTGCAGAGCACCGGCTCTGGGTGCATGCGCCCCAGAGCTCCGGTTCGGTAATTGGACACACCAGTCCAGCCGCTCCGCGGCATGTGGGATCTTCCCAGGCCAGGATCGAACCACTGCCCGTTGCACTGCAAGGCGGTTTCCTTACCCACTGGACCACCAGGGAAGCCCTCTTTTTTTTTTAAAATTGAAGTCCAGTATAGCCAAAGCTATGATTTTCCTGGTAATGATGTAAGGATGTGAGAGTTGGACCATAAAGATGGCTGAGTGCAAAAGAACTGATGCCTTTGAACTGTGGTGTTGGAAAACACTCTTGAGAGTCCCTTGGTTTGCAAGGAAATCAAACCAGTTAGTCCTAAAGGAAATCAACCCTGACTATTCATTGGCAAGACTGATGCTGAAGCTGAAGCTCCAATACTTTGGCCACCTGATGCAAAGAGACAACTTATTAAAAAAGACCCTGAGGCTGGGAAAAATAGAAGGCAGAAAGAGAAGGGGATGACAGAGGATGAAATGGTTGGATGGCATCACTGAGTCAATGGACATGAGTTTGAGCAAGGTCCAGGAGATGGTGAAGGACAGGGAAGTCTGGCGTGTTGCATCCAGACCCAACACTGAGATGTGCCAGAAAAGTCCGAGTGAAGTCCAAGTCCAAACAGAAAGTCTTCAGACAGGCAACCAGGGAAGAAATTCTTGTTCTCTCTACACCGTTAGGTGCAGAATTTCACACTCCATTATCAAATAATCCGTGAGCCAAAGATACCTTCAACTCATGAAGACAAAGAAAAGGCAGGCAAACACAGGCTTAAAGTAGCAAGTTAACTTAGCAAAGAGAAACAAAGAAAGCAGGACCAATAGCACTTAAAAGGCAAGGAGATGAAAAGATAATCATCTATGGAGAAAACTCCAAAGATACTGAGAATCACAAGAAATATAAATGGACCAACCATGACAGCTTAAAGATAAAAGGTATTACATTGATGTGGGTTTGTTTTTCAATCTTTTTTTTTTTAACATTTATTTTATTTATTTATCTTTTGGGGGGTGGGGTGGGGAGGGAGGGGGACGGGCGGGCCACTTCTATTGGTCTTTCATTTCTCTATTTTCATCGGTCTTTGTTCTTTGGCTCCTGTGGGCCTCCCATCACGGTGGCGTCTGTCGTTGCAGAGCACCGGCTCTGGGTGCATGCGCCCCAGAGCTCCGGTTCGGTAATTGGACACACCAGTCCAGCCGCTCCGCGGCATGTGGGATCTTCCCAGGCCAGGGATCGAACCACTGCCCGTTGCACTGCAAGGCGGTTTCCTTACCCACTGGACCACCAGGGAAGCCCTCTTTTTTTTTTAAAATTGAAGTCCAGTATAGCCAAAGCTATGATTTTCCTGGTAATGATGTAAGGATGTGAGAGTTGGACCATAAAGATGGCTGAGTGCAAAAGAACTGATGCCTTTGAACTGTGGTGTTGGAAAACACTCTTGAGAGTCCCTTGGTTTGCAAGGAAATCAAACCAGTTAGTCCTAAAGGAAATCAACCCTGACTATTCATTGGCAAGACTGATGCTGAAGCTGAAGCTCCAATACTTTGGCCACCTGATGCAAAGAGACAACTTATTAAAAAAGACCCTGAGGCTGGGAAAAATAGAAGGCAGAAAGAGAAGGGGATGACAGAGGATGAAATGGTTGGATGGCATCACTGAGTCAATGGACATGAGTTTGAGCAAGGTCCAGGAGATGGTGAAGGACAGGGAAGTCTGGCGTGCTGCAGTCCATGGGGTCGCAAAGAGCTGGACATAACTGAGCAACTGAACTGCACTGAACTGATAGTTGACATACAAACATGGTGATGTGATCTTTACATATATTCCAAACTGATCACCATGATAAGTCTAGTAACTATCTGTTACCATACCAAGTGACCACAGAACTATTGACTATTCCCTATACGGTACATTATAGCCCAGTCGCATATTTATTCTATAGCTAAAAGTCTGCACCTCTCAGTCCCCTTCATCTATTTCTTCCAACTTGTCACTCTCCTCATATCGTTTGTTAAAAATTCAGTTCAATGCTGTTTCGAGTAACACCATCTAACATATAAGCAGAAAAAAGGAGGAAACTAAATGGCTGTGGAAAATAAGTCAAGAAAACACAAAACAAATGGAAGCTGGGGGAGTTACGCTAATACCAAACTAAACAACCTTTTTTAAATGAATTTTTAAATTCAGATATAATTTACATATAGTAAAATTCATCCCCTTTCAAGGGTACTGTTTAATGAGTTTTGACAAACATATCCGATCATGTTATCACCACCACAATCAAGATATAAAACACTTCCACTGACCTCCAACATTTCTCAGAGTCCTCGGTAGTCAATCCCTCCCCTCAATTCCCAACAAATGCTAATAGGATTTCTGCCCCAATCATTTTGCCTCATTCAGAATGTTACATAAATGGAATCACAGAATGTAGCCTTTTATGTCTGGCTTATTATTATTGTTGACTATCTTAACCATTTTATTTTATTTATTTATTTACTTTTGGCCCAACTGCATGGCTTACCAGATCTTAGTTCCTGGACCAGGGATTGAATCTGGCCCTGGGCAGTGAAAATCTGGATTCTTAACCACTGGACCGCCAAAGAAGTCCCTTGTATATCTGGCTTCTTGCATTTAGCATAATGCTTTTAACAGTCATCCATGGTGTTTAATGCTGTTCCTTTTTATTGCTCAGAACAAATAAGTTTTAAGCAAAAAGGTGGTAGAAAAAGAGAGGATCACAAGATAAAAATTTCAATTTGCTCATAAAACATATCTCAAATTTGTATCGTGCATCCAAGAACATAACCTTTAAATACAAAAAGCAGAAATTCTTGGATATAATCTGGCCCCGCCTGTTAACTGCCATCACCTCTTCCTGTTTTCCCATCACTCTTTCCACTCTAGCCAGACTGGCCTCCTTCGACTCCAAAGGCACACTTCCAGCTGGGTTCCTTGGCAAGAGCCACTCCTCCGCCACAAATTCGTCCCCAATAAGACAGTCTCATGGAGAAACACTTCACCTTCTTCAAGGTTTTGCTTAGAGGTCACCTTCTTAACCATACCTCTCTCTATTTTTCTCTTTGACCTCTTTTATTGGTTTCTTATTTATTTATTTTCATCCATGTTTATTCTTTGGCCTGTGGGGGCCTCCCATTGTAGTGGTCTCTCTTGTTGCAGAGCACTGGCTCTGGGTGCACATGCTCCAAATCACTGGCTTGTAACTGTACATACCAGTCCAGCTGCTCCACGGCACATGGGATCTTCCCGGGCTAGGAGTTGAACTGGTGCCCCTTGCACTGCAAAGTGGACTCTTTACCCACTGGACCACCAGGGAAGCCCAACCATACCTCTCTTGACTGCATTATTTAATAGTGCATCCTGTTGCTATATAATACATTTATACATGTTTCACATGGATCAAATTTATTATTTAAATAATAAAGATCAATAAAAGAAAGGGACTTCCCTGGTGTGCCAGCAGGTAAGACTCCACACTTCCAATGTAGAGGGCCCGGGTTCGATCCTGTTCAGGGAACTAGATCCTACATGCCACAACTAAGACCCAGAGAAGCCAAATAAACATCTTAACAATAAATAAATCAATAAATCCAGGAAAAAAGAGGAACACTCAGGGACTTTGCATTACTAGTCACATTTCTAGCATGCACCTAGAGAAAATCTGGATTCTTAACCACTGGACCGCCAAAGAAGTCCCTTGTATATCTGGCTTCTTGCATTTAGCATAATGCTTTTAACAGTCATCCATGGTGTTTAATGCTGTTCCTTTTTATTGCTCAGAACAAATAAGTTTTAAGCAAAAAGGTGGTAGAAAAAGAGAGGATCACAAGATAAAAATTTCAATTTGCTCATAAAACATATCTCAAATTTGTATCGTGCATCCAAGAACATAACCTTTAAATACAAAAAGCAGAAATTCTTGGATATAATCTGGCCCCGCCTGTTAACTGCCATCACCTCTTCCTGTTTTCCCATCACTCTTTCCACTCTAGCCAGACTGGCCTCCTTCGACTCCAAAGGCACACTTCCAGCTGGGTTCCTTGGCAAGAGCCACTCCTCCGCCACAAATTCGTCCCCAATAAGACAGTCTCATGGAGAAACACTTCACCTTCTTCAAGGTTTTGCTTAGAGGTCACCTTCTTAACCATACCTCTCTATTTTTCTCTTGACCTCTTTTATTGGTTTCTTATTTATTTATTTTCATCCATGTTTATTCTTTGGCCTGTGGGGGCCTCCCATTGTAGTGGTCTCTCTTGTTGCAGAGCACTGGCTCTGGGTGCACATGCTCCAAATCACTGGCTTGTAACTGTACATACCAGTCCAGCTGCTCCACGGCACATGGGATCTTCCCGGGCTAGGAGTTGAACTGGTGCCCCTTGCACTGCAAAGTGGACTCTTTACCCACTGGACCACCAGGGAAGCCCAACCATACCTCTCTTGACTGCATTATTTAATAGTGCATCCTGTTGCTATATAATACATTTATACATGTTTCACATGGATCAAATTTATTATTTAAATAATAAAGATCAATAAAAGAAAGGGACTTCCCTGGTGTGCCAGCAGGTAAGACTCCACACTTCCAATGTAGAGGGCCCGGGTTCGATCCCTGTTCAGGGAACTAGATCCTACATGCCACAACTAAGACCCAGAGAAGCCAAATAAACATCTTAACAATAAATAAATCAATAAATCCAGGAAAAAAGAGGAACACTCAGGGACTTTGCATTACTAGAGACACCAAGGCAGGTCACATTTCTTTTGATAGAAAGGATGAGTCTACAAGGTCAAACCTGCAGACGGGTGAGCTGGGCCTTTGTGGCTGTAATTCTGGCAGAATGGTAGGGGGTGGATGCTGGAATGAAGTGAATTAATACATGCATAGGAATAAGAATGGGAGACTCAAAGAATACTGAGACTAATAACTTGGGTTTTTCAATAAATTATGGGTACATAATAACTTCAGGAAATCCTGTGACATGTTCTGTGCTTCAGTTCTGTGACTATTTTTACCTAAAGTGAAACGAAAAGCCTAAATATAGAATTGTTCCAGTGTTTGAAAGGAGTCATTCTATTTAGGTGATGGAGAATGCCATCATAAAGACAGTCCCTAAACCCCACCCCAAATCTTCACTTTCACAAACCTTGGCACTTTTAGAAGGAACCATCCAGTGCCAACAGACTCCTAAAGGAAAAGTCTAACCTCATCACACCAAACCACAGGCACAAACACCATGGCTTCAAGCAGTCCTTTTCCCTGCCATCCACATCTGTCTAAAGCATTTGCAGTCAGTTCTGTTCTGATCTGCACTCATCGCATACCCAAACTAATCCAGCTCCAGTGACTCAAAAGTCTCTTCCCTGAGATTATGCCCTTTACTGGTTTTCTCTAAATTTATTCTCTTTCTTATTTTTCTTTAAAAATTAAGACCTGAGTGCTCCAGGTCTTAGCTGCAGAATGCAGGATCTCGTTTCCTGACCCAACTCCTGCATTGGGAGTGTAGAGTCTTAGCCACAAGACCACCAGGAAAGTCCCAATTCTTTTCCACAATTTTCTAGGGCTGAAAAGTCCTAGAATGCAGACATAAGTCTGGTTCAAGCAGAAATTTCACCCCTGTCCCCTAAATCAAGGAGACCCTTCTGTTGGTACCATTGTTCAATTTCAGGAACGCACTGTTTTCCTCTGCATCTCCTAGATTTGGTTTGCGTTCTCCTACGAATGCACTTTGAGAGGAATGACTCTGTCCCAAAGTCACTCGGCACCACTGTTCCACAGAGCCTGCTAAGCACCAATCACAACCTTTATGGGGGAAGCCATTTTAAAGTGACAGCTTCGGACTTCCCTTGCAGTCCAGTGGCTAAGACTTCAAACTCCCTGGGTTTGATCCCTCATCTGGGATCTGTATCCCATACACCACAACTAAGAGTTCACAGAGAGCCTACGTGCCACAGTTAAGACTCACTGCAGCCACACAAATAAATATTAGAGTGACAGCTTCCTAAGTTGCTCCACTCCTGCATTTCTCATTTCCATGAAGAGCATCACAATCCAAGAGTCTGGGAATTCCCTATGTGCCTCCTCCACTAGTGGGTCACCCAGTCCTGCTCAATGAGGACACCTCCTGGATACTTCTCCTGTCTCCTCTCTAACTTGCCACTACCCACAGCTAGTCCTCTACTCTTATCTCATCAGTTCCCGTAACAACCCTCTGATTGGTCCCTGAGTCTAATCTCGGCCTCTACTATGTCAAGACATTCCTACCTTCTTTTATTCCACGTTTCCCTTCTCCTGTCCCCTCACTACAGAAGCTAGAAGACTCTCCAATTACCATGCAGCTAGGTTCTGGAAGTAGTTTGCTACTGTTGCTCTTGTGTTAGTTGTCTGACTCTTTTGCAACCCCAGGGGATCGTCCCAACCAAGGGATCGAACTGCATCTCTTATGTCTCCTGCATTGGCAGGTGGGTTCTCATGCAGGAGGCATAAGAGACCTGGTTTGATTCCTGGGTCAGGAAGAGCCCCTGGAGAAGGGCACAGCAACCCACTCCAGCATTCTTGCCTGGAGAATTCCATGGACAGAGGAGCCTGAAAGGCTACAGTCCATAAAGTTGCAAAGAGCCAGACACGAATAACGCAACTTAGCACAATGAATAGACAGAGCATGGGAAATTTTTAGAGCACCGAAACTATTTCATATGACACTATAATGCTGGATGCATGTCACTATACATTTGTCAAAATCATGAAGTATACAACATCAAGAGTGAACCCTAGGGCTTCCCCTGGCGGTCCAGTGGATAAGGATACCGCCTTGCAGTGCAAGGGGCACCGGTTCGATCCCTGGCCGGGGAAGATCCCACGTGCCACGGAGCGGCTGGACCCATGTGTCCAGTCACCGAGCCAGAGCTCTGGAGCGCATGCGCCCAGAGCCGGCGCTCTGCAACAACAGAGGCCACTGCGATGGGAGGCCCACAGGAGCCAAAGAACAAAGACGGATGAAAATAGAGAAATGAAAGACCAATAGAAGAGAAGTGGCCTGCTCGCTCCCCTCCCTCCCCAACCCGACCCCGGCCCAAAATAAATAAATAAATAAATCTTTAAAAAAAAAAAAAAAAAAGAGTGAACCCTAATATAAACTATGAACACTGTGAGATAAATTTCCTCATTATCATTTGGGATGATGATGTGTCAACACAAGTTCAATGACTGTAGCAACACGTACCACTCCAGTGTGGGATGCTGACAGCAGGGGAGGCTGCGTGTATGTGGGTGGGAGGTGGGGCATCTCACTGCATCTCACTGCTGCTCAGTTTTGCTGTGAACCTAACAATGCTCTCAACAAAAACATAGCTGGCAGCCTGGACTTGACTTGTAAACTATGGCTGACTTCAGCTATCATCCTGAGTATCTTGTGTCAACATTACCAAATGACTAATATGTCCAAATACCATGCAGCTACGTTCTGGAAGTAGTTTGCTACTGTAGCTCTTGTGTTAGTTGTCTGACTCTTTTGCAACCCCAGGGGATCGTCCCAACCAAGGGATCGAACTGCATCTCTTATGTCTCCTGCATTGGCAGGTGGGTTCTCATGCAGGAGGCATAAGAGACCTGGTTTGATTCCTGGGTCAGGAAGAGCCCCTGGAGAAGGGCACAGCAACCCACTCCAGCATTCTTGCCTGGAGAATTCCATGGACAGAGGAGCCTGAAAGGCTACAGTCCATAAAGTTGCAAAGAGCCAGACACGAATAACGCAACTTAGCACAATGAATAGACAGAGCATGGGAAATTTTTAGAGCACCGAAACTATTTCATATGACACTATAATGCTGGATGCATGTCACTATACATTTGTCAAAATCATGAAGTATACAACATCAAGAGTGAACCCTAGGGCTTCCCCTGGCGGTCCAGTGGATAAGGATACCGCCTTGCAGTGCAAGGGGCACCGGTTCGATCCCTGGCCGGGGAAGATCCCACGTGCCACGGAGCGGCTGGACCCATGTGTCCAGTCACCGAGCCAGAGCTCTGGAGCGCATGCGCCCAGAGCCGGCGCTCTGCAACAACAGAGGCCACTGCGATGGGAGGCCCACAGGAGCCAAAGAACAAAGACGGATGAAAATAGAGAAATGAAAGACCAATAGAAGAGAAGTGGCCTGCTCGCTCCCCTCCCTCCCCAACCCGACCCCGGCCCAAAATAAATAAATAAATAAATCTTTAAAAAAAAAAAAAAAAAAGAGTGAACCCTAATATAAACTATGAACACTGTGAGATAAATTTCCTCATTATCATTTGGGATGATGATGTGTCAACACAAGTTCAATGACTGTAGCAACACGTACCACTCCAGTGTGGGATGCTGACAGCAGGGGAGGCTGCGTGTATGTGGGTGGGAGGTGGGGCATCTCACTGCATCTCACTGCTGCTCAGTTTTGCTGTGAACCTAACAATGCTCTCAACAAAAACATAGCTGGCAGCCTGGACTTGACTTGTAAACTATGGCTGACTTCAGCTATCATCCTGAGTATCTTGTGTCAACATTACCAAATGACTAATATGTCCAAATATGCCAAGTTTTCTTATTCTCGATTGCTTTTGCCCATGCTGCTCTCTCAGCCTGAGCGACGTCCCTTTCCCCCACTTCACTGGTCTGCACACTCCTTCAAAGTATAGCTCAAATATGTGAGGTCATCCCCTATCACCCCCAAGTGGATGCAGGTAAACATACCAGTAGCTTCACTACCACCACTAGGGGGTCCATCTCACCACACTGGAACTGTCACCTGTGTCTGTCTGCTACCAGATGCCAGTCCTTGATGTCAAGGGTCATGACTTTTTACCTTTTTATCACCACAACCCAGTTCACAGCAAGGCACTCATGTTTGAACAAATATTGCCTTCAACAAGTACTGCCTCCAATAAAGACCAATGCGATAAGATGAATCTGAACAAACGTTCAATACAGAACATCCTGCTGGTCTAGTGGTTAAGATTCTGGGCTTCCACTGCCAGGAAACTGAGTTCAACCCTTAGTTAGGGAACCAAGATCCCACAAGCCATGCAGCACAGCCAAAAACAAACCAACAGAAGTACAGCAATGTATAATACATAATTTTAATTAATGCAGAAGTAATAAATTAACATATAAATAAACGTGTAACTCATCTCCACGACAACTTTTCAATATCTGGCTCTTGTCCACTGTCTTAATCCTATTCCTTACATACCACCTGCTCGGAAGAGATCCCTGCAAGTTTCTTGAGTACAGGAGCATGGTCTCAGTTATCACTGCACAAATAAATGAATTACACGTAATCTTTTTCTTACTCCTATCTCTTCCCCAGAAACCGTAATGTGGCTACAGCTAGATTTTAAGTACAAGTTACTGGGTGGGAGGCCTCAATGGAGACCATAAAGACATTTGGATCAGTGTCATGATGATAAGCCTACGTCTCCACATCGCTGTGTCTTAAAGGGGATTCCCTGGTAGTCAGTGGTTAGGACCCACTGCTTTCACAGCTGGGGCCCCAGGTTCGACCCCTGGTTGGGGAACTACAATCCCCAACCTGCACAGAGTGGTCAAAAATAAATAAATAACTACAGTTCTGAATCAAGCGCCTTCTGTCATCTCAGTGGTAGGACAGGTGGCAATGCCCAACATTGACACAGAGTGGCCCAGCGCCCAAGGCCTCAGTTCCCATCCTCTTCTAGCTCCCCATCAGCTTTGCTTCCCGGTCTTCACTGCGCCCCGCCCCCAGGACTTCCAGCAGTGTTCCCAGCAGCCTCACGCTCAGTGGAGTTTATTTTTCTTTCCTTTCTGGGCTAGGCTGTCTGCAGACACGGCTGATGAGCTATTTAGAGCTCACCAGAGACTTTGGGCCTTTCTACGTCTCCGAGATTAGAGCTTTTAAATCTCCTGAGGTCATTAATACCAAGGCAAGGGAGTCAATAAATCTGATATGCTTTCATCAAAGCAGGATGAAAAGGGAGAGAGGAAAGGAGGGTGGATGAAAAGTCGACCGTAGCGGAGTCTGAACTTTCACATGTCAAAGAACTGTGCAGGAGCTTGCTAAAATGTCTACTCTGACCAACACAGCCCAACAATGACATCTGATGGAGGCCTCCTTGTCTTCACATCAAACATACACACAAACACACAGAACCAAGATCCCACAAGCCATGCAGCACAGCCAAAACAAACCAACAGAAGTACAGCAATGTATAATACATAATTTTAATTAATGCAGAAGTAATAAATTAACATATAAATAAACGTGTAACTCATCTCCACGACAACTTTTCAATATCTGGCTCTTGTCCACTGTCTTAATCCTATTCCTTACATACCACCTGCTCGGAAGAGATCCCTGCAAGTTTCTTGAGTACAGGAGCATGGTCTCAGTTATCACTGCACAAATAAATGAATTACACGTAATCTTTTTCTTACTCCTATCTCTTCCCCAGAAACCGTAATGTGGCTACAGCTAGATTTTAAGTACAAGTTACTGGGTGGGAGGCCTCAATGGAGACCATAAAGACATTTGGATCAGTGTCATGATGATAAGCCTACGTCTCCACATCGCTGTGTCTTAAAGGGGATTCCCTGGTAGTCAGTGGTTAGGACCCACTGCTTTCACAGCTGGGGCCCCAGGTTCGACCCCTGGTTGGGGAACTACAATCCCCAACCTGCACAGAGTGGTCAAAAATAAATAAATAACTACAGTTCTGAATCAAGCGCCTTCTGTCATCTCAGTGGTAGGACAGGTGGCAATGCCCAACATTGACACAGAGTGGCCCAGCGCCCAAGGCCTCAGTTCCCATCCTCTTCTAGCTCCCCATCAGCTTTGCTTCCCGGTCTTCACTGCGCCCCGCCCCCAGGACTTCCAGCAGTGTTCCCAGCAGCCTCACGCTCAGTGGAGTTTATTTTTCTTTCCTTTCTGGGCTAGGCTGTCTGCAGACACGGCTGATGAGCTATTTAGAGCTCACCAGAGACTTTGGGCCTTTCTACGTCTCCGAGATTAGAGCTTTTAAATCTCCTGAGGTCATTAATACCAAGGCAAGGGAGTCAATAAATCTGATATGCTTTCATCAAAGCAGGATGAAAAGGGAGAGAGGAAAGGAGGGTGGATGAAAAGTCGACCGTAGCGGAGTCTGAACTTTCACATGTCAAAGAACTGTGCAGGAGCTTGCTAAAATGTCTACTCTGACCAACACAGCCCAACAATGACATCTGATGGAGGCCTCCTTGTCTTCACATCAAACATACACACAAACACACAGATACACACACACATATACACACTCTCATGCACATTTACACATATTCTTGCAATAAACATATATATATATATATAATAAAAATTAATCACTTAGTCTCTTCTATATAACTTCTTAACCAAGTTCTCTTTCACAGTTTTCAGACCTATTAACGAAAAACATTATGAACCTAAAAGCAAATTCAATGCATTCTTCCACTCACTGGTACCCTTTCCTTGGATGACAATGGAAATTTTACAGGGATTCTAGACAGGGGAGTTAGTTTGTTAAAGTTAAAATAAGGTTTTTTTTTCATTATCATTTTTTAAAAACTTTTTGTTCTTTATTGGGGTATAGCCAATTAACAATGTTGTAATAGTTTCAGGTGAACAGCAAAGGAACTCAGCTAGACATGTACATGTACCCAATGTCCCCCAAACTCCCCTCCAACCCAGGCTGCCACATAACACTCAACAGAGTTCCAAGTACTATACAGTAGGTCCTTATTGGTTATCCATTTTAAATATAACAGTGTGTCCATGTCCACCCCAAACTCCATAACTATCCCTTCCTCCCATCTTCCCCTACCCTACCCAACCCCAGCAACCATAAGTTTGTTCTCTAAGTCTGAATCTCTTTCTGTTTTAAAAGTAAGTTCATCTGTATCATTTCTTTTTAGACTCCACATATAAGGGATGTCAAAAGGATATTTCTGCTTTTTGTCTGCAAGTCAGAAGAAATCTTTAGGCTGTGTGTGAAGCAACAGAATCACTCACAGACCATCCTATGGTTTCACCCATCAATTGGCATAACCGTAACTCCCTGATTTCATGTGATGGTTGTGAAGGTCGGGGGCGGAATCACAGCTGATGAAGGATTCCGACACCCTGGTTTTCCACCTTCAGTTCGGAATTTCCCAACTATTTTTCATTTGGTAGCTCTGAAGAGAGCTCTTAGCACCATCGGGGCTCCCCCTGCTGGGTTCTTTTTCCCTCCATTCCTGCCCCACCATTAGCCTCTGAAGTTCACTAGTTACCACGGTTAGCCCCAAAGACACTGTGATGGTGGACAAGTGTCTCTGCAAACTCCCGCTGACCCTCTCCACAGGGTGCCCCTCTACACAGGCTCATCTCTTCTCTCTCTGAGCCTCCCATGGCACAAAGTTTCACACACATTGCATATGCCATGGAGACTGCATGTGAAAAGCAGACGCCATGCCCCATGGAAGCCCTGTGCAAGGCAATGTGTGCACAATGCCGGACACACAGGAGATCTGCAGGGCCTGAATTGACTTAGGCATGGTTCCCAAGCCAGCCCTCATTCCAGCAAAATAAAATAAACACTGGGGGATTATTGGAGGGTGTGGAAGGCCTTCCTTGTGCCAACTCGCACACACTCTCCCAGGGGGGCTCAGTAACAGTGGAACAGGAGACACAGGCTGAAGATGCAGGCCGGGATGGCACGCTCACAGACAGAGCCCTGGGTACCCAACGTAACAATCCCCACTCCAAGCACCAAGGAGTACCCGACTGGTCCTCTTGAGCCACCAGGCTTAGTGCTGTTCTGACACACAGTCTGGCAGTGGCTAGCTTTCATCTGGATCCTGTTCCCGATACCCAAACGACATTCACCCACATAAGATCTCTACGTGGCAGGAGCACAGTCAACAAGGTCAGTGTGGAGCATTGTCTTAGAATTTCTGGCTCCACTGCTATAAAGAAAAACTGGGCGGAAGAGAAATGAGTGGTCATTATCTGGTCTGGAGAAACCCAAAGTCCTGAAACCCGTGTGCCTGAGTGGCAGACGACAATGTTGCCAACCTAACACCATCACTGTTGAGCTTCCCTAGGTTGGTGGACGATAGGTTTTGTATTGTAAAATGTACCATAAAAAAAAGGAGAATATATTAAATATGTATTCAGTTGGAAAAAAGAATAATAAAATGAACGCCCAGGGCTAAGAAACAGCATTCCCAGTACCTTTCACTGTGCTTTTTCTTCATTAAACCCACCAGTGACAACCATCCTCCTGGTTTCAGGGTTAATGAGTTCCTTCTGATTTTTATAGCTTTACCACCTATGAAGGTATCCATAAAAATATATATATATGGTTTCATTTTACATTTTTCCACTTTATATAAATGACATCACATTATATACTTTTTCTGTGATCAACTGCTCTTGTTCAATGTTATGTTTCTGAGATTCCAACACATTGATATAAACTATCTTTTCCCCATTTTTTGCTACAGGACAGCATTTCATCACAAGACTACAGAACATAGTATGGTACTAACTTAATGTATTATATCAACTGTTTCTTTAATCAACCAGACCCATTGACTGGTTGGTCTGCTAATAAATTTATGCCATGGGTGGCGATCCCATGCTGGCTTCCATGTGGCAAGCCCAGATGACAAAACAACTAGAGATGGTCCACCTAATGACCTCTAACCAGTGGGAAAGATCCCACTAGGAGATTGTGAGGCCCTGTCCAGCAAGCATCTGGTATTTTTAGGGGGAAACCTTGGGAGATGAACCCTTCAGGTAAAACTCTTAGGGACTTCCCTGGTGGTCCAGTGGCTAGGACTCTGAGTTTGCAAAGCATAAAGTTGGACTCAACCCCTGGTCAAGGAACTAGATCCCACATGCTGCAACTAAGAACCAGGTTAGTCAAATAAATAAATAAATATTAAAAAAAAAAAAACCTCTTACAGTTTTATGACTTTATAAAGCATGGAGGGGGGGAAGAAAAGGCTGCTTTCACACTGTAATCTTCACCTTCACGGGCACGTCAGAGCACCTTTGATCATGGAGAATAGCACCCAAGTCCAAGAAAAACCTACCCTTTCAGACGGTGAAAGCTAAATATTTAGTCTGGGAGGCAGTGGGCTGAAGCCCGTCATTCTCTCTGCCACAGGAAACCAAGGACAGCGAAGGATTGTCCCTGAGTCCTGAAGGTTTGATTCATCACCCTCCTAACTACAGCCTCCTGGTCGGCAATGCTTCATCATGTGTTACTTTCCAGGTTTGGGGATGGGGAAGTGGGGCGCAGAAGACAGTCTCCAGATGCAGCTCCTGGGCACCTTGAGTGCACACTGCCGGTGTGCAAGGACCTCAGATGGCACTGTGTGTTAGCGCAGTCCTTCTGATTTTTATAGCTTTACCACCTATGAAGGTATCCATAAAAATATATATATATGGTTTCATTTTACATTTTTCCACTTTATATAAATGACATCACATTATATACTTTTTCTGTGATCAACTGCTCTTGTTCAATGTTATGTTTCTGAGATTCCAACACATTGATATAAACTATCTTTTCCCATTTTTGCTACAGGACAGCATTTCATCACAAGACTACAGAACATAGTATGGTACTAACTTAATGTATTATATCAACTGTTTCTTTAATCAACCAGACCCATTGACTGGTTGGTCTGCTAATAAATTTATGCCATGGGTGGCGATCCCATGCTGGCTTCCATGTGGCAAGCCCAGATGACAAAACAACTAGAGATGGTCCACCTAATGACCTCTAACCAGTGGGAAAGATCCCACTAGGAGATTGTGAGGCCCTGTCCAGCAAGCATCTGGTATTTTTAGGGGGAAACCTTGGGAGATGAACCCTTCAGGTAAAACTCTTAGGGACTTCCCTGGTGGTCCAGTGGCTAGGACTCTGAGTTTGCAAAGCATAAAGTTGGACTCAACCCCTGGTCAAGGAACTAGATCCCACATGCTGCAACTAAGAACCAGGTTAGTCAAATAAATAAATAAATATTAAAAAAAAAAAAACCTCTTACAGTTTTATGACTTTATAAAGCATGGAGGGGGGGAAGAAAAGGCTGCTTTCACACTGTAATCTTCACCTTCACGGGCACGTCAGAGCACCTTTGATCATGGAGAATAGCACCCAAGTCCAAGAAAAACCTACCCTTTCAGACGGTGAAAGCTAAATATTTAGTCTGGGAGGCAGTGGGCTGAAGCCCGTCATTCTCTCTGCCACAGGAAACCAAGGACAGCGAAGGATTGTCCCTGAGTCCTGAAGGTTTGATTCATCACCCTCCTAACTACAGCCTCCTGGTCGGCAATGCTTCATCATGTGTTACTTTCCAGGTTTGGGGATGGGGAAGTGGGGCGCAGAAGACAGTCTCCAGATGCAGCTCCTGGCCACCTTCAGTGCACACTGCCTGTGTGCAAGGACCTCAGATGGCACTGTGTGTTAGTTGCGCAGTCCTGTCTGACTCTTTGAGGCCCCACAGACTGTAGCCCTCCAGGCTCCTTTGTCCGGTGAATTCTCTAGAATACTAGAGTGGGTTCCCATTCCTTTTTCCAGGGAATCTTTTCAACCTAGGCATTGAACACAGGTTTCCTGCATTGCAGGCAGATTCTTTACCATCTGAGCTACCTAACTCATCCCAACTAATTCTGCAGTGAACCCGTGAGGCAGGCAATACTTTTTTTTTTTTTTTTTAAGATTTATTTATTTATTTATTTTGGTGGGGGTGGGGTGGGGAGGGAGGGGAGCAGGCAGGCCACTTCTATTGGTCTTTCATTTGTCCATTTTCATCCATCTTTGTTCTTTGGCCCGTGTGGGCCTCCCATCGTGGTGGCCTCTGTTGTCGCAGAGCACCAGCCCTGGGCACATGCGCTCCATGACTCTGGCTCGGTGACTGGACACATCAGTCCAGCTGCTCCGTGGCACGTGGGATCTTCCCAGGCCAGGGATTGAACCGGCGCCCCTTGCACTGCAAGGTGGTGTCCTTACCCACTGGACCACCAGGGAAGCCCCAATACTTGTATTTTACACTTGAAAAAACTAAGAGGCTAAGAAGTTGGGTGACTTGCCCAGTATTGTACAGCAAGTCAACGACAGGCCAGGATTCAATGTACATCTGCTGCCAGAGCCCCACACTCATCCAGAAGACTACCCTGTCACCTTGTGTGCCTGGTGACCTTTGTAAATGTGGCGGTAATGGGGTGAGGGGGTTTTTAAGGATACAGAAGATGCTGTCTTTGGGCCATACGTCCAAAGGTGTCTGCCGCCAAATAGCAGCAGGTTCCATGCAAATATACAATTAATACCTAGATGTCAGAGGCATGTGAAAATTCAGACCATGCATGGAAAATGCAACAGTGCCCGGGCAGATGGAGGAGGGCTCCCACATGTTTCAGCTACCTACAGGCACTCTGTCCACCAACAGTTAACTAGCACTGAATGTCCACAGGGTGATGTAGGCAAAAATGCAACCGATTTTCTGCTCATGTCTCAGTGCTGCTGTAATAGTCAACAATCCTCAACATAAACAAGAACAAAGAAGGGCTACACAGATATGTGCATGTCAAGGCCTACCGACCAGAGAGCTTCAGAGAGCAATGAACAGCTCAAGAACTTAAGTCCGAACCTGTTAAGAGCCCCACATTAAGTGACACCAGCTGTGCCTCACACAAATTTTCCAAGTTAGCTCAAAGACCAAGATGGCAGTGACGAGCACCAGGGCTCAGAAGGCAGCACACTCAGAGCGAGCACCTGAGGTGTTCCTCTTACCAGCCGCTTGCCAACTGCCACTGAAGGGGTTCACTTTTTTTAAGCTCTTGGTACCAAGCATACCCCTGTTGATACAAGACTTGCCAACTGCAGTGCTGGTCCTTACCCTGTGAGACTCAGCTACTTATCCCGACAAGTCTCTCTTCTCTGTGACACACTAGGTGACCCATCTTCAGGGTACGAGGCCAGAGGCTTGGAGAAAAAATGACAGGAAAATGGCACCTCTGCTCCTAATGATGCTATCTATGGATGGAAGACCCAAATGTCCAGCCCTTTCTTGTTCCTGATGCTGGCCAGGCATCAAGACCTCACAAGCCCTCAAGAAAACCAAATCCATAGAGGCTGTCCTCATGGGGTCTTTCCAGATGCTATGAGTATTAGCTAAAATATACTCTGTTTCTTAAAGCATTATTCCCCCGGACCTCAGGACTTGTTTGGGAAGGTTTCACCAGTTATTCACTTGTGTTATGCAGATAATGGTTTACAAACTATATTCCATATGATTCTTCTCCTTAAAATTTCCCTAAAATCTCTAAAACATTTGCACAGTATAGCAAACAATAAAATAATAAGCAATATATAATAAAAACGCCTCATCATCTCTCTAATATACTTAAAACTATTCTGCTGCCTGGGAATTTAGTGGCCGTGGAGATGAGTCTGCACCATTAACACAGGTATAAGATGGGGATGTCAATAAATAAAATTAAGCCATTTGTAATGGTTTTTTTATCAAGTGTCATACAATCAGTCAGAGAATAGCAGTCAATCAACAGTTAACTAGCACTGAATGTCCACAGGGTGATGTAGGCAAAAATGCAACGATTTTCTGCTCATGTCTCAGTGCTGCTGTAATAGTCAACAATCCTCAACATAAACAAGAACAAAGAAGGGCTACACAGATATGTGCATGTCAAGGCCTACCGACCAGAGAGCTTCAGAGAGCAATGAACAGCTCAAGAACTTAAGTCCGAACCTGTTAAGAGCCCCACATTAAGTGACACCAGCTGTGCCTCACACAAATTTTCCAAGTTAGCTCAAAGACCAAGATGGCAGTGACGAGCACCAGGGCTCAGAAGGCAGCACACTCAGAGCGAGCACCTGAGGTGTTCCTCTTACCAGCCGCTTGCCAACTGCCACTGAAGGGGTTCACTTTTTTTAAGCTCTTGGTACCAAGCATACCCCTGTTGATACAAGACTTGCCAACTGCAGTGCTGGTCCTTACCCTGTGAGACTCAGCTACTTATCCCGACAAGTCTCTCTTCTCTGTGACACACTAGGTGACCCATCTTCAGGGTACGAGGCCAGAGGCTTGGAGAAAAAATGACAGGAAAATGGCACCTCTGCTCCTAATGATGCTATCTATGGATGGAAGACCCAAATGTCCAGCCCTTTCTTGTTCCTGATGCTGGCCAGGCATCAAGACCTCACAAGCCCTCAAGAAAACCAAATCCATAGAGGCTGTCCTCATGGGGTCTTTCCAGATGCTATGAGTATTAGCTAAAATATACTCTGTTTCTTAAAGCATTATTCCCCCGGACCTCAGGACTTGTTTGGGAAGGTTTCACCAGTTATTCACTTGTGTTATGCAGATAATGGTTTACAAACTATATTCCATATGATTCTTCTCCTTAAAATTTCCCTAAAATCTCTAAAACATTTGCACAGTATAGCAAACAATAAAATAATAAGCAATATATAATAAAAACGCCTCATCATCTCTCTAATATACTTAAAACTATTCTGCTGCCTGGGAATTTAGTGGCCGTGGAGATGAGTCTGCACCATTAACACAGGTATAAGATGGGGATGTCAATAAATAAAATTAAGCCATTTGTAATGGTTTTTTTATCAAGTGTCATACAATCAGTCAGAGAATAGCAGGTCCTAGTCAGGACTCCAAAGGGAATCCTGGATCATCCTCACAAACAAAAATGTATGGACAGAAAATGTCACATACAAAGAACCCACTGCTCTGGGACCTCCCTGGTGGTCTGTTGGTTAGGAATTTTCCTGCTAATATAGGACACAGGGCTTCGATCCCTGGTCCAGGAGGATCCCAAATACCTCTGGGCAGCTAGGCCCGTGTGCCCCACCTACTGAAGCCTGCAGGCCCTAAGGCCACACTCTGCAACAAGAGAAACTACCACAATGAGAAGCCTGCACACCGTAACTGGAGAGCAGCCCCAGCTCACCATAACTAGACAAAGCCCTCACACCGCAAGCCTAAAGAAAAAGAAAAAAAAACAACCACTGCTCTAAGTGTTCCTGCATATATCCCAGAAGGATAACTGTGGCCATCATACCTGATCATAAAAAAGCAGTCAAGCTCTGCTCAGTAGTTCCTTTCAGCCAAATAAACAACTCACTCAGTCCCCACCTTTGTCAAGAAACCACTGACTTTTCTCCCATGTACGTACTAACCAGGCCCGACCCTGCTTAGCTTCCGAGAGCAGGCAAGATTGGGCGCATTCAGGGTGGTATGGCCATAGATGGAACCACTGACCTTTCGGAGAATCTGAGCTGTGTATTCCCCTCTGGGCCATCTTAACATACTTATAAGTCTTGTAAGTCAGATGCTATGAGTATTAGCTAAAATATACTCTGTTTCTTAAAGCATTATTCCCCCGGACCTCAGGACTTGTTTGGGAAGGTTTCACCAGTTATTCACTTGTGTTATGCAGATAATGGTTTACAAACTATATTCCATATGATTCTTCTCCTTAAAATTTCCCTAAAATCTCTAAAACATTTGCACAGTATAGCAAACAATAAAATAATAAGCAATATATAATAAAAACGCCTCATCATCTCTCTAATATACTTAAAACTATTCTGCTGCCTGGGAATTTAGTGGCCGTGGAGATGAGTCTGCACCATTAACACAGGTATAAGATGGGGATGTCAATAAATAAAATTAAGCCATTTGTAATGGTTTTTTTATCAAGTGTCATACAATCAGTCAGAGAATAGCAGGTCCTAGTCAGGACTCCAAAGGGAATCCTGGATCATCCTCACAAACAAAAATGTATGGACAGAAAATGTCACATACAAAGAACCCACTGCTCTGGGACCTCCCTGGTGGTCTGTTGGTTAGGAATTTTCCTGCTAATATAGGACACAGGGCTTGATCCCTGGTCCAGGAGGATCCCAAATACCTCTGGGCAGCTAGGCCCGTGTGCCCCACCTACTGAAGCCTGCAGGCCCTAAGGCCACACTCTGCAACAAGAGAAACTACCACAATGAGAAGCCTGCACACCGTAACTGGAGAGCAGCCCCAGCTCACCATAACTAGACAAAGCCCTCACACCGCAAGCCTAAAGAAAAAGAAAAAAAAACAACCACTGCTCTAAGTGTTCCTGCATATATCCCAGAAGGATAACTGTGGCCATCATACCTGATCATAAAAAAGCAGTCAAGCTCTGCTCAGTAGTTCCTTTCAGCCAAATAAACAACTCACTCAGTCCCCACCTTTGTCAAGAAACCACTGACTTTTCTCCCATGTACGTACTAACCAGGCCCGACCCTGCTTAGCTTCCGAGAGCAGGCAAGATTGGGCGCATTCAGGGTGGTATGGCCATAGATGGAACCACTGACCTTTCGGAGAATCTGAGCTGTGTATTCCCCTCTGGGCCATCTTAACATACTTATAAGTCTTGTAAGTCAGTTACAAGCTTTCTGGAAATTTCCAACAGTTTCTAACATAAACTGTTCCTCGTCACTTCCCAACATGTTTTCAGGAGCTCTGAGCAACTTCCTGGCTCCCTCTCCGCAGGACGGGAGGACGGTGTCTTACCGGGATCTCCCGCCAAAGCAGTTTGTGCTGGGGGGCTGGTGACGGTTCTCTGAAGCGACGGCTGTCCCACTGGATTCTCTCGAAGGCGGCTGTGAACCTGGAAAAGTGATCCGTCATAAGTAAGAAACGTTGAGACGCTCACACCTCTGTTGGAGAGGTGGGTGCAGCAACAGAGCTAACTGTGTGTTTTAAGCGTGACCTACCCTTGAGGGATACTCATGAGTGTTCAGCAAGCTGCAGCCACCAACCCGACAAGGACAGGGACAGCTGGGTGAAATCTGATCAGGGCCGAGGACCAGAGGGGCTCAAACTCAGGAAATGCTTCCTCTTCCCCAAGACCTCCAAGAACACTAAGGCACTTACAAGCATGTTGCCTTACGCGTTAAATGAAATCACACCCGGTAAGGCAGAGGCCAGATGCTAGCCACACAAAGTTGGGGCAAGGAATTGGGGCATCTCTCCACATCACAATCAGTGAGCTTTAAAAAAGCCAAATCAGGTACTTCCTTGGTGGTTTGGGGGTTAAGAGTCTACCTTCCAATGCAGAGGACATGGATTCGATCTCTGGTTGGGGAACTAAGACCCTGCATGCCAAAGGGCAACGAAGCCCATAACTAGAGAGTCCATGGGCCACAACTACCACCTGAGGCAGCCAAATAAATAAATAAATATTTTTAAAATAAAATAAATATTTTAATGAAGTCAACTCAGATTCAATCCAAATCAAACCATGACACTCTCTTGATTAAAAAGCCCTCAGCAGGGGTGGGTTGTGGGGGGGAACATCCATATGACTAATCTGGGATCATACATATCTGTAAACAACAAAACTCTGTAAAAGTGAAAAGCAAAATAAAAATTAAAAAAAAAAAAAACCCGGGCTTCCCCTGGTGGTCCAGTGGGTAAGGACACCGCCTTGCAGCGCAAGGGGTGCTGGTTCGATCCCTGGCCTGGGAAGATCCCACGTGCTGCGGAGCGGCTGGACCAATGTGTCCAATTACCAAGCCAGAGCTCTGGCGCACATGCGCCCAGAGCCGGTGCTCTGCAACAACAGAGGCCACCGCGATGGGAGGCCCACAGGACCCAAAGAACAAAGATGGATGAAAATAGAGAAATGAAAGACCAATAGAAGTGGCCCGCCCGCTCCCCTCCCTCCCCAACCCGACCCCCGCCCAAAAATAAAATAAATAAATAAATCTTTAAAAAAAAAAAAAAAAAAAAAACCCTCAACAGCTTCCTGCTTCTTAGACTGAGGTTCAGAATGCTTATCAGAATCTTTGCGGCCATGTGATCTGACGGACTTCAACTCCCACCACTCTCCTTTTCTCACTCCTCACAATCCAGCTGGCCATCTCTGTACCCACCACGGGCCACACTTGCTCCCACCACCCGAGAGTCTTTGCGTGTGAGGCTCCTCTACCTCTTACTCGGCCACCCTGGGCTGTCTAAGCTCATTCTCCAGCGAGTCTCAGTGTCCTCAAAGAAAACCTTCCCTGAGTCCCTAGTTTAGATGAGATTCTCTGTAAAGAAGACGAACCTCACAGCACTCCTCCTTCACAGCTCAGGTCATAGCTGTGATTATACAATCATCTGTGCATTTACTCGTTTGATGTCTAACATCCCCTGCCCCTGTCAAGTAGATCACAAGCTCTGGGGAGCAGACACTGTGTCAATTTTGCCCTTGCCGTCTGGCCAGCACATAGTCCAGGAGCCAGTACACACCTGGTGCTCAGTTGTGGACATGTGTGCTGAGTGAGTGAAGGATGAGTGTTCTCTAGATGCACCTCAAGTACCCCAAAGCACCATGCAGTCCAGCTCGGGGAGGATCCTCGGCCGTCAAGGCCCATCCAGTCACAGGGACTCCACCCAAACGCCCTTGAAACAACCCGAATCTCACCCCCTGCAGCTACAGAAAGCCTGCTTGGGGGCCTGGAAAGTGCCACAGTGACATCACATTTAACGAGAAAAAGCTACGGAGAGAGCCAACCCATTTCAGACCTCGGACTTCATGAAATAATTTCCTGCTAGAAGATCCAAAGGTGACTAATCACAGACTAGATGAAAAGAAACAAACTGCCCACATTCAGGACAGGGCAGGAGCCACACTCCAATTTACCCGCATCTTGCCTGGATGTTGCTCGTGTGAATCTCTGAGTCACACGGTTCCCCTCTCCCAACCAAAATCCTCTCATAAAAGACACTCTCAAGCTTCCCAGGAAGTTTAAGTGCATTAAGAAGAAGAAAAACGGGCCCAAGTACCATTGAATAAAGAGGCCTTTTTTGAAAAAAAGTTGACTTTAATCAAATCGAGTCACTTCCTGCTTCTTAGACTGAGGTTCAGAATGCTTATCAGAATCTTTGCGGCCATGTGATCTGACGGACTTCAACTCCCACCACTCTCCTTTTCTCACTCCTCACAATCCAGCTGGCCATCTCTGTACCCACCACGGGCCACACTTGCTCCCACCACCCGAGAGTCTTTGCGTGTGAGGCTCCTCTACCTCTTACTCGGCCACCCTGGGCTGTCTAAGCTCATTCTCCAGCGAGTCTCAGTGTCCTCAAAGAAAACCTTCCCTGAGTCCCTAGTTTAGATGAGATTCTCTGTAAAGAAGACGAACCTCACAGCACTCCTCCTTCACAGCTCAGGTCATAGCTGTGATTATACAATCATCTGTGCATTTACTCGTTTGATGTCTAACATCCCCTGCCCCTGTCAAGTAGATCACAAGCTCTGGGGAGCAGACACTGTGTCAATTTTGCCCTTGCCGTCTGGCCAGCACATAGTCCAGGAGCCAGTACACACCTGGTGCTCAGTTGTGGACATGTGTGCTGAGTGAGTGAAGGATGAGTGTTCTCTAGATGCACCTCAAGTACCCCAAAGCACCATGCAGTCCAGCTCGGGGAGGATCCTCGGCCGTCAAGGCCCATCCAGTCACAGGGACTCCACCCAAACGCCCTTGAAACAACCCGAATCTCACCCCCTGCAGCTACAGAAAGCCTGCTTGGGGGCCTGGAAAGTGCCACAGTGACATCACATTTAACGAGAAAAAGCTACGGAGAGAGCCAACCCATTTCAGACCTCGGACTTCATGAAATAATTTCCTGCTAGAAGATCCAAAGGTGACTAATCACAGACTAGATGAAAAGAAACAAACTGCCCACATTCAGGACAGGGCAGGAGCCACACTCCAATTTACCCGCATCTTGCCTGGATGTTGCTCGTGTGAATCTCTGAGTCACACGGTTCCCCTCTCCCAACCAAAATCCTCTCATAAAAGACACTCTCAAGCTTCCCAGGAAGTTTAAGTGCATTAAGAAGAAGAAAAACGGGCCCAAGTACCATTGAATAAAGAGGTTTTATTTTCCAAAGTCTGATGAAAAGATGTTTCTCTCTGCTCTCAAACCAAAACAACATGCTCACAAAGACTGGACATTTATTCTGGTCCTTTATCAGAAAACAGGTCTTGAAAAACCATGTCATGACTAGAATCCGTGATGCTCAGAAGAGTCAGGGGCTGGCTGAGCAGTACCCAAACCCAGGTATCTGGTAGAGAAACAAGATCTGGGCACCTCCTTGGCCCGGCCCCGCCCCGGCCCGCCCGGTCCCGGCACAGCCCTGGGGAGCAGGGCGGCACTCACCATCCGTCACGGCACTGCCGTTAGGCACGCTTCCCAGATCAACAGTCGGCCCGTCCAGGAAAATTGTCAGCTCACCACCCGAGACAACACCGCCTTTGTTCTCTGTCTGCAGGTTCAGGGTCAGCTGCGTGTTCTCCACTGTCGGGACACAAAAAAGCAACATGGAGGGACAAAAGCAAATGCACATGGAGGTAAGAATCTCTAAGGTATAAGCTCCCACTTCACAGACTCTAGCTTCCCTGGCTTCTCTGCGTCTTCAAACCTGTCCTGCGGCATGGAAAAAAGAAGCCGCCCAACTGTCCCCATTGTACCAGGCTGGTGGGTAAAGCAGTGCTCGTTTTTCTTTTAAATATTTTATAGCATTAGATTCGCTAGGTAATTTCTATATTACTTACTTGTACCTGCAGGGCTGTAAGAAAAGAGTGAGCGATATTAATGGCAAACAGGGGAAGAAAACAGTTACCAGGAGCATTCTCCCCCCATCCCACTGGTACGGAGTGGTGGCAAAAAGAGTCAAAACAGGTCAAGAGGTCCTAAGGAAAAGTCATCAGGAGTCATCTCTAGATAAAGGGCTGCAGGAAGGTATTATTTGGGCTAAAAACTTGTGAGTTTTTTGTTTAATTTTCTTGTTTTTTTTTTTTTTTTTCGGGGCGGGTTGGGGAGGGAGGGGAGCAGGCGGGCCACTTCTATTGGTCTTTCATTTGTCTATTTTCATCCATCTTTGTTCTTTGGCCCTTGTGGGCCTCCCATCGCGGTGGCCTCTGTTGTCACAGAGCACCGGCTCTGGGCACATGCGCTCCAGAGCTCCGGCTCGGCAATTGGACACATCAGTCCAGCCGCTCCGCGGCACGTGGGATCTTCCCAGGCCAGGGATAGAACCAGCGCCCCTTGCACTGCAAGGCGGTGTCCCTACCCACTGGACCACCAGAGAAGCCCTTCTTGGTTTTTTTTGGTCATCTCTCATGGCATGTGGGATCTTAGTTCCCTGACCAGGGACCGAACCTGCACCCCCTGCATTGGAAGCGTGGAGTCTTAACCACTGGATAACCAGGGAAGTCCCTAAAAAAGTTGTGATTTTTAATGCTCAATCCTGAACATGTCTCACTTTGAAATAAGGGGAATAATGTTTAAAACAACAAAAGCTCAGTATGGGCAAATCAGTCCCATAGTTACACAGTCCTGGGTGAGCCCCATAGGAGAGATTAGTGGACACCTGGCTCCATGAGTTGAGGTGAGAGGGCAGCTCAGAGTCACCAGCCCCGAGAACACAAGGCAGATTCAGCCCTGAGGGCAAACAAGAAACAGAACAGGCTGACAGGAGGCAAAAGCACCAAGCCCTGGGCAATCTGGAAACAGCTGCCTATAAACGCCCAACCCCACCACTAAGACTGGCCACACCGAATGGCCTCCATCCAGTTACAGCTCAGGACCTATAGCCTCTGGCTCAGGGCCTTTCAATAATTACCGAGAAAGAGCGGTGTTTATGAGAACTTACAAAAAGCAGGCAGTCCTTCCATGCCTCCCCACATCTTACAAAGCCAGACCAGGAAAAAGCCACATATTCCAGCCTCCCTCCCCACCCACACTACCCATCAAACCACCACCTCATTTTATCTCTTAGTTGCTACTGTATTATTATAAGCTGGTTTTCCAGTACAAGGCAGGCCATGTATAAATAACTATCTCCATGAGCATGTCCTAGAGACAACCTCCCCCCACCAAAAAAGTCTGCCCTGCACCTCTCTAAGAAACAGATACAACCCTTTAAGAACTTAGCCTCCCAAAAAAGTCTTGATCAATTCAAGGATCTAAGGTAGAAATCAGTTATTCTTCAGATTTTCAAGCTCTCAAAGCATCTCTGCCCTCCTTTAACCTTTTTCCCTATAATGGACTCCTCAAATCCCTATGAGTCTGTTTTCAGTGAGTTTCACTAAGGTACTTGGTGAGTTACAAATATGTCTAGAAAAGAACACGTAGTCTGATAACTAGTTACTGCAAAAATCCAAGAGGGACTTCCCTGTTGGGCCAATGGCTAAGATTCCATACTCCCAATGCAACGGGTCAGCCTTCAGTCCCTAGTCAGTGGATCTTAGTTCCCTGACCAGGGACCGAACCTGCACCCCTGCATTGGAAGCGTGGAGTCTTAACCACTGGATAACCAGGAAGTCCCTAAAAAGTTGTGATTTTTAATGCTCAATCCTGAACATGTCTCACTTTGAAATAAGGGAATAATGTTTAAAACAACAAAAGCTCAGTATGGGCAAATCAGTCCCATAGTTACACAGTCCTGGGTGAGCCCCATAGGAGAGATTAGTGGACACCTGGCTCCATGAGTTGAGGTGAGAGGGCAGCTCAGAGTCACCAGCCCCGAGAACACAAGGCAGATTCAGCCCTGAGGGCAAACAAGAAACAGAACAGGCTGACAGGAGGCAAAAGCACCAAGCCCTGGGCAATCTGGAAACAGCTGCCTATAAACGCCCAACCCCACCACTAAGACTGGCCACACCGAATGGCCTCCATCCAGTTACAGCTCAGGACCTATAGCCTCTGGCTCAGGGCCTTTCAATAATTACCGAGAAAGAGCGGTGTTTATGAGAACTTACAAAAAGCAGGCAGTCCTTCCATGCCTCCCCACATCTTACAAAGCCAGACCAGGAAAAAGCCACATATTCCAGCCTCCCTCCCCACCCACACTACCCATCAAACCACCACCTCATTTTATCTCTTAGTTGCTACTGTATTATTATAAGCTGGTTTTCCAGTACAAGGCAGGCCATGTATAAATAACTATCTCCATGAGCATGTCCTAGAGACAACCTCCCCCCACCAAAAAAGTCTGCCCTGCACCTCTCTAAGAAACAGATACAACCCTTTAAGAACTTAGCCTCCCAAAAAAGTCTTGATCAATTCAAGGATCTAAGGTAGAAATCAGTTATTCTTCAGATTTTCAAGCTCTCAAAGCATCTCTGCCCTCCTTTAACCTTTTTCCCTATAATGGACTCCTCAAATCCCTATGAGTCTGTTTTCAGTGAGTTTCACTAAGGTACTTGGTGAGTTACAAATATGTCTAGAAAAGAACACGTAGTCTGATAACTAGTTACTGCAAAAATCCAAGAGGGACTTCCCTGTTGGGCCAATGGCTAAGATTCCATACTCCCAATGCAAGGGGTCAGCCTTCAGTCCCTAGTCAGAGAACAAAATCCCACATGCTGCAACTAAGACCCTGCACACCCAAATAAAGATTCCTGTTAAAATATTTGTATAGGACTTCCTAATAGCACAGTGGTTAAGAATCAGCCTGTCAGGCTTCCCTAGTGGTCCAGTGGGTAAGGAGTCTTCCTTGCAGTGCAAGGGACACTGGTTCAATCCCTGGCCCAGGAAGATCCCACATGCTGTGGAGCAGCTAGACTCGTGTGTCCAGTTACGAGCCAGCACTCTGGAGCGCATGCACCCAGGGCCAATGCTCTGCAAGAAGAGAAGCCGCTGCAATGGGGGGCCCGCACAGACTAAAAGAATAAAGATGAATGAAAATAAATAAATAAAACAAACAATAAAAGAGGCCAAAATTTAAAAAAGAAAAAGAAAAAAAGAATCAGCCTGTCAACACAGGTGATCCCTGGTCTGGGAAGACTCCACATGCTGTGGAGGAACTAAACCCTGAGTCACAGCTTCTGAAGCCTGCACACTCTTTGGCCCCTGAGCCACAACTATGGAGTCTGTGTGCCACAACTACTAAAAGCCAAGCACCTAGAGCCTGTGCTCCACAGCAAGAAAATGAGAAGCCCTCGCACTGCAATGAACAGTAGCTCCCACTCACTGCAACCAGAGAATCCCCATGCACAGCAATGAAGACGAGATGCAGCTGAAAATAAATAAATAAATTCAAAATTTTTTCTATAAAAGAACACTCGGAATCCTGAAAATTAGTTCCTTCAGAAATCCAAGAGAAGTATGGAGAGTCCTTAAAAAACCAGGAATAGAACTACCATATGACTCAACAATCCCACTACTGGGCATATACCATGAGAAAACTATAATCGAAAGAGATGCATGTACCCCAATGTTCTTTACAGCACTATTTACAGTAGTTAGGACATGGAAATAACCTAGTCCACCGACAAATGAATAAAGAAGTTGTGGTATGTACATTCAATGGAATATTACTCAGTCATAAAAAAGAACACATTTGCGTCAGTCCTAATGAAGTAGATGAACCTAGAGCCTATTACACAGAGTGAAGTAAGTCAGAAAGAGAAAAACAAATATCATATATTCGCACATACATATATAGAAATATGGTACTGATGAGTCTATTTATAGGACAACAAGTGCCTCAGATGGTAAAGAATCTGCCTGCAATGCAGGAGACCAGAGTTCTATCCCTGAGTTGGGAAGATCTCCTAGAGAAGGGAATGGCTACCCATTCCACTATTCTTTTTTTTGGGGGGGGGGCCTTTTATTGGTTTTTTTATTTATTTATTTTCATCCATCATTATTCTTCAGCCTGTGTGGGCCTCCCACAGTGGTAGCCTTTCTCATTGCAGAGCACCGGCTCTGGGCACATGCGCTCCAGAGCGCTGGCTCGTAATTGGACACACTGGTTCAGCCATTCCATGGCATGCGGGATCCTCCTGGGCCAGGGATCAAACTGGTGCCCCTTGCACTGCAAGGAGGACTCTTTATCCACTGAACCACCAGGGGAAACCCCATTCCACTAACCTGCCTGGAGAATCCCATGGACAGAAGAGTCCAAGGGGTCGCAAAGAATCAGACACAACTGAGCGACTAACAACTTTCAGTTTCATAATGGAGATACAGACACACAGAACAGACTTGTGGACAGTCAGGGAAGAAGAAGGTGGGACGAATTGGAGAGAGTAGCACAGAAACATAAATTACCATATGTAAAACAGAGAGTCAGGGGAAATTTGCTGTATGACACAAGGCGCCAATCAGAGGAGTGGGATGGGGTGGAAGGTGGGAGGAGGTTGGAAGATTACGACATATGTAGAAACAGAGTATCTATAAAAGAACACTGAATCCTGAAAATTAGTTCCTTCAGAAATCCAAGAGAAGTATGGAGAGTCCTTAAAAAACCAGGAATAGAACTACCATATGACTCAACAATCCCACTACTGGGCATATACCATGAGAAAACTATAATCGAAAGAGATGCATGTACCCCAATGTTCTTTACAGCACTATTTACAGTAGTTAGGACATGGAAATAACCTAGTCCACCGACAAATGAATAAAGAAGTTGTGGTATGTACATTCAATGGAATATTACTCAGTCATAAAAAAGAACACATTTGCGTCAGTCCTAATGAAGTAGATGAACCTAGAGCCTATTACACAGAGTGAAGTAAGTCAGAAAGAGAAAACAAATATCATATATTCGCACATACATATATAGAAATATGGTACTGATGAGTCTATTTATAGGACAACAAGTGCCTCAGATGGTAAAGAATCTGCCTGCAATGCAGGAGACCAGAGTTCTATCCCTGAGTTGGGAAGATCTCCTAGAGAAGGGAATGGCTACCCATTCCACTATTCTTTTTTTTGGGGGGGGGGCCTTTTATTGGTTTTTTTATTTATTTATTTTCATCCATCATTATTCTTCAGCCTGTGTGGGCCTCCCACAGTGGTAGCCTTTCTCATTGCAGAGCACCGGCTCTGGGCACATGCGCTCCAGAGCGCTGGCTCGTAATTGGACACACTGGTTCAGCCATTCCATGGCATGCGGGATCCTCCTGGGCCAGGGATCAAACTGGTGCCCCTTGCACTGCAAGGAGGACTCTTTATCCACTGGACCACCAGGGAAGCCCCATTCCACTAACCTGCCTGGAGAATCCCATGGACAGAAGAGTCCAAGGGGTCGCAAAGAATCAGACACAACTGAGCGACTAACAACTTTCAGTTTCATAATGGAGATACAGACACACAGAACAGACTTGTGGACAGTCAGGGAAGAAGAAGGTGGGACGAATTGGAGAGAGTAGCACAGAAACATAAATTACCATATGTAAAACAGAGAGTCAGGGGAAATTTGCTGTATGACACAAGGCGCTCCAATCAGAGGAGTGGGATGGGGTGGAAGGTGGGAGGGAGGTTGAAAAAAAAGGGGACATATCTGTATCTATGGCTGAACTGTGATGATGTATGGAAGAAATGAACACAATATTGTAAAGCAATTATCCTCCAATTACGAAAAAAAAAAAAAAGAAGAGGAACGTTTTAAATAAAAAGTCCACGAGAAGGGAAAGAACCAAGACCTTTGAACCAGCAACACCACTTGCCAGCCATGCAAACAAGCCACCTTGGAAATGGACCCTCCAGCTTTGGTCTAGCTTTCAGATTATTGCAGTCCAACCAGTGTACTGACCGAAACTTCATGGAAGATCACAGGCCAGACTGCCCAGCTAAGCCGCTCCCCAAACCTGACGCCCTGAAACTATGTGATAATAATATATGTTTAAATCAAGGATCTCCCTGTTCTTCATGCCGAGATCCAGGGCCTAGTTCCCCAGCAGGCAGCAGAGTACAGAGATCAAAGGCAAATACGAGGGCTTCCCTAGTGGTCCAGTGGGTAAGGACACCGCCTTGCAGTGCAAGGGACGCCGGTTCGATCCTTGGCCTGGGAAGATCCCACGTGCCGTGGAGCGGCTGAATCAATGTGTCCAAACACCGAGCCGGAGCTCTGGAGCACATGCGCCCAGAGCTCTGGAGCACATGTGCCCAGAGCTGGTGCTCTGCAACAACAGAGGCCACTGTGATGGGAGGCCCACCTGGGCCAAAGAACAAAGATGGATGCAAATAGATAAATGAAAGACCAACAGAAGTTGCCTGCCCGCCCCCTTCCCTGACCACCCCACCCTTTCCCAACACCCCCAAAATAATTTTTAATTTAAAAATCAAACTGGTGCCCCTTGCACTGCAAGGAGGACTCTTTATCCACTGGACCACCAGGAAGCCCCATTCCACTAACCTGCCTGGAGAATCCCATGGACAGAAGAGTCCAAGGGGTCGCAAAGAATCAGACACAACTGAGCGACTAACAACTTTCAGTTTCATAATGGAGATACAGACACACAGAACAGACTTGTGGACAGTCAGGGAAGAAGAAGGTGGGACGAATTGGAGAGAGTAGCACAGAAACATAAATTACCATATGTAAAACAGAGAGTCAGGGGAAATTTGCTGTATGACACAAGGCGCTCCAATCAGAGGAGTGGGATGGGGTGGAAGGTGGGAGGGAGGTTGAAAAAAAAGGGGACATATCTGTATCTATGGCTGAACTGTGATGATGTATGGAAGAAATGAACACAATATTGTAAAGCAATTATCCTCCAATTACGAAAAAAAAAAAAAAGAAGAGGAACGTTTTAAATAAAAAGTCCACGAGAAGGGAAAGAACCAAGACCTTTGAACCAGCAACACCACTTGCCAGCCATGCAAACAAGCCACCTTGGAAATGGACCCTCCAGCTTTGGTCTAGCTTTCAGATTATTGCAGTCCAACCAGTGTACTGACCGAAACTTCATGGAAGATCACAGGCCAGACTGCCCAGCTAAGCCGCTCCCCAAACCTGACGCCCTGAAACTATGTGATAATAATATATGTTTAAATCAAGGATCTCCCTGTTCTTCATGCCGAGATCCAGGGCCTAGTTCCCCAGCAGGCAGCAGAGTACAGAGATCAAAGGCAAATACGAGGGCTTCCCTAGTGGTCCAGTGGGTAAGGACACCGCCTTGCAGTGCAAGGGACGCCGGTTCGATCCTTGGCCTGGGAAGATCCCACGTGCCGTGGAGCGGCTGAATCAATGTGTCCAAACACCGAGCCGGAGCTCTGGAGCACATGCGCCCAGAGCTCTGGAGCACATGTGCCCAGAGCTGGTGCTCTGCAACAACAGAGGCCACTGTGATGGGAGGCCCACCTGGGCCAAAGAACAAAGATGGATGCAAATAGATAAATGAAAGACCAACAGAAGTTGCCTGCCCGCCCCCTTCCCTGACCACCCCACCCTTTCCCAACACCCCCCAAAATAATTTTTTTTTAATTTAAAAAAAACTAAAAAAAAAAAAAGGGAAATACGAGTCAGGAAGACTCTATTCAAACCTCGGATCTGCACAAATTACTTTGTTCAGAGTACACATATTAAGAATTAAACAGTACCTAGGAAGTTCTTGGTAAGCTGTCATTTTTTATTATCTCCCTGTTATGCTGTTGTTTTAATAATTTTTAATTTAAAAGAAAAAAATCTTTCTTTTTTTGGTCATGTCATGCAGCACATGGGATCTTAGTTCCCTGATCAGGGATCAACCTGAGCCCTCTGCACTAGAAGTGTGGAGTCTTAACCATGGGACTGACAAGGAAGTCCCTATTATCTCCCTGCTGATGCTCCTGTTTTTAGGCTGAAGAGTCCCAATTTCTCTTGATCTAACTCATTCATTGTCTATTCACTCTTCTGACCTTTCCAAAGCCTTTCTTTGGGCTTCAGCAAGAGTCAACAAAAATTTTCCAAACTCAGTCACATACCTATCACAGGGACAAGTGATCCTCCTGTCTTGTTTCTAGGACACTTCCTAAAGATGCCCTGTATGACACTATCAGAAATGTGCTAGGATGAGCATTCGAGGAGGTTTCCTCAATTCCCTTCTTGGTATCTCATTTTACAGAGTGTAGGCACCTTCTCCCCTCCTTCCTGGAGGGATGATAATGTTTGACAGGAAGTCAGAGGAACCCAGTTTCTTGCTGCTAATTTCCACCTCCTGACAGCCACCCTGCTGTGATCCTCTGACAAAGCCAGGGACACAGACTGCATTTTCCTTCCCTTTGACTCATCTTAAGGCTCCAACTCAGCTTACTTGCTCATCACGTCCAGCAGAGTCATGTAGGTTCATATACAACTCTTGGAGAAACATTTAACCTTCAAAAAGAAACACTGACAGGCTCCCACCGTATGGTCGGCGACATCAGCTAGTGCTCGCTCTACTCTCTAACGGAGCGACAGCGGACTACAAGAGACTGAGCTGCATCTGCCTCTTTTCCCAACAGACTCCCATTCAACTTTCACTCACTCACACACACAAAGCCGAGAAAATTTTATTAATCCTTTTTAAAAAAAAAAAAAAAAGCTAATATAAAATTATAGGAAACAAAAGGCACCTGAACTTTAGTAAAACACCGCTGGAAAAATCCGCAGCAGAGGCGGTGGCGGCAGGAGAAGAGATTTAATTTAGCTGACTTTCTGTGGCTGTTGGTTGTTCGCTCGTCTCAAGGTGATGGAAGCTGCACGTTGTTTCGAAGGGACCGAGAAACTGCCGGAGGTTTGGTTCTCCAGGCAGCAACCCGACGCAAACCAAGGATCTGGGGATCTTCGCACCATCCCAAGACCACAGATTCTTTATTATAAAATAAGAAACTTTCCTGGTGGTATTGTGGATAAGAATCTGCCTGCCAAAGGAGGGGACACGTGTTTGATCCCTGGTCTGGGAAGATCCCACATACCTCAGAGCAATGAAGCCCATGTGCCACAGCTACTGAAGCCTGTGCTCTAGAGCCCGCATGCTGCAACTACTAAAGCTGGTGCACCTAGAGCCCGTGCTCGGCAACAAGAGAAGCCACCCAAATCCGAGTGGGACATACTTTTGAAGGATGTGCAATGTTCAGCCATGAGTGTAACAGAACCTGACAAGCAGTGCTGGGATGAGCATTCGAGGAGGTTTCCTCAATTCCCTTCTTGGTATCTCATTTTACAGAGTGTAGGCACCTTCTCCCCTCCTTCCTGGAGGGATGATAATGTTTGACAGGAAGTCAGAGGAACCCAGTTTCTTGCTGCTAATTTCCACCTCCTGACAGCCACCCTGCTGTGATCCTCTGACAAAGCCAGGGACACAGACTGCATTTTCCTTCCCTTTGACTCATCTTAAGGCTCCAACTCAGCTTACTTGCTCATCACGTCCAGCAGAGTCATGTAGGTTCATATACAACTCTTGGAGAAACATTTAACCTTCAAAAAGAAACACTGACAGGCTCCCACCGTATGGTCGGCGACATCAGCTAGTGCTCGCTCTACTCTCTAACGGAGCGACAGCGGACTACAAGAGACTGAGCTGCATCTGCCTCTTTTCCCAACAGACTCCCATTCAACTTTCACTCACTCACACACACAAAGCCGAGAAAATTTTATTAATCCTTTTTAAAAAAAAAAAAAAAAAAAAAGCTAATATAAAATTATAGGAAACAAAAGGCACCTGAACTTTAGTAAAACACCGCTGGAAAAATCCGCAGCAGAGGCGGTGGCGGCAGGAGAAGAGATTTAATTTAGCTGACTTTCTGTGGCTGTTGGTTGTTCGCTCGTCTCAAGGTGATGGAAGCTGCACGTTGTTTCGAAGGGACCGAGAAACTGCCGGAGGTTTGGTTCTCCAGGCAGCAACCCGACGCAAACCAAGGATCTGGGGATCTTCGCACCATCCCAAGACCACAGATTCTTTATTATAAAATAAGAAACTTTCCTGGTGGTATTGTGGATAAGAATCTGCCTGCCAAAGGAGGGGACACGTGTTTGATCCCTGGTCTGGGAAGATCCCACATACCTCAGAGCAATGAAGCCCATGTGCCACAGCTACTGAAGCCTGTGCTCTAGAGCCCGCATGCTGCAACTACTAAAGCTGGTGCACCTAGAGCCCGTGCTCGGCAACAAGAGAAGCCACCCAAATCCGAGTGGGACATACTTTTGAAGGATGTGCAATGTTCAGCCATGAGTGTAACAGAACCTGACAAGCAGGAAGCTTATGTACTCAGTGAGAGCAGCATGTTTGTCTCCAAGAGATGTTTCATTTTGAAGACACGCAGTACCACCCTCTTGCTGAAAGCACTGGTTCCTCTGTTAAAACCTGCTAGGGAGTACAGTGGGTTTGACTCAATTCAAAGCTTCTTTTATTCTCGTAAGAATTTCATGAAGCCTTCCCACCAAGGGTACCCACACCGGAATTTCCAGGAAGAAATACGAGTTTCTTAATGCAATTTTCCCAAATGGAGCCGCATATCGTATGGAACTCGTGAATTCTGACTGGTGGTACTTGTATACTTTGCATTTCCCAGAGAGTCGGATAATCAATCAGCCAGATCAAACCCTGGAAATTCTGATGAGTGAGCTTGACCCAGCAGTTATGGACTAGTTCTACATGAAAGATGGTGTTATTGTGAAGGATGTCACTCGTGAGAGTGGAATTCATGAGCTGATACCAAGTTCTGTCACTGATGCCACAGTGTTCAATCCTTGTGGGTATTCAATGAATGGGATGAAATCAGATGGAACTTATTGGGCTATTCACATCACTCCAGAACCAGAATTTTCTTATGTTAGCTTTGAAATAAACTTAAGTCAGACCTCCGATGATGACCTGATCAGGAAAGTTGTGGAAGTCTTTAAGCCAGGAAAATTTGTGATCACCCTGTTTGTAAATCAGAATTCTAAATGTCAAACAGTGCTTTCTTCGCCCCACAAGGTCGAAGGTTTTAAATGTCCTGATTGCCAGAGCGCTTTGTTCAATGATTACAATTTTGTTTTAACCAGTTTTGCTAAGAAGCAACAACAGCAGCAGAGTTGATCAAGAAACATGAAGAAAAAAACGCAAAAACGCAAAAACAGAAAACATAGAAGGTGGTGGCTGCTTTTTAGATATTGATACCAGGGGCCATGCTTTCCAAAACCACCACCTCGTAGTTGCAGAAAGCCCTAGATGCAACGATAGTGTAATAATTTTGAATTGTATGCATTATTTTAACAAGGAGTTAGATATCTTGCATGAATGCTCTCTTCTGTGTTTAGGTATCCTATGCCACTCTTGCTGCGAAACTGAAGTGCATGTGGAAAAAACCTTTTACTATATGAAACTTTACAACACTTGTGAAAGCAATTCGATCTGGTTTATGCACAGTGTAATATTTCTCCAGGTGTCATCCAAAATTCCCCACAGACAAGGCTTTTGTCCTCATTAGGTGTTGGCCTCAGCCTAGTCATTTGGGACTGTTCTATTAACTGCTGCCAGGGTTTTACATCCAGTTCCCTCCACTTTCTAGTACATATTCTCTACTAATGTTATTGAAACCAATTTCTACTTTATACAGATGTTTTTGCAACAACAATCAAAAAGTTTTTCTTTGAGTCGAGTCCTCTAAGAAAATGATTGGAGTTACTTATTCTATGTTTGTTTGTTGGGTTTTTTTGCCACTTCTATTAATCTTTCATCTTTGTTCTTTTGGCTTGTGTGGGCCTCCCATCACAGTGACCTCTTTTGCTGCAGAGCACCGGCTCTGGGTGCACGCGCTCCAGAGCTCTGGCTCAGTAACTGGACACATTGGTCCAGCCACTCCGCGGCAGGTGGGATCTTCCCAGGCCAGGAATCGAACCGGCGCTCTTTGCACTGCAATGCAGTGTCCTTACCCACTGCATCTGGGACCACCAGGGAAGCCCCTGTATTTATATTTTAACACTGCTTCTTATATTTGTATTACTTTGATTCCTTACTTACCAAGGTATCTCCTCTCCCAAACATATGTTTGTAAATCAGAATTCTAAATGTCAAACAGTGTTCTTCCCCACAAGGTCGAAGGTTTTAAATGTCCTGATTGCCAGAGCGCTTTGTTCAATGATTACAATTTTGTTTTAACCAGTTTTGCTAAGAAGCAACAACAGCAGCAGAGTTGATCAAGAAACATGAAGAAAAAAACGCAAAAACGCAAAAACAGAAAACATAGAAGGTGGTGGCTGCTTTTTAGATATTGATACCAGGGGCCATGCTTTCCAAAACCACCACCTCGTAGTTGCAGAAAGCCCTAGATGCAACGATAGTGTAATAATTTTGAATTGTATGCATTATTTTAACAAGGAGTTAGATATCTTGCATGAATGCTCTCTTCTGTGTTTAGGTATCCTATGCCACTCTTGCTGCGAAACTGAAGTGCATGTGGAAAAAACCTTTTACTATATGAAACTTTACAACACTTGTGAAAGCAATTCGATCTGGTTTATGCACAGTGTAATATTTCTCCAGGTGTCATCCAAAATTCCCCACAGACAAGGCTTTTGTCCTCATTAGGTGTTGGCCTCAGCCTAGTCATTTGGGACTGTTCTATTAACTGCTGCCAGGGTTTTACATCCAGTTCCCTCCACTTTCTAGTACATATTCTCTACTAATGTTATTGAAACCAATTTCTACTTTATACAGATGTTTTTGCAACAACAATCAAAAGTTTTTCTTAGAGTCGAGTCCTCTAAGAAAATGATTGGAGTTACTTATTCTATGTTTGTTTGTTGGGTTTTTTTGCCACTTCTATTAATCTTTCATCTTTGTTCTTTTGGCTTGTGTGGGCCTCCCATCACAGTGACCTCTTTTGCTGCAGAGCACCGGCTCTGGGTGCATGCGCTCCAGAGCTCTGGCTCAGTAACTGGACACATTGGTCCAGCCACTCCGCGGCAGGTGGGATCTTCCCAGGCCAGGAATCGAACCGGCGCTCTTTGCACTGCAATGCAGTGTCCTTACCCACTGCATCTGGGACCACCAGGGAAGCCCCTGTATTTATATTTTAACACTGCTTCTTATATTTGTATTACTTTGATTCCTTACTTACCAAGGTATCTCCTCTCCCAAACATACCCCCTCAATAAAGCAATACACTGTTATACCGTGGGTTTTATACTACTCTTATACCCCAGAGGGGGAAGGAGGGGATGGACCCTGGGCTTAATTTTCTTTTACGATCAAAGGAGTTTGGGATTTCTTCATTAGCATGGAACTCTTGGAATAAGCTAGTGTTGATTAGCAAAGAAGACAGATTGATACTAGGGAATATTGGCAGGACTGTATGGAAACTGTATGCCATTTGATGTCCCCCATTAAATGAGATGAGCTTCTCATAAGTATCATGCCTTTATTTATTAACTTGCCAAGTAGTATAAAAGGATTTTATCATTTTATTAGCGAGGGGATTTAAGATAAAGGGTGTCTTGGATTCAACAAGTCAGCTCAGATGATTCGCCTTAACTTTTACTTTCTGTCATGTTCTGTGACTTTGTGATACCTATAATGGCATGACTTTAATGGTTCCCCTTATTTGTATTTATTTCATAAAGTGATGAATGAGAACTGTTCAGACACACTCAGTGAAGCAAAGTGTTATCCACAAAACAAAACAGAAAATTCAAAAATGGTCAGTGGGAAATGACTTAAAATATAGGCATCTTTCACCTGGATTTGCTAACATGGACATTTAAGCAGTTGATAAAAGAGCAAAACTGACTCAATTTTGTATTCTTAATCTCAATTTTTGATTCTTTCTGGATTAATGCAGTGATGTTTTTGTTCCTTCCGTATTTATAAAGGAAACACTTTTTTTTAGTATTTCCAAGCATAAAATCTACTTGGTTTGAAAATCAAGTGGTTGGAACACTTCTGACTTTTTATTTTAAGCACGTTGTTGATTCAAAGCTTCAATGAAGAAGCTTTCAGTCAATGGATCAGTCTGATTTTCTGTAATTAGTGCACAGTACCTAACGTTTTGGTGCTACTATGAGGACCAATACTCATGGTAGATTTTGTTCTTGAACAGTGTCCCAGTAGATTTGATGACATTTATTGGCTTGAGGTCTGACCTACCCACCCACCCACCAACAGATTTAAAAGATTTCTATTTCATGCTGAGGAACTGCACAAATTTTGTTCCCTGAACAGTGTTTTTTCCAAAAAGTACTGCATCTGGGACCACCAGGGAAGCCCCTGTATTTATATTTTAACACTGCTTCTTATATTTGTATTACTTTGATTCCTTACTTACCAAGGTATCTCCTCTCCCAAACATACCCCCTCAATAAAGCAATACACTGTTATACCGTGGGTTTTATACTACTCTTATACCCCAGAGGGGGAAGGAGGGGATGGACCCTGGGCTTAATTTTCTTTACGATCAAAGGAGTTTGGGATTTCTTCATTAGCATGGAACTCTTGGAATAAGCTAGTGTTGATTAGCAAAGAAGACAGATTGATACTAGGGAATATTGGCAGGACTGTATGGAAACTGTATGCCATTTGATGTCCCCCATTAAATGAGATGAGCTTCTCATAAGTATCATGCCTTTATTTATTAACTTGCCAAGTAGTATAAAAGGATTTTATCATTTTATTAGCGAGGGGATTTAAGATAAAGGGTGTCTTGGATTCAACAAGTCAGCTCAGATGATTCGCCTTAACTTTTACTTTCTGTCATGTTCTGTGACTTTGTGATACCTATAATGGCATGACTTTAATGGTTCCCCTTATTTGTATTTATTTCATAAAGTGATGAATGAGAACTGTTCAGACACACTCAGTGAAGCAAAGTGTTATCCACAAAACAAAACAGAAAATTCAAAAATGGTCAGTGGGAAATGACTTAAAATATAGGCATCTTTCACCTGGATTTGCTAACATGGACATTTAAGCAGTTGATAAAAGAGCAAAACTGACTCAATTTTGTATTCTTAATCTCAATTTTTGATTCTTTCTGGATTAATGCAGTGATGTTTTTGTTCCTTCCGTATTTATAAAGGAAACACTTTTTTTTAGTATTTCCAAGCATAAAATCTACTTGGTTTGAAAATCAAGTGGTTGGAACACTTCTGACTTTTTATTTTAAGCACGTTGTTGATTCAAAGCTTCAATGAAGAAGCTTTCAGTCAATGGATCAGTCTGATTTTCTGTAATTAGTGCACAGTACCTAACGTTTTGGTGCTACTATGAGGACCAATACTCATGGTAGATTTTGTTCTTGAACAGTGTCCCAGTAGATTTGATGACATTTATTGGCTTGAGGTCTGACCTACCCACCCACCCACCAACAGATTTAAAAGATTTCTATTTCATGCTGAGGAACTGCACAAATTTTGTATGGAACAAAGCCTAGAAAAAAATGAAAAACAGACTGAATAGTAATCTAAATTAATCCTAGTATGTATGAGAGAGGAGGGAAACTTTTGGTGCCATAATTTCTCTCTTCATGGTGTTGAACTTTAAATCATTTGAAATGTATTTCTGTATCCACAATTTAAGCTTCAATAAAGGTTTGCTAAATTCAAAAACAAAAACAAAAAAAAAGAGACAGTGACAGAGGAGGTTTTTCCTTTTAAACTAAGCATTTAGGAACACAGCCCTTGGCCTTCTCTGGTGGTCCAGTGGTTAAGAGTCTGCTTTGCAGTGCAGGGGACATCAGTTCGATTCTTGGTCCAGGAAGATCCCACATACCTCAGGGTACCTAGGCCTGTGCACCATGGCTACAGCTGCTGTTTTGGGCTGCTGTGATCTGCAGCCCAAAACCCACGACTACTGAGCCCACATGCAGCAACTACTGAAACCTGTGTTTCCTAGAGCCTGTGCTCTGCAACAAGAAAGGCCACCACAATGAGACGCCGACACACCACAACTAGAGAGTAGTCCCCTTTCACTACAACTAGCAAAAGCCCTCACATAGCAACAAAGACCCAATGCAGCCAAAAATAAATAAATACATATATTTAAAAAAAGAAGAAGAGCATAATCCTCTACTGCTCTATTTACTAAACCTATGGCTGTTACTGTCACAACCAAATGATCAAACTGAGCATTACTAAGAGTTAGACAACCCAGAACCCACGTGCTTCCTGATGCGTTACAGTATGAAGTACACAAGACCACTTTTAAAGTCTTTTTACAGGATTTCCCTTGTGGTCCAGTGGTTAAAAATCCGTCTGCCAACGCAGGGGACACAGGTAGACATGGATTCAGTCCCTGGTCTGGCAAGATCCCACATGCCAAGGGGCAACTAGAGAAAAGTCCTTGTGCTGTGATGAAGACCCAACGCAGCCAAAGAATAAATAAATAAATAAAGTCTTCTTACTTCTTACAAAAGCATTTAACCTGAATCCAGTCAAGCTGCTAACCCTCCTTCCCAGATTACATGAAATAAGACAACAGAGGCACAAATTCAGTGATATAGCAAGGAAGCAATCAGATAACCCAGGGTACGGAACACTATAGGGCAACTATCCCAGACTCCTTGAAAAGCCTGGGATTATACATATCTGTAAACAACAAAACTCTGTAAAAATAAAAAAAAAAAAAAAAAAAAAAAAACCAAAGAACTGAAACACTTAAAAGGGGAAGCAGGACAGGCAGGAAGAAGATCTTTTTTTTTTTAAAGGAGAGTCACTTGTTCCCATTCCCTCTCCCCACTTTTATTTTTATTTTGGCCTCTTTTATTGATTCTCTATCCATTTATTTTCATCCATCCCTATTCTTTGGCCTGTGTGGGCCTGCCATCACAGTGGCCTCTCTCGCTGCAGAGCTCTGGCTCTGTGCACATGCGCTCCAGAGCGCTGGCTCGCAGCTGGACACACCGGTCCAGCCACTCTGCAGCACTTGGGGTCCTCCCAGGCCAAGGTTGAACTGGTGCCCCCTGTACTGCAAGGCGGACCCACTGGATCACCAGGGAAGCCCCAGAAAGAAGACTTATTTAGAGTTAAAGGAACATACCTGCCAAATGTCTTGTGAGAATTTTGACTAAATATTAATTTGAAAACTATATACTTGGGACAACTGAAGCAATTCACATCCAGGCTGGATACTGAATGATGCTGGAAGTTACCATTGATTTTCTGAGGTTTGGTAATGCCACCACGGCTGTATTTAGGAATGGTCTCGTTTTTGGGAAATCCAAGAATAGATTATGATGATATCTGCACTTATTCTTAAATAGTTTTGTAGGAGAACAGAAGTTTTCTGGAGTGAAGTGTTATGGTAACTGCAGTTTACCTTCAAATGGTTCAGGGAGGAGGAAAAAATAATGCACACACTCACAGGCTCACATATATAGGTGAAACAAATGCAGCAAAATCTTAACAAGTGTTGATTCTCAGTGGAGGGCGTTTAAGTGTTCATTGTGTTATTCTTTCAGTTCTTTTGCATGCTGAAAAACTGCATGTTAAAAAGTCTTCTTACTTCTTACAAAAGCATTTAACCTGAATCCAGTCAAGCTGCTAACCCTCCTTCCCAGATTACATGAAATAAGACAACAGAGGCACAAATTCAGTGATATAGCAAGGAAGCAATCAGATAACCCAGGGTACGGAACACTATAGGGCAACTATCCCAGACTCCTTGAAAAGCCTGGGATTATACATATCTGTAAACAACAAAACTCTGTAAAAATAAAAAAAAAAAAAAAAAAAAAAAAAACCAAAGAACTGAAACACTTAAAAGGGGAAGCAGGACAGGCAGGAAGAAGATCTTTTTTTTTTTAAAGGAGAGTCACTTGTTCCCATTCCCTCTCCCCACTTTTATTTTTATTTTGGCCTCTTTTATTGATTCTCTATCCATTTATTTTCATCCATCCCTATTCTTTGGCCTGTGTGGGCCTGCCATCACAGTGGCCTCTCTCGCTGCAGAGCTCTGGCTCTGTGCACATGCGCTCCAGAGCGCTGGCTCGCAGCTGGACACACCGGTCCAGCCACTCTGCAGCACTTGGGGTCCTCCCAGGCCAAGGTTGAACTGGTGCCCCCTGTACTGCAAGGCGGACCCACTGGATCACCAGGGAAGCCCCAGAAAGAAGACTTATTTAGAGTTAAAGGAACATACCTGCCAAATGTCTTGTGAGAATTTTGACTAAATATTAATTTGAAAACTATATACTTGGGACAACTGAAGCAATTCACATCCAGGCTGGATACTGAATGATGCTGGAAGTTACCATTGATTTTCTGAGGTTTGGTAATGCCACCACGGCTGTATTTAGGAATGGTCTCGTTTTTGGGAAATCCAAGAATAGATTATGATGATATCTGCACTTATTCTTAAATAGTTTTGTAGGAGAACAGAAGTTTTCTGGAGTGAAGTGTTATGGTAACTGCAGTTTACCTTCAAATGGTTCAGGGAGGAGGAAAAAATAATGCACACACTCACAGGCTCACATATATAGGTGAAACAAATGCAGCAAAATCTTAACAAGTGTTGATTCTCAGTGGAGGGCGTTTAAGTGTTCATTGTGTTATTCTTTCAGTTCTTTTGCATGCTGAAAAACTGCATGTTAAAAAGTTGGGAAATAATTTTTTTAAGTTGGCAAGGCTATTATAAAATTAAACCTCTGAGAACAGAACACTCCATTATTTTCTTTAAAAAAAAAAAAAAAGCACCTGAGCCAGGGGAGCCCTACAATGCATAATGGGACTAAAGAAACCATTAGCGAACTGAGTGACAGACTCGCATATACAGGGGAGGCTGAAAGGAGTAAATGTGGCTGGAAAACGCACACTGGAATCTGAGCTATAAATAGCAGCCATAGTCACCTTGCCTCTGGGGCCCTCAGGTTTCACTCTAGCCATCCTGTGGACTCCACAAAGGGTCTTTCTCTTGCACCAGGTCTTCCCTGGCCTTTTCAGATGCTGCTTGAAACTCAAGAAGCCGATGAAAACATGGATGTTGTAAGTCAAGTTCCAAAACTGGAACCAGTTTCGGTGTCAGAGGTTGTGGAGATTCACCAATCTCCCACAACCTCATCCGGCTCCTGCTCCTCTCTGGTTGTGCAAAACCTGAATCAGATCAAGCCTCAAGATCTAGTTTTTTTTTTAATTTTGGCCTCTTTTATTGTGTTTCTATTTATGTATTTTCATCCATCTTTATTCTTTGGCCTGTGTGGGCCTCCCATTGCAGTGGCCTCTCTTGTTGCAGAGCACCGGCTCTGGGCGCACGACTCCAGAGCGCCGGCTTGCAACTGGACACACGGGTCCAGCCGCTCCACGGCACATGGGATCCTCCCAGGTCAGGGATTGTACCGGTGCCCCTTGCACTGCAAGGCAGATTCTTTACCCACTGGACCACCAGGGAAGCCCCCAAGATCTAGTTTTTGATAGGTATGAGGTTAAAAGAAATACAGAAGGACAGAGGGAAGATGTTAAAACACACTTCAGGGACACAAAGAGTAAAATCCAAAACATGGGAAACTACAGAACAAACTGTCCGGTTGCTTCAACAGTGAATTGTAAGGGGTAAAAGAGGAAGGAGAATGTATTGACTAAGCACTTAAAAGAAATGCCACAATGCTGTGTGGACCTTGATGCAAACAAACCAACGGTAGGGAAGATATTTTCGAAAACAACTGTCTTCAAAATGTAAAACTCTTTGAACAGTTGATGAGATTAAATAATTACCACAAAGTTTCTCAGGTATGAAAGCTGGCATCATAGTTATGGTTTTTAAGAGCTCTTATCTATAAGAACATCCCGAGGGTCCCTTGGATAGCAAGGAGATCAAAGCAGTCCATCTTAAAGGAAATCAACCCTGACTACTCACTGGAAGGACTGATGCTGAAGCTCCAGCATTTTGGTCATCTGATGTGAACAGCCAACTCATTTGGAAAAGTCCCTGATGCTGAGAAAGATGAGGGAAGAAGAAAGAGAGGGCCTCAGGGGATGAGGTAGTTGGATGCCATCACTGACACAATGGACATGAACTTGGGCAAACTTTAGGCGACGGTGAGGGAGACCTGGTGCGCTGCAGTCCATGAGGCTGCAAAGAGCTGGACACAACCAGGCGACTGAACACACACATCTCTAAGAGACACATACTGAAATATCTGTAACAGAGATATGTCTGAGATTTATGTAAAAATAACCTGGCACAGGAAGGAGAAGGGTGGGAATGGCCATCGTGGCTGACTGTGGAGTTGAGTATTTATTGTGGATGGTTTAAATTTTTCATAATACTTTTTTTTTTTAAGCCAGCATACCTAAAGAACAAACACTGACTATAAACTGAAAAAGCTTACATGGATTCAACATTCCATACACATTTTGAAAAACGAAAAGGCAGAAAATCCACGATCAAGCTGCTTAAGGGGTAGCTCTGACTCTTATTTTGAGAGACTTGCAAAGTCTCAGATTTGCAAGTGGCTTCAGGTTAGTAATTTCCTATTGGGAAGAGTTGTTACGTGCAATGAGGATGAGTAATATTTTTCTAAGAGTTACTTTTTCCCTTTCCTGACTTGGACTTTTTAATACGTTTTTGGCATATGGTACCAATAAGGATAGATAAATAGGGCATGGAAGCTGCCTTCCTCATTCCAACAGAAGAAATAAAAAACTACATACACTGCCAAACTGTGCCCCTGTAATGCAGTTCAGAAAACCCACCTGAACAGTTTCACTGCTGTGTAGGAAAGGACTTTCCACTTTAGAATCATCCTCTGTTATGACGGTCCCTCCCTGCTCTCACATCCCTCAAAATGCATGTGTACATACACGCTTCTATATTTTAAGAGGAAAAATACATTCTTCCCTTTTTCTTCCTAACTCGGAATACAGATGGAAAGATTGGACCTGGAAATTTGAGAAAAAAATGAACAGGACACAAAGTAGGATACTTTTAGGGAGGACCAAGTCCTCTCGAGCCAAGAGCCTCAGAAGAAGCCTGATGAAGATGTTACTGACTTGGCCTTAACAGAGCTGATCAGTGGAGTAAACAAACCTCCTCCTTCCTGCCTTCTTCTTCCTTCAATCCCATAGGTCCATCAAAAGAAAGTGAAAAAATAAGCAGGGCATTCATTAACAGGTTGGATGCCATCACTGACACAATGGACATGAACTTGGGCAAACTTTAGGCGACGGTGAGGGAGACCTGGTGCGCTGCAGTCCATGAGGCTGCAAAGAGCTGGACACAACCAGGCGACTGAACACACACATCTCTAAGAGACACATACTGAAATATCTGTAACAGAGATATGTCTGAGATTTATGTAAAAATAACCTGGCACAGGAAGGAGAAGGGTGGGAATGGCCATCGTGGCTGACTGTGGAGTTGAGTATTTATTGTGGATGGTTTAAATTTTCATAATACTTTTTTTTTTTAAGCCAGCATACCTAAAGAACAAACACTGACTATAAACTGAAAAAGCTTACATGGATTCAACATTCCATACACATTTTGAAAAACGAAAAGGCAGAAAATCCACGATCAAGCTGCTTAAGGGGTAGCTCTGACTCTTATTTTGAGAGACTTGCAAAGTCTCAGATTTGCAAGTGGCTTCAGGTTAGTAATTTCCTATTGGGAAGAGTTGTTACGTGCAATGAGGATGAGTAATATTTTTCTAAGAGTTACTTTTTCCCTTTCCTGACTTGGACTTTTTAATACGTTTTTGGCATATGGTACCAATAAGGATAGATAAATAGGGCATGGAAGCTGCCTTCCTCATTCCAACAGAAGAAATAAAAAACTACATACACTGCCAAACTGTGCCCCTGTAATGCAGTTCAGAAAACCCACCTGAACAGTTTCACTGCTGTGTAGGAAAGGACTTTCCACTTTAGAATCATCCTCTGTTATGACGGTCCCTCCCTGCTCTCACATCCCTCAAAATGCATGTGTACATACACGCTTCTATATTTTAAGAGGAAAAATACATTCTTCCCTTTTTCTTCCTAACTCGGAATACAGATGGAAAGATTGGACCTGGAAATTTGAGAAAAAAATGAACAGGACACAAAGTAGGATACTTTTAGGGAGGACCAAGTCCTCTCGAGCCAAGAGCCTCAGAAGAAGCCTGATGAAGATGTTACTGACTTGGCCTTAACAGAGCTGATCAGTGGAGTAAACAAACCTCCTCCTTCCTGCCTTCTTCTTCCTTCAATCCCATAGGTCCATCAAAAGAAAGTGAAAATAAGCAGGGCATTCATTAACAGGTCAGTGTTCATTTGACACATAGCTGTGAAACACTGCTGCACAGAGAAAACGGAACTTCAGGAAATTCCAGAAGGGCAGAAAGTAAACAGACTCTCTTCCCTTGCCTGGTTCCCTGTTAACTCAGACAAACAGAGGCTGGAGGCTACCTCAGGTTTCAAGAGAACACCCTTTCACGTCCCCTGTTCCCTGTGAGGCAAAGGAAGCCAGGGGCTTCCAGGATTTACTGTTAACGATGTCTCCTTGGCTTCCAACCTTAGCCAGAGCCTAACAAGAAAAAGCCTTTTCTACCAACCTAGAAGCAGGTCGTAAACACTGGAATTCTTGTTGGGGTACCAATGTTGATTCTGCTTCAACCCACCTTCCCACAGCCTCCATCACCCATGCCTTAGCAGGGTCTTCTCAGAGCACAGAAAGAGTCTACCTTAGCCTGTAAGTCTCTTCTGTAGGCTACTGCTGGGAACCCATTTCATCATCTCTAAGTTAAAGTCTTGGCTGACTGACCTTAACAGTCTACAAATGAAAAGAGCTTCATTTAACAAAGCCAGTGTGTAAACTTTTTTCTCTTTTTTTCTTGGGCATTCACTTGAGAAGTATTTTCCGGGCATCCATTATTTACTTGACACTGTGTTAGAAGCTGTGCTATAATGAAGAATGGAAACAGACATCGCCTTTGCTTTTAGGAACCTCACAAGTCAGTGGGGGAAACAGAAGTAATTGAATAATCTCACAAAGAAATGTAAAGCTGCAGCTGTGAAACAGATTTCACACAGGAAAGGTTCTGGTGCCATGAGCGCTGGGTATCTGGCCTGGTCAGGGCATCTCGAAAAGCTTCCTGAGGAACTGACAACTCAGCTATGATCTAAAGCTTCAGGAGAGGGCTTCCTACCTCCCGGAATACAGATGGAAAGATTGGACCTGGAAATTTGAGAAAAATGAACAGGACACAAAGTAGGATACTTTTAGGGAGGACCAAGTCCTCTCGAGCCAAGAGCCTCAGAAGAAGCCTGATGAAGATGTTACTGACTTGGCCTTAACAGAGCTGATCAGTGGAGTAAACAAACCTCCTCCTTCCTGCCTTCTTCTTCCTTCAATCCCATAGGTCCATCAAAAGAAAGTGAAAATAAGCAGGGCATTCATTAACAGGTCAGTGTTCATTTGACACATAGCTGTGAAACACTGCTGCACAGAGAAAACGGAACTTCAGGAAATTCCAGAAGGGCAGAAAGTAAACAGACTCTCTTCCCTTGCCTGGTTCCCTGTTAACTCAGACAAACAGAGGCTGGAGGCTACCTCAGGTTTCAAGAGAACACCCTTTCACGTCCCCTGTTCCCTGTGAGGCAAAGGAAGCCAGGGGCTTCCAGGATTTACTGTTAACGATGTCTCCTTGGCTTCCAACCTTAGCCAGAGCCTAACAAGAAAAAGCCTTTTCTACCAACCTAGAAGCAGGTCGTAAACACTGGAATTCTTGTTGGGGTACCAATGTTGATTCTGCTTCAACCCACCTTCCCACAGCCTCCATCACCCATGCCTTAGCAGGGTCTTCTCAGAGCACAGAAAGAGTCTACCTTAGCCTGTAAGTCTCTTCTGTAGGCTACTGCTGGGAACCCATTTCATCATCTCTAAGTTAAAGTCTTGGCTGACTGACCTTAACAGTCTACAAATGAAAAGAGCTTCATTTAACAAAGCCAGTGTGTAAACTTTTTTCTCTTTTTTATCTTGGGCATTCACTTGAGAAGTATTTTCCGGGCATCCATTATTTACTTGACACTGTGTTAGAAGCTGTGCTATAATGAAGAATGGAAACAGACATCGCCTTTGCTTTTAGGAACCTCACAAGTCAGTGGGGGAAACAGAAGTAATTGAATAATCTCACAAAGAAATGTAAAGCTGCAGCTGTGAAACAGATTTCACACAGGAAAGGTTCTGGTGCCATGAGCGCTGGGTATCTGGCCTGGTCAGGGCATCTCGAAAAGCTTCCTGAGGAACTGACAACTCAGCTATGATCTAAAGCTTCAGGGAGAGGGTTAGCAGCTTTGGGGAAGTGGCTGAAGCAACCTGGATGCGAGACATCTGTGGACAGAGGACATGCATCCGGGAAACTGGACGCAGATGAGTGTGGCTGGAACAGGATGGGCTATGCATGAGGCAGGAGAGCTGGGTGGTGGCAGGATGTGGCAGTGGCTTATGGGCCTGTCATGTTGAAGAGTTTTTCTCTACCCTACAGCAACAGCATGGTACTTAACAGTTTTTATTTGAAGTGTGACAACATCAGCTTCAGGATTTCAAAAATCATTCTATACAGTGTGGAAAACAGACTAGAGGGGAGTAAGAGTAGATGTAGGCAGAGCAGACAGGAGGCCAGAGGGAAGGACCAGACTGGTAGAGGTGGAGGTGTGAGACATGGGCAGACTGATGAAGGTAAAACCAAGAGAACGTGACAAAAGATCAGCAAAGAGGGGTGGAGGGATCAAAGACAACTCCTGGGTTTCTAACTGACTTAACTGGGCAAATGGAGGATCCATACATTGAAATATGGAACACTGGAAGGTGACTAGGTCCAGGGAAGAGGTGATGAGTAGAGATTTGAACATGCTGAATTTGAGGTGCTTTTGACGTATCCATAAGGAGGTGGCCAGACAGCAGTCAGACATCGAGTACAGAGCTCAGAGGAAAGGTCTAGGCTGGAGATTCCAATCGATGGGTCACCTCCACAGGGTGGTTACGCCTAAAGAGGATGGGAATGCAAAAACAGAAGAAGATGGAATGGGAGGAACCTCGGTTCACAGTCAAACAAATGAAGACGACCTTGCAAAGAAAACAGAGAAGAACTGTCAGAGAAGCAGCAGAGAAAGTCAGAAAGGAGTCACGAGAAGGCAGGAAAGGGTGGGCTTCAAAGCATGGATGGAGAGCATGCCCTTCAGAGATGGGAGAGAAGAGGGTCAGCTCGCTTTCAACCAAAAGAACTGGGAGGACATGTTAGGCACCAGCATCCTCATTTCAGTACACAATAGACTCACCAATTATGATTGTCCTTGTTGTCTTTCTTTTTTTTTTTTTTGTAACTTTAATCTTTTTCTTTTGTACTGGGGTATAGCAGATTAACATTGTTTTCATAGTTTCGGGTGAACAGCAAAAGGACTCAACATCCCTATTTTTTTTAGATATATGATCCCAGTGTTCTGCAGCCCAAGCCCCTATAGCAACAAATGCTTTTCTCTGCTTTCAAAAAAAAAAAAAAAAAGCACACACATAAATGCTTCAGAACCAGCTATTCATTGAAGTCTTCTATCTAACAAGGACATTATAGACAGAGTCTGTCTTGAATCAACGGAGGGTCCTTGTAACACAGGAAACAAACAAACAAAAAGTCCTCATCTGTCTTGGTGAATCTCACTGTTTGTCGAGCTATATAGCCTCTTTTCAAAGTGATTTAGAGGAAATAAATACAGATCTGGGAAAGGTACATCTTTAGAATAAAACTGTCAGGTCACACCAGTTACTGCCACCTTGTCACTAGAGTGCTTCTCCCCCCAAGATGGGGAAAGTCCTCATCACCCATTAATTCCCAGGATTCCTAGACCAAGCCCGTTAGCAGACCAACCATTCTCTGCACCCTCAGGGAACCTCAGCCACATCTCCCCTCTCCGCTGTACAGATTCTAGGCCGTGTTTGTAAATCTCATAGAGACAGTTCTTCAATGAATAAACCTCCTTTTAAACTGCGTCTGATCAGCAAAATGTAGGAGCCCAGCTAGAAAAGCACTTTCATGGTTAAGTATCTGCTTTTAAAAAAATCAGCAGAATAAGAACTTCCTTGGTGATCCAGTGGCTAAGATTCAGGGGGCCCAAGTTTGATTCCTAGTCAGGGAACTAGATTCCACATGCAGCAACTAGGAGTTCACATACTACAACAAAGATCAAAGATTCTGCATGCCACAACTAAGACCCAGAGCAGCCAAATAAATAAATATACTTTTTTTTTTTAAATCAGTATAGTGGGGGAATTGGATGAAGGCAATCAAAAAGTACCTACTTCCAGTTGTAAGATCAATAAGGATTGAGGGTACAATGGACAGACAGCACAGTGACTATAGCTGACACTGTTAAATGGCCTCTTGAAAAGATGTTAAAACAGAAGCAGAAGATGTTAAATGGCCTATTGGAAGGAAACAGCTCATATCCAGGCAAAGTCTCGCTTTCCTATCACCCATTCTGAGCTCTCTGCAAGGCCACCATTTCATGCCTATAACAGCAGCCAGCTCAGAAGCTGAATGTAGGAAGGGGGGGATATACATATGACTAATCTGGGAACATGCATATCTGTAAACAACAAAACTCTGTAAAAGTTAAAGGTAAAATAAAGGTTTAAAAAAAAAGAAAAAAAGAAGCTGAATATAATGATTAGAGACAGCGTGGGCCCCTAGGAGATGGCTCATGGGTGATGAGGACTTTCCCCATCTTGGGGGAGAAGCACTCTAGTGACAAGGTGGCAATAACTGGTGTGACCTGACAGTTTTATTCTAAAGATGTACCTTTCCCAGATCTGTATTTATTTCCTCTAAATCACTTTGAAAAGAGGCTATATAGCTTGAAAAACAGTGAGATTTACCAAGACAGATGAGGACCTTTGTTTGTTTGTTTCCTGTGTTACAAGGACTCTCCGTTGATTCAAGACGGACTCTGTCTATAATGTCCTTGTTAGATAGAAGACTTCAATGAATAGCTGGTTCTGAAGCATTTATGTGTGTGCTTTTTTTTTTTTTGAAAGCAGAAAAAAGCATTTGTCATTGTAGGGGCTTAAGCTGTAGAACACTGGGTGGTGGGACAGGTGTCAGAGGACTGGCAGAAGTTTCTAGGACCGCACGCATAGTACAGACCTTCACTAACAACCTGGTTTATAAGGAAAGTCTCTTAAATCTTCCTTGAGTAACTTAACCTCTAGAGATGCATTGTCCAATGGGATGGCCACAAGCCACCCGTGGCCACTGAGTGCTAGAAATATGGCTCGTCCAGACTCAGACCATGCTATGCTAGGGGTATAAACAACATACCAGGTTTCATATACCAAAATGATAACACTTGGGATTTATCAGACTAAAGAAAACAGATCATTAAAACTAATTTCACCCACTTGTTTCTGTTTTTACTCTCTTTAATGTGGCTGCTAGAAAACTTCAGGTTATGTCTGTGGCTCACATTGCATTTCTAGTGGACAGCGCTGCTTGGGCACCTCTGCCTTACCATTTTTATGGTCATAACATTGAGCGGCTCTCTCAGGGCCTAAGCCCAGCTGGCCCTGGGGGCCTTTTCTGTGTGACTTGACTAAACCAAGTCTGTTCTTGCCTCAAAGTTTCCTTCAGCCTGGAATGGATTTCTTGTTGGCCTGGACAACTGCTTCTCATCCTTCTGAAATGCTAGCATCACTTCTCCCTGCCCCCTGTCCCCAGGCTAGATTAAGTCCCCGGTAAAATACTGCCAGGGCAGCCTACACTTTTCTCCATTGTATCTGTCACAACTACAACAGCCTGCCCTGGTTACCTGTCGTCTGTCCACTCTCCTCTAGATCCCCGATTCTGAGACTGTTTGCCTTAGTTCACTGCTGCATCTCCAGCATCCAGCCTGGTGCTCAAAAGGATTTACTGTGTGAATGCTGGTAAAAAACAAACAGACAAAAAAAAAAAAACAACTTCATATCCATTCCCCCAACCGAGCCCCTCTCACAATCCTAAGAAAATGCCTTCTAGAAAAGAAGAGAGACTTCCCTGGTGGTCCAGTTAAGATACTACGCTCCCACTGCAGAGGGCGTGGGTTCGATCCCTGGTTGAGGAACTAGGATCCCACATGCCACATGGTGCAGTCAAAAAAAGAGAAAAGAAGGAAATTCCCTGTCCCACAAAAACTCTGATCCAACACTGACAAATTCATAAGTCTAAAAAGGAAAAAAAGAGAAAAAGAAAGGAGGAGAAAATGGACCACATACTATGGATTAAAATGCATAAGTTCTCAATATATTGCAAGAAAAAGAAAAAAGGGGACCGCCTTGGTGGGCATTTGTGCTTTGAGAGGAGGGATCACTCTCTGCTCAAATATACATTCCCATGAGGCTCACTGCCCTCCAAAGCTGGTAAGTTTACAGAACACTCTGGAGGCGGCCTGAAAGCCTAGTGTGAGAACACTGAGACAGCCACGGGGTGGGGCTGCGGGGAGAGGCTCTCCTGACAGAAAGCTTCTCTTCTTCTCTCAAGTGAGGTTCCAGAAGGCTTCTACTGCCAGTGATAACACTTGGGATTTATCAGACTAAAGAAAACAGTTTCTTTTTGCTTTTCTCTTTAATGTGGCTGCTAGAAAACTTCAGGTTATGTCTGTGGCTCACATTGCATTTCTAGTGGACAGCGCTGCTTGGGCACCTCTGCCTTACCATTTTTATGGTCATAACATTGAGCGGCTCTCTCAGGGCCTAAGCCCAGCTGGCCCTGGGGGCCTTTTCTGTGTGACTTGACTAAACCAAGTCTGTTCTTGCCTCAAAGTTTCCTTCAGCCTGGAATGGATTTCTTGTTGGCCTGGACAACTGCTTCTCATCCTTCTGAAATGCTAGCATCACTTCTCCCTGCCCCCTGTCCCCAGGCTAGATTAAGTCCCCGGTAAAATACTGCCAGGGCAGCCTACACTTTTCTCCATTGTATCTGTCACAACTACAACAGCCTGCCCTGGTTACCTGTCGTCTGTCCACTCTCCTCTAGATCCCCGATTCTGAGACTGTTTGCCTTAGTTCACTGCTGCATCTCCAGCATCCAGCCTGGTGCTCAAAAGGATTTACTGTGTGAATGCTGGTAAAAAACAAACAGACAAAAAAAAAAAAACAACTTCATATCCATTCCCCCAACCGAGCCCCTCTCACAATCCTAAGAAAATGCCTTCTAGAAAAGAAGAGAGACTTCCCTGGTGGTCCAGTTAAGATACTACGCCCCACTGCAGAGGGCGTGGGTTCGATCCCTGGTTGAGGAACTAGGATCCCACATGCCACATGGTGCAGTCAAAAAAAGAGAAAAGAAGGAAATTCCCTGTCCCACAAAAACTCTGATCCAACACTGACAAATTCATAAGTCTAAAAAGGAAAAAAAGAGAAAAAGAAAGGAGGAGAAAATGGACCACATACTATGGATTAAAATGCATAAGTTCTCAATATATTGCAAGAAAAAGAAAAAAGGGGACCGCCTTGGTGGGCATTTGTGCTTTGAGAGGAGGGATCACTCTCTGCTCAAATATACATTCCCATGAGGCTCACTGCCCTCCAAAGCTGGTAAGTTTACAGAACACTCTGGAGGCGGCCTGAAAGCCTAGTGTGAGAACACTGAGACAGCCACGGGGTGGGGCTGCGGGGAGAGGCTCTCCTGACAGAAAGCTTCTCTTCTTCTCTCAAGTGAGGTTCCAGAAGGCTGCCTCTCACTCAGCCAGTGACACAGAGAGCAAGTCTGTTTTAACATGCGTTGCCGGGGCCCGTGCTTTGACTCTTAGAGACTTCTGGCTAAAAGGACCTTTTCTTCCTCGACCAGCTCTCCCGACACAGAAGTCGCGGGCAGGGCCAGGCTGTAACTTTGAGAAACTAGGGGGCCTGGGGCCGGGGGAGGGGTGGCTTTTGGCTTCTTCGGGAATTCCCTGAGGTTCTGGCTGGGTCCTATCTGTCCTGAGGTGCACGATGAGGGAAAGCAACACACAGGGAGCTTTTCAGAGAGTGTCACAGACCATTCTAAATCCCAGCGCCTGGCATCTGATGCCAATCAAGGAAACGGGAGTCACCAATGTGACTGCAACTGGATGGAAGCAAAATTGAAATAAAGCCTTTGGAGGCTGGGGATGGACTCTGCCCAATATCTCCCCAAGGGGGCACCCGGCAGCATGCTGGTCCCACCTCTGCCTCAGCGGTCAGCCACGACATGGGCCACAAAACCTAAGTCACAGCGAGAGATGTTCATCCTCACTAACTGAATTAAGTGTACATATTATATATATAACATACTAATATTGTATATTATCAAATTACATTATATTGCATAGTATTATATTATTAGTATCTTTTTTGTGCTCTAGGCACAGGGCTAAGAGGATATACAAAAGCTAATAGAAACCAGACTTCCCTGGTTGTCCAGTGAGTACAACTCCACGTTTCCACTGCAGGAGATGTGGGTTCCATCCCTGGGTGCGGAAGTTCTGCAAGCCTCAAAGTAAGACCCAAAATAAAATATAATAAATAAACAAATGTTATATTGGGTAATCACTAAGATTTTTAAAAAAGAGTTAATAAAAACCAAACAATGCCTGCTCCCATGGAGTTAACATTCCAGCTGTAGAAGATAATAAGTTAGATAAATAAGTAAAATATATATTGTATGGCATGTGCGTGCTCAGACACTCAGTCATGTCCAACTCTTTTGTGACACCATGGACTGTAGCCCAACGGGCTCAAGAATGCTGGAGTAGGTTGCCATTTCCTTCTCTAGGGGATCTTCCCGACCCAGGAATCAAGCCCACATCTCCTTTATTGGATTTTTTACCATTGAGCAACCCAGGAAGACCAGGAAAGCAGGTAGTACAGTTTTTAAAATGTTAATTCGAGAATGCTGATTAGATAGCTAGAAACACAGTCTCAGGCTGCCCAGGGAAAGGCCCAGGGTGCCAGTCATCGGTGTGCAGATCAAATTTAGAGCCGTGAGGCTGGATGGGATCCTGAAAGAAAGAGGTGCAAATTAACAAGTAGACTAAGCCACTTGGGGTATCTCAATGTTTCCAGACTGCCAAAGAGGAAACTAGCAAAGGAAACTGGAAAAGAGTGACTGGAGAGATAGGAAATCAACCACCAAGGATGGTGTCCTGAAAACCAAGTGACAAGAGTAGATCGGGAGGAGGGATAGATTCCTTGTATCCATTTCAACTCAAGGCTGTGGGAATTGGAAATGAGAACTGACCCTGGGCCAGGTCACACGGAGGTGACTGGAGACCGTGGGCAGGGATGGCAAAAGGCTACCCTCAAGTTCCTCAAGAAGGATATGAGAGGATAAAAGAAAAGAGATGCAAATTAAAATAACAAAGAGAAATTGCTTGTGTCAGCCAAACAGACCAGCAGAGGTTAAAAGACTGGCAATGCCCACCGCTGCTGGGGGTAAGGGAAACAAGCACACAAGCACACACATGGCAGGTATATGAACGGGTCCAGTATTTGCAGCAGACACAGGCCATGGGTAACTTGCAACACGGTTGCTTTCTAACCCAGCAGTGCATGCCAGGAATTCACTATCCTGAGAAAAAGGACAGAATAACAAAGCTACCTTTACAAGAAGTTACAGAAGAGTCTTGCTTATAGTAGTAAAGGAGAAATGGCCAACAATATATATGATTGACATATCCCCAAAAAGCTGAGTGGATATATAACAAAACATTAACCAGGTTACCTCTGAATAAAAAAATATCCATGTACTTTGTCAGTTCTGCTGTGAATCTAAAATTGCTCTAAAAAAATTCTTTAAAATAATACAAATGAACTAACTCAAAAAAATAGAAAGAGACTCACAGACTTAGAGAATGAACTCACAGTTGCTCGGGGGAAGGATGAGGGGAAGGGACAGTTACAGAGTTTGGGATGGACATGTATACACTGCTGTATTTAAAAAGAATAGCCAACAAGGGCCTACTGTACAGCACATGGAACTCTGCCTAATATTAAGTGGCAGCCTGGATGGGAAGGGAGTCTGGGGGAGAATGAATACATGAGTCACTTCACTGTTCACCTGAAACTATCACAAGACTGTTTGTTAATTAGCTATAAAAAATTACTTTTGAAAAATGCAAACATTCATTGAAGTTCATAATAACAGAGCATGATTTGCTAGCTTTATGGGGAAAAAAATAAAATTTCCAGTGACTTTTAATCTTCTTCTTTGGAAGGCTTCCCTGGTAGCTGAGACAGTAAAGAATTTGCCTACAAAGCAGAAGATCAGGGTTTGATCCCTGGATTGGGAAGATCCCCTGGAGAAGGAAATGGCAACCCATTCCAATATTCTTGCCTAGAGAATTCCATGGACAGAGGATCCTTGCAAGCTACAGTCCAGGGAGTCACAAAGAGTCGGTGTGACTGAGAGACTAACATTTTCACTTTCTTTGGCAGGCAATATACAGGGAGGTTGTAGACAAAGGCTCTGAAACAAAAAAACCTGGGTTAAATCCCAGTTCTGCCACCACCTACTATGTAAGCTTGGGCAACTTACATAATATCTGCCTATACCTGCCTATCATCTAAGGGGCTGGCAATACAATCTACCTTATAGACATACAGGAGGATTAAATGGAAAGAATATATATATTATAGTATAGTATGTTTAGAATTCACAATACTTCATGCCAGGAATTCACTATCCTGAGAAAAAGGACAGAATAACAAAGCTACCTTTACAAGAAGTTACAGAAGAGTCTTGCTTATAGTAGTAAAGGAGAAATGGCCAACAATATATATGATTGACATATCCCCAAAAAGCTGAGTGGATATATAACAAAACATTAACCAGGTTACCTCTGAATAAAAAAATATCCATGTACTTTGTCAGTTCTGCTGTGAATCTAAAATTGCTCTAAAAAAATTCTTTAAAATAATACAAATGAACTAACTCAAAAAAATAGAAAGAGACTCACAGACTTAGAGAATGAACTCACAGTTGCTCGGGGGAAGGATGAGGGGAAGGGACAGTTACAGAGTTTGGGATGGACATGTATACACTGCTGTATTTAAAAAGAATAGCCAACAAGGGCCTACTGTACAGCACATGGAACTCTGCCTAATATTAAGTGGCAGCCTGGATGGGAAGGGAGTCTGGGGGAGAATGAATACATGAGTCACTTCACTGTTCACCTGAAACTATCACAAGACTGTTTGTTAATTAGCTATAAAAAATTACTTTTGAAAAAATGCAAACATTCATTGAAGTTCATAATAACAGAGCATGATTTGCTAGCTTTATGGGGAAAAAAATAAAATTTCCAGTGACTTTTAATCTTCTTCTTTGGAAGGCTTCCCTGGTAGCTGAGACAGTAAAGAATTTGCCTACAAAGCAGAAGATCAGGGTTTGATCCCTGGATTGGGAAGATCCCCTGGAGAAGGAAATGGCAACCCATTCCAATATTCTTGCCTAGAGAATTCCATGGACAGAGGATCCTTGCAAGCTACAGTCCAGGGAGTCACAAAGAGTCGGTGTGACTGAGAGACTAACATTTTCACTTTCTTTGGCAGGCAATATACAGGGAGGTTGTAGACAAAGGCTCTGAAACAAAAAAACCTGGGTTAAATCCCAGTTCTGCCACCACCTACTATGTAAGCTTGGGCAACTTACATAATATCTGCCTATACCTGCCTATCATCTAAGGGGCTGGCAATACAATCTACCTTATAGACATACAGGAGGATTAAATGGAAAGAATATATATATTATAGTATAGTATGTTGTATAGGTATTCTCAAGAATTCAGAACAATACCTGGTACATTCTTAGCACTCACAATAAGCATGAAAAAAAAAATTTCCATATTCACACATACAACCAAGTGTGGATCAAAACTGTTCAGGGAAGGACTTCTCTGGTGGTCCATCGGCTAAGACTCCATGCTCCCAAAGCAGGGGGTCTGCGTTGATCCTGGTCGGGAACTAAATCCCACATGCAGTAGCTAAGAGCTCACATGCCGCAACGAAGATCGAAGATCCTTCATGCTGCAATTAAGATCCAGCACAGCCAAAATAAAGAATATATTTTTAAGAAAATATTCAGGGAAAAGAAATTTCACTGGAGTCTGTAGCTATGTCCTAAGTAACAGCTCCCTACCAGTTTATATGTCTGTCACATCCTTCCTTTCACTTTTGTCTCTTGCCTGCCTCCTCGTCATCTGAAGAAAGGGTGAATAATTTCTCAAATTTAAATTTAAAATAGTTTTTAACCATTTTCACTGAGGAGCAATTTTTTTTTAATTTCCTCCCTCTGACTCAGGCACCAAGGATCGATGATTTTATTTACCTTTCAGCTGAAAAACTGGAAAAACAGTGTGTTTACTTTAAAATAAATGCATGCACTGTCTGTCAGGCCTGCCTCCTTGAGATGCCCACCCACCAAAACACCTCATCCTCACAGAAGAGGGTGGGAGGCAGTGCAGCCCTCATGACTGGCCTATCTGTTCTAGGAACATAAGTGCAGTAACAGCCCTCTGCTTAATAAATAGGTAGCTGTTTGCTTTTTCTCTCTCTCATCTTCTTTTTTTTAAATCTGGGAGATACACATGGAGAAAGAAAACAGACACAGACTGCAAAGGAAGAGCATACTCAAGGCGCTTGAATTTTCACTTTCTTTGGCAGGCAATATACAGGAGGTTGTAGACAAAGGCTCTGAAACAAAAACCTGGGTTAAATCCCAGTTCTGCCACCACCTACTATGTAAGCTTGGGCAACTTACATAATATCTGCCTATACCTGCCTATCATCTAAGGGGCTGGCAATACAATCTACCTTATAGACATACAGGAGGATTAAATGGAAAGAATATATATATTATAGTATAGTATGTTGTATAGGTATTCTCAAGAATTCAGAACAATACCTGGTACATTCTTAGCACTCACAATAAGCATGAAAAAAAAAATTTCCATATTCACACATACAACCAAGTGTGGATCAAAACTGTTCAGGGAAGGACTTCTCTGGTGGTCCATCGGCTAAGACTCCATGCTCCCAAAGCAGGGGGTCTGCGTTTGATCCCTGGTCGGGGAACTAGATCCCACATGCAGTAGCTAAGAGCTCACATGCCGCAACGAAGATCGAAGATCCTTCATGCTGCAATTAAGATCCAGCACAGCCAAAATAAAGAATATATTTTTAAGAAAATATTCAGGGAAAAGAAATTTCACTGGAGTCTGTAGCTATGTCCTAAGTAACAGCTCCCTACCAGTTTATATGTCTGTCACATCCTTCCTTTCACTTTTGTCTCTTGCCTGCCTCCTCGTCATCTGAAGAAAGGGTGAATAATTTCTCAAATTTAAATTTAAAATAGTTTTTAACCATTTTCACTGAGGAGCAATTTTTTTTTAATTTCCTCCCTCTGACTCAGGCACCAAGGATCGATGATTTTATTTACCTTTCAGCTGAAAAACTGGAAAAACAGTGTGTTTACTTTAAAATAAATGCATGCACTGTCTGTCAGGCCTGCCTCCTTGAGATGCCCACCCACCAAAACACCTCATCCTCACAGAAGAGGGTGGGAGGCAGTGCAGCCCTCATGACTGGCCTATCTGTTCTAGGAACATAAGTGCAGTAACAGCCCTCTGCTTAATAAATAGGTAGCTGTTTGCTTTTTCTCTCTCTCATCTTCTTTTTTTTAAATCTGGGAGATACACATGGAGAAAGAAAACAGACACAGACTGCAAAGGAAGAGCATACTCAAGGAGCTTGAAGGCACTCCATTTTGCACAGTGGTCTCCGTACAGCAATTCTTACACCACCTCTTGTGCATAGAGAAATGAGGAAGTGAGTAAATATACGGATGATGGTGAGAACCAGGGCTCTCTATGGAAAGGAAGAAACCTAGGAAGAACCCTGTGGGGCTGAATTACAACTGGAAGTTTCAGCATGAACTTATGATATAGGATACTGGGTTGGCCAAAAAGTTTATGTAGGTTTTTCCATAAGACGTTATGATAAAACCTGAAAGAACTTTTTGGCCAAGGAAACATGCAGGCACAGATGTGTGTGTGTGTATATACATAATTCTTTTAGGAAAAATGACATCTTAAGAGCCAAGAAAATTTTAAAGAAAAACAGCAGTGAGACTAGGTATGTCCGGGGACTTCCCCGGTGGTCCAGTGGTTAAGAATCCACCTTGTAATGCAGGAGACGTGGGTTAGATCCCTGGTAGGGGAACGAAGATCCCACATGCTGCAGAGCAACTAAGGCATGGTTTTTAAGGTTAAGGTTTTTAAAGGGTTAAATGTTTAAAAACGAAACAAAGAAAACCATCACAAGTGTTACATAATGCATTTCTCCCCACGCGGTACCTCAGTGGTTCTCAGACTCAGTGGTACCTCAGCGGGCCTCAGAATCCCCTGGAGTGTCTGTAAAACACAGATTGCTGAGCCCCACCATAATGTTTCTGCTTCTGTTGGGCTGGGATAAAGCCTGAGAATTTACATTTCTAACATGTCTCTAGGTGACGCCCAGGCAGCTGATCTGAAGGCCACACTTTCAAAATCACTGGGCTAGCTGATGGTCCCAATGCCATATGTTCACCTTTCTTCACTGACTTCTCTTTTTGGCCGTACCACAGGGCATGTGGGATCTTAGTTCCTCAACAAGGGATAGAACCTCTGCCCCCTGCAATGGAAACATGTAGTCTTAACCAATGGACTGCCAGGGGAGTCCTTTACTGATTTTAAATGCCACCTCTATCACACAGTAAAGTATCTATATTAGATGATGTTTGGAAAACAAATATAATGGGATAATGGGGGCTTGTCGGAGCAAGTTAAAAGAGGTACCTGCTGGCCAAACCAGGGATGATTTGGGCACAAAAATAATAAATTACAACACATGAGTAAAATAAGAATCCATGAGTTGAGACAGATGATACATACATACACACATAAAGGAAAAGTTCTTCCTTACAGTAGTTAAGCCAAATAATAAATGTAGAAGGACTAAGCTAGAAAAAAAAATCTGCGACCATTACAGAATTTACTAATTCAGACAAAAACCATTCATGAATGCAAGAACTAGGAGATGAAGGTACGATGAGGAACAGACATTTACATAATGTCCAAGTACTGTATCTCTCCAGAAACAGCTTTTCAGTTATAAAAAGAAAACCAGGGCTTCCCTGGTGACCCAGGGGTTAAGAATCTGCCTGCCAATGCAGGGGACACGGGCTGCATCCCTGGTTCAGGGTGATTCCACATGCTAGGAGCCACTAAGTCTGTGTGCCACAACCACTGAAGCCCGAATGCCCTAGGGCCTATGCTCTGCAACAAGAGAAGCCACCGCAGCGAGAAGCCCGAGCACAGCAACCAGAGAGTGGCCCTCGCTCTCTGCAACTAGGGAAAGCCTGTGTGCGGCAACAAAGATCTAGCACAGCCAAAAGTAAATTTTTAAAATGAAAAATTCAAACAAATAAAATAGTCATTTTACGGTGGAGAATGTGGCAGACCCTTTTTAACCCAATGGACAAAGTTCATGTCATCAATAACAAAACAATCTGCGTCGGATGCCCTCTGGCCTGATGCACTAACAAGGATGCAACATCGCTTCTGGAGTGTCCCTGCCAAAAATGCATACTCTGATTCCAAACTGAGGAGATTCCACAAATAAGAAGGCTTGAACTCTTCTAAAAGGACACTGCTCTCAAAGACAAAAATAAGCTGAGGAACTGATCTTAGATATAAGGACAACCAAACATAACGCACAATCTTGCACAGATCCTGGATGGGGTTGGGGAGGGGAGAAGAAAATAAACGTGAAGTTCACTTTTGCAACCACTGGAAAATACGAATTATATAACAACATTGTATAAATGTTGTATTTCTTGATTTGGTTAATTTATAGTGGTTAGGAAAGAAATATCCTTCTTAGGAAATACACACCTAAATATTCAGGGATGAAAAGGTGTAAGTTTTGTCATTTGAAATGATTTAGCAAATCACTACACATGTAGATACAGATAAACAGATGATGCTAAGGCAAATGCATCAGAATATTAACACATGAAATTATTTTAAAACAAAGAAGTGTAAGTATGGGCTTTTTGTTTTTAATCTACTTCAAGCCATTTCCCCTCCTGGAAAGCAGGACCATCTAGTGGTGCCAAGGTCTGCAGTACGAGGCCAGTTGCTAGAGAGAAGGGCTACAAGAGAAAAGTGGGTCTCAGATCCTACCTGCTAGCAAGCTAGAAGGAAATGAAGATCACCCAGGGGGCGGGTACAGACGAAATATAAGTTGATAGTCACTGAGGCTTGGAGGGCAGGATGGGAAGGTTTATGTTTGAAAATTCCCTTAACAAAAAGGTTTTTAAAAATCAATATTCAATCTTAAAAGCTGGCTTCCTCACAGAGATGACCAGAACTGTCCTTAATAGCCAGACCAGGGCTTCTAGTCAAGCCCTCTGTGCAACAGCTGCCAGGTCAAGGTCCCCGCAGAGTCGGCCAAGGCTCACCATTACGCACCTGCCAGCCTTGAGCAAAACCCTCCACTGTAGTGGCGCTGGCCAGCGGGAATGTAGGAAAACATCAGCTGGGTCTCCCAGCCAACCTCTAAGTCCACCCGGGGGAAAACAAAGGAACATATAAAAGAATAAATTATGTCCTATGGAGCAGAAAAATGCCATGTGGGGTATGCGCCACCCCCATGCTCTTTCCCAGGAAAGGTGGTTCCAGGAAGACCCGCGAGAGGACACAGTGAGTCGAGTCACCTCACTCACTGGGACCCACTTCCCTACGAAACCTAAACCTTAGACGCCACTCTGGAAGCACTTCCAGCCTAGCAGCTCCCCAAGGAGAGCAGGTACCAAGTGGTGCTGAAAGGTCCCGTATGAATTCAGCCTCCCCACTTCACACTGGCAAAGACTTTGCATTTGTCCTCTGGTGCTAAGTCTTTACATTTTCTTTTGGAATGACCTCAGGGCTGCATCCCATTTCATCTAGGCAAGGAGGTCCCATGTCAGCAAACTATGTCTCTGCCTATCCAACTCTGGGATGTGAACTTCCCACTCTTTGGGAAGGAAAGTAGCAGAGGAGACAGAATAATATTCATGACTACCATTTTTACTACTATTAATACAGTGCTAACATGTGTCGGGTACTATTGTTAGCTCACTGAATCTCAAACAATATTTGACAGAAACGAGGCAAAAGTTTTGAAATTATTTTAAAACAAAGAAGTAAGTATGGGCTTTTGTTTTAATCTACTTCAAGCCATTTCCCCTCCTGGAAAGCAGGACCATCTAGTGGTGCCAAGGTCTGCAGTACGAGGCCAGTTGCTAGAGAGAAGGGCTACAAGAGAAAAGTGGGTCTCAGATCCTACCTGCTAGCAAGCTAGAAGGAAATGAAGATCACCCAGGGGGCGGGTACAGACGAAATATAAGTTGATAGTCACTGAGGCTTGGAGGGCAGGATGGGAAGGTTTATGTTTGAAAATTCCCTTAACAAAAAGGTTTTTAAAAATCAATATTCAATCTTAAAAGCTGGCTTCCTCACAGAGATGACCAGAACTGTCCTTAATAGCCAGACCAGGGCTTCTAGTCAAGCCCTCTGTGCAACAGCTGCCAGGTCAAGGTCCCCGCAGAGTCGGCCAAGGCTCACCATTACGCACCTGCCAGCCTTGAGCAAAACCCTCCACTGTAGTGGCGCTGGCCAGCGGGAATGTAGGAAAACATCAGCTGGGTCTCCCAGCCAACCTCTAAGTCCACCCGGGGGAAAACAAAGGAACATATAAAAGAATAAATTATGTCCTATGGAGCAGAAAAATGCCATGTGGGGTATGCGCCACCCCCATGCTCTTTCCCAGGAAAGGTGGTTCCAGGAAGACCCGCGAGAGGACACAGTGAGTCGAGTCACCTCACTCACTGGGACCCACTTCCCACGAAACCTAAACCTTAGACGCCACTCTGGAAGCACTTCCAGCCTAGCAGCTCCCCAAGGAGAGCAGGTACCAAGTGGTGCTGAAAGGTCCCGTATGAATTCAGCCTCCCCACTTCACACTGGCAAAGACTTTGCATTTGTCCTCTGGTGCTAAGTCTTTACATTTTCTTTTGGAATGACCTCAGGGCTGCATCCCATTTCATCTAGGCAAGGAGGTCCCATGTCAGCAAACTATGTCTCTGCCTATCCAACTCTGGGATGTGAACTTCCCACTCTTTGGGAAGGAAAGTAGCAGAGGAGACAGAATAATATTCATGACTACCATTTTTACTACTATTAATACAGTGCTAACATGTGTCGGGTACTATTGTTAGCTCACTGAATCTCAAAACAATATTTGACAGAAAAGGAAATAGAAGCACAGAGAAGTAAACTGACTGTATGATGTACAACTTTTCTGGAATCAGGACTGAAAACCAGGGAGTCCGACTTCAGAGTTTACATGTTCTTAACCACTTCTCTCTACACGACAGATCTGCAATCACTAGCAACACCCTCACTCTACGTTTCTGAGAAGGCTTTATGAAACATGGCCAGAGTATTATCTGTATTGGCTACGCCACTGCCAACCTAGGCTTGTTTTCCTAGGAAAAAGCAGCCCCAGTGCCCCATTTTTTCCATCTGATTCAGATCTGAAGCACCTCTCTACCCGCCCCAGCTGCACGCTCAGAGTGCTAAGGTGAGTGTCAGTAACAGCAGCAAGAGCTGTTGCCACTGCCACAAGCAACACAGTCGCTGGGAGCCACAGGAAACATCCTCGGGAATCACTCTGGACTCAACGAGAAAGCTGCAATAGCAATTACAAAAAAGGAGCAGGGCTTCCCCTGGTGGTCCAGTGGGTAAGGACACCGCCTTGCAGTGCAAGGGGCGCCAGTTCGAGCCCGGGCCTGGGAAGATCCCACGTGCCGCGGAGCGGCTGGACCGATGTGTCCAATTACCGAGCCGGAGCTCTGGAGCGCATGCGCCCAGAGCCGGTGCTCTGCAACAACAGACGCCACCACGATGGGAGGCCCACAGGAGCCAAAGAACAAAGACGGATGAACATAGAGAAACGAAAGACCAATAGAAGTGGCCCACCCACCCCCCCCCCTCCCCAACCCGACCCCCGCCCAAAAATAAATAAATAAATCTTAAAAAAAAAAAAAAAAAAAAAAGGAGCAGAACCAGCAAAATGGAGCATATGGCAAATGGGTTCACCAGAAAATAGCCTCTAATAAAGCTACACATACATTCACCCTATAAGCCAAGTCCACAAGACAGATAGAGACAGACCAAGAGATAAGAGTTAACAGAAGTTCGTGTCTGTGTCCTTCATACATGTGAACATGTATGAGAATGTTCACAGCAGATGACTTCCCTGGAGATCCAGTGGCTAAGACTCTGCACTCCCACTGCAGGAGGCCCAGGTGCAGTCCCTGGTCAGGGGACTAATCCCATGTGTCACAACTAAAAGATCACATATATGGCAACAAAGGTGCTGCGTGTTGCAACTAAGACCAGGTGCAGCCAAGTAAACAAAAATTAAAAAAAAAAAAAAACATTAACAGCAGGTTTGCTCATGACGGCGAAGAACTAGAAGTAACCTAAATGTCTACCAACAGGATACAAGACAAATAAACTGCAGTATACTCATATAATATGATCCCACATCTCAGTAAAAAAAAAAAACCTCTCATTACATTCAAAAGCATAGACAAATTTCACAGATAAAATGAAGAACCAGACATAAGAAAATATATCTAATTTCACCAATACAAAATTCAAGTATAGGCAAAACTAATCAACAGTGATGATTAATGATAAAATTCAGAATAGTGGTTATCTCAGGGCAGACAAGGAAGAGACATAGGGACACTAGAAATGCTCTATCTCTTGATCTGAGTGGTGACTGATTAAACAGATGTGAACATATGTAAATATCCATTAAGCTGTCTCACTTAAGATCTGTGCACTTCTCTTTAAAAGAAAAAAAAAAAAAATAGGAATACCAAGGAAGGAAAGAAATCAAATAAAGAAGGCAGATCTAGAGCAAAGAGTTGAAAAAAGTTAAAGTTAAAATGGAAATTAACTTTAGAAAATATGGTATAGGAGCTTCCCCTGGTGGTCCAGTGGGTAAGGACACCGCCTTGCAGTGCAAGGGGCGCTGGTTCGAGCCCTGGCCTGGGAAGATCCCACGTGCCGCGGAGTGGCTGGACTGATGTGTCCAAGTACCGAGCCAGAGCTCTGGAGCACATGCACCCAGAGCTGGTGCTCTGCAACGACAGACGCCACCGCGATGGGAGGCCCACAGGAGCCAAAGAACAAAGACGGATGAACATAGAGAAACGATAGACCAATAGAAGTGGCCTGCCTGCTCCCCTCCCTCCCAAACCCGACCCCTGCCCAAAATAAATAAATAAATTTTAAAAAAAAGAAAATATGGTATAGTTAATAAATAAGTGCGAATACAACAGCTGTCCTGTGAAAAATAAATTAAAAGATAAACATTAAAACAAAAATGTTTACGCCAGGCAAGAGAGAAAAAATGGGAAAAAACTCACAAATATCAACATTTTTAAGTGAGGAAAAATTAGAAACATTTTTAAAAATGAGAACGCTATCTAAAGTCTTTATATTAATAATCAGAGTATCTCATGAAACGGTTTTCTCAGAAAATATAAATTAACAAACTCAACACAAGATAAATCAGAAAAGCTGAACAAGTCAATAATTATGGGGGGAAAAGACTGAAAAAGTCATCAAAGAATTATTTCAGAGAAAGCTGCCAGACCTAGCTGGCTTTATGGGTGAGTTCTTTCCTGCACTCATGGAACAGATAATTCCCATGTTATAGACTCTATTCCCAAAGCTGGAAAGCACTTCAATTTATTTTATAAAATTAGCCTCGCCTTGATTCCAAAGCTGACAAAAATAGTACAAAACTACAAACAAATGTCAGTTATGAATATAAATGGAAAATCCCCAAATAAAATATGAACAAGCAATTCCAACAAGATTTTCAAGGAATAATCTACCATGAGCAGTTAGGTATATTCTAGAAATTCTAAGGTTGCTACTACAAAGAAATTAATATAACACACTGAAAGGAGAAATATCCTATAGCTATCCTAATGGTCACTTAAAAGCTATTTCCTAAAAATACAAACCCCATCCAGATTTTTTCAAAAATACAACAATGGGGTTTCCCTGGCGGTCCAGTGGGTAAGGACACCGCCTTGCAATGCAAAGGCCGCCGGTTCAATCCCTGGCCTTGGACGATCCCACGTGCCACGGAGCGGCTGGACGGATGTGTCCAATTACCGAACCGGAGCTCTGGGGCGCATGCACCCAGAGCCGGTGCTCTGCGACAACAGAGGCCACCGCGATGGGAGGCCCACACAGGCCAAAGAACAAAGAGGGTTGAAAATAGACAAATGAAAGACCAATAGAAGTGGCCCACCTGCTCCCCTCCCTCCACACCCCACCCCCTACCTAAATAAATAAATCTTTTAAAAAAAAAAGATACAATAATGATTAATAAACCAAGAATACAAGTTACCAACTAATCCTCAACCTCATACCTAAAGGGGTCATCATAAGCTTGGTTATTAGACAGAAAAGAATACCTGCTCCATCACCACTAAAACAGGAAGTTTGTATGAAAAGCAATTGACAAGAAGTAAAATTATCTCTTAAGATGAACAAAACTATCTATCTTAGAAACAGCATCTACCAAGGGACTTCTCTTGTGGCCCAGTGGTTAAGACTTCGCCTTCCATTGCAGGGGGTATGGGTTTGACCCCTGGTGAGAGAGCCTGTGCTTTTTGGCCAAACACACACACACACACACACACACACACACACACACACAACAGAAGTAATATTGTAACAAATTCAATAAAAATTTTAAAAATGGTCCATATCAAAAAAAGAAAAAGTCAAACTGTTGAAAACCTACACTGAGAAGTCAGCAAATGACTATTAAAAATACAGACAGTAGGGCTTCCCTGGTGGTCCAGTGGGTGGAGAGTCTGCGTTGCAGTGCAAGGGTCACCAGTTCAATCCCTGGCCTGGGAAGATCCCGCCTGCCGAGGACCAGCTGGGCTGGTGTGTCCAACTGCGAGCCGGCGCTCTGGAGCACATGTGCCCAGAGCTGGTGCTCTGCAACAAGGGAGACCCCTGTGATGGGAGGCCCACACATGCCAAGGAATAAAGATGGATGAAAAACAAAAAAACGATGACTTAGAGGCAGAAAAGAAATTAAAAAAAAAAAATCCAGACACTTATACTCACATACCAATAATAAACATGAAGTTAGAAGGCATAATAGGAAAAGACCTCACTAAAAATAATATCAAAGCTTCTTTAAAAACTAAAAGAATCTATCTGAAGATTACTTCAAAATGACTTTAGTGAATTTAATGATATTCCATGTTCCAGGGTAGGAAGAATCAGTATGCAAATTCTCCATAAAAGGAAACTATATACAACAGGAGTCCAACAAAATCTCAATAGATTTGGGGTAAGAGACTAGAAAGAGGGGAGAATCCAATAAAATAATTAAAGGTTCATGTGATGGTATCATCCATGCAAAGAGAAAAGGCAAGAAGATGTTGAACAAGAGAAACTTGAACTGTCAGCTATAATGGCAAAGACAGAGTGATTTGAAACAGCTGATTAAATTAACAAATGAAAAGGAAAAAAAAAAGGACTTCCCTGGTGGTCCAGTGGCTAAGACTCCAAGCTCCCAATGTAAGGGACCAGGGTTTGATTTCTGGTCAGGGAACTAGATCCCACATGCTGCAACTAAAGGACCCCACTCTGCAACTAAGATCCAGAGCAAGTAAATAAATAAATATTTTAAAAACTAAATGATAAATGAAATGGAAAGTCCTCAAACAGGCCCAGATATACATATGCTTTTAATATATGCTTAAGGTAGCAACTCAAATCACTGGGGATATAGATCCAATAAGTAGTGCTAAAATGATCAGTTAAATATTTGGGAAAAATCAAATTAGATCCCTATCAAGAGGAAGGGGATATATGTACACATATGGCCAATTCATGTTGTTGTACAGCAGAAAATAACACAACACTGTAAGGCAATTATATTCCAATTTTTTAAAAATACATAAATTGGGGGCTTCCCTGGTGGTCCAGTGGGTAAGGACACCGCCTTGCAGTGCAAGAGGCGCTGGTTCGATCCCCGGCCTGGGAAGATCCCACGTGCCACGGAGCGGCTGGACCCATGTATCCAACAACCAAGCCAGAGCTCTGGAGCGCATGAGCCCAGAGCTGGTGCTCTGCAACGGGAGAGGCTACTGTGATGGGAGGCCCACACAGGCCAAAAGAACAAAGATGGAAATAAATGAAAGACCAATAGAAATGGCCAAAAAAAAAAAAAAAAAACCATAAATTAGATTCCTACTCACAGTGTACACAAAGCCGAAGACAGTTGAATGAAGAATGAAGTGAATGGGGTGCTGCCCTGGTGGTCCAGTGGGTAAGGACACCGCCTTGCAGTGCAAGGGGCGCCGGTTCGATCCCTGGCCTGGGAAGACCCCACATGCCTGGAGCGGCTGGACTCATGTGTCCAATTACCGAGCCGGAGCTCTGGAGCGCATGCGCCCAGAGCCGGTGCTCTGCAACGACAGACGCCACCACCACGATGGGAGGCCCACAGGAGCCAAAGAACAAATGGTATCATCCATGCAAAGAGAAAAGGCAAGAAGATGTTGAACAAGAGAAACTTGAACTGTCAGCTATAATGGCAAAGACAGAGTGATTTGAAACAGCTGATTAAATTAACAAATGAAAAGGAAAAAAAAAAGGACTTCCCTGGTGGTCCAGTGGCTAAGACTCCAAGCTCCCAATGTAAGGGACCAGGGTTTGATTTCTGGTCAGGGAACTAGATCCCACATGCTGCAACTAAAGGACCCCACTCTGCAACTAAGATCCAGAGCAAGTAAATAAATAAATATTTTAAAAACTAAATGATAAATGAAATGGAAAGTCCTCAAACAGGCCCAGATATACATATGCTTTTAATATATGCTTAAGGTAGCAACTCAAATCACTGGGGATATAGATCCAATAAGTAGTGCTAAAATGATCAGTTAAATATTTGGGAAAAATCAAATTAGATCCCTATCAAGAGGAAGGGGATATATGTACACATATGGCCAATTCATGTTGTTGTACAGCAGAAAATAACACAACACTGTAAGGCAATTATATTCCAATTTTTAAAAATACAAAAATTTGGGGGGCTTCCCTGGTGGTCCAGTGGGTAAGGACACCGCCTTGCAGTGCAAGAGGCGCTGGTTCGATCCCCGGCCTGGGAAGATCCCACGTGCCACGGAGCGGCTGGACCCATGTATCCAACAACCAAGCCAGAGCTCTGGAGCGCATGAGCCCAGAGCTGGTGCTCTGCAACGGGAGAGGCTACTGTGATGGGAGGCCCACACAGGCCAAAAGAACAAAGATGGAAATAAATGAAAGACCAATAGAAATGGCCAAAAAAAAAAAAAAAAAAAACCATAAATTAGATTCCTACTCACAGTGTACACAAAAACAAATTCATTTGAATGAAGAATTAAGTTAAAAAGGGGCTTCCCTGGTGGTCCAGTGGGTAAGGACACCGCCTTGCAGTGCAAGGGGCGCCGGTTCGATCCCTGGCCTGGGAAGACCCCACATGCCTGGAGCGGCTGGACTCATGTGTCCAATTACCGAGCCGGAGCTCTGGAGCGCATGCGCCCAGAGCCGGTGCTCTGCAACGACAGACGCCACCACCACGATGGGAGGCCCACAGGAGCCAAAGAACAAAGGCCGATGAAAATAGAGAAATGAAAAGACCAATGGAAGTGGCCCGCCCGCTCCCCTCCCTCCCCAACCTGACCCCCGCCCATAACAAATAAATAAATAAATCTTTAAAAAAAAAAAAAAACTTAATGAAATTATTAAATTTTCATTTAATAATTTTATACTGATTTTTATATTGAAATGGTAGTTTTTTTAGATCTACTGGGTTAAATATACTATTAAAATTTAATTTTACCTGTTTATTTACATAAAGAACAGATGGATGAAAATAGACAAATGAAAGACCAATAGAAGTAGCCTGCCTGCTCCCTTCCCCACCAACCTCCCAAAATAAATAAATAAATAAATCTTTAAAAAAAGAAAAAAATTAAGTTAAATAAACAAAATTGCAATGAACTAGGGAAAAATAAAGGTAATCATTTACCTGATCTCAGAACAAGGGAAAGTCTTTCAAAGCATAAAAGACTGAAAATATGTAAAGTGACAGATTTGGCTACAAAAAGTTTAAAACATTTGTATGGAAAAAAGAAACAAATGGTTGCAAAATTAAAATGCAAATGAAAAACTGAGAAAACACTTAAAGACCAAAAAGAACGGCCTTAATATATAAAGAGCTCTTTCAAAATCCAAAGAGAAAAAATGCAGTATCAATAAATTTAAAATGCAGTATAAATAAAATAAATACAGTATAAGAGCAAAGGGCATTAATAAAGCAATAAACACACTTATAAAAACATTCAAAAAGAAAAAAAAGTTCCCTCTCCTCTAGTAAAATCACAGCTTTAAAAAAGGTGGAGTGGAGGTGGAGGGACTTTGAAGACATAACAGGCAACTGTAAAACTATTGAGATAAATGGTGAAATCACATATGAACTGGGTATTAGGTGATAATGAGGAATTCATATAAATATCACCAGTTATGATAACAGTACTTTCGTATAGAAAAAAAAAAGTAATTATGTTTAAAAACAAAGTCTCTTTTTTTAAAGAGATGCATGCTGAAGAATCTAGGATAAAACCTTGAAACATCTGTAATTTACTTTAACATACTGAAGCCAAGGCTTCCTTGGTGGTCTGGTGATTAAGATTTACCTTGTAATACAGGGACATCATTTCAATCCCTGGTCTGGAAAGATCACACATGCAGAGGACCTGTGTGCCACACTGAAGTCCATGCTCCGCAACAACACTTAAACTTGTAAGAATACCATCTTTGTGACTGGGAAATACTGAAAATTACTCAAGTGTTCAACCTTAAATTTTCACACAGTCATCTGAGAGACTACCAGTCAGTCATCAAAATATTGACTTTTGAGGAATATGGTATAGCAGTTATGGAAAACAGTATGGCAGTTCCTCAAAAAACTAAAAACAGAATTATCTCGTGATCCAGGTATTCTGATTCTGAATATATATCCGAAAGAATTGGAAGCAGGGACTTGAAGTGATTGTGAACGCCCATGTTCACAACAGCACTGTTCACTACGGGGAAAAAGTAGAAGCAGTCCAAGTGTCCTTGAGTGGATGAATGGGTCAACAAAACGTGGCGTATCCACACAATGGAATATTATTCAACATTGAAAAGGTGATTCCAGGAAATCCCCGGTGGTCCAGTGGTTGGGACTCTGCGCTTTCCCTGTGGAGGGCACGGGACCTGGTTGAGAAGCTAAGATCCCGCAAACCACACAGTGTGACCAAGATAACATAAAATAAATTTTAAAAAAAAGAGGGGCTTCCCTGGCAGTCCATGGGTAGAGAGTCCGCCTTGCAATGCAAGGGGCACCAGTTTGATCCCTGGCCCAGGAAGACCCCACGTGCTGCAGAGCAGCTGGACCTGTGTGTCCAATTAGAAGCCAGTGCTCTGGAGTGCATGCACCCAGAGCCGGTGCTCTGCAATGAGAGAGGCCACTGCAATGGGAGGGCCACACAGGCCAAAGAACAAAGATGGATGAAAATAAACAAATAAATAAACAATAAAAGAGGCCAAAATTTAAAAAAGAAGAAGACGACAGACACTAAAAGGAATGATTCCACTTACTGGTGGTATCTAGATTCAAAAAGACAAAGAGCAGACTGGTAGAGGTTGAGGGAAGAGAGGAAGTTGTTGTTTAATAGGTACAGAGTTTGAAAAGATGGAAAAGTTTAGAGATAGATGGAGATAATGGCTATAGAATCATGTGAGTGAAATTAATGTCATTCAATTGTACATTTTAAAACAATTAAGACAGTAGGTTTTATGCTATGTGCTTTTTATCTTAATTAAAACAAAGATACATTAACACATTTTTTTTAACTTTTTTTCCCTTATTATGCCTCTTTTATTTTTATGTTTATTTCTTATCCATCTTTTTATTCTTTGGCATGTGTAGGCCTCCCATTGCAGTGGCCTGTCTTGTTGCAGAGCACCGGCTCTGGGCCCATGTGCTCCAGAGTGCTGGCTGGTAATTGGACACACCGGTCCAGCCACTCCACGGCACGTAGGATCTTCCCAGGCCAGGGATTGAACAGGTGCCCCTTGCACTGCAAGGCAGACTTTCTACCCACTGGACCACCAGCGAAGACCACATTAACACATTTAACTTCACTTTATGGTTGCAGCATGTGGGATCTTAGTTGCTTGATCAGGGATTGAACTTATGCTTCCTACAGTGAAGCGGGGAGTCTTAACCACTGGACCGTCAGGGAATTCTCTAAAACGATACATTTTAAAGAGAAAAAGGCATGTTGCAAAACAATATGATCTGAAGACCAAACAATGTATGAGCTCAATTCTGTTTCACTGACATCCATGAATATTAAGCTAATGCACACATGAAAAAAAGAAAGCTCAGAGGGTATTCATTAAAAAGTTAACAATAATTATGCCTAGATACTGTGCTTCCAGGAGAATTTATTTTCTTTGCGTGTCTGTACTTTTGTGTAATTCCCAATTTTTGTACTATTACTTTTGTAATTGAAAGTGAAAGTATGCCAACCGGACACAAGAAAAAGGAGAGAGCAGGGCACGCACGTCTGTTGCTGATCCTAATGGGAGAGTGCCCACAGGTATATTTCCAAATGACATGGTAAACCTAATTCTCCTTGAGAATCAAATTATAACAGATAGGCTAGTGTTTGGGAAAATAAAGACCAACTCAGAAGATAGAAGAAGGCAGTTCCCTTTGGAATTAGAACAGATTCCAAAGTCCAGAGTGGGTTCGCCACATTGCTGTGTGCCCAGCAGAAAGGAAGGGACTGGCGGAGCCTTGCACAACACTCAAGAGGCCAGTTAGGAAGGACAGGCTCAGAGAGGAGAGACCCTTGAGTCCCCACAGTGCTCCCCCTGGGACTCAGCGCTCCCCACCCCTACTCCTCTCTCAAACAACGTCCATGTCCAGAAAATACTTGCTAGACAGCAGACATCAAGAGAAGAAGGAGCCTTTCTTTCTGTGGCATTCCCTCGCCACATCTGGCGCTGCTCTGAATAGAGGCTTTATGAAGGAGGGTCCAGATGCCACAGCCACGAGTTACTCCACTGACCACACACAGCAATAAACAGACGTTAGGATTTAGGTCTCTGGGGAGCAGAGGCACGCTGAATAATCATGATAGAGCTTCCATAACATTCCAACATCCAGGAAATGTTTATCGAGCGCCTACACAGGGTACTGTCTGTGTACCACCCCAAGCAGATGTGCAAGCACACAAGCGCACGCACGCGCACACACACACACACACACACACCCACGTAAGGAGCTCCTTTGTTCTATCTGAGGGATCAGACTGGGAAAGTAATGATTTAGGCTGGAGGCATTTGACAGTCTGATTCTGTACATCACACATCAGAACCAGGAAAAGAGGAGCAGTGGCAGAGAGAGAGTACACACAACCCTGAGGAAGGATCAAGGGGGACACATCACTGCCTCCCACCTGTAAGGGCCCTGGACCAAGGGGGCTGAGTCCCCACAGAGGAGGCAGAGGGTGGCCCTCAGCTTTCCTAGAACTCCATGGATCTCATGCCTGGAGAGCAGAGTCACTGCGGTCCCTGATCCGGGAGGAAACCACATCACCAGGTTTATCTGCCACGTGAGAGAGATTCCCCGCCTTCACATGCCTTCCCCACACCCACAGATGAATCACGTCTACCGCCCCTGCATCATACGTACTTTTGCCCCCATTGTTCTTCAGGACATTGGAGAGGTTGACAGAGGCGGTGCCTAGCAGTTCATTTCTCAAGGTGTGGCAGCTCCAGACCTTCAAATCTAAATGACTCTGGGCCGTGACATTCCTGGAAAACAAATACTTGATTCATCACATCCGAGCAGACCAGTCACCGCTGTAACTTAGAAGAAGGCAGAGAAACTACACTGCTGGTATCTTGGAGATGGCGGGAACTCCAAAGAGAAAGACAGTCACACATACCTTTTCACCCCCAGAGCTGACCATTTAGCTAACAATGAATGCTCTGTGAGCTCGGTGCTGTAGAAACACCTGAAGAGAAGGGGCCTCAGGTACCCAACACAGAAGGACTAGAGGCTGCACAGGGAACCCGGATCTCCCACAACCCTCTTCTGTACCTCCCCCATGGGAGCTGCATTCGGAGAGAAGGGGTTTTCTCTTACAGAATGATGATCTCGTTCCAGAGAAGTTCTGAGCTCCCGATTCGCTTCCCAGTCTTCTTGGTCTCGCTGGGGAGTCCATCCACAGCCACTTCCACAAACGAGTTAATTCGAGGTTGACGACTATGCACCTTGGGCTTTGCTGACACCACTGGCCAGGAAAGAGAAAAAGCCAAGGATGAGTCAGAGGGCTCCCCGCTGCCCCCCTGTGGCAGATGCTCTACCTCTTTTTTTTGTTGTTTCCTTTAAAAAAAGAAATTCTGTTTTTTCCCTCATTCTAAAAGGACTTTTTTTTTTTTAATGTGAGGATACAAAAATACAGCATAAGAAAAAAATCGCCCCAACCTGAAAACACTGAGATGATTATCATGAAGATGTTGGTAAATATAGACTTTTTCTAGACTTTCATCTTTTATGTCCCCAATTCTTTAAAAACTCCTCTCCCCTCAAAATTCATTTTAAAAAGCTGCAACCTAAGCCCATTTATAAGCATATGCCATAATTCAGTCAACTCATCTTCACTGTTGAATAAATTGCCTCCAACTTTTGGCTCCGGAAAAAAATGACCACAAATGTACATAGTATCTGCACGCATTTCTGAGTATTCTTCCAAAGGATATGAGCACTTTTTTAAGTTCTTGGAACTGCTCAGTTCCTTTTTAAGCCCATGTAAATACCCATTAGCACTATAGGAATAGATCCATTTCACCAAACACTGCATAGCACTGAGTACAATGAATTTTTTTCACCCTTTGCAAATCATGTAGGTAAAGGGAAAAAACAGCATAAAGATAATAGCTAAGAGTTAATGAGCACTTACTACAGATACTATGTTGTGCACACATTACCTAACTGAATCATTACAATGAGGTAGGAAAGACATCATCACTCCATATCACCCACAACCAGGCTTGGGGAAGCAAGGTCATTGCCCCAGGCTACACATCCAGGGAGCTTTGAAAAACGATGTGCACCTGGCAGCCTGACTACACACCATGTCGTACGTCATTACCAAGCTTTGCTTATTTGTTTCTTCAGTTACTAGCCAGATTGAGAATTTTTTCCATGTTCTGGTTAACCATCTGCATTTCCTCTTCTGTTCACTTCCTTTGTGCAGCAGTATTTGCGATGCTCACGTGGCACCAGCAAGCCAGGGACTCAGCAACAACTAAGCAAGCATTCACCCAGGGCAAGATGCTAGACAAGCTCCTTCTGTAGTATTTATCAGCCACAGTGGAAACCCCAGGTCACTCGGACAAAACCCAGGACCTATGCACCTTGGGCTTTGCTGACACCACTGGCCAGGAAAGAGAAAAAGCCAAGGATGAGTCAGAGGGCTCCCCGCTGCCCCCCTGTGGCAGATGCTCTACCTCTTTTTTTTGTTGTTTCCTTTAAAAAAAGAAATTCTGTTTTTTCCCTCATTCTAAAAGGACTTTTTTTTTTTTAATGTGAGGATACAAAAATACAGCATAAGAAAAAAATCGCCCCAACCTGAAAACACTGAGATGATTATCATGAAGATGTTGGTAAATATAGACTTTTTCTAGACTTTCATCTTTTATGTCCCCAATTCTTTAAAACTCCTCTCCTCAAAATTCATTTTAAAAAGCTGCAACCTAAGCCCATTTATAAGCATATGCCATAATTCAGTCAACTCATCTTCACTGTTGAATAAATTGCCTCCAACTTTTGGCTCCGGAAAAAAATGACCACAAATGTACATAGTATCTGCACGCATTTCTGAGTATTCTTCCAAAGGATATGAGCACTTTTTTAAGTTCTTGGAACTGCTCAGTTCCTTTTTAAGCCCATGTAAATACCCATTAGCACTATAGGAATAGATCCATTTCACCAAACACTGCATAGCACTGAGTACAATGAATTTTTTTCACCCTTTGCAAATCATGTAGGTAAAGGGAAAAAACAGCATAAAGATAATAGCTAAGAGTTAATGAGCACTTACTACAGATACTATGTTGTGCACACATTACCTAACTGAATCATTACAATGAGGTAGGAAAGACATCATCACTCCATATCACCCACAACCAGGCTTGGGGAAGCAAGGTCATTGCCCCAGGCTACACATCCAGGGAGCTTTGAAAAACGATGTGCACCTGGCAGCCTGACTACACACCATGTCGTACGTCATTACCAAGCTTTGCTTATTTGTTTCTTCAGTTACTAGCCAGATTGAGAATTTTTTCCATGTTCTGGTTAACCATCTGCATTTCCTCTTCTGTTCACTTCCTTTGTGCAGCAGTATTTGCGATGCTCACGTGGCACCAGCAAGCCAGGGACTCAGCAACAACTAAGCAAGCATTCACCCAGGGCAAGATGCTAGACAAGCTCCTTCTGTAGTATTTATCAGCCACAGTGGAAACCCCAGGTCACTCGGACAAAACCCATCTAGATGGTTTCTATCCTATGCCCCAAATTAGAGCATGTAACTGACGTTCCTCACCCATGACAACAAGAATGCCCCAGTCTGAGCTCCCGTCAAGAGTTAACAAATCTCTCCCTCCCAGGTTCTTCTGAGGGTGACGGTCCTAAAATGTCCACAACCTGGGAAAGGGCAAAACCAGCTGTGATTCTTTTTTTAGCAATACTTGTCGTCTCCAGGCTCAAAAGAACAGTAAAGAGAAAGTTAAGAAACAACAGCTACAAAAGCTGTGATAAAAGATTCAGAAGCAACAAGGGATGGTCCTAGAGGAAAATGCTGTAGTTTTGGGAAATGGTGCTCAGACTGGGAAAATGGGACTACTCCACACCAAGACCAAGGTTAGCTGAGGCCACCTCGTGGTCTGAGAGTAGCTCTGCATGCAGACCCTTAAATCTAAATATACATGAAAAAAGTAGGGACTACTTGTAGAGTCCAAGGAGAAGGAAACAGCAACTGAACTCCAGTATTTTTCCCTGGAAAATTCCATGGACAGAGATGTCTGGCGAGTTACAGTTCATGGGGTCTCAAATATTTATATAGGGCTTCCCTGATGGCTAAGTGGTGAGGAATCTGCCTGCAGTGCAGGAGACCTGGGTTCCATCCCTGGGTTGGGAAGATCCCCCTGGAGAAGGGCAGGGTAACCGACTCCAGTATTCTCACCTGGAGAATTCCATGGACAGAGGAGCCTGACAGGCTGCAGTTCATGGGGTCACAGAGAGTCAGACACAACTGAAGTGACTAAGGACATGTAGAGTCCTACCATTTTGAGGAAGATAGTTTCTTTGAAATCAACAAGTTCAAGCCTTTTATTTAATAGATCTTATTTATTTAAATAAGATACAGAGAGGTAAGACAACGTATCCAAAATCACGGAGCTAGTCAGAGGCAATAGTCAGCCTGGAACCAAGTCTCCCAGCTTCCAGGTCAGTTCTGCGCACTCTGCCATCATGTTTCCTTTTTGGTCCTTGTTTTTGTCAGCCAGGGACTCAGCAACAACTAAGCAAGCATTCACCCAGGGCAAGATGCTAGACAAGCTCCTTCTGTAGTATTTATCAGCCACAGTGGAAACCCCAGGTCACTCGGACAAAACCCATCTAGATGGTTTCTATCCTATGCCCCAAATTAGAGCATGTAACTGACGTTCCTCACCCATGACAACAAGAATGCCCCAGTCTGAGCTCCCGTCAAGAGTTAACAAATCTCTCCCTCCCAGGTTCTTCTGAGGGTGACGGTCCTAAAATGTCCACAACCTGGGAAAGGGCAAAACCAGCTGTGATTCTTTTTTTAGCAATACTTGTCGTCTCCAGGCTCAAAAGAACAGTAAAGAGAAAGTTAAGAAACAACAGCTACAAAAGCTGTGATAAAAGATTCAGAAGCAACAAGGGATGGTCCTAGAGGAAAATGCTGTAGTTTTGGGAAATGGTGCTCAGACTGGGAAAATGGGACTACTCCACACCAAGACCAAGGTTAGCTGAGGCCACCTCGTGGTCTGAGAGTAGCTCTGCATGCAGACCCTTAAATCTAAATATACATGAAAAAAGTAGGGACTACTTGTAGAGTCCAAGGAGAAGGAAACAGCAACTGAACTCCAGTATTTTTCCCTGGAAAATTCCATGGACAGAGATGTCTGGCGAGTTACAGTTCATGGGGTCTCAAATATTTATATAGGGCTTCCCTGATGGCTAAGTGGTGAGGAATCTGCCTGCAGTGCAGGAGACCTGGGTTCCATCCCTGGGTTGGGAAGATCCCCCTGGAGAAGGGCAGGGTAACCGACTCCAGTATTCTCACCTGGAGAATTCCATGGACAGAGGAGCCTGACAGGCTGCAGTTCATGGGGTCACAGAGAGTCAGACACAACTGAAGTGACTAAGGACATGTAGAGTCCTACCATTTTGAGGAAGATAGTTTCTTTGAAATCAACAAGTTCAAGCCTTTTATTTAATAGATCTTATTTATTTAAATAAGATACAGAGAGGTAAGACAACGTATCCAAAATCACGGAGCTAGTCAGAGGCAATAGTCAGCCTGGAACCAAGTCTCCCAGCTTCCAGGTCAGTTCTGCGCACTCTGCCATCATGTTTCCTTTTTGGTCCTTGTTTTTTGTTTGTTCAAATATTTATTTGTCTGCACCAGGTCTTAGTTGCAGCATGTTGGATCTAGTTGGATCATGTCTGATCAGGGATGGAAACCAAGCCCCCTGCACTGGGAGCATGGAGTCTCAGCCACTGGACCACCAGAGAAGTTCTGGTCCTTCTTATTTAGTACATACTTTTTAAAAAATTACATAATTTCAGACGTTTAGAAAATTTGCAAGACTAATACAAAAAATTCTTATAAACTCTTCACCCAATCACCAGACATTAACTTTTTATTGTATTTGCTGTATCATTCTCTTTTTCTCCTTTGATTTTTCTCTCATACACATACAAATTTTTAACCAAAACTCAAAGCGAATTGTAGACCCTGCACTCTTTTGCTGCTAAATATTTCAGGGTGTCTTTTCCATTAACTAAGCCATTTTCCAACAGAATCACAGTACAATTATCAACATTGGGAAATTCAACATTCTTTAATACTATTATCTAAGCTACAGACCTTATTCAGATTTTGCCAATTATCCTATCAATATCCACTATGTCACAAGAGAAAAGATTTCTGTCTAGTCTAGAAACCAACACAACATTGTAAATCATCTATGCAAGCTAATATCACATAATGTAATCAGTAGTTTTACTGTGAATTTTCCAATTTATAGAAAAATAATTAACTGCATATTCCTCACCAACTGTTATCATTTTGCCACATTTGCTTTTTTTCTCTCTGTAACGATCACCAATCTGACTGTAGTCTACCAGGCTCCTCTATCCATGGGGATTCTCCAGGCAAGAATACTAGATTGGGTTGCATGCCCTCCTCCAGGGGATGTTCCCAACACAGGGACTGAACCCAGGTCTACCGCACTGCAGGCAGATTCTTTACTGTCTGAGCCACCAGGAAAGCCATAATGAAAATTTGTATACCATCACTGTTCAATACATTTCTGCGAGATACATGTGGCTATAAAGAACCTGAATTATGGAAAAAAAAAAAAAAAAGAACTTGAACTATGCTAATGAGACTGAGGATTTGACCTTTAGATTTTAATTTTAATGTAAATAGCTTTTTGTGGCTATACTTGTCAACCTATTGGATAGCACCGGATACAGATGTGTGGCATCTATGTCTATATGTGTACTTACATACATACATTTCCACACACTTTTATTTTTGGTAAACTATTTGAAAGTAAGTTGTAGACCTCATGACAGATCAGCCCTAATGACTTTCAGAAAGCAGTTGCTAACAGTAAGGGCATTCTCTCACTCCCACTTCCACCCCACAGTTATTATACCTAAAAAAATGTACAGTCACACCCCTCCTTCATTTTATATTCATTTCATATTCAAATTTCCCCAACTGTTTCAAATATACATATGGGGGCGTGGGTTGGGGAGGGAGGGGGCCGGGCGGGCCACTTCTATTGGTCTTTCGTTTATCGTTTTTCATCTATCTTTGTTCTTTGGCCCGTGTGGGCCTCCCATCACAATGGCCTCTGTTGTCGCAGAGCACCGGCTCTGGGAGCATGAGCTCCAGAGCTCCGGCTTGGTAACTGGACACATCGGTTCAGTGGCTCCGCGGCACATGGGATCTTCCCAGGCCAGGGATAGAACTGGCGCCCCTTGCACTGCAAGGCGGTGTCCTTACCCACTGGACTACCAGGGAAGCCCCCAAATATATTTTTAAAGCTGATTTTCCCCCAACTCAGGATTCAATTAAGATGCACACATTGTTTTCAGTTGTGGTCTTCTTAATCTTTTAATATCTAGAATGCACTCTCTTCTTTTTCCATGACAATGATTTTTAAGGACTTCACCAGATGTCTTATGGAACACACTGAATCCTGCATTTTTCTGATTGTTTTCCTTGTGATTAGATGCACATTAAGCATTTTTGTCAAAAATATTAGCTACACAGGTCAGGGTACAGACTTCCTATTGTACACCTCAGGCAGTTCCTACTGGGGATGCTAATTTTGATCCTGTGCTTAATGTGGGGGGCTGGCCAGGTCACTATACTATAAAGATACACCTTCCTTTCAATAATTTATAATTAATAAGTAAGCAGGGTGGTATTTCAAATGTTTCTTGTTCTTAAAAGGCAAGCCAAAATAAAGGTCTCACATTTATCTAAAGAGTTTATTTTCTATTTTAAGGAAACATAAATTGCCAGTTTCTTATACATGCAGTCATATCTTCACATAGGATTTAGCTTCTAAAGTCAACAAATAAGGTAAAATGATGTATTTCCAAGATGATATACCTGAAAAGCTCTTAGGAAGGCAACAGAAGAGAGGGTGGCATATTATCCTTCAATAGATTTCAAACAGGGAGATTTTCGCTTTGCTGTGCTGTGTTTTTGATGTCCTTCAGTTAAATATCAGATAAAATAATTGGCTTGCATTTGAACTTTGGTGTACTTAAAAATTGTATCTTAAAATTCTAGGACTGGGTGGAAGGGATGAATTGGGAAGTTGGGATTGATACATATACACACACACTACTATATATAAAATATAAAACAGATAACTAATAAAGAATTACTATATAGCACAGGGAATGCTACTCAATACTCTGTAATGACTTACATGGGAAAAGAATCTTAAAAAAAAAGAGTGGAGGTATGTTTGTGCATAACTGATTGACTTTGCTGTACACCTGAAACCAACACAACATTGTAAATCATCTATACTCCAATAAAAAATTTTTTTTCTTAATACTGATTTTTTTTTTTTTTTTTTTGGGCCACTTCTATTGGTCTTTCATTTATCTGTTTTCATCCATCTTTGTTCTTTGGCCTGTGTGGGCCTCCCATCACGGTGGCCTTTCTTGTCGCAGAGCACAGGCTCTGGGCACATGTGCTCCAGAGCTCTGGCTCAGTAGTTGGACACATCCATCCAGCCGCTCTGCGGCACGTGCGACCTTCCCAGGCCAGGGATCGAACCGGCGTCCCTTGCACTGCAAGGCGGTGTCCTTACTCATTGGATCACCAGGGAAGCCTCTATACTCCAATAAATTTTTTTAAAAAATCTCTAGGCCTGCATTATAGAGAGGTACAGGGAACTGAGGCAGAGAGAGAGGACAGCATAGCAACAGCACCCAAATTACATCAGAGGCTCCACCCACGAAATGCACAGGAGGAAGAACCACCCACACTATGTAAATGGTTGTTTTTATCCTTCTCTATTTACCCCACCATTTTCCTGGATGGAATTATCAACTTCCTAGAGAATAAGTGCATATATGATGAGATGCACCTGTATTATCAGGTTAACATCTCGCCACACTAGTAACAAAATACATACTGGGGAAAGGCAATAGAAAAACCTTCAGGGGCTTCCCTGATGGTCCCGTGGGTAAGGACACCGCCTTGCAGTGCAAGGGGCGCCGGTTCGATCCCTGGCCTGGGAAGATCCCAAGTGCCGTGGAGCCACTGAACCGATGTGTCCAACTACCGAGCTGGAGCTCTGGAGCGCATGCGCCCTGAGCCGGTGCTCTGCGACAACAGAGGCCACTGTGATGAGAGGCGCACATGGGCCAAATAAAGATGGATGAAAAACGATAAATGAAAGACCAATAGAAATGGCCTGCCTGCCCCTCTCCCTCCCCAACCCGCCCCACCCCCAAAAAAAAAACCTAAAAAAAAAGAAAAAAAAGAAAAACCTTTAGAAGTCAGTGTGTGTTTCTGAATAACATGGCCCCCAAACAGGGACCTCAGGATATCAGTGGTTTCCATGGGCAGGACTCTGTTTTCACCAAGGCTTGCTAATTATTAGAAAAGTCAGTACAAGCTGTAGTCTCAAGCTCAAAACTCTAGCAGTTCACTCTCATTCTTCTCCTGAGTGCCACAGCTAAGACCCTGTGCAGCTAAATAAATAAGCAGTTGTAAAAAATAAAATGGGTAGAATGCTAAATATTACAGAGGCTGAGAAGAAAAAGATAAAGTAGCAAAGAGGAGAGACATGAGGAAATCAGGGTAGGGGGTTTAACACGGGAAAGGCAGGGAAGGCTTGGTTGAACAGGGTGATATTGGGGTAAAGACCTACAGAGAGTAAGGATGTAGACCAGGTAGATAACTTGGCCAGAAGAGTATTTCCTTCAGAGGGGACAGCAAGTGCAAAGGCCCAGGGATGGGAGTGTGCCCGGCAGAGGCAACGCACAGCAAGGTAGCTCCATGAGGACCTGCATCTCTAGTAAGAGCAGAGTGAATGTGGAACAGGAGATGAGGAACGGTGAGGGTTGTATCATGTGCGATCAACTTGTACACTAAGTGAGGAAGACAGTCCTTGACATGTCTGAACAGAGGAATGACAGGAGCTGGCTTACATTTCAAGATTACTGGCTGCTGTGTGATCAAAGAATGAAGTGGGGCAAAGGGCAGGAGCAGGAAGCCAGGCTGGGAGGCTACTGCCTTAATCTAAGACAGCGATGATACCAGCTAGTGGGGTGGTGAGAAGTGGCTGAACATGGCCCATGTTTTGAAGGCAGACACAAGCAGCTTTACTGAATATAGGATATTGAGAAAAATAAAGAAATAAAGAAATCAGGAGGTCAGTTCCAAGTGTGTCACACTTTGGATGGTTACTAAGCATTCGAGTGGAGATGACAAGTGGACTAGTGGATATACAAACCTGGCGTTCAGAATGCTAAATACTACAGAGGCTGAGGTACAAGGTCAGGCTGGAGGTACAAATGTGGCAGTGAGCTTATTATTGGTGGCCTTTAAAGTGATAAGGTTGGATGAGCTTACCAAGGGGATAAGCAAAGAGAGAAATGAACCCTGGGGAGGGAAGGAATTGCCATTTTAAATAATTCTTTCCCAAAGTTCCTTTTTTCCTTCCTCGCAAGTTAATTTCAACTTCCTTGCTAATTATTAGAAAAGTCAGTACAAGCTGTAGTCTCAAGCTCAAAACTCTAGCAGTTCACTCTCATTCTTCTCCTGAGTGCCACAGCTAAGACCCTGTGCAGCTAAATAAATAAGCAGTTGTAAAAAATAAAATGGGTAGAATGCTAAATATTACAGAGGCTGAGAAGAAAAAGATAAAGTAGCAAAGAGGAGAGACATGAGGAAATCAGGGTAGGGGGTTTAACACGGGAAAGGCAGGGAAGGCTTGGTTGAACAGGGTGATATTGGGGTAAAGACCTACAGAGAGTAAGGATGTAGACCAGGTAGATAACTTGGCCAGAAGAGTATTTCCTTCAGAGGGGACAGCAAGTGCAAAGGCCCAGGGATGGGAGTGTGCCCGGCAGAGGCAACGCACAGCAAGGTAGCTCCATGAGGACCTGCATCTCTAGTAAGAGCAGAGTGAATGTGGAACAGGAGATGAGGAACGGTGAGGGTTGTATCATGTGCGATCAACTTGTACACTAAGTGAGGAAGACAGTCCTTGACATGTCTGAACAGAGGAATGACAGGAGCTGGCTTACATTTCAAGATTACTGGCTGCTGTGTGATCAAAGAATGAAGTGGGGCAAAGGGCAGGAGCAGGAAGCCAGGCTGGGAGGCTACTGCCTTAATCTAAGACAGCGATGATACCAGCTAGTGGGGTGGTGAGAAGTGGCTGAACATGGCCCATGTTTTGAAGGCAGACACAAGCAGCTTTACTGAATATAGGATATTGAGAAAAATAAAGAAATAAAGAAATCAGGAGGTCAGTTCCAAGTGTGTCACACTTTGGATGGTTACTAAGCATTCGAGTGGAGATGACAAGTGGACTAGTGGATATACAAACCTGGCGTTCAGAATGCTAAATACTACAGAGGCTGAGGTACAAGGTCAGGCTGGAGGTACAAATGTGGCAGTGAGCTTATTATTGGTGGCCTTTAAAGTGATAAGGTTGGATGAGCTTACCAAGGGGATAAGCAAAGAGAGAAATGAACCCTGGGGAGGGAAGGAATTGCCATTTTAAATAATTCTTTCCCAAAGTTCCTTTTTTCCTTCCTCGGCAAGAATTCCAATTTTGCAGAACTTGGTCCATGGTGGTTCAGTGGTTAAGACACCACACTTGAAATAAGGGGGCATGTACTCAATCTCTGGTCAGGTAACTAAAACCTCACTTGCTATGTGGTGCAGCCAAAATTTTTTTTTAATTTAATTTCAAAAAAAATTAAGAATTCCGGCTACAATATGACAACCCTGTAAGAATGAATAGCTTTGTGCCCAAGCCAAGGTGTGATATAATTCCATCTCTTTCCCAAAGATGGGGTTGGACCTTAAATGACAGACTTCATACAGAGCTACTCACCTTTCAGAATAAGCTGAGACTTCTCAAAAGGCAGGGCCACCCCTGCCCGGCTGGAGCTGGCAGATGCCATGTCATCACCAGGACACTGAAAGACAAACATAGCAGGAGGTTTAGAGGATATCTGATAAGAGATAGAGGAACAGAGCTCGAGTTTACTATCTGAGTTTAAAGAGACAGAAACAAGAAAATATCAACATCCAAACAACTGCATCCACGGGCAGCCATGCTGCTTCCAGCCAAGTGGTGTCTTGTCCCTCTGTCTTGCCATGACTAGAATCTGGGTAGGATTTGGATGGGCTGAGAAGGACACAGCATTACTACATCAGAGTCTTAAGGAGGGAGAGTCTAAAATAATATCTCTAAAAATAAAGTCACAGCTCAACAATTCAAGAAAAAAAGGGAGGGTAGGGAAATTAAGATCCCACATGCTGCAGGGCAACCAAGTCCACACACCCCAGCTACTAAGCCCGTGAGCTCTAGAGCCTGGGGCCCACAAGAGAAGCTCGCCCGATCCAATAAGAGAAAGCCCATGCAACAACAAAGACCTAGTGTAGCCAAAAACAAACCAATAATAAAAAAGAAGAGAAAACATAATAGCAAATCAATTTTTTTAATGGGTGACATTTTTAATAAGCATTTCTCCAAAGGAGACATACCAATAAAAGTGCTTATTGGACAAGGAAAATGACAGGCCAGGATTCAATCTACATCTTCTGATTCCAAAGCCCCACAGTCATTCAGTCAACTAGCCTGTGATCACCTGCATGTGCACATGGACCAGGCCAACAGGCACATGAGACAATTCTTGGCTGACAACATTAGCCATCCCCGTTGCTCCACATTGGCTAGAAGGCAGACGTCTATCTTGCTTTTTGAATGGATCTTTTACTCATATATAATTGCATAACATCATCGTTTGTCATTTGGAAAATATTGGTTCACTGTGATCTGTAGATAGTTCAAATGTTGACACGTTTCATTATACTCTATCCCCAAAAAAATCACATTTGTGAATGTCACCACTGATGTCATCGGACAAGTTTTTGAGTACTGAGAAACTGTCAAGTTCTTTGTGGTAGATATAAGTGTTTCGAAATTCTAATTTTCACTTAAAACTTGTATTTTACCGTTGGTAACAAGTACTGTCAGTTATTTTCCTTGAAGTGACAGGCTGACTTCATTCATATTTAGGAAAATGTCTGCCAAACACCCAAATCTATTAACGTTAGTCTGTTGATCTATTGATTTTTTTTTTTTTTTTTTAGTGTAAAACTGATATTTCATGAAAAAAGCAACTATGTAATTCAGTTCTCAACTCAAACAGTCATACAAATGCTTTTTCTCAACTTCGGTACACAGGAAAAGGTGTTTTAGGCATATTTTCCATTTTCATCACACATGAGTCACTTTACTGCTTCATCAAGCACATTCTTAAGCGAAACTGGCTTTTTTTTCCTTTTCACTGAGTGGGTCGTGGTGAGGAACACAGTGACAGTAGTCCAAGTTGGCGACACTGCCCTAATTCACACTATGGCACCAACACTTTTACTGACCTTTGCTTTTGTACCCTATCATGCTTTTGTACATGTCACAGTGAAAGAAGCAAAGTTATCATGAAAATAGTTTTGATCTTGCAAAACCCTAAAAGACCTTGAAGGCCCTAAAACCTAAAAGACCCTAAAACTCTGAAGACCACACCTGAGAACAACTGCTATAAAAACACAATGACTGAGGCTTTCCTGATGGTCCACAACGAAGTTGTCTCCACTCACCACAATTAGAGAAAGTTTGTGTGTGTGCAGCAATGAAGACCCAGCACAACCCCCACAGAACAATAACCCAATTTGTTCCTCTTTTTTTTCCCCATTCCTCTTTATGGATGAGTAATATTCCATTTGTAGAGACGTGGATGGACCTACAGACTGTCATATAGAGTGAAGTCAAAAAGAGAAAAACAAATATTGTATATTAATACACATATATGGAATCTAGAAAAATGATATAGATGAACCTATTTGTAGGGCAGGAATAGACAGACATAGAGAACAGATGTGAGCACATGGGGAGGGGTAAAGAATGGGACAAATAAGGAGATGGAGATTGATAAATATATGCACTACTATGTGTAAAATAGCTAGTGGAAGCCTGCTGTACAGCACAGGAAGCTCAGCTCAGCACTCTGTGGTGCCCTACATGGGTGGGGTGGGGGTGGGAGGGAGGTCTTAGAGGGAGGCGATATATGTATACATATAGCTGGTTCACTTCTGTATTAGCAGAAGCTAATACAACATTATAAAGCAACTATACTTCAATTTTATAATATTTTTTTAATAGCCGGGTTTTTTTTAATTATTTATTTTCATCCACCTTTATTCTTTGGCCTGTGTGGGCCTCCCATCGCAGTGGCCTCTCTCCTTGCAGAGCACTGGGTCTGGGCACATGGCTCCAGAGCGCTGGCTCGTAACTGGACACTCCAGCCCAACCACTCTGCGATATGTGGGATCTTCCTGGGCCAGGGATCGAACCTGCACTGCAAGATGGACTCTTTACCCACTGAACCACCAGGGAAGCCCCTATACTTCAATTAAAAGAAAAAAAAAAAAAAACACTACGAAATTCCTATTCTATTCTATGTCATTTGCACCTTCTTTCATTCTATTTGTATCTGATCTCTCCTAACTTCCTCTTCTGAAGAGCTGTTTAGCCTTAAAATGTGGTTATGAATGAACCATATTATTCTAAGAATGGAAGCCCTTTGTATGAAAATTAAATGCAACTACAGCTAAGTCACATTGATTTTGACATTTTCCATAGATGAAGTCTGTGCTTCAAGATTTTAACCAAACAAAACAAAGCCTTTTGCTTTATAAGATAAATCCAGTCCAAAAAAATTTTAAGGACCAGTTTTTTTTCCAGACAAGTCTGTGACAGGTATTTTACTCCAATCTTAAATGTAAAGTTACAGAGGAAACTTCTGAAATGTTATGGGTAATATATAGAAATACAATACTGCAACTATTCTTATCAAGTTTTCTAGAGACCAGACCTCCATGATATTAAATCTAACAGTGAATTCTCAATCCTTGTCTTTATGACCTACTGGAAGCATCTGACACAATGGACGAGTGACTCTTTCTTACTTGAAATGCTTTCTCCTTTTGGCTTCCAGGACATTGCACCTGCCTGGTTCTCCTCCTGCCTCTCGGGCTGCTTTTTCTCAGTCTCCTTCATTGGCTCCTTCTCTTCCTGAACATCTAAACACCTTAGTGTCCCATAGCTTGGGCCTTGCATGTGTCCCCTTGGTTATTTCAGCATGTCTCATGGCTTCAACTACCATCTATTTGTGGACAATCCCAAATGGGTGTGTCCAGTACAAACCTCGCCTTGAACCTCAGGTCCTCTTTGTCCTTTGACAAAACTGAGCTTCTGAGACTCGCCCTCAATCCTGTTCCATGTTTCAATTAATAACAACTCCATCTGGTGGCTCGGGCCAAAATTCTGAGGCTCATTCCTCCTTGCCCTTTTCCTCACACACTCCACATGCAACCCATCAATAAATCCTATTGATATACACATAGGTATATGTATGGCTGAGTCATTTTGTTGCTCACCTGACACTATACAACACTGTTAATCAGCTATATTCCAATAAAAAATAGAAAGCTTAAAAAATAAATAAATCCTATTGATTCTACCTTTAAAATATTTCCGAGTTTAAACATGTCTCTCCACATCCACTGTCACTGCCTTGGTCCGAGGCACCATCATTTCTTAGCTGGGTCATTGTTTCTCCTGCTTTTTGCCCTCTGGCCCTTCAGGTTTCATTCAGCAAGAGTCCACACAGCTCTCTGACCTTGCCTCCCATTTCTCTGCCTCCTTCCAGGCTCCTCTGGTTTCCCAGGAGTAAAATCTACTGCATGCAGGAGACACAAGAGATGAATTTTTTCCAGAATTTAATGAGACATTTTCCATAGATGAAGTCTGTGCTTCAAGATTTTAACCAAACAAAACAAAGCCTTTTGCTTTATAAGATAAATCCAGTCCAAAAAAATTTTAAGGACCAGTTTTTTTTCCAGACAAGTCTGTGACAGGTATTTTACTCCAATCTTAAATGTAAAGTTACAGAGGAAACTTCTGAAATGTTATGGGTAATATATAGAAATACAATACTGCAACTATTCTTATCAAGTTTTCTAGAGACCAGACCTCCATGATATTAAATCTAACAGTGAATTCTCAATCCTTGTCTTTATGACCTACTGGAAGCATCTGACACAATGGACGAGTGACTCTTTCTTACTTGAAATGCTTTCTCCTTTTGGCTTCCAGGACATTGCACCTGCCTGGTTCTCCTCCTGCCTCTCGGGCTGCTTTTTCTCAGTCTCCTTCATTGGCTCCTTCTCTTCCTGAACATCTAAACACCTTAGTGTCCCATAGCTTGGGCCTTGCATGTGTCCCCTTGGTTATTTCAGCATGTCTCATGGCTTCAACTACCATCTATTTGTGGACAATCCCAAATGGGTGTGTCCAGTACAAACCTCGCCTTGAACCTCAGGTCCTCTTTGTCCTTTGACAAAACTGAGCTTCTGAGACTCCCCCTCAATCCTGTTCCATGTTTCAATTAATAACAACTCCATCTGGTGGCTCGGGCCAAAATTCTGAGGCTCATTCCTCCTTGCCCTTTTCCTCACACACTCCACATGCAACCCATCAATAAATCCTATTGATATACACATAGGTATATGTATGGCTGAGTCATTTTGTTGCTCACCTGACACTATACAACACTGTTAATCAGCTATATTCCAATAAAAAATAGAAAGCTTAAAAAATAAATAAATCCTATTGATTCTACCTTTAAAATATTTCCGAGTTTAAACATGTCTCTCCACATCCACTGTCACTGCCTTGGTCCGAGGCACCATCATTTCTTAGCTGGGTCATTGTTTCTCCTGCTTTTTGCCCTCTGGCCCTTCAGTCAAATGTCTGCATTCAGCAAGAGTCCACACAGCTCTCTGACCTTGCCTCCCATTTCTCTGCCTCCTTCCAGGCTCCTCTGGTTTCCCAGGAGGTAAAGAATCTACCTGCCAATGCAGGAGACACAAGAGATGTGGTTCCACCCCTGAGTTGGGAAGATCCCCACTCCACTCTAGTATTCTTGCCTGGAAAATTTCACGGGCAGAAGAGTCTAGCGGGCTGCAGCAGTGCATGGAGTTGCAAAGAGGTGGACATGACTGAGCATACAAATGGGGCTGCTCACTTGTTCCTTCGATACGCCAGACATAGTCCTCCATCAGACTTCTACTCCTCTATCTATAATGCTCTTTTCCTACCTGTCCACATATACAGCTTATTCCTTCACTGTCTTTAGGCTTTCTTTTTAAATAAAATTTGTTACTGAATTTCTTACAATATTGCTTCTGTCTTATGTTTTTGGTTTTTGGCCACAAGGCATGTGGGATCTTAGATCCTCAATTAGGGATCGAACCTTCACCCCCTTCACTGGAATGCAAAATCTTAACCACTGGCCCACCAAAGAAGTCCCAAATGTTGCTTTCTTAAGTGGCTTTTCCTGACCACCCCAGCAACCCCACCTCCACACACACTATACCCATCCTTCAATAGTTTGCCATCCCTCTGTAGTATTTATCACTGACACAGTTCACAGTGTATTGATCTCTTGTATTTATTAGCTCCTTCTTCCAGACTGTAAGCTCTACAAGGGCTCAACTGTGAGTCACACCTCTTAGCCCTGGAGTCTACTGTCTAAAATAGTGCCTGACTCCTAGTAATAACTCTGTATTTATCGAATGAGTGAATAGGAGTATCAAGTTTCTGAAAATTCAAAAGGATGATGTTCTGACTCCCTTAATTTTTTCTCTTTTTTTGGTAAAGCAATAAACAGACCAACTCTTTTACCCATCAGGTTAGCAAGAGGTTAGAAGTCTGACGATGGTGTTGGTAAGAAGCCTCACATACATACTTCTGGAAGCAGTGCAAATTAGACGGTATTTGGCAACCTCTGATTGAGTTAAAGATACATGTATACATGTATTGTACCTCCCAGGATTCCACTCCCAGGTATTTGCCAGGAAAAATCTTTCAATCAACGCAGAGGAAGCCATGTTTAAAATGTTCAACATGGGGCGCCTTTGGTGGTCCAGTGGGTAAAGAGTCCACCTTGCAGTGCAAGGGGCACTGGTTCGATCCCTGGCCCAGGAAGATCCCATGAGCCACAGAGCAGCTAACCTGTGTGTCCAATTACGAGTCAGTGCTCTGCAGCACATGCACCCAGAGCTGGTGCTCTGCAACGAGAGAGGCCACCGCAATGGGAGGCCCACACAGGGCAAAGAATAGAGATGGATGAAAATAAATAAATAAAAAGCCAATAAAAGAGGCCAAAAAAAAAGTTCAGCATGGCAATGTTTATAACACTAAACGTTTGTAAATAATCCAAAAGCCCATCAGTGAGGGGAATAAATAAGTTGTAAAACAGTTACAAAATGGGATGCTATATAGTTCTTGAAATGTATGAATTCAGCCTATATATACAAACATCAAAGTATAATACTAGAACTAAACAGTAAAAATCAAGTATTGGCATAAGTATAGGACAATGCCATTGGTATACATTTGAACCTACACAAAACAATTGTATTCACTTATATCTACTGTTGTGACAGACATAAATGAAATGAAAATACAGAGGCATGGATAGAAAGGAAAATAAGATGGCGATAATGAAAATACAGAGAGAGCTCTTTCCATTTCTTAGCTCCTTCTTCCAGACTGTAAGCTCTACAAGGGCTCAACTGTGAGTCACACCTCTTAGCCCTGGAGTCTACTGTCTAAAATAGTGCCTGACTCCTAGTAATAACTCTGTATTTATCGAATGAGTGAATAGGAGTATCAAGTTTCTGAAAATTCAAAAGGATGATGTTCTGACTCCCTTAATTTTTTCTCTTTTTTTGGTAAAGCAATAAACAGACCAACTCTTTTACCCATCAGGTTAGCAAGAGGTTAGAAGTCTGACGATGGTGTTGGTAAGAAGCCTCACATACATACTTCTGGAAGCAGTGCAAATTAGACGGTATTTGGCAACCTCTGATTGAGTTAAAGATACATGTATACATGTATTGTACCTCCCAGGATTCCACTCCCAGGTATTTGCCAGGAAAAATCTTTCAATCAACGCAGAGGAAGCCATGTTTAAAATGTTCAACATGGGGCGCCTTTGGTGGTCCAGTGGGTAAAGAGTCCACCTTGCAGTGCAAGGGGCACTGGTTCGATCCCTGGCCCAGGAAGATCCCATGAGCCACAGAGCAGCTAACCTGTGTGTCCAATACGAGTCAGTGCTCTGCAGCACATGCACCCAGAGCCGGAGCTCTGCAGCGACAGAGGCCACTGCGATGGGAGGCCCACACAGGGCAAAGAATAGAGATGGATGAAAATAAATAAATAAAAAGCCAATAAAAGAGGCCAAAAAAAAAGTTCAGCATGGCAATGTTTATAACACTAAACGTTTGTAAATAATCCAAAAGCCCATCAGTGAGGGGAATAAATAAGTTGTAAAACAGTTACAAAATGGGATGCTATATAGTTCTTGAAATGTATGAATTCAGCCTATATATACAAACATCAAAGTATAATACTAGAACTAAACAGTAAAAATCAAGTATTGGCATAAGTATAGGACAATGCCATTGGTATACATTTGAACCTACACAAAACAATTGTATTCACTTATATCTACTGTTGTGGACAGACATAAATGAAATGAAAATACAGAGGCATGGATAGAAAGGAAATATGGCAAGATGAGGACAGAAGCTACCTCTAGGGTAGCAGAGGAGGGAGCAAGGGGAACTGGAATGAACAGAGAGACCAACAGAACTTCAACTGTATCTGCCACATTTCATTCTTTAAAGGAATAAGTTCTGAAGCAAATATGGCAAATGTTAATATTCATTAAACCCAGATGGTGACTTTTACAACTGTTTGTTATCTTATTCTCTGAACCACTTCATATGTTTGATCTTTCTCATAATTTAACAATAAGTTTAAAGGAGAAAAAAGATGATATCTTCAGTAGTGAAGGAAAGATTAATGACTGTAAATTAAGCCTCGGGGCTTTCAGTAACAGAAGTTCAGGCAGTAGAAGTTGGAGATCTATTATCTGTAGACTTTAAAAAGAAAAGAGTAATTTAAAAATCTTTATATCTACTGGGAGTTGTTCTCTCCCTATAGCAACTTGACTCATCTTTAGCTGTTATTTTAGCCTGTAGATGGAACTCGAGAGAATTCTGGAGGATGAAACTCAAAGCCCTCACATGTTCTGTTAAATGGGAGAAAGATCAAACCTCTTGATCTACACATTATGCCCCCAAGACAAAATCAATCAGATAAAATTCCAAAGGCAGCTCAGAACAAAACCAACAGGGAAAGCGGTAGAAGTAGAGAAGACGACCATGTGTTCTTCCCCTCTCGCCCTTCATAATTACAGACCACTGTTTACTAACTAGATCCACTAGCAAGATACCACCCAGACACTACAGGGTCAGGATCTTGAACTGAACCTTTCCAATTCATGTATATTGGGTCTTCCCTGGTGACTCAAGCAGTAAAGAATCTGCCTGCAATACAGGAAACACAAGAGATGCAGGTTCGATCCCTGGGTCAGGAAGATGCCCTGGAGAAGGAAATGGCAACCCACTCTAGTATTCTTGCCTGGGAAATCCCATGGACAGAGGAGCTGGGCAGGCTATAGTGCAAAGAGTTGCAAAGAGTCAGACACGACTGAGACACTGAGCATGCAAGCAATCGATGTATAAAGACAAATAGCTATTACTATTGAAAAAAGTCAGATTCCCACCTACCCCACCCTGAGCCACCAATTGTCTCAGGCCTCCATACTGGACATGGTTCCAATGGCATAAGGTCCAAACTCCGACTACCCACTTTAGGTGCTTATTAAATCTGAGATCCAGATTTTTACTCTAGCCTGTCTGATTTTTTTCCCCTGTTTATACTGATGCGAAGTGTTTGCATTCAAATCATTCCAAGAATAAGTGAGCTAGCGTAAACCTGGGACAGGCAAGGGGAGATGGAAGAACATGCTAAAATATCACTATACGTTATAGATGCACGAAAAATTTCATTATTCAAAGAAGTGATGGATTTATCAAGAGAAAAAAAGAGCGAAGCCAGAACGAAGTACTCACATTTCCTTAAAAAATTTTAAAAATATATCTTCTGAACTTAACCCCTATGCAAATCTCAACAAGCATTTTTTAAATAAAATATAAAAGGACAGAGTAGAAAATATAAAATACATCATACATAAAGTGTTATTTCATAAAACTGTTTAGGGACTTCTCTGGTGGTCCAGTGGTTTAGACTCCATGCTGTCAAATGCCCTCACATGTTCTGTTAAATGGGAGAAAGATCAAACCTCTTGATCTACACATTATGCCCCCAAGACAAAATCAATCAGATAAAATTCCAAAGGCAGCTCAGAACAAAACCAACAGGGAAAGCGGTAGAAGTAGAGAAGACGACCATGTGTTCTTCCCCTCTCGCCCTTCATAATTACAGACCACTGTTTACTAACTAGATCCACTAGCAAGATACCACCCAGACACTACAGGGTCAGGATCTTGAACTGAACCTTTCCAATTCATGTATATTGGGTCTTCCCTGGTGACTCAAGCAGTAAAGAATCTGCCTGCAATACAGGAAACACAAGAGATGCAGGTTCGATCCCTGGGTCAGGAAGATGCCCTGGAGAAGGAAATGGCAACCCACTCTAGTATTCTTGCCTGGGAAATCCCATGGACAGAGGAGCTGGGCAGGCTATAGTGCAAAGAGTTGCAAAGAGTCAGACACGACTGAGACACTGAGCATGCAAGCAATCGATGTATAAAGACAAATAGCTATTACTATTGAAAAAAGTCAGATTCCCACCCCTACCCCACCCTGAGCCACCAATTGTCTCAGGCCTCCATACTGGACATGGTTCCAATGGCATAAGGTCCAAACTCCGACTACCCACTTTAGGTGCTTATTAAATCTGAGATCCAGATTTTTACTCTAGCCTGTCTGATTTTTTTCCCCTGTTTATACTGATGCGAAGTGTTTGCATTCAAATCATTCCAAGAATAAGTGAGCTAGCGTAAACCTGGGACAGGCAAGGGGAGATGGAAGAACATGCTAAAATATCACTATACGTTATAGATGCACGAAAAATTTCATTATTCAAAGAAGTGATGGATTTATCAAGAGAAAAAAAGAGCGAAGCCAGAACGAAGTACTCACATTTCCTTAAAAAAAATTTTAAAAATATATCTTCTGAACTTAACCCCTATGCAAATCTCAACAAGCATTTTTTAAATAAAATATAAAAGGACAGAGTAGAAAATATAAAATACATCATACATAAAGTGTTATTTCATAAAAACTGTTTAGGGACTTCTCTGGTGGTCCAGTGGTTTAGACTCCATGCTCCCAATGCAGGGGGGCACGGGTCCCGTCCCTGGTCAGGGAACTAGAACCCAGATATCGAACCAAGTCTCCTGAGTCTCCTCCATTGCAGATCTCCAGAGTCTTTATCACTGAGCCACCAGGAAAAAGCATGAGAGGAGGCCTAAATGAAGCTCCACCACCGGCCTCTTTACACAGTAAAAGATGGATACTGAGGGAAATGGTGTGTGGGGGGAGGCAAAGCCAAAGAGGAAACATGAGAATTAGAGAGGGAACAAGAGGTACTGGGGGCCAGGGGACAAACTAGTGAAGGAACACAGGGATTTGGGGTGAGGGTTGGAAGTAAAATTTTAGAAGTTGCAGACAAGGCAAGTCTCATTGGGAAGGGCGCTTCTGAGCAAAGATTTGAAGAAGGGAATTGAGGATATCTGCCTTAGAACATGCCAAACAGACAGGGGCTTCCCTAGTGGTCCAATGGCTAAGAAACCACCTTGCTATGCAGGATCTCCTCATTCCATGGAGCAGTTAAGGCTGAGCACCACAATTACCGAGCCCACTCACCACAACTAGAGCTGTGTGTAACACAACAAAATATCCTGCATGAAGCAACTAAGACCCAAGGCAACCAAATAAATAAAATTCCAGGCAGATAAAAGGGCAAGAACAAAAGTTCTTGAGACAGGTAGCATGTCTTGAGAGTGAAAGGAACAAAAGGGGGTCAGCGCTGCTGGAGAGCAGTAAAAGAGGACGATGATAATGACAAAAGAAGCGATTAGAGAATTCTCCGGTGATCCAGAGATTCCATACCGCGCTGGGGAACTAAGATCTCACATGCCTCAGGGCAACAATAAACCCATGTTCCACAATAAGAGAAGACCAAGAACCACAATGAAGACCCAGCAAAAGCCAAAAAAAAAAAAATTCTTCAATGGACCTGGACAGTACACAGATGTGAGAATGTACGGTTGACTTTTTATTTTTTGTTGCTGTTGAAATATAATTCATGTGCCATAGGTTTACCCTTTTAAAGCATACAATTTGGTAGGCTTCAATATATCCACAGGGTTGTACAACCATCACCACTATTGGATTCTGGAACATTTTCATCTTTCCAAAAGAAACCTCAAACCCATTAACAGTCACTCCTCATTTCTCTTTGCTCTCCTGTCCCTAACCTCTAATCTGCTCTGTCTCTATGGATCTGCCTATTCTGGATATTTCAAATAAATAAAATCAAACAGTATGCAGTCTTTTGCAACTGATTTCTTTCATTAACATAACATTTTCAAGGTTCACACACACTATAGTAGGTATCAGTATTTCATTTCTTTCACTAGCTAAATAATATTCCATTTATAAGAACAGACCATATGTTCTTTTTCCAATCATCAGCCAATGGACAACTCAACATCTGTGTCATCGGGATGGGTTGATTTTTCTCTTGTTGGTGGTGGTTGCGCCACACAGACTTGCAAGGTCTCAGTTTCCTGACCAGAGACAGAATCTGGACCACGGCAGTGAAAGCATGGAGTCCTAGCCTCTGGACTGCCAGGGAACACCCAGGATAGGCTGATTCTTGAAGCCAGGGAACTGGAACCGTCAAGGGCTCCTTTAGCAAGAGGGCGTCCAACCTTCTGACTGTACCTCTTCCAGACCCCTACGATTCACCCCATCCAATCCTAAGCCAGGGTCAGTCTTCCAACAGATGCTCATAGACCCCTCGTGAGCCCTGGGTCTGTGCCAAACCCCTGCCCTCTGGTACTCAGATACCTTACTCTAAGAGATCCCCATTAAATAAATCCTTGGAGAGCTTTTGGCGGGAGAAAGCAACCACACGTCAGATTTGGCAAGTGATAGTTCTTGCATTATCTGAAGTACCTGAATATTCTTATCACCCAATTTCAGCAAGAACCTTTTAGACTAGGAAATTTTGAAAACAAAGATTTCAGCAGTACTAGTCATTGAGTGACACTGGACAAGTAACTTCTCATCCTCTCTAAATTTCAGGTTCCCCGTCTGTGACGTGAACTCAATGACAGCATTTAATACTTACCTGGAAGACAATCCTAAGGAATAAATGAGCTCAGGTAAACCAGCTGGCAAATAGTAAGTGCTCTTTAAGGATTACCACAAGCTAAACTTGTTCTTGATGTTGAAATTCTAGGCTCTGAGATTCTTAAAATTCCTGACCCAGCTTTGAGTCAAGGAACTACTGAACACTGATCTTGAAACAGAACTCATGTAGCAAATGAGGTAGAGAAGAGCAAAAAACAACTCTTCAGCACTAAAATTTTATTTTTAATTACAAAAATAGGGAGAAACAGGCAGAGCTGCTAATGTACAAGTGCAGATCCACTCTGTATCCACTTCATGAAAAATGTGGATGAGAAGGGTCTGCTCAGAAGATTCCTCCTTTCCTCCACCCTCTCATGCTTTTCCAACACTACTGCTTCTTTCTTGGCTTCTTTCCTCTGTCCAGCATTGAGTTCTTTTCCATCCTCCAAAGGCCCATATTGAGAAACAATCAAATGGAGCTGAACTTGGCCAAAGGCCATCCACACTAAAACCAAGCACATAAAAAGATGGGAGGGACCAGAGAGGTCACAGCATTGGAAGCACGGTGGAATTATAAGCTAGTAATAAAAGAGACTCAGGAGTTTCCTGGTGGCCTAATGGTTAGGATTCTGGGTTTTCACAGTCGTGGCCCAGGTTCAGTCGCTGGTTGGGGAACCGAGATTCTGCAAGCTGCACCGCTGGTCAAAATAGAGAGAGAGAGAGACTGGAAAGCAGTTCTAAGGACAAAACAAGGAAGCAAAAGACATGGGTGACACAGAAAGAGGACCTGCCCTAGGTCAGGGTTGCCAAGTCTTGATATCTGGTATGTTCCTGGAAGGAGTGATTAACACTGGATTGAAAGCACTGAATGCTTATCTTTAAGCTGCTGGGGAAGAGGCAGGAGCAGTAGACTGCAACCTCCTTGAAAAGATTCAGTTGGTTCTTTTTAGGAGAAACAGTATCTTCCCTTTTGTCCCTACCTCGAAGAAATTCATGGTCTAAAATAGTCTGGAGCAACCCAAAGTCAATCAAAAGCAGCTCACTGACATGATTCCAGTGGAAGCTGACATTTGTGCATCCACTACCACTCATCCTGCAGACAGAGGCATCAGATCTGGTCTCAGAAGACCAAGATTCAAATGCCAGCCTCTCCAGGACTTAGCTACACCCCTTCATGTTTAGGCCACTTCACCACAGTGAGATTCTGTTTGTTTTAAATCTATGAAACAGCAGTATGCCTGGCAACAACATGCATGCAATACTTGTTAGGTAGAACCAGCATTTCCAACATTAAAAACCCATTACCCATCCTTCCAGGCTGCCTGTCTCTTTCCCATCCTTCTTGGAGGTCTCTAAATTGGTTGCCAACCCAGAAAGCCCAACTAATTTCAGAAACTGGGACTCAAATTGATTTTCGGCAGCACTACAGAGATGCGCGCTTGGAGGAGTAGCCTCCTTAGGAAGAAAAGAAACCTATTAGCTTGTGGTTTTTCAAAGGGGTCTTTAAATGAAAGTGAAAGGGAGAGAAAACCACACTCCCCAAGAATGTTCAAAATACCTGCTAGTATAATAGTATAGACTGAGATTTTTGTTTCCAAATTTAAGTTCTAGCAAGAAGCACTCCTCTTGGCTACGTATCCACATTACACCATAAGTGACCTTGCTCAGTCTCTCAACATGCTAACTGCTTCCACAGGCACGTCCCAAGCCCAGCCTGGCTCCGGACTTCCCTCGTGAACTGCCCACAGCACCGTCGCCTGGCTTTCTACTGGGCATTTTGCAACCAGTGTCAACAAAATTGAGCCCCAGCCTTGTTCCTCCCACAGTCTACCCATTTCAGTTAACAGCAATTCCATTCTTCCAAGTGTTCATGTCATAAATCGTGTTGCCACAACTCCTTTCTTCCTCCTCACATCCCACCTCCACAAGTTTCCCAAAAAGGGTGGCCATTAACACTGGATTGAAAGCACTGAATGCTTATCTTTAAGCTGCTGGGGAAGAGGCAGGAGCAGTAGACTGCAACCTCCTTGAAAAGATTCAGTTGGTTCTTTTTAGGAGAAACAGTATCTTCCCTTTTGTCCCTACCTCGAAGAAATTCATGGTCTAAAATAGTCTGGAGCAACCCAAAGTCAATCAAAAGCAGCTCACTGACATGATTCCAGTGGAAGCTGACATTTGTGCATCCACTACCACTCATCCTGCAGACAGAGGCATCAGATCTGGTCTCAGAAGACCAAGATTCAAATGCCAGCCTCTCCAGGACTTAGCTACACCCCTTCATGTTTAGGCCACTTCACCACAGTGAGATTCTGTTTGTTTTAAATCTATGAAACAGCAGTATGCCTGGCAACAACATGCATGCAATACTTGTTAGGTAGAACCAGCATTTCCAACATTAAAAACCCATTACCCATCCTTCCAGGCTGCCTGTCTCTTTCCCATCCTTCTTGGAGGTCTCTAAATTGGTTGCCAACCCAGAAAGCCCAACTAATTTCAGAAACTGGGACTCAAATTGATTTTCGGCAGCACTACAGAGATGCGCGCTTGGAGGAGTAGCCTCCTTAGGAAGAAAAGAAACCTATTAGCTTGTGGTTTTTCAAAGGGGTCTTTAAATGAAAGTGAAAGGGAGAGAAAACCACACTCCCCAAGAATGTTCAAAATACCTGCTAGTATAATAGTATAGACTGAGATTTTTGTTTCCAAATTTAAGTTCTAGCAAGAAGCACTCCTCTTGGCTACGTATCCACATTACACCATAAGTGACCTTGCTCAGTCTCTCAACATGCTAACTGCTTCCACAGGCACGTCCCAAGCCCAGCCTGGCTCCGGACTTCCCTCGTGAACTGCCCACAGCACCGTCGCCTGGCTTTCTACTGGGCATTTTGCAACCAGTGTCAACAAAATTGAGCCCCAGCCTTGTTCCTCCCACAGTCTACCCATTTCAGTTAACAGCAATTCCATTCTTCCAAGTGTTCATGTCATAAATCGTGTTGCCACAACTCCTTTCTTCCTCCTCACATCCCACCTCCACAACCCCTGTTGGCGGTACTTCAAAATAAACCCAGGCCCGACTGCTGGTGGCCACCTCCCCCACTGTCACCCACCCTTCCTTCACCTGGATCACGGCAGGAACCTCTAAATTTGTCTCCCCATTTCTACCTTGCTCATATTTGCTTTCTCCACATGACAACCAGAGTGAGCCTGTTAAAAGGCAGAATGAAATGTGTCCAGTCCACTGCTCAAACCCAACTTACTCTTGAGTGAAAATGAATATCCTCACAGCGGCTTGCAAAGACTTGTCCATCTCTCTCTTTACCCTCAACATCTCTCTGACCTCATCCTCTCCATCCGCTCCCTCACCCATCTCCTCTAGTCACACAGTCTTCCTGGCAGGTCCACCAATATGCCAGGGGTGATCTTTGAGCTTCTGAGCTTGCTCTTCCCCCTGCCTGGACCACGGGGTCCCCATTTCACCACTTGGCTCCTTCTGTCACCTCCTTCAGATCTCCACTCAGCTGTCAGCTTCTCAGGAAGACTTTCTAAGGACACTCTCCAAAACTGCAGTGCTGAGACTTCCCTGGTGGTCCAGTGGCTAAGATTCTGAGCTCCCAATGCAGGGGGTCCAGGTTCTATCCCTGGCTAGGGAACTGGAACCAACGTGCCACAACTGAGAGTTCAAATACAACAACTAAAGCTCCCACGTGCTACAACTAAAGACCCCGAATGCTGCAACTAAGACTTGGTACAGCCAAATAAATAAATATTTTAAAAAATAATACAATAAAATGTCAACACCAGTCAACACTCCTTCCTCCTTTATTACAACATAATGTGCACTCTGCTTGGTTATTTTGTTCATGTGCCTTTCACCACTAAAATTAAAGATCCACAAGGCCAGGGGTTTTGCCATCCTTGTGAACTATAGCCCTGGTGTTTAGAATAGCACTGTGCACTATAATTTCCAATTTTCCAGGAAACACTCTAAAAACTAAACAAAGGAAATTTCAATCCTTTTTTACCCAATAAACTTCAAATGTTATCATACTGTTTTACACGAAATTTTTGTCTGATATTACCTTTTTCTTACCCACCCCCCCCTGTTGGCGGTACTTCAAAATAAACCCAGGCCCGACTGCTGGTGGCCACCTCCCCCACTGTCACCCACCCTTCCTTCACCTGGATCACGGCAGGAACCTCTAAATTTGTCTCCCCATTTCTACCTTGCTCATATTTGCTTTCTCCACATGACAACCAGAGTGAGCCTGTTAAAAGGCAGAATGAAATGTGTCCAGTCCACTGCTCAAACCCAACTTACTCTTGAGTGAAAATGAATATCCTCACAGCGGCTTGCAAAGACTTGTCCATCTCTCTCTTTACCCTCAACATCTCTCTGACCTCATCCTCTCCATCCGCCCCCCTCACCCATCTCCTCTAGTCACACAGTCTTCCTGGCAGGTCCACCAATATGCCAGGGGTGATCTTTGAGCTTCTGAGCTTGCTCTTCCCCCTGCCTGGACCACGGGGTCCCCATTTCACCACTTGGCTCCTTCTGTCACCTCCTTCAGATCTCCACTCAGCTGTCAGCTTCTCAGGAAGACTTTCTAAGGACACTCTCCAAAACTGCAGTGCTGAGACTTCCCTGGTGGTCCAGTGGCTAAGATTCTGAGCTCCCAATGCAGGGGGTCCAGGTTCTATCCCTGGCTAGGGAACTGGAACCAACGTGCCACAACTGAGAGTTCAAATACAACAACTAAAGCTCCCACGTGCTACAACTAAAGACCCCGAATGCTGCAACTAAGACTTGGTACAGCCAAATAAATAAATATTTTAAAAAATAATACAATAAAATGTCAACACCAGTCAACACTCCTTCCTCCTTTATTACAACATAATGTGCACTCTGCTTGGTTATTTTGTTCATGTGCCTTTCACCACTAAAATTAAAGATCCACAAGGCCAGGGGTTTTGCCATCCTTGTGAACTATAGCCCTGGTGTTTAGAATAGCACTGTGCACTATAATTTCCAATTTTCCAGGAAACACTCTAAAAACTAAAAACAAAGGAAATTTCAATCCTATTGTATTTAACCCAATAAACTTCAAATGTTATCATACTGTTTTTACACTATCATCTGTTATAATATTTTATAAAGTCACTGAGGTATTTTACCTTTTTTTCTTCATACCCAGTTTTCAAAAATCTGGTGTGTGTTTTATATTCACAGTCCATCTCCAGTGCTCAACAGTGCTGAGTGACCACCATATTGCTGGACACACTGTGAATCTAGAACAATGCCTAACACAGAGTAGACACTTATATATATTCATTGAATGAAAAAATGTTTTTCCAGGAAGAGGCAGCTGTGGTATAGCACAGGATTTTCTGAACTTCTCACACTTCATGTTCACAATTTTTGCTGTAACCTGTACTATCTTTCCCTTAAAATGTCATCCTTTGTACACTTGAAAATGTATTTTAAAATAAAACTTTATGCTGCTTCTGTAGAAAGGCAAAGAATGGGTCTAAGGACGAAAGGCCTGGGCTTTAGTCCCTACTCAGTCACTCACTACTTGCAGACTCAAATCAAGGACCTCACTAAGCCTCAGTGTCTTCATCCTGCAGACTATGGACAACTCCAACCTTCATGGATCATGGTGAAGATTAAATGAGATGCAGTCGTAAGTTTTTTGCAACTGGGAAAGTAGTCATTAAATGAAGGAGACTGAGTGACCAACCTAAGCCTTTACAGTATGCTCATCATTTTCACATATACCAATAACAGAATATGGTAAGCACATCTGACAAGAGAAGAGTAAGGACTCATGTTTTGATCTCTTGTCCTCCACTTACAGGTCTGTGACCTTTAGAAACTCATTTATTTACCAAACATTTACCAAGCACCCATAACATGCCAGGAACTAGGCTAATAGTCAACAACTAAAGTCCCACGCCATCCTTGTGAACAAATAGCAACACTATTTTTTTGTGCACTCTGCTTGGTTATTTTGTTCATGTGCCTTTCACCACTAAAATTAAAGATCCACAAGGCCAGGGGTTTTGCCATCCTTGTGAACTATAGCCCTGGTGTTTAGAATAGCACTGTGCACTATAATTTCCAATTTTCCAGGAAACACTCTAAAAACTAAAAACAAAGGAAATTTCAATCCTATTGTATTTAACCCAATAAACTTCAAATGTTATCATACTGTTTTTACACTATCATCTGTTATAATATTTTATAAAGTCACTGAGGTATTTTACCTTTTTTTCTTCATACCCAGTTTTCAAAAATCTGGTGTGTGTTTTATATTCACAGTCCATCTCCAGTGCTCAACAGTGCTGAGTGACCACCATATTGCTGGACACACTGTGAATCTAGAACAATGCCTAACACAGAGTAGACACTTATATATATTCATTGAATGAAAAAATGTTTTTCCAGGAAGAGGCAGCTGTGGTATAGCACAGGATTTTCTGAACTTCGTCACACTTCATGTTCACAATTTTTGCTGTAACCTGTACTATCTTTCCCTTAAAATGTCATCCTTTGTACACTTGAAAATGTATTTTAAAATAAAACTTTATGCTGCTTCTGTAGAAAGGCAAAGAATGGGTCTAAGGACGAAAGGCCTGGGCTTTAGTCCCTACTCAGTCACTCACTACTTGCAGACTCAAATCAAGGACCTCACTAAGCCTCAGTGTCTTCATCCTGCAGACTATGGACAACTCCAACCTTCATGGATCATGGTGAAGATTAAATGAGATGCAGTCGTAAGTTTTTTGCAACTGGGAAAGTAGTCATTAAATGAAGGAGACTGAGTGACCAACCTAAGCCTTTACAGTATGCTCATCATTTTCACATATACCAATAACAGAATATGGTAAGCACATCTGACAAGAGAAGAGTAAGGACTCATGTTTTGATCTCTTGTCCTCCACTTACAGGTCTGTGACCTTTAGAAACTCATTTATTTACCAAACATTTACCAAGCACCCATAACATGCCAGGAACTAGGCTAATAGTCAAATAAGACAAATAGGACATGAACCCTGCCCTTGAGGAATTTGCAGTCTAGCAGGAAGAAAGAGATCAGTAGATAAGGAAAAGCAAAAAAATAAGACCAAGTCATTTCTCCAGGTCTGTCTTATTGTGAGATGGGAATAACACCTTCACGACCTAATTCACAGGGCTGCCACAAAAATCAATTTCTAAGTGTTTGTCAAGTACTCTAAAAACCTCAACTCATTATTCATCAGAAAAGTACTTTTTTTCCCCTACTTGTAACCCAAAATGACTCTGGCACCTGTTAATGTCCAGTCTGCAGATTCACTCCAATTAATACCACATCTGTGAAGCTCATTCCACTTTTGCAAATGTTAGTAAACACAAAGAAAAAGAGGATGAACAGCTTTAGCACAGGTATTTAAACTCAAAATTACGATCCAGGTTCAGTCACGCTACCTAGTTGCAGTCTCCCGAGATAAGCAGTCACATGATAAATAAAATTGAATAATTTAAACTGAGAAAAGATGAAGAGTCATAAAGAGTGTAGATAGGCACTATAAGGTTAAAGCAGTGTGTAACGTTGAGATTGGGTCCTGCTCAAACACTGGAGGTTAAATGTCATTTCGAGGCCAAAACATAGTGCCCAGACTCTGTTTTTAAGCCTAGAAGTTGATCTAAGCAAATCTCAAAGAAAGATGATCTGAGGGACTAGGTTGCCAAGCAGGACTTAGGTGGGTGTGATGAAAGCAAGATGATTAAGATTCTGTGATCCCTCCTGAAGTTTCAAAACTGAGTGGGACCGAAATCAAAGTCTGGAGTACCAATCACTTCCAAAGAGGAAGGAAAGAAAAGGCTCTCGGGGGCGGTTCAGGCGGCATCTTCTTCCTCATTTCTCCTTTCTCACCATGTCAACTCCTTCATTCTCAGTCCCCCCAAAGTCGCCCCTTCCCCCTAACCCGGTTCCTTCACAAAGGTCCCTCCTCTTCATCCCTGGCATCTAGGATGCTTTCCCTTTCCGGGAGGACTTGCTGGCCGCCGCGCGCAGGAGCGCCTTCGCGCCCACCTCTGAGCAGCCCCGGCGCACGGCCAGCGGCGCGCCCACCCCGCCCGGGCGGGAGTCGGGACACCCCTCCTCGGAGGCCGGAACCGCCGCGCCAGGCCCCTCCCACAGGAAGCCGCCGCCCCCCGGCGCCGGGGCCGCGCTTCCCCCCGGCCCACCCCGCGCCGCCCGGCGCCCCCGGACTTCCCCGCGCCCCCGCCTGCCCGCCGCTCCCGCGGTGCCCGCGCTCGCTACCTGCAACGGCCACAGAAGCGGCGCCCAACTCCTGTGCCACTTCCGCTTTCCACTGACCGCACTCGGGCCAGGTCACGTGGCCGCGCGCGGTCACCTGACCCGGAAGAGGCTGGCCGGGCCGCAGGTGTGGGCAACCTAGGCCGGCCCTGAGAACCCTCCGCCAAAAGGCCTTCTGGGCCTCGGTATGTTTAAACGTGGGAGGACTTTTCCACTCGCTAGATGGTCCCCGAACAGTCAAGCAAATTAAAGGCTCGCAGAGCGCCAGGCGCTTCGTTTACTCCTCCTATCAGCCCTGGGGGCGGGTCTATTTTAGCCCCCATTTTACAGGTGAGAGGAGGCGGTCAATCAAGTCAGCACATATTTATTGAACTCCATAGAATTACCAGATAAAATACAGGATGCCCGGTTAAATCTGAATTTTAAATAAACAGCGATTAATTCGGAGGTGTGCCCCCAAATACTGTCTGGTACAGTACATGTTTATAGTTTAAAAAAAAAATTGTTGATACTCATATGTATAACTGGGCACCCTAAGTTTAAATTTGCTGTATCTGACAACCGTAAACCTACTGTGTGCCTGGCACGGTTTTAGGCTCTAGAAACACAAAAGTAGCTTTTGTGGAGCATCTGTTCTTGTGACATAAAACAAAGGTAGAAAAGCTTTCCAGAATCCTTGCTGGGGTATGTAAAATGCACCAGCACACCAAACCAACCCCCATTTCGTTAATATACAGAATAGACAGAACTTCGTGAATAAGGAAAAAACATTTTAAGTCAATATGCTTTACCAATGGTCAAGAACTTCAACTTCAGCAATTTGAAGGAAGGCTCAATTTTTTGCTCTTAATCACCATTTACTAAAATTAATACTAATCACCTAATTAGTCTTAAGCACTGTGCACTAATTATACTGTTATTTTGGGGTCTTCCCTTTCGGAAGGATCAGAGATGCATACAAATTAAACTGATTGAGCACTTAGTATTTAGTCTCTACTTTTCCCTTTCCGAATCTATCCAGGAGATGGCCTGTCAAGGAGCTACAGTCCTCTCTTAACACTTTAAGTCCTACATTAATCCCAGCCGCCGCGCGGGCCGGTCACCTGACCCGGGAACTCCTGTGCCACTTCCGCTTTCCACTGACCGCACTCGGGCCAGGTCACGTGGCCGCGCGCGGTCACCTGACCCGGAAGAGGCTGGCCGGGCCGCAGGTGTGGGCAACCTAGGCCGGCCCTGAGAACCCTCCGCCAAAAGGCCTTCTGGGCCTCGGTATGTTTAAACGTGGGAGGACTTTTCCACTCGCTAGATGGTCCCCGAACAGTCAAGCAAATTAAAGGCTCGCAGAGCGCCAGGCGCTTCGTTTACTCCTCCCATCAGCCCTGGGGGCGGGTCTATTTTAGCCCCCATTTTACAGGTGAGAGGAGGCGGTCAATCAAGTCAGCACATATTTATTGAACTCCATAGAATTACCAGATAAAATACAGGATGCCCGGTTAAATCTGAATTTTAAATAAACAGCGATTAATTCGGAGATGTGCCCCCAAATACTGTCTGGTACAGTACATGTTTATAGTTTAAAAAAAAAAAATTGTTGATACTCATATGTATAACTGGGCACCCTAAGTTTAAATTTGCTGTATCTGACAACCGTAAACCTACTGTGTGCCTGGCACGGTTTTAGGCTCTAGAAACACAAAAGTAGCTTTTGTGGAGCATCTGTTCTTGTGACATAAAACAAAGGTAGAAAAGCTTTCCAGAATCCTTGCTGGGGTATGTAAAATGCACCAGCACACCAAACCAACCCCCATTTCGTTAATATACAGAATAGACAGAACTTCGTGAATAAGGAAAAAACATTTTAAGTCAATATGCTTTACCAATGGTCAAGAACTTCAACTTCAGCAATTTGAAGGAAGGCTCAATTTTTTGCTCTTAATCACCATTTACTAAAATTAATACTAATCACCTAATTAGTCTTAAGCACTGTGCACTAATTATACTGTTATTTTGGGGTCTTCCCTTTCGGAAGGATCAGAGATGCATACAAATTAAACTGATTGAGCACTTAGTATTTAGTCTCTACTTTTCCCTTTCCGAATCTATCCAGGAGATGGCCTGTCAAGGAGCTACAGTCCTCTCTTAACACTTTAAGTCCTACATTAATCCCATCTATAAAACTACTAAAAGTTCTCTGGTAACATTCTGTAGATGGGAGTTGTACTAGTTCTATTTTAGGGGAAAGAGGGAAGGCCTCTTTGATTTGGTGGCATTTGAGGAGGTGCTGGCCCAAAGGAAAAAAAGGACTAGGCAATGCATTAAAAAAGTAAAAGCTTAATATATACATCGACTTACCCTGATCTATAAAGGTCCTACAAGGTTCCTCCAACTCCTCCCCTTTGTTTCTTTTATCTCATCTCCAGAGGCACTTTCACTCAGTACCCAGCTTCAGCCATGCTGGCCTGAGGGTCTATGGACTTGCTTTTTCCTATTCTTGGAAAGCTCTTTTCCCACGTAGTCTGTTGGCTGTTCCCCTCATCTCTTTCAGATACTTGCTTAACTGTCACTTCCAGAGAAGCCTTTCCTGGTCACCCTATTTTAAATTGCAACTCATCTCTTCCTTCCCCTTCTACCAGCCCCTTCCTGCTTTGTTTTTTTCTCTCCATATTTCCTCAATTTAGCACTATCTGACTTTCATATGAATATGTGTGTATATGTATAATCTGACACCCACTACAAAAAAAATTATGAAGACAGGAGCTATGGCCCAACGCCCAAAGCAGTGCCTTGGCAATAGGAGGCCTCTTTACATAATCTGTTGAATGAACAGAGTTCAACATTTACTGAGCACTGAACTCACTGCTGTAATCCTACAATATAGAAGATATTAACCAGGGATTGAGCCCAGGTCTCTGCAGTAAAAGCACCAAATCCTAACCACTAGGCCACCAGGGAATTCCCTCACTTCACTTCTGAGAGAACCTGTCTCCAGACACCCTGTGCCACCAAAGATATGACCCTCAACTCCCTGAACACTCCTTTGGATTTTCAGACCTCAGGAGTCTTTGCTCTAATCATCCTTCAAAATGTGGCTCCAAAGTTTAGGCCTCTAAACTCAAGGCTTCATGAATGGCTCAGATGGTAAAGATTCTACAATGCAGGAAACCTGAGTTCAATCCCTGGGTCAGGAAGATCCCCTGGAGAAGGAAATGGTGACCCACTCCAGAATTCTTGCCTGGAGAATCCCATGGACAGAGGAGCCTGTGGGCTGCAGTCCACAAGGTCACAAAGAGATAAGACTGAGCAACTAACACTAAACTCAAGGCGCTCCTTGACACTACACAAGATATCACTTTGTTCGTAGCTATTACATCATCCAAATCGTGGTGGTGTAAATTAGCTCTGAATACATATTTCTTCACTAAATGACAGTCGTAAGTCCTTGGAGGACTTGGAGACTAGCATTATAGAGAAATAGAAAGGTGATTAAAATATTACCAAAAAATAACAAAAACTATCAAGTGTCAAGAAATCTTTTACACTAACAACTATTTTTAATATTTACTAGAAAATGAATGACTAAGCCTGACCTTCCTTTTCCTGACTGTTCTGTGAAATCAGTGGTTCTGAAGCAGGACCCCAGGTCAACAGCATCAGTGTCACCCAGAACTTACTAAACAGGCAGCTTATCCAGCCCTGCCCAGACCTACTGAATCAGAGACTGAGGACAAAACCCAGTTTTCTAGTTTTGCACACTCTCCAGGTGATTCTGATACACACCTAAGTTGGAGAACACTGATCTAAGTCATTTTTCTTCACCTTAGTGTGCACAGAATCATTGCCAATTTCAACAACCCGCTTTTATTGTAGGGTCTGGTTTCTCTATACTCCTTCCCTTTTTAGGTAGAAGGAGCAGTCAACTGAGGGAGAAATCAGAAACAGGAATCTTACTGTTGAGTGGACTATATTCTAGGCATGTGATAAAAACTTGATTAGAGTAATGGGAATGAATGGAGAGGGGACCCAGGCACCTCAAAATATTGCAGAAGTGACATCAATAAAGTTTAGCAAGAGAAGTACAGGTTGAAATAAAGATGACTCAGAGATTTTTAACTTTGAATGCCTGGTTTGGTAACACCATTAGTAAAAATAGGAACTCAACCAGTGAAGAAAGTTGAAGTAGGGGCAGGAGAGACAATTACCCTAGTTTTAATCTTCCTCCAGAGTAACAATACCAAAGATGTTCAGAAAGATGTGGCCAAAAGACTAGGTTAGGGAACAAACAGGGGTGAGATCTATAGATTCGAGAGACATTCCTATAATGTAATAGTTGTGACCAGCCTTGAGGACCGACAGTGTTGCAATTTAGACCCAGAAGCCAGGACGATTCTATGGATGGTGCCCTGTGTGAACTGAAGGAAGTTGAGAAACCAGCAGAGATGCAGGGGTACCAAGATAGTGATGTATCACAAAAGCAAGGAAAGAAGAGACACTCCAGAAGGAGGAGATAGTCAGCAATGTAAAATTCTGCAGAGGAACTGAGAATGTCAAGAAATAGGAGCAAAAAATAAAATAAAATTGATATGATAGGGAATTCCCTAGCAGTTCAGTGGTTAAGACCTCCCAGAGCTGTGAATGGTATTTGGAGATACAATGGATAAATTATAATTAAAGGGTAGAAACTGGAGTAAAGACTTGAAAGTTTAGAATACAACTGACGCTGGATGACTGAAAGCTCAATTATTATTCAGCCAAAATTCACCAGCATGAATTTCTAACAGACCAGATTTCATAATTATGGAATTTCAGCAAAGAATGATGAGCCTTGCTTTATATAAATGAGTTAAGAGTATTAAGGTAAACAAGAGCAAGATCCTGGCCCCCAAGTTGCTCAAAATAAAGTGGAGTAAATAAGCAAGCAGTGGTCAGCCTGGCACAGTGCTAAGAAAGCAGCTCTGAGTCGGTTTGTTTCAGTGTTAATCTTGATAAACCATTAACGTAGCCAATTTTCAGGGTCTGGTTTCTTAACTCCTTCCCTTTTAGGTAGAAGGAGCAGTCAACTGAGGGAGAAATCAGAAACAGGAATCTTACTGTTGAGTGGACTATATTCTAGGCATGTGATAAAAACTTGATTAGAGTAATGGGAATGAATGGAGAGGGGACCCAGGCACCTCAAAATATTGCAGAAGTGACATCAATAAAGTTTAGCAAGAGAAGTACAGGTTGAAATAAAGATGACTCAGAGATTTTTAACTTTGAATGCCTTTTTTGGTAACACCATTAGTAAAAATAGGAACTCAACCAGTGAAGAAAGTTGAAGTAGGGGCAGGAGAGACAATTACCCTAGTTTTAATCTTCCTCCAGAGTAACAATACCAAAGATGTTCAGAAAGATGTGGCCAAAAGACTAGGTTAGGGAACAAACAGGGGTGAGATCTATAGATTCGAGAGACATTCCTATAATGTAATAGTTGTGACCAGCCTTGAGGACCGACAGTGTTGCAATTTAGACCCAGAAGCCAGGACGATTCTATGGATGGTGCCCTGTGTGAACTGAAGGAAGTTGAGAAACCAGCAGAGATGCAGGGGTACCAAGATAGTGATGTATCACAAAAGCAAGGAAAGAAGAGACACTCCAGAAAGAGGAGATAGTCAGCAATGTAAAATTCTGCAGAGGAACTGAGAATGTCGAGAAATAGGAGCAAAAAATAAAATAAAATTGATATGATAGGGAATTCCCTAGCAGTTCAGTGGTTAAGACCTCCCAGAGCTGTGAATGGTATTTGGAGATACAATGGATAAATTATAATTAAAGGGTAGAAACTGGAGTAAAGACTTGAAAGTTTAGAATACAACTGACGCTGGATGACTGAAAGCTCAATTATTATTCAGCCAAAATTCACCAGCATGAATTTCTAACAGACCAGATTTCATAATTATGGAATTTCAGCAAAGAATGATGAGCCTTGCTTTATATAAATGAGTTAAGAGTATTAAGGTAAACAAGAGCAAGATCCTGGCCCCCAAGTTGCTCAAAATAAAGTGGAGTAAATAAGCAAGCAGTGGTCAGCCTGGCACAGTGCTAAGAAAGCAGCTCTGAGTCGGTTTGTTTCAGTGTTAATCTTGATAAACCATTAACGTAGCCAATAGCAACCACTCCTTGCCTATAAAACAGTATGTATTTCCTAGAGGAGTTGTTTAGGCACTAAGTCATGTCCCACGCTTTTGCGACCTCATAGACTGTAACCTGCCAGGCTCCTCTTTTGATCCCAAGCAAGAATACTGGAGAGAGAAAAAAAGAAAAAATTACTGGAGAGGGTTGCTATTTCTTTCTCCAGGGAATCTTCCCCACCCAGGGGCCCAACTAGAGTCTCCTAAATCAGAAGGTGGTTCTTTATCTTTACCACTGAGCCACCAGGGAAGCCCTATCTTTAAATTTGGTCATCTGAATCGACTGACTCTTAACAATGAAACGAATACAGACTCTTTGCATTCAAGTGCACAGATGAAAGAGAAAAGGAGCAGGCTATCCTGACTGAACTGACTCCATCTTGAGGAAGAGAACTCCATCTTGCACTTTCAGTGAACTCTGGACTGTTTGGACTGTGTAGCCATGGAAATGAAACGTTAACTGTCGACTAGGCCTCCCCAGTTGATGAGAACCTAACCAAGGAGACCTCGTATCCAAGCCTCCCCTCAGCCATGAAGATGAAATCTCTATCACAAGACAAATTACCATTTGTGATCTTAGTTAATCAATTTTTGGCAGACAAGCTAAGCGATATGCTTAGGTGATTTTTGATTGTACCTTTGTGATGGCAACCAAATCATGTTTTTTTTCTTTAATGCTTCCTAGGCAACCTCAGGTGTTTGAGATGTGGGTTTGTGCACATAGGCTTTAGGTATAAATGTGAGCCACAAGTTCTGTTCCGGGTCCTTGGTTAAAATGAAGGGAGGCCTTAGACCCGCTGGTGTAATAAACGCTGTCCACTGTTTACTTACTTTGTTGCTTGGCGTGAGTTGTTTCCTAAGGCCTAATTATAACACAGAAGAGGCTGTCTCTAGGCAAGAATACGACCCCATGGCAGAATACTGGAGTGGGTTGCCATACCCTTCTGCAGAGGCTTTCCAGACCCAGGGATCCAACTCAGCTCTGCTGCATTGCAGGCCGATTCTTTACTGTCTGGGCCACGAGGGAAGCCTTAAATGTCAATTAAAGTGTTAGTCGTTCTAAGGGTTAAAAGTAGCTGCCAAAGCACATTTTCTCAGGTGACTCCCCGCCCTGCCCCTCCCAAAGTGTGACCCCGCCCACACCTCCCAAGCAAGGCTGGCGGCCACACCGCGCAAGCGCGCGTGTAGCCCCGGGCCGGAAGGTGCGGGCCGGCCCTCCAGGCGTCGCTGCTTAGTAGCGGCTGCTCCTCTGGGTTCCCAGAGGCCCGGATTGGGACGGAGGGATGGGCGTAAGCTCCGTGCGCCTGCGCGGTCTGGCCTCACTGGGCCAACATGGCGCCGGTGGAGCACGTTGTAGCGGATGCCGGGGCTTTTCTGCTGGACGCGGCTCTGCAGGTACAAGGGGACCTCCGGTGGAGAGGAACGGGGTCTGGGCTGGTGGCTCCTAAAGGAGCTCGATAAATCGGGCAGCATGTTGCGTGGTGCGAGCGGGCGGGAGCTGAGCCTGTCTCCCCGCAGGACATCGGAAAGAACATCTACACCGTTCGGGATGTGGTTAGCGAGATTCGGGACAGGGCCACGCGCAGGCGGCTCGCCGTCCTGCCCTATGAGCTGCGTTTCAAGGAGCCCTTCCCGGAATACGTGCGTCTGGGTGAGTACCTCTCCGCCCGATGTTGATGATGAAGCAGGGTCCCAGGTGGCTGACTGAGTCTTCTCAGGTACTATTTGGAGTCTGGCTATTTCATCAGAGTTGATACAGAAACCTTACGGTTTAGAAGACCAGCGGTGGGAAAGAGGCTTCCCAGGTCATGAGTCAGCTAGGCCTTGCCAGTTACTAGCTATGTGCGCTTGGTTATATCACTCAGACTCACTAGGCCTCAGTTTCCACATTTGCAAAATGGGGTTAACAGTAGTTCCTATCCCAGGGGTTGCTGGCAGCATTAAAAGAACACTAGTGGGCTTCCCCTGGTGGTCCAGTGGGTAAGGACACCGCCTTGCAGTGCAAGGGGCGCCGGTTCAATCCCTGGCCTGGGAAGATCCCACATACCGTGGATTGGTTGGACCGATGTGTCCAATCACCGAGCTGGAGCTCTGGAGCGACAGACGCCACCGCGATGGGAGGCCCACACGGGCCAAAGAACAAAGATGGATGAAAATAGAGAAATGAAAGACCAATAGAAGTGGCCCACCCACTTCCCTGCCTCCCTAACCCGACCCCCGCCCAAAATAAAATAAATAAATAAATCTTAAAAACAAAAAAAAAAGAACACTAGTGTCACTCAACAAAGTGCTCAGCGTTTTATAAGTATTCGGTAAATTTGTTTAGATTAAAAATAGAAGAAATGGGTGCGGTGAATGGCAAGAGTAACATGGTACACTACCATAAGTAAAAGAGACAACCAATGTGAATGTGCTCTAAGACTAAGGGGACTTACATGGAGGCTATGAAACAACCTGGAGGGGTGGGACCGGGAGGAAGTGGGAGGGAGGTTCAGGTGGGAGGGTCAAGGGTGTATCTATGACTGATTTCGGGTTTATGTATAGCTGTAAACAACAAAACTCTGTAAAAAGCAAAATAAAAATAAATTAATAATAATAATAATAAGCATACATCTTAAAAAAAAATAGAAGAACCAGATCTCTTACTTGCACCCATTTCTTTTCAGTAGATAAGAGTGATGACTGTTTTGAATATGGAGGTCAGCCTCAAGTCAGAGAAAAGGAAGGCTTTAAGCGTAACATTAGTCCTGGAAGAAAACTAAAAAACTATCACTTAGGTTAGGAGCCAACATTGTTCTCTTGTTAGGGATCATAGGGATGACTCTTCCCTGAAGAGCATCTAAGTGGTTGGAAGTGTTTCAGGGTTTAAAGGCTGATAATGGAGATGTTGTTGTTTAGCCACCCAGTCGTGTTCGACTCTTTGCGACCCCATGGACTGCAGCATCCCCTATCCCTCACCATCTCCTGAAGTTTGCCCAAGTTCATGTCCATTGCATCGATGATAGCATCTCCAGTGCAATGGAAATGTTACCTACACTATTTGTGACTTTAACTTTCTCTAAGTACTATCTCTGTAATCTTTGATAAGTAACTTAATCCTTCTGAGGAATAGTATTTACTTCATAACAATTAGCTAAAGCAGTCCTGCTCTTGAGCATGTATCCAGACAAAACTATAGTAATTCAAAAATATACATGCACCACTATATTCAAGGTAGCCAAGACATGGAAACAACCTAAATGTCCATTGAAAGATGAATGGATAAAGAAATGGTACATATATACAATGGAATACTACTCAGCCTTAGAAAAGAAAGAAAGAAAACCATTTGCAGCAACATACAAACAGCTAGAGAATATCATACTAAGGGAAGTAAGTCAGAAAGATAAATACCATATGATATTGCGTGTATGTGGAATCTAAGATAGGAACCTATCAGAAACAAAATCACAAACGCAGAGAACAGACGTATGGTTGCCTTGAGGAAGGGATGGAGGGAGGTTGGGATTAACAGATATAAGCTTTTATATATGGAATGGATAAACGACAAGTTTCTACAGTATTAGCACACAGAACTATATTCAGTATCCTATAATAGACCATAACGGAAAAGGGTATTTTACAAAGGAATGTATATGTATAACTTAATCACTTTGCTGTACAGCAGTAATTAACACAACACTGTAAACCAGCTATACTTCAATTTTTAAAAATTTTAAAAATGAACGATTTGGACTGAAGAATAAAATAAAAAGCTTTGAACACAGCACCTGGTACATAGTAAGTCCCCAGAAAATTTTAGCTGCTGTTAATTAATAGCTGCATTTTTTTTTTCTTTTATTATTTTTAATAGCTGCATTTTTAGGAAATGTGAATCATATATTTATTGTTCCTGGTGCTAGTATAGCAGAAGACATCTTTCTATTAATGTGTCAAAATATTATATGTTTATTATTGATATCTTAGGAGAACAACAGCAATAGGTAGAGTTTACTTTGTGCTAAATAGGGATGTCAAGTTTTCTTGTTGGGGTGAGTTTACATCCAAATACTGTTCAGTATTTGTTATAGAGCAACCTAGTATTTTGGTCTCATCACAGAAGTTTGCCCAAGTTCATGTCCATTGCAATCATTCCAGTGCAATGGAAATGTTACCTACACTATTCGTGACTTTACCTTTCTCTAAGTACTATCTCTGTAATCTTTGATAAGTAACTTAATCCTTCTGAGGAATAGTATTTACTTCATAACAATTAGCTAAAGCAGTCCTGCTCTTGAGCATGTATCCAGACAAAACTATAGTAATTCAAAAATATACATGCACCACTATATTCAAGGTAGCCAAGACATGGAAACAACCTAAATGTCCATTGAAAGATGAATGGATAAAGAAATGGTACATATATACAATGGAATACTACTCAGCCTTAGAAAAGAAAGAAAGAAAACCATTTGCAGCAACATACAAACAGCTAGAGAATATCATACTAAGGGAAGTAAGTCAGAAAGATAAATACCATATGATATTGCGTGTATGTGGAATCTAAGATAGGAACCTATCAGAAACAAAATCACAAACGCAGAGAACAGACGTATGGTTGCCTTGAGGAAGGGATGGAGGGAGGTTGGGATTAACAGATATAAGCTTTTATATATGGAATGGATAAACGACAAGTTTCTACAGTATTAGCACACAGAACTATATTCAGTATCCTATAATAGACCATAACGGAAAAGGGTATTTTACAAAGGAATGTATATGTATAACTTAATCACTTTGCTGTACAGCAGTAATTAACACAACACTGTAAACCAGCTATACTTCAATTTTTAAAAATTTTAAAAATGAACGATTTGGACTGAAGAATAAAATAAAAAGCTTTGAACACAGCACCTGGTACATAGTAAGTCCCCAGAAAATTTTAGCTGCTGTTAATTAATAGCTGCATTTTTTTTTTCTTTTATTATTTTTAATAGCTGCATTTTTAGGAAATGTGAATCATATATTTATTGTTCCTGGTGCTAGTATAGCAGAAGACATCTTTCTATTAATGTGTCAAAATATTATATGTTTATTATTGATATCTTAGGAGAACAACAGCAATAGGTAGAGTTTACTTTGTGCTAAATAGGGATGTCAAGTTTTCTTGTTGGGGTGAGTTTACATCCAAATACTGTTCAGTATTTGTTATAGAGCAACCTAGTATTTTGGTCTCATCACAGACAATAATTATTGGTTGAATCATCTTTCCATCCCACTTTGAAATCTGATCATCCATTCTATTAATAAGGATTGTTAAGAGTCAGAGAATTTTATTGCTGAGAGAGAAGGGACTTTCTATTCTAGCATAATACCTAAGCCTAGAAAAGGAACTCTCATCATTTGCAAATATGCCAACTTTCAATGATTTTCTGTTAGTGTTTTTTTTGTTCCTTCATCTCTACTCAATAAAGACATCACAGTAAACCTAACTGGCAGGGCTTCCCTTGTGGCTCAGTGGATAAGAACCTGTCTGTCAATGCAGGAGACACAGGTTTGATCCCTGATCTGGGAAGATCCCACATACCGCAGAGCAGCTAAACCCACACATCAGCAAAGACCAAGCACAGCCAAAAATAAAGAAAGAAAAGTTAAAAAAAAAAAACCTAACTGGCATGAATCTTGAGAAGACAAATGTCTTAGTTATGAGTAGAAAAAGATCAGGAAATAAACAAATGAGGTATTTCTTGGGCTACTGATCCACAGTTCTTTTTATAGTTTTATAGTTATAGTTATTCAAAGTCATATGGCTGTTTGCTTTTAACTGAAGTGTGTAATCTCTTGTTTACAGTGACTGAGTTTTCAAAGAAAACTGGAGACTATCCTAGCCTCTCTGCAACAGATATCCAAGTACTGGCACTTACCTACCAGCTGGAGGCAGAGTTTGTTGGAGTGTCTCACCTAAAACAAGAACCAGAAAAGGTAAATCAAAAGGGTTGATGGTTTTATCTGTTTTAACTTTTTTTATTACGAGTACTATGAGATATATAGAAGTAGAGGGAATGGTATAATGGACCCAGTGTCCCCATCATTCTGCCTCCACCATTGTCAGCTCATGGTCTGTCTGTTTTCATCTCTACCCACCCCCAGCATTTAGTATTTTGAATTCAGACGTCTTATTTCACTGGTAGATATTTCCTGGTGTGTCTCAAAAGAGATAAGGTATTATATGTTTATTATTGATATCTTAGGAGAACAACAGCAATAGGTAGAGTTTACTTTGTGCTAAATAGGGATGTCAAGTTTTCTTGTTGGGGTGAGTTTACATCCAAATACTGTTCAGTATTTGTTATAGAGCAACCTAGTATTTTGGTCTCATCACAGACAATAATTATTGGTTGAATCATCTTTCCATCCCACTTTGAAATCTGATCATCCATTCTATTAATAAGGATTGTTAAGAGTCAGAGAATTTTATTGCTGAGAGAGAAGGGACTTTCTATTCTAGCATAATACCTAAGCCTAGAAAAGGAACTCTCATCATTTGCAAATATGCCAACTTTCAATGATTTTCTGTTAGTGTTTTTTTTGTTCCTTCATCTCTACTCAATAAAGACATCACAGTAAACCTAACTGGCAGGGCTTCCCTTGTGGCTCAGTGGATAAGAACCTGTCTGTCAATGCAGGAGACACAGGTTTGATCCCTGATCTGGGAAGATCCCACATACCGCAGAGCAGCTAAACCCACACATCAGCAAAGACCAAGCACAGCCAAAAATAAAGAAAGAAAAGTTAAAAAAAAAAAAACCTAACTGGGATGAATCTTGAGAAGACAAATGTCTTAGTTATGAGTAGAAAAAGATCAGGAAATAAACAAATGAGGTATTTCTTGGGCTACTGATCCACAGTTCTTTTTATAGTTTTATAGTTATAGTTATTCAAAGTCATATGGCTGTTTGCTTTTAACTGAAGTGTGTAATCTCTTGTTTACAGTGACTGAGTTTTCAAAGAAAACTGGAGACTATCCTAGCCTCTCTGCAACAGATATCCAAGTACTGGCACTTACCTACCAGCTGGAGGCAGAGTTTGTTGGAGTGTCTCACCTAAAACAAGAACCAGAAAAGGTAAATCAAAAGGGTTGATGGTTTTATCTGTTTTAACTTTTTTTATTACGAGTACTATGAGATATATAGAAGTAGAGGGAATGGTATAATGGACCCAGTGTCCCCATCATTCTGCCTCCACCATTGTCAGCTCATGGTCTGTCTGTTTTCATCTCTACCCACCCCCAGCATTTAGTATTTTGAATTCAGACGTCTTATTTCACTGGTAGATATTTCCTGGTGTGTCTTAAAAGAGATAAGGTATGTCTCTTTAAAAAAATAACCACTAAAACAATATTATACCTATACAGAATTAATAGTTATTCCCTGGGGTCATGAAATATCCAGTCTTTGTTTACATTTCTCAATTATTTTATAATCTTTTTTACGTTTTACAGAGTTTTGTTCTTTATAGATATGAATATTCCCAGATTAGTCATATATATATCCCTGGCCCTCTCCCTCCTCTACCCCCCTCCCAGTTTTATAAATTTTTAATAGTTTAGGATCCAGCTAAGGTTTATACATTGTAATTAGCAAATGTGTCTCAATCTTGACCTGTAGCTTCTTGGTAACGTTTGTTAAATTTTTTTAAAAATTGGGGCTTCCCTGATGGTCCAATGGGTAAAGAGTCCGCCTTGCAGTACAAGGGGCACCTGTTCGATCCCTGGCCTGAGAGTATCCCACGTGCCGCAGAGTGGCTGGACCAGTGTGTCCAGCTACAAGCCAGCACTCTGGAGTGCATGTGCCTGGAGCCAGTGCTCTGCAACGAGAGAGGCCACTGCGATGGGAGGCCCACACAGGCCAGGGAGTAAAGATGGATGAAAATAAATAAATAGAAAACCATTAAAAGAGTCCAAAAATTTTTTAAAAAAAATGCATAAAGAGGGAATTCCCTGGTGGTCAGTACTACTAAGACACCAAATTCCCAATGCAGGGCCCCAGCTTTGATCCCTGATAGGGAACTAGATCACACATGCTGCATCTAAGTGAGTTTTTCTGCTGCAACTAAAAGATCTCACATGCCATAGCTAAAGTCCTGGCACAGCCAAGTAAATCTTTTTAAAACAATTGAAAATGTAGAAAGAGTAAAAATCAACTATATTGATTTCTTTTTGGCCCTAGACATAAAGCTTAAATGAACACCATTATATATAAAACTTGGAAGTATCTTTGGTTACATCCTTAGGATAAATGCCTAAAAGAGGAATTGGTGGGTCAAGGGATAGGGGGTTTTCCTAAAAAGAAATGTCCTGATATATATCAACTAAATCACTACTTTTTTCAAAAATAGAATTCTTTCCAGGAGCAGGCAAGATAGACCACCACAAACTCTTCTATCATTTTTTTCAGCTCTTACTGCCTTCAAAATTCTGGGTTCCTGGGACTTCCCTGGTGTGGTCCATTGGTTAAGAATCTGCCTGCTAAGGCAGGGGACATGGGTTCAGTCCGTGGTCCGGGTCCACATGCCTCAGGTCAACTGCTAAGCCTGCGTGCCTGGAGCCTGTGCTCTGCAACAAGAGAAGCCACACAATGAGAAGCCCATGCACCACAACGAAGAGTAGCCAGTCCCTGCTTGCCCTAACTAGAGAAAGCAACAAAGACCCAGCATAGCCATATATACATAATTAAGAAAAGAAAATTCTTGGTTCCTGCTCTGATTTTAGGAATTTGTCCGGCTGAACTCAGTTGAAGAGACAAATGGTTTTGTACCTGGGCTCCACCTACTATTTCCAGGCCAGAGGATTTTGGAGGACAGTTAACCTTATACTGTGTTAAGTAATTTCAGATAGTGTTTACAAAGAATTACTTGATCTATACTGTCTAAAGTCATTAGAACGGTAGTGGGCTCATGTTTCCATTCTATTTGAAACTGTCTTAGCTTGTTATAGTCCTCCAATCCAAAAAGTCTAAAAGGGATGGCTAAAATATAGACATCTGTGTCACCAGAATGTTTTGGGGAGACAGGAGTCAAGGGAATAGTTTTATATAAAAACTCGCTGCCTGTGGCTAAGCTAGGTTTCTGCTTTGGGTTCTGTCAACTTGAGATTCCTAAAAATTACCTTTTCCTGCAGTCTTTATGGCAGGAGTTAGTGGTTTTGTATCAGAAGCTTTAAAAACCACCTATCTCTTGACTCACCAATTCCCCTTTTAGGCATTTATCCTAAGGATGTAACCGAAGATACTTCCAAGTTTTATATATGCTGGTATTCATTTAAGCTTTACGTCTAGGACCAAAAAAAGAAATGTCCTAAAATGGTCAGGCGGTAGTAGTGGAATCCCTGAACAATTTTTTGTGTATATTTTATGTTTCCCAATTTTTAAAAAACATCGAATATCTTTTATTTCAGTAACCAGGGTGAAATATTTTGTCTTGTTTAATTTACTCTTCTATGTTGACTTTTCAACCTGTATTTCTTTGCTTAGACCTGTCACATGTTTATTTTCTTCTTAAAGGTTAAAGTGAGTTCATCAATTCAGCATCCGGAAACTCCTCTGCATATCTCTGGTTTCCATCTGCCCTCAAAGGTAATTTCTTAGATATGCCAGGCTCGCTATGCTCTTTCTTCTGCTCTAGGTCAGATCTCCACAAATTGTCTGATTCTGGGGAACCAAGTTACCCTTGGGGAGAGATTGCGATTATGTATATCATTTCATCCATAACACTCTCTTTGCAACAAAGACCCAGCATAGCCATATATACATAATTAAGAAAAGAAAATTCTTGGTTCCTGCTCTGATTTTAGGAATTTGTCCGGCTGAACTCAGTTGAAGAGACAAATGGTTTTGTACCTGGGCTCCACCTACTATTTCCAGGCCAGAGGATTTTGGAGGACAGTTAACCTTATACTGTGTTAAGTAATTTCAGATAGTGTTTACAAAGAATTACTTGATCTATACTGTCTAAAGTCATTAGAACGGTAGTGGGCTCATGTTTCCATTCTATTTGAAACTGTCTTAGCTTGTTATAGTCCTCCAATCCAAAAAGTCTAAAAGGGATGGCTAAAATATAGACATCTGTGTCACCAGAATGTTTTGGGGAGACAGGAGTCAAGGGAATAGTTTTATATAAAAACTCGCTGCCTGTGGCTAAGCTAGGTTTCTGCTTTGGGTTCTGTCAACTTGAGATTCCTAAAAATTACCTTTTCCTGCAGTCTTTATGGCAGGAGTTAGTGGTTTTGTATCAGAAGCTTTAAAAACCACCTATCTCTTGACTCACCAATTCCCCTTTTAGGCATTTATCCTAAGGATGTAACCGAAGATACTTCCAAGTTTTATATATGCTGGTATTCATTTAAGCTTTACGTCTAGGACCAAAAAAAGAAATGTCCTAAAATGGTCAGGCGGTAGTAGTGGAATCTCTGAACAATTTTTTGTGTATATTTTATGTTTCCCAATTTTTAAAAAACATCGAATATCTTTTATTTCAGTAACCAGGGTGAAATATTTTGTCTTGTTTAATTTACTCTTCTATGTTGACTTTTCAACCTGTATTTCTTTGCTTAGACCTGTCACATGTTTATTTTCTTCTTAAAGGTTAAAGTGAGTTCATCAATTCAGCATCCGGAAACTCCTCTGCATATCTCTGGTTTCCATCTGCCCTCAAAGGTAATTTCTTAGATATGCCAGGCTCGCTATGCTCTTTCTTCTGCTCTAGGTCAGATCTCCACAAATTGTCTGATTCCAGGGAACCAAGTTTACCTTGAGAGAGATTGCGATATGTCCAGCCCTGTCTGATCTGAGTTGTACATCGTATATCATTTCATCCATAACACTCTCTCAGTTTTCAGGTTTTAAAATTATTTTTCTTTTAACCTCAGCCTAAACCCCCACGAGGAACAGAAGAACATGGACATGCAGCCAGTGAGCCTGAGGACCTAGAGTTCAGTTCCTTCATGTTCTGGAGAAATCCTTTGCCTAACATTGATCATGAACTGCAGGAGCTGATGGTAAGTCCCTGCTTTCTGATCGGATGTCCACAGACTAGTATCTCGCGGCTGCTTCCATGGGCAGGGAATCTGAATTCCGTTTAACGTTTCAGATCAACGAAGGTGAGGATGTTCCAAGTGAGGAGGAGGATGAAGAGAATGGGCTTGAAGAAGGGAGAGACCAAGACAGTGAGGACGATGGGGGCGGGTGGATAACCCCCAGCAACATCAAGCAGATCCAGCAGGAGATGAACCAGTGCGCCGTCCCCAAGGACGTGCGGGTCGGCTGTGTGACTACAGACTTCGCCATGCAGGTGGGCGGAGTGGGTGTCTGTCAGCCTGGGCTTGGTGTACTGACCATGGTCCCTTGGAGGTTGGTAGGGGCGTGCAGAGCTGTTTTGTAATGCTTCCTTTCCTGTGCCTCTGTGGTAATTTGACACAGTGTATACAGTATGTTAAATTTTTCTTTTTTTCCAATACATTAAATTTCTAATGTCTAACATTTATGATCCGTTGCTGCTTTGCTTTCAGTGTATGTAACGTTTTGTGCTCTGTTCAGTATTTGGAGACTGTAGAGGTTTCCAGTCCAGAAATGAGTAATTTTGCTCTGACACAATAAATGTCTCTGTTAAGAGAGATTGCTCATGGGAGGCCTCGGTGAATTAACAGTCACAGTCCACGGCACGTGACACAAGAAAAGTCTGGGTCCTTGTCCTAGCTTACATGTCTTGAGAGGCATCCTAAGCTCACTTTTCTTGAGCAGAAGCCCTTTCTGTGCCAGGCCGGGGTTTATGAAGTTCTTTTAACTGTGATTATGCAGATGTTAAAGATAACGTTGATTTTTGCTCTGACTTCGGTTCCCTGTTAACCATGTTTGTTGCAGAACATCCTGCTGCAGATGGGGCTGCACGTGCTGGCCGTGAACGGCATGCTGATCCGCGAGGCCCGGAGCTACATCCTGCGCTGCCATGGCTGCTTCAAGTATGTAGCTGGTAGCGTAGTCCTGGTGCCCCTCTGTCAGACCCTCCTCTCTTCCTAAACCTTCCGTGGGCTTCTTGAAGGGAGGCCTTGCCTCATGTGCAAGTATTCCCTCCACCTCAGATTACCGCCAGTGATGGGATGGTTTCTGGCACAGAATAATTATTTCCCAGCCCCTGTTGAGAGGACTCCATTCACTCGCGGAGACTTCAGGTCAGGGGCCTGGCTTCCCTGACAGTTTCATGTCGCTCTTGTCTCCTGGCCAGTGGGAACTGAGGGAGAATTCCTCGAGGACAGGCACCAGGGCTCCTGCTTGTTCCCTGACAGCAGCAGCTTTCCCCGTTCAGAGTCCGTCATCAGGGCTTGAGAGGACAGGAGAGAGGCAGGACCTGGGGGCGGCCTCAGTGCTCACACCCATTCAGTAGTGCTTCCTGTATGATTCGTTAGTATGTCTCTGCATCTCTAGACCCACCTCCTGGCATCATGCCCAGTGACATTTGGGGACAAGGTTTTCAGTAACAGTTGTAATATTGTAGTAACTGCCCCTGGAGAAGGTGTGGGGGTAAGAGCAGTGACTCTGAAGCCGGGTTGCTTGGGCACCTGCCTGCCACTTACTGGCTCTGTGACCTTGAGCAGCAACCTTACCTTGCCTCCTTTTCCCCACTGGTAAAATGGGGATGTACCAACCTCAGAGGGTTGTTTTGATGATAAACTTGTAGCATAATGCCTGACAGAATTCAGTAAGAGTTCACTATCACTGGAATGACATTCTGCTCAGTTTTCTTCATAACTTGCCACCTGTGTTATTTACCCTTTCTTTGGAGCTGTAGGCCAGCAGTGTTGTGTACATCAGGAGCATGATACAGCCGGGCAGCCTTGGTCCCGGATGGCAGTGCAGTTCAGCCTGTCCCCGTCCACTTCTGTGTCTCATCCTCTGAGGCCCGAGACTCGCCTTGCACTCCGGGGACAGGGTTTTGCTGCTTTAGGCTCCAGTGTGATGCGTCTCCTCTGCGTCTCCAGGACAACGTCTGACATGAGCCGACTGTTCTGTGCACATTGCGGAAACAAGACGCTAAAGAAGGTGTCTGTGACGGTCAGTGACGACGGGACCCTGCACATGCACTTCTCCCGCAACCCGAAAGTGCTGAATCCTCGCGGCCTGCGGGTGAGTGCCACGGCTCCAGCTGCCCTGACAGCAGGACTCAGGGTTGCAGAAGCAAGACCTCTTAGCATCCAGAGTGAAATGATCAGAGAGAACAAACCCTCATGGTTTCTACAAGTCTGCAATTCAGGAACCCAGACAGATGGGGAGGGCTCACGACTCAGCCTCCCTGTGAGGTTTTTCAGGAGTTTGCAATCTAAGAAGAGATCACCAGTAACTCCACACTATAAATTCTAAGGGCTAGATACGTGTGGGAATCACAGAGAGATCGTCTGTAGGATGGCAGAGGTTGGGAGTTTGAGGATGGGCAGAATTTCCAGAAGCTCTGAGAACCACAAGGGAAGGATGTGTAAGTCCTCAGCACCAGAGTCCTGGCTGGACATGCAGCAGAGTGGATTTGTTCTGAGGAATCAGTAGAGAAAGGTTGAGAGACTGGCGGGCATGCATGTGGCTGACCCAGCACGGAGTTCTCCAGGCAGATGCCGCTAACATGAGAAGGGTTGTTTATTTTTAAACTTCCTATTCTGAAATAATTATAGATTTATAGAATAGGTGCCAAAAATTATACAAATTCCCATTTTTGCCTTTCACTTAGATTTCCCAATTTAATCATTTACTACATTTACTTTATCATATATTTTTTCTTTACCCTAAACCATCTGGAAGTAAATTCTGCATGATGTCCTTTGGCCCCTGGATATTTTAGCGTGTCTCCTGAAGCAAGTACTTTGTCTTTCATACCCACTGTACAGTTACCAAAACCAAGAAGTTAACATTATTTCAGTGCTATTACCTGAGCTCCCCAGGTGGCGCTCGTGGCCAGTGCAGGAGACCTAAGGGATGTGGGTTCAATCCCTGGGTCAGAAAGATCCCTTGGAGTGGGAAATGGCAAACTACTCCAATACCTGGAAAATTCCTTGACAGGGGAGCCTGGTGAGCTACAGTCCATTGGGTTGCAGAAAGTCGGACATGACTAAAGCGACCTAGCATGCACACATGCAATAGTACTACTTATGGATCATATTCAAACTTTGCTACAGATTCCTTTACAGCAAAATCAGGGGGTTTGGGGCCCAGGATCCAGTCTAGGATCACACATTGCATTTAACTGTTATGTCTCTAGTCTCTTCTAAACTACTTTCTCAGGTCTGTTGTCTTTCATTCCTTGACATTTTGAACAGTTTTGAAGAGCTTAGAGCAGTTCCTTAATGTCCCTTACCTTGCGCTTGTCTGGTGTTTCCTGCTTAGATTCAGGCTGTACATTTTTGGCAGGAACACCTAGACGTGATGCTGTGTCTTCCCAGTGCATCCTGTCGGGGGTAAATGATAAGTAGTTGTCCAGTTACTGCTGATAGTAACATTGATCACTTGGCTAATGCAGTTTCTTATGTAACCTGAATATAATTCACCAAAACAGATTATCAAACCTGTTATCTCCTGTCAAGGTTATCTTTTTATGTAACTCAGAGTTCTGCTAGCAGAGTGGATTTGTTCTGAGGAATCAGAGAAGGTTGAGAGCTGGCGGGCATGCATGTGGCTGACCCAGCACGGAGTTCTCCAGGCAGATGCCGCTAACATGAGAAGGGTTGTTTATTTTTAAACTTCCTATTCTGAAATAATTATAGATTTATAGAATAGGTGCCAAAAATTATACAAATTCCCATTTTTGCCTTTCACTTAGATTTCCCAATTTAATCATTTACTACATTTACTTTATCATATATTTTTTCTTTACCCTAAACCATCTGGAAGTAAATTCTGCATGATGTCCTTTGGCCCCTGGATATTTTAGCGTGTCTCCTGAAGCAAGTACTTTGTCTTTCATACCCACTGTACAGTTACCAAAACCAAGAAGTTAACATTATTTCAGTGCTATTACCTGAGCTCCCCAGGTGGCGCTCGTGGCCAGTGCAGGAGACCTAAGGGATGTGGGTTCAATCCCTGGGTCAGAAAGATCCCTTGGAGTGGGAAATGGCAAACTACTCCAATACCTGGAAAATTCCTTGACAGGGGAGCCTGGTGAGCTACAGTCCATTGGGTTGCAGAAAGTCGGACATGACTAAAGCGACCTAGCATGCACACATGCAATAGTACTACTTATGGATCATATTCAAACTTTGCTACAGATTCCTTTACAGCAAAATCAGGGGGTTTGGGGCCCAGGATCCAGTCTAGGATCACACATTGCATTTAACTGTTATGTCTCTAGTCTCTTCTAAACTACTTTCTCAGGTCTGTTGTCTTTCATTCCTTGACATTTTTGAACAGTTTTGAAGAGCTTAGAGCAGTTCCTTAATGTCCCTTACCTTGCGCTTGTCTGGTGTTTCCTGCTTAGATTCAGGCTGTACATTTTTGGCAGGAACACCTAGACGTGATGCTGTGTCTTCCCAGTGCATCCTGTCGGGGGTAAATGATAAGTAGTTGTCCAGTTACTGCTGATAGTAACATTGATCACTTGGCTAATGCAGTTTCTTATGTAACCTGAATATAATTCACCAAAACAGATTATCAAACCTGTTATCTCCTGTCAAGGTTATCATTTGTAATTAATAAGTAACTTAGTGAAAGACAGTCTGACGTCTACAGTCTTTCTGTGTTTAGCTGTATGTAATCAGAATACTGTGTTGGGCTTTGCATCCGTGAGGTGAGGCTCAAGTGGGAAGATGCATGTCCGGGACTCAGTGCACAGCAGGCAGTGGTGGTGTCTGCTCGTGTGCAGAGCTGTCCAGTAAGCTTTATGTTAGCAGGATCTGATGTGTATGAATACAAAGCCCAGTCCTTCTAATGGCCTTTTCCCTTTCTTGTTTGCAGTATTCACTCCCCACTCCCAAAGGGGGCAAATACGCCATCAACCCCCACCTGACTGAGGACCAGCGCTTCCCTCAGCTGCGGCTCTCCCGGAAGGCCAGGCAGAAAACGGACGTGTTTGCCCCTGACTATGTAGCTGGGGTGTCTCCCTTTGCAGAGAATGACATCTCTAGCCGCTCAGCCACCCTGCAGGTCCGAGACAGCACCCTGGGAGCCGGGAGGAGACGGCTAAATCCCAACGCTTCCAGAAAGAAGTTTGTGAAGAAAAGGTGAAGCGTGGGCTCCACAAGCAAGCTGGATGGCTGCTGTGGCTGCCCAGGAGACCCTGTCTCAGGTCCCCCGCTGTGCCAGCCCCACAGCCACCCGGGCACGGGGAAGGGGCCTGGGTTCTGTAGCGATGCCTTGGGACTGTGGTGCCTCAGGTTGGTGGAGCATGGAGGCCCCTTGGCCTGTGCACATTCAGAGAACCAAGATTCCTGCCATGTTGAGCAGACTTTGATGAAAACAGAGCAAACAGTGCCTGGAGCAGATCTTCAACCTTCAAAGAAGGGAACGTCCAAGTGGAAATATTTTTCTAATAAATGTGATTGCAAGCTTTTGGGTATTTTTTTCTTTAAGGTAATTTTAAGCAAACACCTGAGGTGTGCACCCAAGGATCCAGCATCCCTCTCATCCTGTTTCCTCTTTTCCACTAGATAATCCAGTTCAGTTGTTTCTGACTTATATTTATATTTTATTTTGCAAAAAAAAAGAATATGTGTGTCTGTGTGTGTTGGAAGACACAGGGATTCATGCACTTGGCTAATGCAGTTTCTTATGTAACCTGAATATAATTCACCAAAACAGATTATCAAACCTGTTATCTCCTGTCAAGGTTATCATTTGTAATTAATAAGTAACTTAGTGAAAGACAGTCTGACGTCTACAGTCTTTCTGTGTTTAGCTGTATGTAATCAGAATACTGTGTTGGGCTTTGCATCCGTGAGGTGAGGCTCAAGTGGGAAGATGCATGTCCGGGACTCAGTGCACAGCAGGCAGTGGTGGTGTCTGCTCGTGTGCAGAGCTGTCCAGTAAGCTTTATGTTAGCAGGATCTGATGTGTATGAATACAAAGCCCAGTCCTTCTAATGGCCTTTTCCCTTTCTTGTTTGCAGTATTCACTCCCCACTCCCAAAGGGGGCAAATACGCCATCAACCCCCACCTGACTGAGGACCAGCGCTTCCCTCAGCTGCGGCTCTCCCGGAAGGCCAGGCAGAAAACGGACGTGTTTGCCCCTGACTATGTAGCTGGGGTGTCTCCCTTTGCAGAGAATGACATCTCTAGCCGCTCAGCCACCCTGCAGGTCCGAGACAGCACCCTGGGAGCCGGGAGGAGACGGCTAAATCCCAACGCTTCCAGAAAGAAGTTTGTGAAGAAAAGGTGAAGCGTGGGCTCCACAAGCAAGCTGGATGGCTGCTGTGGCTGCCCAGGAGACCCTGTCTCAGGTCCCCCGCTGTGCCAGCCCCACAGCCACCCGGGCACGGGGAAGGGGCCTGGGTTCTATAGCGATGTCTTGGGACTGTGGTGCCTCAGGTTGGTGGAGCATGGAGGCCCCTTGGCCTGTGCACATTCAGAGAACCAAGATTCCTGCCGTGTTGAGCAGACTTTGATGAAAACAGAGCAAACAGTGCCTGGAGCAGATCTTCAACCTTCAAAGAAGGGAACGTCCAAGTGGAAATATTTTTCTAATAAATGTGATTGCAAGCTTTTGGGTATTTTTTTCTTTAAGGTAATTTTAAGCAAACACCTGAGGTGTGCACCCAAGGATCCAGCATCCCTCTCATCCTGTTTCCTCTTTTCCACTAGATAATCCAGTTCAGTTGTTTCTGACTTATATTTATATTTTATTTTGCAAAAAAAAAGAATATGTGTGTCTGTGTGTGTTGGAAGACACAGGGAGGGCTGTATTTCGTTCACTGCTCTATATGCACATAGAACCATGCCTGGAATGTGGTGAATACCCAGTAATTACTTGTTTTATATGTTTGGCATTTAATATTAAGCTTTGTAAAAGCTGATACATATGACCACTCACTACCTGCTGCCTCAGAGTGTTTTGACTAGCTGGTCATGCATCCCAGCTTTCTACCAACTGATTTAAGAATTTTAGTTTCAGTTGAAGACAGAGCCAGAATAGTAGCTTGGTTGTGGAGACATTTTAGGGTTGTCTTTAAACTTATGAATAACTGATACAGTTTCACTCCTGGCCAAGAGGAAGTAAAAGGGTTCACATTGACCCTCTCATCTGAAACAACTTAGAGAGAAAAGAGATGAAACATGGAAAATGACAGTATTCAGTTTCTGGAGGTCAGGCAGGGCAGTGTGTTGATGCCTGAGAGGGGAGGAGAGAGAGGAGACTGCCACAATGGCACTGGTTTGATGTCTAGAGAGAATTTCCAGAAGGAAGAGGTGGAGCGACAGCGCTGGCAGTCCTGGGCCCAGACATAATGGCAGCATTGGGCCCAGACATAATGGCAGCATTGGGCCCAGACATAATGGCAAGGAGAGAAAGCCACAGTCCTTGAGAACGCACACGAGCACAGCACATCTGCAGAGGGGCCCCTGCCTGTCCTCAGCTAAGTACTGATTAGCACTTACATGGCGGAGCTTCCTGAGGCTGGGGAAGGAAATACCGCCCCCACCCTCAACAAGAAGTAATCCTCAAAGCTCATCCAAAGCCGTGGACATGTCACAACTTCCTAATTCATGGGCATCAGATAAGTACTCCAAATTAGGAAACAATTATTTCTAGACTGAAGACTGCTCTGGTCTCATTCAAGAAAGTCAACCTTGTAAGGATCCTATTCCTAGTTCAATGGTCAGAACCAGTCTTGGGGCCCTACCCAATCCCACAGGAATAAGAAACAAAATCCCTGGGACTTCCTTGCTGCTGGTCCAGTGGTTAAAAATCTGCCTGCCAGGGCTTCCCCTGGTGGTCCAGTGGGTAGGGACACCGCCTTGCAGTGCAAGCGGTGCCGGTTCGATCCCTGGCATGGGAAGATCCCACGTGCCACGAAGCGGCTGGACTGATGTGTCCAATTACCGAGCCGGAGCTCTGAAGCGCATGCGCCCAGAGCCGGCGCTCTGCAACGACAGACGCCACCGCGGTGGGAGGCCCACAGGAGCCAAAGAACAAAAACAGATGAAAATAGAGAAAGACCAATAGAAGTGGCCCGCCCGCTCCCCTCCCTCCCCAACCCGACCTCTGCCCAAAAAATAAATAAATAAATAAATCTTTTAAAAAAAAAAAGTTCAGTGGTACTACATTTTCAAAACACTCTCCTAAGGCAGCAGTATCCTAATTCACTGCCAAGCAGCAACACTCTGGGGGATCTAGAAGATTATTAGCAATTTTCACCACAGTATATATGGACAATAAGATACCTTAACGTTGAACATGTCCAAATCACTGTTTTTTGTTTTTTTTTTTTTTAAGGCGGGGGCAGGTTGGGGAGGGAGGGTGTGGGCGGGCCACTTCTATTGGTCTTTTCTTGATTTATCTTTTTTCATCCATCTTTGTTCGTTGGCCCGTGTGGGCCTCCCATCTCAGTGGCCTCTGTTGTCACAGAGCACCAGCTCTGGACTCATGTGCTCCAGACCTCCGGCTCGGTGATTGGACACATCGGTCCAGCTGCTGCGCGGCACGTGGGATCTTCCCAGGCCAGGGATCGAACCGGCGCCCCTTGCACTGCAAGGCGGTGTCCTTACCCACTGGACCACCAGGGAAGCCCAAAATCACTTTTTTTGTTCATGTATTTGGAGGTAAATTCTCATATATGAAACTTTATGTATAATGAAGACAACAATGAGACTAAGTTCTGTGAGGCATGGTGACAGTGTGGTGCATGTTTACTAACCGCGGCTTTCGTTGGCTATTGGGTGTTCCCGTTCTACACTTCATGAAGCTCAGTGCATGGATCTTGAATGATACTTAACAAATGCTCGTGGAAAGCTGAATGCGTGACTCAGCCCAGTTTGGAGAAAATGATTTAAGAGGCAAGGAATCCTTTCTCCAAACTCTTTAGTTTGCTTGTGGCAGTTACAAATGAATTCCTTATCCTGGAGGTGTGTGCACAAAGCTGAAGAGTTATTAGTGATGTGAAAAGGATCAAGCATTGAAAATGCCTTCCCAGGGTGTCTCTAGCAGTCCAGCTAAAACTCTACTCCCAATGCAGGGGTCTTGGATTCAAACCCTGGACAGGGACCTAGATCCCATGTGCCTCAGCTAAGCCCGCATGCCACAGCTACAGATCTCGCATGCTGCAAGGAACATTAAAGATCTCATGTGCTGCAACTAAGACCCAGCACAGTCAAATATATAAATAATTTTTTTTAAAGAATAAAAGAAAATGGGTTCCTTCTATACTTTATGTTCTCTGATTCAGAACCAAAACTCAATCTGCTACATCAGATAAAATCACTTCACAAAACATGTGTGCCATTTGAAGAGAAATTTCAGTTTAACCAGGTTGGTCTAAGCCCAACAAACGATGACCTGATTTACACAATATGTAACAGGACAAAATTCCAGTAGGACACACAGGAGTGCAGGGAGTCCAACGTTAACAGTGCATTCTGTGCAACAGTGGTGGTGGCAGGGAGACAGGAGGGCAAAATGGGATGGGGCTTAAAGTGGAAGAATCGTCTCTCCTAACACCAAAGACCAATTCCCTCCAGGGATACTTGGCTGGTAGCCATGGGAGCCACTGAGGACAAGAGATGCCTGGGTCCCCAGACAGGCCCAAACATGACTCTAGCTATGATGCTAAGTCCATCATCTGCAGCTCGGAGAAAACCAAGGGGACTTTGGGGACTTACGCAAAAAAGCATCCATACATGTGGATGCAGGGTGACTAATGAGGCTGTTTGTGTTCTTTCATCAAGAGGAGGATGGGAGACTCCTGAGGGTTCTTCTGCCCCTGCTTCTTCACTTCTAGATAATGAAGATGATCAACAAAGCTTCTCACAGCTCCATGGTGCTGGCCAGCTCCCTGGGGGTACAGGGAAGGCCTTGAGGATACTGTTTTCAGACAATACACAATGCCCAGTACATGCATACACCTGGGACAGAGGCCTGCACAGAGAAGATCATGGGAATTGTACAATCTTAAACTGACAGTAAACTAAAGCTAGAGAGACCATAAGCACAATGCAGCTCCAACCTGTATTTTTACAGATGAGGCAAACAGGGCTCAGAGAGATGACCATTAGCAGCTGACCTGGAGCTAGACTCAAGAATTTTGACTCTTAACTCTGATAACAAGGAGACAGGCGCTGGCTCTCAAGTCCAAGAGCCTGAGTTCAAATTCTGGACTATACCAATGACCAGCTGTAGAGCTATGGACAAACCAGAAAGCACTTGGTGCCTCTTTCCTTATCTTTAAAGTGGTGGTTTTATTCCCTACCTCACAGTTTGGGAGTTTCTTAAATGTTAAACACACATAGAGCTATCAGCAATTTTATACCGATTCATAAATACCTACCCAAGAGAAACAAAAACATACGTCCACACAAAAACTTTGGTAGAAAAGCTGATAGCAGTGTTACTCATAATAGCCAAAAGTAGAAACAATCCAGATGTCCTTCAACTAATGAATGAATAAACATAAGGTAGGGCTTCCCTGGTGGTCAAGTGGGTAGGGACACCACCGCCTTGCAGTGCAAGGGGCGCCGGTTCCATCCCTGGCCCGGGAAGATCCCAAGTGCCACGGGGCAGGTGGACTGAGGTGTTCAACTACCGAGGCAGAGCTCTGGAGCACGTGAGCCCAGAGCCGGTGCTCTGTGACAACAGAGGCCACCGCGATGGGAGGCCCACACGGGCCAAAGAACAAAGATGGATGAAAATAGACAAATGAAAGACCAATACAAGTGGCCCGCCTGCTCCCCTCCCTCCCCACCCCCACCCCCATAAATAAAATAAATAAATCTTAAAAAAATAACAATAATAAGGTAGTTTATCCATACAATGGGGTATTATACTGTTGTATAAAGGAAGGAAATACTGACATGGATGTGTAACAGAGAAAACAAACCCGACTCCATACTGAATCTATTCCTTTAGCTCTAAGCTTTGCTCTGTTGCCTGTGCCGAGTCATGCTGGCTCTGCATCTTTATGAAAGAATATTGTCTATAGCCTGAAATATATAGGATAGCCCATTCTCAAGGCTCTGGCCTTTAAAGGGATAGTATTTTTCCATTCATATAGAGAAAAAAAGAGACTTCAGAACAGAAAATGACAATTGTCTTACTGGAGATTTATAGCAACACCCTGACCAGACCTACGTGGACAGTTGCAAGGACAAAGGAGTCCAGCACCAAATGTTGCAACAACCAGTCACATCCCTTCTCCTTTTAGTTAAAGGAAACCTGAATTCTAACTTGGGTTAAGATTGTTGGAGGGGACAGTAGTCCATCTTCTGGGTCTGTTGGCTTTCTAAATAAAATCATTGCTCCTTGCCCCAGCAACTTGTCTTCAATTTACTGGCTTATCATGAGGCAAGCAATACAAACTCAGACTCACTAGCAGATGAACCTTGAAAACATTATGCTAAGAGAAAGAAGCTGGTCTCAAAAGACCCAATTATGCATGATATCATTTATAAGATGCCTGGAATGGCAAATCAGAAAGCAGATCACTGGTTGCCTAGGACCAATGGCAGGGGACAGGCAGGGAAATGGAGAGTTATTGCTAATGTGTACAAGGTTTCTTTTGAAGGTGATGAAATGTTCTAAAATGAGATTACTGTCATTACTGCAAAACTGTAGAAATATACCAATAGCCACTGTATTATCCACTTTCAATTGGCACATTTTATGGGTTATACATCTTTATAAAGCTGTTTAAAGGGCTTCTCTAGTGGTCCAGTGGGTGGAGAGTACGCCTTGCAGTGCAGGGGGCACCGGTTAGATCACTGGCTTGGGAGGATCCCATGTGCTGAGCGGCTGGACCGGTGTGTCCGATTGCGAGCCAGTGCTAAGGAACACACGTGTCTAGAGCTGGTGCTCTGCAGGAAGAGACGCCACTGCAGTGGGAAGCCCACATGGGCTGAAGGCTGAAGATGGATGAAAAATAAATAAATAAAAAATCAATGAAGGGAGGCCAAAACTAAAAAAAAAAAAAAAAAAAAGCTGTTTAAAAATGAGATTTATAATAGCACTTCTCTCAAAGGGTTGTGTTGGAAATTAACATGAGCTAATACATATAACTATATCTAGAATACTTCTTGATACACAGTAAGTCTTCAATGATTACATGATCATTATTTCCTACTTTGCAGGGATGGAGGAATAAATTCTGTTGACTTTTCTTATATGAAGGGATAATGAAATTAGAAGAATTGTCCACTGATAAGTACAGCATGGTATATTTTGATCATTTGGAAAATTACTAATTAATGTAATATGGTTTCCATGGTAATATATAAATATGTATATTACAGTCTGTAGGAATACACAGAATAAGGTCATATGGAGGGGTACCCCTATAATGTTCATTCTGGAAAATTTTGAATACTCTGGGAATAAAAAAGATCTCAGTTGCTCACAGAGGAAAAGAAAAAGTTGGGTTGGAAAGATTCCCTGTAGTAGGAAATGCAATCCACTCTAGTATTCTCACCTGGGAAATCCCATGGACAGAGAAGGCTGGCAGGCTACAGTCCATGTGGTCATAGAGAGTCAGACAACTGAGTGTAACACAAAAGAAGACCCCTATGTTCATCACAGCATCATTTATGACAGCCAAAACAGCCAAATGTCCATCAACAGATGAATAGTTTAAGGTGATGCAGGGGCTTCCCTGGTGGCTCCTTGGTAAAGAATTCACCTGCCAATGCAGGAGACACAGTTTGATCCCTGGTCTGGGAAGATTCCACGTGCCACCAAGCAACTAAGCTTGTGCTCTAGAGTCTAGGAACTTCAGTTACTGAGATCATGAGTCACAACTACTGAAGCCTGGGCACCCTAAAGCCTGTGCTCTACAAGAGAAGCCACCACAGTGAGAAGTCCGTGCACTGCAGCTAGAGTAGCCCTCGCTTCCTGTAACTAGAGAAAAGTCTGTGCAGCAATGAAGACCCAGCACAATCAAAATAAATAAAGAAGATGTGGTATATATACACAATGGAATACTAATCAGCCATAAACAAGAATAAAATAATGCCATCTGCAACAACATAAATGGACTAAGGGTTCTTATCTTAAATGAAGTAAACCAGAGAGCAAAAGGCCAATATCATATGATATCATTTTTGCAGAATCTAAAAAGTAAATAGGGACTTCCCTGGTGGTCCAGTGGCTAAGACTCTGAGCTCCCAATGCAGGGGGCCCAGGTTCAATCCCTGGTCAGGGAACTAGATCCCACATGCCGCAACTAAGACGCAGTACAGCTAAATATAAAAAAATAAAGTTTTTTTTTAATTAAAAAGAAGCAAATAATACAAATGAACTTATATACAAAACAGAAACAAATTCACAGATATAGGAAACAAACTTACAGTTACCAAAGAGGAAAGAAGGATAACCTAGGAGTTTGGGATTAGCAGATACAAACTACTATATATAAAACAGATAACCAACAAAGTCATACTGTATAGCACAGGGAACTATATTCAATATCTTGTAAAAAGTAAAATGGAAAATAATTTGAAAAGGTATACAATGTATATACAAATTACTGAATCACTCTTCTATATACCAGAAATTAATACAACATTGTAAATTTACTATACTTCAATTTAAAAAATATAAGTAGTCTTTCAAGCTCAAACTTTCAGGCTTTCCAAAAGGCTGCTGGAATATCTAAAGGATTTGTCACTTATCAGATTAGTTGTTGAGCTAATTAAGTTTATTTGACTTGTTGTTATATTACATGGAAACCATTATCAAAGAAGTGATGTTAAGCCTTCTTATATTTGTATGGATCCATGTTATCAATATAAGTATTTTAGAAATTATATGAAATTCCTAAAAATGTCATGTATCTTACTATGTTTTCAATCTTAATTCCAGTTATGATCTTAAAAATGTTCTATATCACATAAGTGACCAGATTTCCTTGTTAATTTCATTTGTGATAAACTCTCATCAAACCTTTAACCATAGGAAGTTAAAAGTCTTTTGTCACAGACAAGTACTGTTTTACTCTGAAGCTTTGCCAAAGTCAGATTCAAGGAAAGGACTCTACCAAGTACTTTGGATCACTGATAACCTCTGTCAAATTACAAGGTGTTGAACTTTGGGTCCATATTTCATGACCGAAGAAAGCTCTACCTGACATCTGGCCCTGTGCAAACACTGGAGACCTCAAAATCAAACTGACTAGGAAGAGAAGTAGCCAACCACAAGGTGGACTGCTTCCTCCCAAGGTGTTGGATCAAGAACATTTCTACAACAAAAAACCAAATAACCCAATCAAAAAATGGGCAGAAGTTCTAAATAGCGTATATGTGCACTCATTCATTTGCACTAACACGGATACAACTATAGATTATCGTATTAAGTGAATTAAGTCAGAAATAAAGACAAATATCTCTTGCTGAGCAAAGAGCTAACTATGCTGTAGCCCATACACTTCCTGTACTTTTACTGACAGTTACGGGGAAGTTGAGACTCAGCTATGTAGGATCACTGGCTAAGCCAGCTGACTTTAAAAAGTGATTGCTTCAATAGGGTCTTTCTTTGACTTATTTAATTTTGATTGGTTTGGATCTTGGGGCCCATGGCTCTCAAGTGTGCTCTAGCTCTCGCTTATGAAAATCACAGTTGTCTCCCTAGTGTACTGTATTTTCTCAAAAGTTTTAAATGCACATTTGCAACTGCTAACTGCCAAGACAAGTAGCTCCCTAAGAATCTCAGAAGAGGATCAAAGAGAAAAACTGAATGATGAAAAGTGAACCTGATGGGAATTCTCTGGCAGTCCAGTGGTTAAGACTCAGTGATTTTACGGCCAGGCCTGGCTTCAGTTCCTGGTCTGGTAACTCAGATCTTGCCAGCTGCGCAGTGCAGCATGAACCCAATATTATGAACTGTAAATACAACACAGAGACTCATCAAAAATTGTAAGAACTCCAGAGTTTTCCTGGGATTAGCACTAAAGTCTTAAAAAAAATTTTTTTTTTTAAATCGTATCTCTCAGGCTGAGAGTCTGATTAAAAGGAGGGCACTGTTTAAAACAAAACAAGCCCAAAATGGAGTTGCCTATGCTAAGGCTCAGGTCAACAAACTGCAACTTAATTACAGTTTTGGCTTTCCCAGAAATGGACTGTTAAATTGAGTCACTCCGGATTGGCGTTAACCTGCTAGATGCCTGCCAGCCCCTTAAAGAAAAGCAAGCTTGCAATAATCAGCCCACTTTTTGCCTCCAATAACTTCTTGTTCCTGCTTCCTTTCACCTCTAAAATTCTTTAATTTGAACAGCTCCTCAGAACTCCTTTGTGTAAGAATCGTAAAGACACGGCGGGCTGCAAGCTGTTAGGGAAGAAGTTTATTTGGGAAGAGTTCCCGGGCGAGATCCACAGGTCCGAGAGATGGGCCAGGGAAATCGCGCCCCGGAGATGGGACGAGGAGGTTTTATTAGGGAGGAGGGGAGCAGGAGAAAAGGGGAGGGGGTATCCCTCAGGGCAGGCACAGAAACGAAGTCTTTGTTTAAGCTTGGCGGGAAGTCCAGTGATGAGCCCACTATCCTTCAGGTGGCTGTGGGCGGGGGGTGTGAAATTCTTGACACTTTGTGAGGAATTTTTATGGCCAAGGCTATCTCCTTATCGCAGGTCTAGGGAGATTCTCAGGCACCAGCAGGTAAGCAACTGACCCCCTGATTTGGTGCCGGGAGTCTGGTCGCGGTGTTGACCCTAACAATTTGGCCCTTTCTTATGATTATTTAGTGCTGGGGAATCTCCGGCCGCAGTGTTAACACTTTAATAGCCTACCACCCTAACACTTTGTCTGCTAGATCTTGGATGCTGATCTTGGATTCCTGAATTGTTGAATAAACCTATTAAGAACCTTAAAATGTACACAATTGGATGTTGTTTTTAAATAAAATAATCAGTTTTAACTAACTCTTCCTTTTGCTTTAGGTGCAACGTGGTTTGGCTTGGTACTCTTACCAAGTCTGACTTTATTTAATATTTTAAGTTTTTATCTGTTTATGTTTACAAATGGATTTTTAATAACACTGCACTAGAGTTCTTTATCTTGAATACTGATTTTTTTCACCCCCTTAAATTTTGCCTCCTCCCTTAAGTATGCTTACCATTTTTCCCCCCTCAGTCTTCTTAGTTATCACCTGTACATTTTCTGACATTACACTTTTTTTTCACCCCACCGTGCAGTGCTGGCATGCAGGGTCCAGTTCCCAGACCAGGCATCCAACTCACACACACTGCACTGGATGTCCAGAGTCCCAACCACTGGACCACTAGGGAAGTCCCTATGATGGCTATATTAATACTTTAAAGATCTATTTCTTCTTCCTCCACCTTTTGAAAGGGTCTTCCTTCAGAGGAATACTTTACTTTTTACTAGGATAACAAACCTTGGACTAGCTCTTTGAGGGAAAAGTCAATTAGTTCCCAGACTGTGAGGAGAAGGGGTTTGCACCCAGGGGAGTGCATTCTAGGGGACCCTCCCAAGGGCAAAATGTGAAAGTTCCAGGAGCAGGAACAAATTCGTTTCTCTAGGAGCAAGTCTCCCAGGTCAGCTCAGCCCTCAAAACCTAAGTCTAGTCACAGTGACTCAGCAAATCCAAGTCTAAAGAACAGCAACCCTCCGCCCTCCTCTCTCTGACTGGCCCATTCCATGCGCAGCCATTTCCCGGGGCTGGGAGAGGCCGGAATAGCTCACCCAACGGAACCCCGTACTACATCGGCCACTTCCTCCTTTTGTCCCCTGGGAGTTTCAGGACAAGGTCCGAGGACATGCCTCCCAGTACCCACCCAGGCACATGAGGCTCCTCTTACTTCCGGCGCTTTAGGAACCCGTCTTCCACATGGGTCTCTATACCTCTACCCCGCCTGCCAATTCCCCCTAGAACCTCAGCCAAGGCGCTTTCCGCCAAGGAGCCCAGGGCCCCAGCGGCAACTCCGCCCTTGCTGGCTCACTAGCTTGTGGGCCGGGCCAGATCGGGTATAAAGTAGCAGACACTTGGTTGGCGGCACCAGTGACACCTCCTAGCTGGCAGCTCACACAGCAGCCGCAGGACCTCTACTTCGTCAGCTCTCTAGTTTGAGTCACCCCGGCAACCAGCCACACAGCCAATCAGCGTGCTGCCGGAGCCATGGCTGGTGAGTGACCTCCCCTGAGCCCTGCAAGTCCCCGTGCCTCGCCTCATTCCTCAGCAGGAGTTTGTAGGGCTTGGCCTGAGTTTTCTTCCTTGACTCAAAGCTGGAAAAGCAAAGGCATTAGGGTCGCAGGATGAGCCTTGATCAGATGCCTGGAGAGGAGGGGCTCCTGTTTCTACCACACCACTAGAAACTATCATGGGGTGGGCAACCGGTTAGTAGAGAATTGACCTTGGAAGCAAAAGATTCCTTCAAAAACACATCAGATATAGGTCACCTGAGAGGCCAAATCGGCCCACTTGCACACACTGTTTGACCTTTAATAGTATTTTTAAACATTTTGGAATAAGTTGCTAACATTTAAAATAAATGTAGGTAATTTCACTTAAAAATGTGGATTCTTGGGCTTCCCCTGGTGGTCCAGTGGGTAAGGACACCGCCTTGCAGTGCAAGGGGCGCCGGTTCGATCCCTGGCCTGGGAAGATCCCACGTGCTGCGGAGTGGCTGGACTGATGTGTCCAATTACCCAGCCGGAGCTCTGGGGCGCTCTGTGACTACAAAGGCCACCGCGATGGGAGGCCCACAGGAGCCAAAGAACAAAGACGGATGAAAATAGAGAAATGAAAGACCAATAGAAGTGGCCCGCCCGTCCCCCTCCTTCCCCACCCCACCCCTCAAAAGATAAATAAATAAAGTTTAAAAAAAAATGTGTATTCTCAACTTCTGGAGGAAAATCTGAAGATCTGGTGATGGGGAAGCTAGAGCAGCTGCCTCCCTTAATTTGATGGCCGCCTGACCCAGTTCCAGGCTGATGGGTCAGGAGACTTTTTCTTACTGTGACCCTTGGAGTGGGCAAACCTGATCCGGTATTGGGTGCATGTCAATCAACATAGCCTCCCTTCTACACCATCCACTTCACAGGGACTTTGGCGGTCCCCTAGCTTTATTTTTATTTATTTATTTTTTTTAACATTTATTTATTTATCTTTTTGGGGGGGTGGGGAGGGAGGGGGATGGGCGGGCCACTTCTATTGGTCTTTCATTTCTCTATTTTCATCCGTCTTTGTTCTTTGGCTCCTGTGGGCCTCCCATCGCGGTGGCGTCTGTCGTTGCAGAGCGCGGGGTCTGGGCGCATGCGCTCCAGAGCTCCGGCTCGGTGATTGGACACATCAGTCCAGCTGCTCCGCGGCACGTGGGATCTTCCCAGGCCAGGAGTCGAACTGGCGCCCCTTGCACTGCAAGGCGGTGTCCTTACCCACTGGACCACCAGGGGAAGCCCCGTCCCCTAGCTTTAATGTGTGGATGGCCTCTCACGCATCCTGGACCAGCTGCAACACCTGCTGGGGCTGGAATCCTTGTTTTCCAGAGAGACTTCCTCAGAGATTGGACAGAACGCTAAGATCTAGACACCTATTTCTTTCCTAGAAGGTAGAATTCTATGTTTTTGTAATTTCCCTCCCTCTGAACCTAATTCTGCTTTCTGAAAACTCACAACACACAACCTCATCTTCCTAAAAGTAAGGGATGAGGGAAGAGTTTTGCTTTTGCAGTTGACAAACTAGTTAGGTGCTCAGAGAAAAGGGCTGAGCTGGGGACTGGAAGCCTATCCACGGTTTCAGGGCCTAAGGGTTGGCTGACAAGGCTTCCTGCATGCAGGTCAGTGGCTTTTTCCCTCTAGGTTATTTGCTCTTCAGCTGTCTGGAGAGCACCCATGCCCCTATTGAAATACTAGGGCAAGAACTATTCCCCGATTTTCCAGTCCTATAGAATGTTACACGTCTATGCATAACTTAGACCAAAAAAGAGGAGGGAGCAGGGGAAGGTAGTGAGGGACAATGGGAAGATTTAGATCTTGTATAACTAGTATTAAGCCTGCCAGGTGGTGGAATGCTAAAGAATCTGCCTGCCAATACAGGAGATTCAAGAGTTGTGGGTTTGATCCCTGGGTCAGGAAGAAGATACCCTGGCGTAGCAAATGGCAGCGTGTTCTGGTATTCTTGCTTGGAAAATTCCATGGACAAAGCAGCCTGGTGGCCTACAGTCCATGGGATCACAGAGTCAGACATGACTGAGCGACTGAACATGCGCGTGCATATACACACTTAACCAGTAACAGCCTACCCAGCTAACCAAATCTTGAGGTGAACTGAATCATTCAGAGTATTTGTGACTAACAGATAAATCCAACTGGCAGCACATTCCTTGAGGAATCCATTGAGCACCCAGGGCAGAAACAGAATTCATGAAACCATTTGAGAGTCTGCCCTTATTGTATTTCCAATTGGTTTTCCTTGAGGGCTTATTCTTCCTGCCGAAACAATCATATGGGTAAGAGGTCTTTTACCGCTAAAGATACCCAGACAGGCTTTACATTAAAAGTGGTGAAACACAGTCCCTTTCTTTCTCTGCTAGCTTTATCTTTTTTGTCATTAAGTTCTGTGTTGGTCATCAATGGAACTGCAGGTTGACAAGGATACAGGTTAATCTGAAAGGTTATTAAAAGTTCTTGGTTTCCGGGGCTTCCCTGGTGGTCCAGTGGGTGGAGAGTCCGCCTTGCAGTGTGGGGGCACACTGGTTCCATCCCTGGCCCAGGAGGATCCTACGTGCAGCAGAGTGGCTGGACCGGTGTGTCCAGTTATGAGCTGGCGCTCTCGGACGCATATGCCCAGAGCCAGTGCTCTGCAATGAGATGGGCCGCTGCAGTGGGAGGCCCCACAAAAGTGAAGATGGATGAGGATAAATAAATAAAAAACCAAAAAAAAAAGAAAAGAAAAAAAAGGCCAGGATTAAAAAGGAAAAAAAAAAAAAAGAAACTCTTGGTTTAAGATTGGCCTGAGTATGAAGACAGATAATTGTAGGAATGTCAGAGCAATAGGTGGGGACACAGGTCAGAGAGAGAGAGGTAGAATGCTCTGGCCTTGAGAATGGACTGTCCACAAAGATAAAGATTTGCTTTGTACTGATGTGTCCCAAATGCTTTGAGCAGTGCAGGGTTCCTAGTTGGTGCTCAATAAACCCTGGTAGAGAGGCTGGGAGGATGGATCACTGAGAACATTAGCATTTCAAGGTGGGGACAGAAGGCTGACTGGTGTGGACGTGGAGTGGAAAAAGAAGGTTGAGGATGTTGGGGACACAGAGAAGTAAGGATGGACTGGGAGCAAATTGCTTAGAGATAGAGACTTGAAGAGGACTGAGACATTCCATGGTTTATCCATTGAGGGCTGAGCGACTGAACATGTGCTTACCATAACCAGTAACAGCCTACCCAGCTAACCAAATCTTGAGGTGAACTGAATCATTCAGAGTATTTGTGACTAACAGATAAATCCAACTGGCAGCACATTCCTTGAGGAATCCATTGAGCACCCAGGGCAGAAACAGAATTCATGAAACCATTTGAGAGTCTGCCCTTATTGTATTTCCAATTGGTTTTCCTTGAGGGCTTATTCTTCCTGCCGAAACAATCATATGGGTAAGAGGTCTTTTACCGCTAAAGATACCCAGACAGGCTTTACATTAAAAGTGGTGAAACACAGTCCCTTTCTTTCTCTGCTAGCTTTATCTTTTTTGTCATTAAGTTCTGTGTTGGTCATCAATGGAACTGCAGGTTGACAAGGATACAGGTTAATCTGAAAGGTTATTAAAAGTTCTTGGTTTCCGGGGCTTCCCTGGTGGTCCAGTGGGTGGAGAGTCCGCCTTGCAGTGTGGGGGCACACTGGTTCCATCCCTGGCCCAGGAGGATCCTACGTGCAGCAGAGTGGCTGGACCGGTGTGTCCAGTTATGAGCTGGCGCTCTCGGACGCATATGCCCAGAGCCAGTGCTCTGCAATGAGATGGGCCGCTGCAGTGGGAGGCCCCACAAAAGTGAAGATGGATGAGGATAAATAAATAAAAAACCAAAAAAAAAAAGAAAAGAAAAAAAAGGCCAGGATTAAAAAGGAAAAAAAAAAAAAAAAGAAACTCTTGGTTTAAGATTGGCCTGAGTATGAAGACAGATAATTGTAGGAATGTCAGAGCAATAGGTGGGGACACAGGTCAGAGAGAGAGAGGTAGAGTGCTCTGGCCTTGAGAATGGACTGTCCACAAAGATAAAGATTTGCTTTGTACTGATGTGTCCCAAATGCTTTGAGCAGTGCAGGGTTCCTAGTTGGTGCTCAATAAACCCTGGTAAAGAGGCTAGGAGGATGGATCACTGAGAACATTAGCATTTCAAGGTGGGGACAGAAGGCTGACTGGTGTGGACGTGGAGTGGAAAAAGAAGGTTGAGGATGTTGGGGACACAGAGAAGTAAGGATGGACTGGGAGCAAATTGCTTAGAGATAGAGACTGAAGAGGAACTGGTATAAGAAGACAGAAGCATTTATAAGATGTGCTCAGCTATCGTACACGGTCACTTCTGTCAGGGGAGGGTCAATGATGTGCAGGATAAACAAACAAGAATGGTAAACTGTAGGTACTGATAATAATGCCATTTGTCTTTCAAGCTCAGCTCAAATGGCAGCTCCTTCTGAAGCCCTTTCCCTGAGGGGCTGGCCCTGGAACAGTTTTCCTCTATTAGTTGTGTATGTGTCTTACACCTGTCTTTGAGTAAATTCTGAGAAAGTCAGGCTTCTCATGTAGATAGTTAAATGGCAGGAAAGGAAAACTGAGCTAAGTCCAAAAAAAAAACCCATTCAAATTTGACTATGAAAAACGACCTGGAAACAAGAGACACAGGCTTATCTCTTGCTTTACCCTTACCTCTACCAAATATGCACGACTGGGTTGTTTTTAAGAAATCTATATATTCCATATTTTTAACTTTGTTATATTTCTTGCAAATATATTTCTCCTGTTTGTGTCTCCTCTTACTTTTTTTTCTTATTTTTGAAAGTAATAGTCATGCTTTTATTTAGTTAGCAGGTGGTAAACTCTTTGAAAGCAAGATACAGATGTTCTGACTTTCTCATTTTCTGGGAAGCGCCTTTATGTTTTACTGCTTACAAAATGCTATACATACATATATATATATATATATATAAATTAAAAAGTATATGTAGATAAGAAGCCAAGAGAGTAAAAACTGGCAAAGCATATTTAGTAAACGCTGATATGATTAATGCAAAAATAAAAGACAAAGAAAATGCATGTCAGAGTTTAATGTACTCGCATTGCTCTCAGTAGTTTTCAGTCCATGAGATGATAAGAAAGCTGTTGGGAATTTGTTGAAGAAACCTCAGGAACTCCTTCCCATTTTCCCAGGCTACGTCAGAAGAAGCTAAATGACTTCTGTAACATTTAAATCCTCACCACATTTATACTCCACCAAATCCGAGTTTATGGATTCCAAAAGGCCAGGACCAAGTTTAGTAATCCTCTTGTTTTTTTCCGGCAAGAGGGTGCCTGAGGCTTGCATGTGACTGAGTTTAAGCCAATAGGAGCTGCGTACTCCAGGTGTAGTTAATCAGGGAGAGACCTGAAGGCTTCCAGGTGCCTTAATTTTCTTCAAACAATACCGTAAGAAGTTGCAGGTGTACTCTCTCCTCGGTTCCACTCACAGTTGTTGCTGTTAAGTGTTAATAAGGTATGAAATTGTGGCTCCAATTCTGAGGAGAATGGTGGCGATAAACTTCCTTTCTCTGGTTCTCTTCCTCAAGTCCTGTTGTTGCATGGATTTATCTATGTCTGTGTATTTTAAAGTTATTCCAGCTTCACCACTTAATATATAAATTTAGGTAACTTGCTTAAAGTTTCTGAGCCTCAGTCTTCCCATCTATCAATGATACTAATTCTGTTTACCTTGTAAGGTTGCTGTGACATTGGAAAAAGAATACAACGCACTTAGAACAGTGCTTAGCATGTAGTAAGCACCTTCTGATGCTCTTGTTGCAGAAGTAATTCAGGCTTGTTCGAACAATTTTATTAATAGAAAGTAGATCCAAGAAAAAGCTCATAGTCCCTCCTCCTCTACCCCCTTGCCATCTCTTACTTACCTAAGAAAACTGTTCAATTTCATGTGATCATTCCACATGTTTTTTCCCCCTCATAGCAATACACTGCAAATCTACCTACATATATGGAGTTTCTTTTTCATAAAAGTGGATTCACATTCACTTCTTATTTTCTAAAAGATTTTCTTATGTGGCCCATTTTTAAAAGTCTTTGAGTTTATTCGAATATTGCTTCTGTTTTCTGTTTTGGTTTTCTGGCTATGCAGCATGTGGAATCTTAGCTTCCCCACCAGGGATTGAACCCGCGCTCCCTGAATTGAAAAGCAAAATCTTAAGCACGGGACTGTTGGGCAAGTCCCCATTTTATCATTTAATGATACATCCTGGATATCTTTCAGAGTGACTATATATCAATACATGTAGCTAACTCATCCTTGTTAACAGTATAATATTATGTGTCTGTCATAAAATTTATTCAAATGTACTCTGTAAATAGACAAATGCAGTTATATCTAATTTTTGCTAATGACTACAAGGGTGCCGTGATCCAGTAAACATCCTTGCTCATCTGTCCTGGTGTTTTCAGTCTTCAGGACAGTTTTTCCAAAGTTGGAAAACTAGATCAAAGATTTTATGTGCCTTTAAAATGTTTAAAGGTTCAGCCTGATTACTCTCCCCAAAGGCTGAGGCAATTCACATTCCCACTGGCAATGTGCAGTCTTCATAGCCCTTGATGTAACTGGTCTTAAATTGTTTTGCCAATAGATCAATAAATAATGTCTCATTTTTATTTGCTCTTCCTTTCAGGCCTGGTAGGGCACCTTCTCACTTGTTTATTGTTTGCAATTTTCTTCTCTGAATCATATCCTTGACTTATTTTCCTGTTGCATTGTCTTTTTCTAATTATTTGTAGGCATTCTGGGGATTTTAACTCTTTTGGGGGGGAAGGATTTTAACTTTGTGAAAACAGTTGCAAATGTCTTGTCCTGGTTGTCTTTTGACTTTTATGGGATCTTTCATTAAACACGATTTTTTATGTTTCAAGCTGTTCCTTCGTGGCTTATCTGTAGTCATTCTTAAAAAGTAGCCTCTGTTCAAAGGTTATACAAATTCTCCCTTTCACCTCATACTGTTCTTTTTTTAAGGTTTTAAAAATAACATTTCTTAAAAGTTAACATGTGTGTAACTGGAAACCAAAAAACCCAAGAAGCAAAAAACACTTATGTATGCATAATTAACTTTTTTTTTCCCTGATTTTTTGGCCACTTTTATTGGTCTTTCATTTATTTATTTTCATCCATCTGTTCTTTGGCCTGTGTGAGCCTCCCATTGCTGTGGCCCTGTAGCAGAGCAACGGCTCTGGGCGCATGCACTCCAGAGCCTTGGCTCCTAATTGGACACACCGGTCCAGCTGCTCCGTGGCATGTGGGATCCTCCCGGGCCAGGGATCGAACTGGCACCCCTTGCACTGCAAGGCGGACTCTTCACCCACTGGACCACCAGGGAAGCCCCTATTTGTGTATCTATACAACTAAGCACCCATATTTATATAATTAAGATGATATAGTTATGTATCATGCTTTTTCATAAATCATGAATGTTTACCACTTCAAAGTCCCAAAGCTATGAGTACTTTGATAACCAATGATACACTATACCAACTCAATCTAGAAGAAAAAATGTAATCCTGCCTTTCTTGATGACAAAAATTTCAAAGACGACAAAATGACAACAGGCCTCTAGATAAAAGTATTGGCAGGGTTATAAGTTAAAGTGGTCCTGAGTTTAAAATGAAATAAGCTCATTTTTATTTGCTCTTCCCTTGATGTAACTGGTCTTAAATTGTTTTGCCAATAGATCAATAAATAATGTCTCATTTTTATTTGCTCTTCCTTTCAGGCCTGGTAGGGCACCTTCTCACTTGTTTATTGTTTGCAATTTTCTTCTCTGAATCATATCCTTGACTTATTTTCCTGTTGCATTGTCTTTTTCTAATTATTTGTAGGCATTCTGGGGATTTTAACTCTTTTGGGGGGGAAGGATTTTAACTTTGTGAAAACAGTTGCAAATGTCTTGTCCTGGTTGTCTTTTGACTTTTATGGGATCTTTCATTAAACACGATTTTTTATGTTTCAAGCTGTTCCTTCGTGGCTTATCTGTAGTCATTCTTAAAAGTAGCCTCTGTTCAAAGGTTATACAAATTATCCCTTTCACCTCATACTGTTCTTTTTTTAAGGTTTTAAAAATAACATTTCTTAAAAGTTAACATGTGTGTAACTGGAAACCAAAAAACCCAAGAAGCAAAAACACTTATGTATGCATAATTAACTTTTTTTTTCCCTGATTTTTTGGCCACTTTTATTGGTCTTTCATTTATTTATTTTCATCCATCTGTTCTTTGGCCTGTGTGAGCCTCCCATTGCTGTGGCCCTGTAGCAGAGCAACGGCTCTGGGCGCATGCACTCCAGAGCCTTGGCTCCTAATTGGACACACCGGTCCAGCTGCTCCGTGGCATGTGGGATCCTCCCGGGCCAGGGATCGAACTGGCACCCCTTGCACTGCAAGGCGGACTCTTCACCCACTGGACCACCAGGGAAGCCCCTATTTGTGTATCTATACAACTAAGCACCCATATTTATATAATTAAGATGATATAGTTATGTATCATGCTTTTTCATAAATCATGAATGTTTACCACTTCAAAGTCCCAAAGCTATGAGTACTTTGATAACCAATGATACACTATACCAACTCAATCTAGAAGAAAAAATGTAATCCTGCCTTTCTTGATGACAAAAATTTCAAAGACGACAAAAAATGACAACAGGCCTCTAGATAAAAGTATTGGCAGGGTTATAAGTTAAATGTGGCCGTCCCTGATGTTCAATTAAAAATGAGACATAAAGCAAAAGTCTATAGAGCATCCATCCCATACTAATCTAATGGTTTGTTTTTAAAATTTAGATCTTTAATCTGCCAGCAAAGTGTTGCTGTATGTTGTGTATCAGTGGGAAAACTGTATTGAATAGAACAGACACAGTGAAAAGGGCAAAAGTTCTAAGTGAATTTTCACAAACTGAATGCGCGCTTGTATAATCTGCATCCAGATCAAGAAATAGAATAGGGGACTTCCCTGGTGGTCTGGTGGCTAAAACTCTGTGCTCCCAATGAAGGGGGCCCGTGTTCAGCACCTTGTCAGGGAACTCAGAACCACATGTGGCAACAATCCTCCAAGCCGTAATGAAGATCACAGGTTCTCAAGTGCTGCAATTAAGACCCAGTGAAGCCAAATAAATAGATATTTAAAAAAATAAATAGAGCAGAGGGCACCCCAAAAGTCGTCTTCTTCCAGTCATTATTCCCTGATGGAGGGTAACACTGACTTCTAACACCTTGTATTAGATTTCTAAGGGGATAATTTTATTTTCATGCAGGTTGTTGGTTAAGTATGCCAACACCAATTATTAAATTAGCCACTGTTTTCTCAGTGAGTTAAAATGCCTCCTTTGATCAATGTTACTTATAAGGAGAAAATATATTTCTGGAAGCAGTGGATGTTGTATAACCCAGTGTCTAACAAAGTCACGTCTTCCATTATGGAGCCCAGCTGGGCTCCCCCGCAGCCGGAGCTTTGCTGGTTGGTGACTGATTTTCTCCATGTGCCTTGTGTGTGTCTCAACAGTCAGAAAAGCACTGATCGTACTGGCCCACTCAGAGAGGACGTCCTTCAACTATGCCATGAAGGAGGCTGCCGTAGAGGCTTTGAAGAGGAAAGGATGGGAGGTCACTGTGTCGGACCTGTATGCCATGAACTTCAATCCTGTCATCTCTAGAAAGGACATCACAGGTGCAAGCAGCTCTCCCCTTTAATTAGGTCTTTGTGGAACTTCTCGCCTGTGGGCTTTCTGGCCCCGCCTTGGCCCTCTGGCATCAGCTTCTCTTTTTCCCTCTCTGCAGGTAAACTGAAGGACCCTGGGAACTTCCAGTATCCTGCCGAGACTGTTTTAGCTTATAAAGAAGGCCGTCTGAGCCCAGATATTGTGGCCGAACAAAAGAAGCTGGAAGCTGCAGACCTTGTGATTTTTCAGGTGTGTTAAGACATCAGAAAGGCTGTTGAGACGCTTGTGTTCTTTCTGTCCTAGACCTGACCCCTAATTAGCTATGTGCTCTTAGGAAAGTCATAGCCACTTGACCACATTCTCCTTAAAGAAGGATGATTACTTCAAAGGGGCAGTATTACACAAATTTACAGATGTTTATGAATCTGATTGTGTTATTCTTTGAAAATATGACCGTGACTGCAGAGATGACATGTGAGCCTTGAGCTTCTCCTAAGAGTGTTTAGTCGTTTGTTCAATTAGTAAATTCTTGTGGAATCACATTTGCAGATCTCCACAAGCATTCTGAAAACAGTTTGTGGAACGAGGCATGAGAGCTTGACTTCTCTGCTGTGGGGGCTCCCAGTGCAGTGTGTGTTGCCTTGCTTAACATGTTCTAGGGCTTCCCCTGGTGGACCAGTGGATAAGGACACCGTCTTGCAGTGCAAGGCGCGGTTCGATCCTGGCCTGGGAAGATCCCACGTGCGGAGCAGCTGGACTGATGTGTCCAATCGCCGAGCTGGAGCTCTGGGCGCATGCACCCAGAGCCGGCGCTCTGCGACGACAGACGCCACTGGATGTTGTATAACCCAGTGTCTAACAAAGTCACGTCTTCCATTATGGAGCCCAGCTGGGCTCCCCAGCCGGAGCTTTGCTGGTTGGTGACTGATTTTCTCCATGTGCCTTGTGTGTGTCTCAACAGTCAGAAAAGCACTGATCGTACTGGCCCACTCAGAGAGGACGTCCTTCAACTATGCCATGAAGGAGGCTGCCGTAGAGGCTTTGAAGAGGAAAGGATGGGAGGTCACTGTGTCGGACCTGTATGCCATGAACTTCAATCCTGTCATCTCTAGAAAGGACATCACAGGTGCAAGCAGCTCTCCCCTTTAATTAGGTCTTTGTGGAACTTCTCGCCTGTGGGCTTTCTGGCCCGCCTTGGCCCTCTGGCATCAGCTTCTCTTTTTCCCTCTCTGCAGGTAAACTGAAGGACCCTGGGAACTTCCAGTATCCTGCCGAGACTGTTTTAGCTTATAAAGAAGGCCGTCTGAGCCCAGATATTGTGGCCGAACAAAAGAAGCTGGAAGCTGCAGACCTTGTGATTTTTCAGGTGTGTTAAGACATCAGAAAGGCTGTTGAGACGCTTGTGTTCTTTCTGTCCTAGACCTGACCCCTAATTAGCTATGTGCTCTTAGGAAAGTCATAGCCACTTGACCACATTCTCCTTAAAGAAGGATGATTACTTCAAAGGGGCAGTATTACACAAATTTACAGATGTTTATGAATCTGATTGTGTTATTCTTTGAAAATATGACCGTGACTGCAGAGATGACATGTGAGCCTTGAGCTTCTCCTAAGAGTGTTTAGTCGTTTGTTCAATTAGTAAATTCTTGTGGAATCACATTTGCAGATCTCCACAAGCATTCTGAAAACAGTTTGTGGAACGAGGCATGAGAGCTTGACTTCTCTGCTGTGGGGGCTCCCAGTGCAGTGTGTGTTGCCTTGCTTAACATGTTCTAGGGCTTCCCCTGGTGGTCCAGTGGATAAGGACACCGTCTTGCAGTGCAAGGGGCGCCGGTTCGATCCCTGGCCTGGGAAGATCCCACGTGCCGCGGAGCAGCTGGACTGATGTGTCCAATCGCCGAGCTGGAGCTCTGGAGCGCATGCACCCAGAGCCGGCGCTCTGCGACGACAGACGCCACCGCAGTGGGAGGCCTACACGGGCCAAAGAACAAAGACAGCTGAGAATAGAGAAATGAAGGACCAATAGAAATGACCCGCCCGCTCCCCTCCCTCCCCAACCTGACCCCTGCCCCCCCACCCCAAAAAACATGTTCTAGCAGCAAATAGTGACCTCTCTCCTCCTGGAAGCTGCCTCACCATTTAGCAGTCAGTACTGTGTATATGCTTCTTGTAAGTCACCTGTCCTGAAAGCGCCAGACTGTACTCTTGTGACTTTGCTGCCACCAATCCCAACCAGCTTTTTGATAGTAAACATGGAATATATGTGACACTGGGATCTTCTCATAAGAAGTTTGATTCTGGCTGTGATTTTTGCAATTATTTGATCATCTGCAAAGTCTCTAACCTTTGAAGTCCCTTATTCTGTTTCTATGAATCAAAGCCACACATCATTAGCCAGGGCCCCAAAGGATCCCTTTTAGGTTCACATTTTCTACTCTCTTACTGAACTGCAGTGAAGGCAGCAGCAACAGCAGCTTTTAGTTCTGCTTCTAAGAATCATCATATTTTAGAACTGAAAAGGACCTCAGTGGCCTTTACATTCAGCTTCTGTCTGATGCATAAGTTTTTCTTTACTACCAGTACAACTGTTCAGGTTGCACAATGCAAATTAGCAACACATCAAAGGGCAATGTAGGGCTTCCCTGGTGGTCCAGTGGGTAAAGAGTTCACCTTGCAGTACAAGGAACACCGGTTCAATCCGCGGTCCAGGAAGATCCCATGTGCCTCGGAGCAGCTGGCCTGGTGTGTCCAGTTACCAGCCAGTGCTCTGGAACGCATGCACCCAGAGCTGGTGCTCTGCAACAAGAGAGGCCACAGCAATGGGAGACCCACACAGGCCAAAGAATAAAGATGGATGAAAATAAATTAAAAAACAGTAAGAGGCCAAAATAAAAAAAATAGAGCAATGTAAATGCTGCATATCTGCATATTTATAACAGTTTTCCAAGAGATGACAGGAAGAGTCTCATTCCAGCAAAATCAGTGTACTATATACGATACTCTCTCAGTGTGAAAATCAACGTCCTGAGGAAGGAGTGCTTCATGCCAAGGGGCCATATGAAGTAGGCCCTGCTCAGTTTTCTTACTTCTCAAAGAGCCAACTTGAGAGGGTAAATTTTTTATACCTAGCAAGCCAACCAGTTCTGTTTTTCAGCCCTAATTGCAGAACATTCACAGGGGACCAAATCTACTTACTTAAACAACCTGCACATCCTAAAAGCTGTAGATCTGGCCCTTCATAATTGGAGCATCTTAAATGTGAAAATATGAGAAGCTTCTAGAGATCCCTCACGCCGCTTTTTTTTATGGATGAGGAAGGGGCTGTTGGCAAAGGTTATGCCTCACCTTACTGGCAGATTTAGGGTAAGAATCCAGGTCTCATTCTCAATCGTGTTCTAAAACCTTACTTCCTTACCTTCTTTCTGTAGGTCAACCAACCTTCAAAAAGAGAACTACCAGGGCTTCCCTGGTAGTCCAGTGGGTAAGGACACCGCCTTGCAGTGCAAGGGGTGCCGGTTCGATTCCTGGCCTGGGAAGATCCCACGTGCCGTGGAGGGGCTGGACCCATGTGTCCAATTACCGAGCTGGAGCTCTGGAGTGCATGCGCCCAGAGCCGGTGCTCTGCGACAACAGAGGCCACTGCAATGGGAGGCCCACATGGGCCAGAGAACAAAAATGGATGAAAATAGATAAATGAAAGACCAATAGAAGTGGCCCGCCCACCCCCCTCCCCAACCCCCACCTCTCCCCAAAAAGAGAACTACCAAGTCCTGCAAACTTCTTCTCTGTCCTAGTTTTCTTTTAATCTCTGGGCATGTTCCTGTGGCCAATACTTTGAGTGAGTGAAGAAGAAATACTAGCATGCCCTCGCTCAGTTTTCACCAGGACAAGAGGCCCAGTAGGTACTTCTCATAGAATTCCCTAATGAACCTTGGTCACACTGATCATTTGATTGCATCTGTGAGTGGTTCTGTTTACTCTAAATAATAAGATTTTATATCCGTGAGCACAAGCTACAGGTTCACGGATTTTACATCCGTGAGCACAAGGTACAGGTTTTTTTCATACCACACCCACTGTGGCAAGCTCTTGGGAAAATAATGATTTAGGTATCATTCACTGAGGCCAACTTTGCCTGCAATCCATGTTGTTTAGACTTTGCTGCCAAATGAGATTTCACAGAAACAAGTCTAATTGCATGTGGCTCTCTTCACACCTGGTATTTGTATTTTTAGGCAGAAACAGGAGTGTTTATTTGACTGACCAAGGACAATGATTTTCTTTAAAATTTTAAATTTCTTTAAAAGACTCTTTTCTTGAATGTGTTAACTTCTCCAGAAGGAATGACAGGGCCTGAAGAAAGTTTGCCCCTAAGTGATGTCATGGACGGCAGCTGAGCACCAACTCTTTGGTGCTGGGGGTATTCCCGATCTGACCTCTCTGTCCTCTGTCCCTCAGTTCCCGCTGCAGTGGTTTGGAGTTCCTGCCATCCTGAAAGGCTGGTTTGAGCGAGTGCTCATAGGAGAGTTCGCTTACACGTACGCTGCCATGTATGACAAGGGACCTTTCCGGGTAGGTGGATAGTTCTGTTTTTTTTTTTTTTTTTAAACACATGGGTACTAAGAAGATTCTGTCTTGAGTCAAGAGTTTTGAGTACAATTAAGTACCATAATCAGGCTCCAGGTCCCTTTGGGAGAGATGCATGGAGATTAGATAAACCCACACTGGCAAAATACCTGAGAGTTAAAGTGGGATGGTGAATGTATTATACTATTTTCTTATATACCTTTGAAGTGAGAGATGCATGGATTGATAAACCACACTGAATACAGAATCCTCCAACCCCCTTCCCCAAGAGAACTACCAATTTGTTTCCTAGTTCTCTTTTAATCTCTGGGCATGTTCCTGTGGCCAATACTTTGAGTGAGTGAAGAAGAAATACTAGCATGCCCTCGCTCAGTTTTCACCAGGACAAGAGGCCCAGTAGGTACTTCTCATAGAATTCCCTAATGAACCTTGGTCACACTGATCATTTGATTGCATCTGTGAGTGGTTCTGTTTACTCTAAATAATAAGATTTTATATCCGTGAGCACAAGCTACAGGTTCACGGATTTTACATCCGTGAGCACAAGGTACAGGTTTTTTTCATACCACACCCACTGTGGCAAGCTCTTGGGAAAATAATGATTTAGGTATCATTCACTGAGGCCAACTTTGCCTGCAATCCATGTTGTTTAGACTTTGCTGCCAAATGAGATTTCACAGAAACAAGTCTAATTGCATGTGGCTCTCTTCACACCTGGTATTTGTATTTTTAGGCAGAAACAGGAGTGTTTATTTGACTGACCAAGGACAATGATTTTCTTTAAAATTTTAAATTTCTTTAAAAGACTCTTTTCTTGAATGTGTTAACTTCTCCAGAAGGAATGACAGGGCCTGAAGAAAGTTTGCCCTAAGTGATGTCATGGACGGCAGCTGAGCACCAACTCTTTGGTGCTGGGGGTATTCCCGATCTGACCTCTCTGTCCTCTGTCCCTCAGTTCCCGCTGCAGTGGTTTGGAGTTCCTGCCATCCTGAAAGGCTGGTTTGAGCGAGTGCTCATAGGAGAGTTCGCTTACACGTACGCTGCCATGTATGACAAGGGACCTTTCCGGGTAGGTGGATAGTTCTGTTTTTTTTTTTTTTTTTAAACACATGGGTACTAAGAAGATTCTGTCTTGAGTCAAGAGTTTTGAGTACAATTAAGTACCATAATCAGGCTCCAGGTCCCTTTGGGAGAGATGCATGGAGATTAGATAAACCCACACTGGCAAAATACCTGAGAGTTAAAGTGGGATGGTGAATGTATTATACTATTTTCTCTTTATATACTAATATATATGCAGTTGCCCATTAAAAAAAAAAAAAGAAGTCTCTCTTCATTTTCTAGACACCCAAAACTATACAAGAAGCATTTTCGAGACTTTCTGGATTGCAAGCCTATTTACATGCCTAGCACTTCCAGATAGCAGCAGATTAAAGCAAAGCAAAACAAGTAACTCCACCTAGGCACCAGCAGTCCGCACTGATTTTGTGTTACCATGACAGCCACCCGATGTGCTAGGAGTGTGGGGCCCTGCCCCTCTGTGCATGACCTTCCAGGCTGGTACTTCCGCAGAGTTACATGGCGAGGCTCACAGGAGACAATGTACGAAGTAACATGAACAGCAGATTGGGGCAGCAGGCGGACTTTTATGTTCTTTTCCCTGGGCTGTTTCTTAACTTCCTGTCACCCCAGAGATCTGGAGATGTGGAAGGTAATGACTTTTCTTTTACAGAATAAGAAGGCAGTGCTTTCCATTACCACTGGTGGCAGCGGTTCCATGTACTCTCTGCAGGGTATCCATGGGGACATGAACATCCTTCTCTGGCCAATTCAGGTATCTTGTTTTCAGTGACCCTTCAGAGGCATTTAATTTCTATGGGGTCCAGATCTTTCAGACAGCAGCTGAAAACAGACTCAAGGTATGGAGATGAAAGAACTACAGAAGGTGCTTCCTTTTAGGACTGACCTGTCTTCCCACGACCCCAGGCTTTTAGAATAACTCACATGTGTACATGGCTAAACCCCACTGTTTGCTAGCCAAGGACTAGTGTGGATGACCTCCCAGGTTTGCACAGCGATGAAACTAGCATCTCTTACCAATCTCCCTGTCTTCCTCCAAGTCGCTGCTACAGTCTCACAGAGCCCAACAAAAGAAATGATTTAGTTCAGCTAATAAAACTTAAGTTGGAAGTAGGCTTTTTGGAGGTCACTGGAGCCTCAGAATAATCTCTTAGGAGGAGTGTTGGCAAGAAGAGCACACGAGGTGGCCATCTATAGGATTAGGGAATCAATATTATTAATAAGAACAAATGGTAAGAATAGCATACTAAGATTCGTCTGGTAATGTGGAGAGGCAGAGAAATGCACATTTGCAGGTCTTGGCAAGAGTCTACTGCCAATAAGCTGAAACTCTCCCTGTGGTAATAGAACTATGGGCACTTTCGGCAGACAGTGCCAGGCTGGCACAGTTTCAAGGTTTTATTCATTAAGAGAAGAAGAGTACAGCTGAATAGGCTAAAATAGGTAACAGCTAGGTACAGAGAGCACAAGGTGAGAGGATGGAGCTATGAACTAATTCTCCAGGGTGCCTCAGGTCTTCACATCAGGGTGTCCTATTGGGAAACCCATATTAACTTTTGTTGTTTGTCTATTGTAAACAGCACGTGGGGTTTGACCTGCGACTCACCAGTGTTTTGTGTATCCCCAGAGTGGCATTCTGTATTTCTGTGGCTTCCAAGTCTTGGAACCTCAACTGACATACAGCATTGGGCACACTCCTGCAGATGCCCGAATTCAGATCCTGGAAGGATGGAAGAAACGCCTGGAGAATATCTGGGATGAGACACCACTGTATTTTGCTCCAAGTAGCCTCTTTGATTTCCCTTCTGTGCAAAAAGCAGGGTATCCATGGGGACATGAACATCCTTCTCTGGCCAATTCAGGTATCTTGTTTTCAGTGACCCTTCAGAGGCATTTAATTTCTATGGGGTCCAGATCTTTCAGACAGCAGCTGAAAACAGACTCAAGGTATGGAGATGAAAGAACTACAGAAGGTGCTTCCTTTTAGGACTGACCTGTCTTCCCACGACCCCAGGCTTTTAGAATAACTCACATGTGTACATGGCTAAACCCCACTGTTTGCTAGCCAAGGACTAGTGTGGATGACCTCCCAGGTTTGCACAGCGATGAAACTAGCATCTCTTACCAATCTCCCTGTCTTCCTCCAAGTCGCTGCTACAGTCTCACAGAGCCCAACAAAAGAAATGATTTAGTTCAGCTAATAAAACTTAAGTTGGAAGTAGGCTTTTTGGAGGTCACTGGAGCCTCAGAATAATCTCTTAGGAGGAGTGTTGGCAAGAAGAGCACACGAGGTGGCCATCTATAGGATTAGGGAATCAATATTATTAATAAGAACAAATGGTAAGAATAGCATACTAAGATTCGTCTGGTAATGTGGAGAGGCAGAGAAATGCACATTTGCAGGTCTTGGCAAGAGTCTACTGCCAATAAGCTGAAACTCTCCCTGTGGTAATAGAACTATGGGCACTTTCGGCAGACAGTGCCAGGCTGGCACAGTTTCAAGGTTTTATTCATTAAGAGAAGAAGAGTACAGCTGAATAGGCTAAAATAGGTAACAGCTAGGTACAGAGAGCACAAGGTGAGAGGATGGAGCTATGAACTAATTCTCCAGGGTGCCTCAGGTCTTCACATCAGGGTGTCCTATTGGGAAACCCATATTAACTTTTGTTGTTTGTCTATTGTAAACAGCACGTGGGGTTTGACCTGCGACTCACCAGTGTTTTGTGTATCCCCAGAGTGGCACTCTGTATTTCTGTGGCTTCCAAGTCTTGGAACCTCAACTGACATACAGCATTGGGCACACTCCTGCAGATGCCCGAATTCAGATCCTGGAAGGATGGAAGAAACGCCTGGAGAATATCTGGGATGAGACACCACTGTATTTTGCTCCAAGTAGCCTCTTTGATCTAAACTTCCAGGCAGGATTCTTAATGAAAAAGGAGGTGCAGGATGAGCAGAAAGATAAGACATTTGGCCTTTCTGTGGGCCATCACTTGGGCAAGTCCATCCCAATGGACAATCAGATTAAAGTCAGAAAATAAGATTCACAAGACGACTTTCTTCTGAAAGTGTAACCATATCTAAGTTTCTACTTAGACCTTCCTTGATTTGCTTTAATTTTTAAGATCTGTTTTTTTTTTCTTTCTCCACGAGGAATGGATAGGAGAGAACAGACTATAGTCACACATTTTTGGATTGTTTTATTAAATGTAACTAAGTCTTACGATTGCTATCATGGCAAAATCTGGGTAGGCTCAAAAGGCCTCTTAGCACATAAAGTCAGACAGAAAGGTGTAGAAAGATGCCAGAAAGTATTCTTTAAGGTCCTCTCTACAATTTAATTCCTCTATTTTTAGGGGTATAGTTTTATGAATAAATCTGGCTAGAGAGCATCCAGCTCCCCAGTGATCTACTTTTCTTTCTTTAATTAATTCTCTGTGGTTTATGGCAGAAGGGAACTGCTCAGAGAAAGAAATGACAGAATCTGTCTGACCTAAGGAATCTGTTTAGTAATTGTTACTCTCTGCTAGTTTGTGATACATAGTGGCTTTATAACTACACAGTGACTATTATGCCTATATGAATGTCCTTCTTCTTTCAACCTTTGTTGTTAGTTAATACAAATACCGTGAAATGAAAAGCTAATAAAAATCTTTTCACCTATCTTCTAATTTAATGTCTGCAAATAAACAAATACATCTGTACATTACAGCTACTATAATTAATTCACAAGAGAATATTCCCAATACACTTAAAAATCCTCATAAATAGTACTTTTTTTTGGATCCATATGACTAACCTGAAAATTTTCCCTGTATTATTGCTAAACTGATAACTTTCCTTTCAAGGATATGTTTCAGTTCCATGAATTTAGGCAGAATTGTCAGCCTAGAGTTTCATTAACTTTGATGAACAATTTTGGCGTACCAGTTTTAACTTCCTGTTTGAATGATTGAGGTGCATCTATCTACATCTGCAACGCCTGGAGAATATCTGGGATGAGACACATGTTTTGGCCTCTTTGATCTAAACTTCCAGGCAGGATTCTTAATGAAAAAGGAGGTGCAGGATGAGCAGAAAGATAAGACATTTGGCCTTTCTGTGGGCCATCACTTGGGCAAGTCCATCCCAATGGACAATCAGATTAAAGTCAGAAAATAAGATTCACAAGACGACTTTCTTCTGAAAGTGTAACCATATCTAAGTTTCTACTTAGACCTTCCTTGATTTGCTTTAATTTTTAAGATCTGTTTTTTTTTTCTTTCTCCACGAGGAATGGATAGGAGAGAACAGACTATAGTCACACATTTTTGGATTGTTTTATTAAATGTAACTAAGTCTTACGATTGCTATCATGGCAAAATCTGGGTAGGCTCAAAAGGCCTCTTAGCACATAAAGTCAGACAGAAAGGTGTAGAAAGATGCCAGAAAGTATTCTTTAAGGTCCTCTCTACAATTTAATTCCTCTATTTTTAGGGGTATAGTTTTATGAATAAATCTGGCTAGAGAGCATCCAGCTCCCCAGTGATCTACTTTTCTTTCTTTAATTAATTCTCTGTGGTTTATGGCAGAAGGGAACTGCTCAGAGAAAGAAATGACAGAATCTGTCTGACCTAAGGAATCTGTTTAGTAATTGTTACTCTCTGCTAGTTTGTGATACATAGTGGCTTTATAACTACACAGTGACTATTATGCCTATATGAATGTCCTTCTTCTTTCAACCTTTGTTGTTAGTTAATACAAATACCGTGAAATGAAAAGCTAATAAAAATCTTTTTCACCTATCTTCTAATTTAATGTCTGCAAATAAACAAATACATCTGTACATTACAGCTACTATAATTAATTCACAAGAGAATATTCCCAATACACTTAAAAATCCTCATAAATAGTACTTTTTTTTGGATCCATATGACTAACCTGAAAATTTTCCCTGTATTATTGCTAAACTGATAACTTTCCTTTCAAGGATATGTTTCAGTTCCATGAATTTAGGGGCAGAATTGTCAGCCTAGAGTTTCATTAACTTTGATGAACAATTTTGGCGTACCAGTTTTAACTTCCTGTTTGAATGATTGAGGTGCATCTATCTACATTCAGTGCTGGTATAATCCAAGTAGAAAATGGTGAAAGATCGCCCTCTTGTGGTGCACAGAGAGAAAACATGAAAAACGATGCAAAAGCAAGGTTGCCTCTTACCTGCCAAGGAAATAATGGCATCAGGTTGGAGAACCTCATGTGCCAGATGCCAGCAGGCACTGGGTATTCCTTCCACAATATCCACAATGGCAGATGGCTGGGTGCTACAGTTTGAAAACATTTTCAATTGTTTTCTGTTGTCGTTATCCTCACTGCAGTTTTATGTAAATTTCTAAAAGTTCCAAATGAAATAAAATCCATTTCTATAAAACTCAGATGCACCGGTTTCAGTGAAACCAGTGACACAGGCATTCAGGCAAAAGTGGAATCCACTGGGGAAGACGGGATCAGAGGATTCAGTGATAAACTGCAGCCAGAAGCCTAAAAGGTGACTTGGCTTGAGAGCTTGCCCAACAGGGCTGCTTCATTCTGAATGGTAATGGAGTTCATCAAGATTCTCTCGGGGAATTTAAAGGACACTTAAGGAGAGATCCAGGAAGAAGAGTGGTATCAAAATCAAGAAAAACACCAAATTAAATAAATAAATGTCAGGGGGCAACATTTATTCTGACTTGCCTGATTTATCCTGATTAATCAATGGGCCGAGTATTCTTCCAGGCACTGAGAATACAGCAGACAAAACACCTATCCTCATGCAGTTTGCATTCCATGACAGAAGAACAAACGTCAGTCAGGTGGTGATAAATGCTAGAGAGTAAGAGCAGGGTAAGAGGGTTAGAGATGGCATATGAGTTTTATACAGGGTGATCAAGAAAGATTTCTCTAATTAGGTTATATCTGAGCAAAGACTTAATAAAGTGAGAGTGAGACATGTAGCTCCCTGAAGGAAAAGCATGCCAGGAGTGATATGAGTGCAAACCCATGAGACAGCAGAATGATCAGTCTGTTTTAGGGACAGCAAGGAACTTAGTGTGACCAAAGCAGAGAAAGCAAGAGAAGGATAGGTCAGATACACAGCTAGGATCAGACCACAAAGGGCCTTAAAAGCACTGTGCAATGCAGAGACAGGAAGTCAGTTACTGGAGGGTTTTGAGCAAAGGTGTAACATAGGACTTATGTTTCAACCTGGCTGGTATGTGAAGAATCAAATACAAGGGGCAATGAGAGGAGCAGGCAGAATTGTTGGGAAACTTTTATGACAATGAAGGTAACAAATGCTTTGGTTCAGAGTGACAGCAACAGATGTATTGAGAAGTGGTTGGATTCTGGGAACATTTCAAAGGTCAGAGTAATACGATTTGATGATAGACTGGATCAAGGTTAAAAAAAAAAACAGACAAATTCAGAGGCATTTTGGCTTAAACAACTGTAAGAATAGAGATTTTATTTGCTCAGATGAGGAAGAATCTTGAAAGAGTAATAGGGGGCAGAAGATGGGGATGGGAAGGGGAGAATCAAAATTTGACTTCAGATATTTTATGTTTGAGATGCCTGTTAAGACTGTCAAGTAGACAGTTGGGTAATAGGAACCTGGAGTAAAATCAACATGTAGATTAGTACATAAAGCAATGTGACTTGATGGGATCACTTGGAGATTGAGTTATGATAGAGGAGAGATCTGATGATTGACTTCTAGGGCTCTCCAACATGAGGAGGTCAAGATAACAGAAAAGGCCAGTGAAGCAAGAGAGGTAAGTGTGGTGTCCTGAAAGGGCCAAGGGAATAAAGTGTTTCAAAGAGTGTCATGGGCCGAGTATTCTTCCAGGCACTGAGAATACAGCAGCAAAACACCTATCCTCATGCAGTTTGCATTCCATGACAGAAGAACAAACGTCAGTCAGGTGGTGATAAATGCTAGAGAGTAAGAGCAGGGTAAGAGGGTTAGAGATGGCATATGAGTTTTATACAGGGTGATCAAGAAAGATTTCTCTAATTAGGTTATATCTGAGCAAAGACTTAATAAAGTGAGAGTGAGACATGTAGCTCCCTGAAGGAAAAGCATGCCAGGAGTGATATGAGTGCAAACCCATGAGACAGCAGAATGATCAGTCTGTTTTAGGGACAGCAAGGAACTTAGTGTGACCAAAGCAGAGAAAGCAAGAGAAGGATAGGTCAGATACACAGCTAGGATCAGACCACAAAGGGCCTTAAAAGCACTGTGCAATGCAGAGACAGGAAGTCAGTTACTGGAGGGTTTTGAGCAAAGGTGTAACATAGGACTTATGTTTCAACCTGGCTGGTATGTGAAGAATCAAATACAAGGGGCAATGAGAGGAGCAGGCAGAATTGTTGGGAAACTTTTATGACAATGAAGGTAACAAATGCTTTGGTTCAGAGTGACAGCAACAGATGTATTGAGAAGTGGTTGGATTCTGGGAACATTTCAAAGGTCAGAGTAATACGATTTGATGATAGACTGGATCAAGGTTAAAAAAAAAAACAGACAAATTCAGAGGCATTTTGGCTTAAACAACTGTAAGAATAGAGATTTTATTTGCTCAGATGAGGAAGAATCTTGAAAGAGTAATAGGGGGCAGAAGATGGGGATGGGAAGGGGAGAATCAAAATTTGACTTCAGATATTTTATGTTTGAGATGCCTGTTAAGACTGTCAAGTAGACAGTTGGGTAATAGGAACCTGGAGTAAAATCAACATGTAGATTAGTACATAAAGCAATGTGACTTGATGGGATCACTTGGAGATTGAGTTATGATAGAGGAGAGATCTGATGATTGACTTCTAGGGCTCTCCAACATGAGGAGGTCAAGATAACAGAAAAGGCCAGTGAAGCAAGAGAGGTAAGTGTGGTGTCCTGAAAGCCAAGGGAATAAAGTGTTTCAAAGAGTGTCAAATACTGCTTATAAGCCAAGTGAGTCAAACAGCCTGGGAACTGACTTTTGAGAAGCTACTGGTAGTGCTAACATGAGCTCTTTCAGGAGAGTGGGGTGAGAAAACCCAACTGGAATGGGTTCAAGAGGGAATGGAAGGAGAGAATATATATGTACATATGTATATGTATATATAAAACCAAATCCCTTTGTTATCCCCCTGAAACTAACACAACACTGTTAAGTCAACTATACTACTCCAATAGAAAGTAAAAATCAAAAAAAAAAAAAAAAAATCAGGACTAGTACTACTAATACAAGGTAATACTTATTAGGCACTTAGCTCCCATGTGGCAAGAACTAAGTAGTTTTATGCTGATTAATACATGTAATTCTTATAACAACCCTAAGGGGATCGTTCTGTTTTCTTTCTATGTTATAAAGACATTGAGGAATGGAAAGGTTAAACAGTAGGTATAGGAGCCAGAACTTTATCTAAGCAGGTCTATGCTTTTAAATACTATCGTGCCTCAGTACAGGCAGGGATAGAGCCCAAGAGCAGTAATCAACTGTCTTTCAGAAAGACCATTAAGTGTTGCTGTTAAGAAACTATATATATATTTTTAAATTTTTAATTGGAGGACAATTACTTTACAGCGTTGTGGTGGCTTCTGCCATGTAACAAAACGAACTGATCCTAAGTGTGTATATATATATATATATCCTCTCCTCCTTAAGACTCCCTCTCCCCGCCCCCATGCCTCCTCTCTAGGTGGTCACAGCACCAGGCCAGGCTCCCTGTGTTACACAGCAGCTTCCCACTAGCCACCTATTTTACACATGGTAGTGTATGTATGTCAATAGCTGCTTTTATACTTACAGAGTCCCCCTGTGTCCTGGGCAGGGATAAATGGTGTTCAGGTCTCTGACAGGCCTAATTATATGGCTGTTGAGAATTGTCTGCACCTCACAAGATGATAGAGCAGGACTCTTACCAGCTTGGAGTGAAGCAGGACAGGGGACTTTGTTCTGGACAATGTAACTTAGATTATGTAAGCCAGGAGCAAATCAGCCTTTCTGGAAGCCACTTGTACTCCCATCTTCAGACCAGATATTAGCTTACCCTAATGCTGTATTGTGAGCCCAAATAATTTTGATATAAATACTTACTAAATTTCATTTGGCTATTATTCCTTTCCAGTGCTGCTGAAGTCAATAAATGCTAAGAGACAACCTTTAAACATATTTAAAACAATGGCAACAGTGTTATTACTTTAGACGCCTGCTAAAGTGACAACTCTTTTAGATGCACATATACATTTGAATGTTAAAAAAAATTCTGTCATTTTCACAGAATCAACAGATACTGTCTACATTTGATAAGAAGGTATAAGAATACTGTTTAAAGCAGCACTTCTGAAGCTTTCATTGTACACTACATACATGATATTCATTCTATCACCTATATTAGTATCTATTTAGTATCTCTATCTTTGACTCTCATTTCCCCTTAGGCTATAGGTGGACACATTATATACTTTTCTATTGTACATTCAAGCATACACACACGTTTAGTATCTATTAGTATCTCTATGCTTTTAAATACTATCGTGCCTCAGTACAGGCAGGGATAGAGCCCAAGAGCAGTAATCAACTGTCTTTCAGAAAGACCATTAAGTGTTGCTGTTAAGAAACTATATATATATTTTAAATTTTTAATTGGAGGACAATTACTTTACAGCGTTGTGGTGGCTTCTGCCATGTAACAAAACGAACTGATCCTAAGTGTGTATATATATATATATCCTCTCCTCCTTAAGACTCCCTCTCCCCGCCCCCATGCCTCCTCTCTAGGTGGTCACAGCACCAGGCCAGGCTCCCTGTGTTACACAGCAGCTTCCCACTAGCCACCTATTTTACACATGGTAGTGTATGTATGTCAATAGCTGCTTTTATACTTACAGAGTCCCCCTGTGTCCTGGGCAGGGATAAATGGTGTTCAGGTCTCTGACAGGCCTAATTATATGGCTGTTGAGAATTGTCTGCACCTCACAAGATGATAGAGCAGGACTCTTACCAGCTTGGAGTGAAGCAGGACAGGGGACTTTGTTCTGGACAATGTAACTTAGATTATGTAAGCCAGGAGCAAATCAGCCTTTCTGGAAGCCACTTGTACTCCCATCTTCAGACCAGATATTAGCTTACCCTAATGCTGTATTGTGAGCCCAAATAATTTTGATATAAATACTTACTAAATTTCATTTGGCTATTATTCCTTTCCAGTGCTGCTGAAGTCAATAAATGCTAAGAGACAACCTTTAAACATATTTAAAACAATGGCAACAGTGTTATTACTTTAGACGCCTGCTAAAGTGACAACTCTTTTAGATGCACATATACATTTGAATGTTAAAAAAAATTCTGTCATTTTCACAGAATCAACAGATACTGTCTACATTTGATAAGAAGGTATAAGAATACTGTTTAAAGCAGCACTTCTGAAGCTTTCATTGTACACTACATACATGATATTCATTCTATCACCTATATTAGTATCTATTTAGTATCTCTATCTTTGACTCTCATTTCCCCTTAGGCTATAGGTGGACACATTATATACTTTTCTATTGTACATTCAAGCATACACACACACGTTTAAAAATAATGTTTACTCATATATACCACCTAAAATCATTTTGAATGATTAACTTACAGAAGAATACAAAGAGACTGCCCCTGGACGTGGGACTGAAGTCAGGGAAGACTTGGTTTTCAACAAAAGCACCTCTCTAATACACAATTTCTTACCACATGTATGTATTATTTTACTAAACATGAAACATTTAAAGTAACTAAAACAAGTAAAAATTCTACCACATTAAGTCATTTCCTTACACTACCCTGGTAAAACAGTAGGCACAGTGGATCTATTAAAAATATTTCTGTATTTCATACCTTTTCCTAATGAATTTTTAAGTTCAGTCACATACTCATGTTGTTCAAAACTGACATTTCTAGTGGATCTATTAAAAATATTTCTGTATTTCATACCTTTTCCTAATGAATTTTTAAGTTCAGTCACATACTCATGTTGTTCAAAACTGACATTTCTGGATATGACTTCATTCCTTAAGTCTGAGGAAAAAAGACAGTTAACCACTATAAAATGAAAACTTTCAATATTTTATTTTTGACTGCAGCTGTTTACAGAAATATAGTTGCGAGTATACAAATGTTCCAATAGAAGCAAAATATCTTTTTAATATTTAACAAGTTATCACCGATAGCTAGAAACATAGATGCAAATGAAATTTCCCCAGAGAATAAACTGAAAATATCTGGTGTCGGTGCTCTGAAATCCCAACTATGAAAGCCATATACACAAAAATGTAACCCTTATATCATTGCAGGACAATGGAAGAAGGCATCTGGTTTTCAGTGTGCTCTGAAATCCCCAACGGTATGTTTTAAAACCAGTAAAAGTATCAATAAATGCTAAGAGACAACCTTTAAACATATTTAAAACAATGGCAACAGTGTTATTACTTTAGACGCCTGCTAAAGTGACAACTCTTTTAGATGCACATATACATTTGAATGTTAAAAAAAATTCTGTCATTTTCACAGAATCAACAGATACTGTCTACATTTGATAAGAAGGTATAAGAATACTGTTTAAAGCAGCACTTCTGAAGCTTTCATTGTACACTACATACATGATATTCATTCTATCACCTATATTAGTATCTATTTAGTATCTCTATCTTTGACTCTCATTTCCCCTTAGGCTATAGGTGGACACATTATATACTTTTCTATTGTACATTCAAGCATACACACACACGTTTAAAAATAATGTTTACTCATATATACCACCTAAAATCATTTTGAATGATTAACTTACAGAAGAATACAAAGAGACTGCCCCTGGACGTGGGACTGAAGTCAGGGAAGACTTGGTTTTCAACAAAAGCACCTCTCTAATACACAATTTCTTACCACATGTATGTATTATTTTACTAAACATGAAACATTTAAAGTAACTAAAACAAGTAAAAATTCTACCACATTAAGTCATTTCCTTACACTACCCTGGTAAAACAGTAGGCACAGTGGATCTATTAAAAATATTTCTGTATTTCATACCTTTTCCTAATGAATTTTTAAGTTCAGTCACATACTCATGTTGTTCAAAACTGACATTTCTAGTGGATCTATTAAAAATATTTCTGTATTTCATACCTTTTCCTAATGAATTTTTAAGTTCAGTCACATACTCATGTTGTTCAAAACTGACATTTCTGGATATGACTTCATTCCTTAAGTCTGAGGAAAAAAGACAGTTAACCACTATAAAATGAAAACTTTCAATATTTTATTTTTGACTGCAGCTGTTTACAGAAATATAGTTGCGAGTATACAAATGTTCCAATAGAAGCAAAATATCTTTTTAATATTTAACAAGTTATCACAGATAGCTAGAAACATAGATGCAAATGAAATTTCCCCAGAGAATAAACTGAAAATATCTGGTGTCGGTGCTCTGAAATCCCAACTATGAAAGCCATATACACAAAAATGTAACCCTTATATCATTGCAGGACAATGGAAGAAGGCAGTTCAGTGGTTGATCAGTGTACTCAAGCAAATAAAATCAAATAAAAACGTAAATGGCAGAATGGTAGCCAAACCACTCGAGAACAGGTTAATGAAATAACTGTAGTATACTTATTAAAAGACTAAGTAAAAGAATGAATGAAATTCAGTAAAAAGTATCAAAAAAGTAATAAATACTTGGAGCTTATCAATTCAAAGTAAGGGAACAAGGCGAGCAGATACATTCATTAGCTCAGAAGAAATTAGCTCAGTGTCACTGGAATCAGTTTATCGCTCAAAGTCATAAACATTTCTGTTCTTTAATCTGATTCCAAAGTCACTCTCAAACATCTGAGATGGGGTGTGTGTGCGTGCATGTGTGTGTGTTTTTGTGTGTATGTAGGTGTTGTCCTGAGGCTCATTAGCTAAAATAATGATAATTACACAAACTATTTCAAATCAGGCAAATCACTTCTGGGAAAAGCAGGGTGATACGGTTAAAAACAGAGCTTTTAAAGGAAACGTAAGCTGGAGTTGAATAGTATTGTGGTATGGTAGAATGTTTTACAGATAGGAATACAGTATGCAACAAGATGGAAAAGATGGTAACAGGAACAAGAAAGGAGGAATGTAGCTAGAGCATCTCCCAACAGTTTGTCTATGTATTTCCAGCACCAGAGTTTGTAGAGTAAGCCACTTACATTTCCACTGCTATTATTAAGCAAAGACAGCAGTGGCTATTTTTATTCTGAAATGTGCATTTTTTTTTCATGGTTTATTAATTGGTGATTTGTAAACACCAGGTATTATGGAGGTACTGAATTACAGAGGGAGATAAAAATGAATGAATCAATCTCTTTATCTTATGCTTAGTTTATATTTACCAGAATGCATATAATTGGTAAGGGAGAAATGCCTAAGTTAAATAATACAGTGTTTTGTTTAATATCTTAGGTGAAGCGTAAGTTCCAACCAAGGACAGTTACATTTCTAGTGTGTCAGTTCTCATATAAAGTAAGCTATTTTAAAAGAAGATTTACCTGTTAAAAAAGGAAATTAAATAAGGTGCTTTGCTGACCTGGCTAGCCATGTTGTTTAATAGCTGAGATACAAATGGAAATATAAGGAATGATAAATGATTTTGTTCTGAGACTTGGTCTAGCCAGGACAAAACTGTCATCTGCTGGTAAACTAAGAGGCAATGAAAAGGAAGCTTATATTATCACTGCCCACAATGTACCCATTTTATGGATAAACAGGAGACTTTAGCACCGTCAATTAAGTTAGCTACGTAAATGTCACCATAGGTAAAGTAAATATAGTACCCGGAAAAAATTTAAAAAGGATAAACAAAGGAATGCACAAATTCATTAGCTCAGAAGAAATTAGCTCAGTGTCACTGGAATCAGTTTATCGCTCAAAGTCATAAACATTTCTGTTCTTTAATCTGATTCCAAAGTCACTCTCAAACATCTGAGATGGGGTGTGTGTGCGTGCATGTGTGTGTGTTTTTGTGTGTATGTAGGTGTTGTCCTGAGGCTCATTAGCTAAAATAATGATAATTACACAAACTATTTCAAATCAGGCAAATCACTTCTGGGAAAAGCAGGGTGATACGGTTAAAAACAGAGCTTTTAAAGGAAACGTAAGCTGGAGTTGAATAGTATTGTGGTATGGTAGAATGTTTTACAGATAGGAATACAGTATGCAACAAGATGGAAAAGATGGTAACAGGAACAAGAAAGGAGGAATGTAGCTAGAGCATCTCCCAACAGTTTGTCTATGTATTTCCAGCACCAGAGTTTGTAGAGTAAGCCACTTACATTTCCACTGCTATTATTAAGCAAAGACAGCAGTGGCTATTTTTATTCTGAAATGTGCATTTTTCTTTCATGGTTTATTAATTGGTGATTTGTAAACACCAGGTATTATGGAGGTACTGAATTACAGAGGGAGATAAAAATGAATGAATCAATCTCTTTATCTTATGCTTAGTTTATATTTACCAGAATGCATATAATTGGTAAGGGAGAAATGCCTAAGTTAAATAATACAGTGTTTTGTTTAATATCTTAGGTGAAGCGTAAGTTCCAACCAAGGACAGTTACATTTCTAGTGTGTCAGTTCTCATATAAAGTAAGCTATTTTAAAAGAAGATTTACCTGTTAAAAAAGGAAATTAAATAAGGTGCTTTGCTGACCTGGCTAGCCATGTTGTTTAATAGCTGAGATACAAATGGAAATATAAGGAATGATAAATGATTTTGTTCTGAGACTTGGTCTAGCCAGGACAAAACTGTCATCTGCTGGTAAACTAAGAGGCAATGAAAAGGAAGCTTATATTATCACTGCCCACAATGTACCCATTTTATGGATAAACAGGAGACTTTAGCACCCGTCAATTAAGTTAGCTACGTAAATGTCACCATAGGTAAAGTAAATATAGACTAATGCACCTATATATTTAAATCAGTTATTTAATGTAAATTTTTTTAGTAAGTGGTAGGAATATAGCAAACTAAGGTAGCTGAATTATCAATAACTGGACTAACTGTACATGTACATCAAATATATTTCTATAGGCAGTACTGAGAATAAATTATCGTTGCCAATAAATGATTATGGATAACCAAGTTAAACTGAATTTACATGAAAAATAATGTATAACTGTATCTGTGTGAGTGGGAAAAAAAAGTCCGTTCCATTAATATATCTTACTGTATACACTATAAACCAGTGGTCTTCAAACTTTAGCATGCATCAAAATCACCTTTAATAGAAGGCTTGTTAAAAACACAGATTGCCAAGTCCCACTCTAGAGTTTCGGATTCACTGTGTCTGGAATAAGGCTGAAGATTCTGCATTTTTTAAATAGTTTCCAGGTGATACAGATATTGGCTGGTAAGCTGAGGACCACACTTTAAGAACCATTGGTTTATACATACTACACATGTAAAAAACTATATACAATAATGTTATTAATAGGAAACAAAAATACAGGAAAAGGGCTGATTAACTCTCAAACATATAGATTAGCAAGCTGAACATTTTAATGGTTCTAAAATGATTTTCTGAAGTATAATTATTTCCCCTTATAGTCAGCTACATTTCAAAGTCTTAAGTCCTACTATACACTCATTTTAGAAAATATTCCCATAACATACTATGGGGGCTATCCAAAATAAAAAGGGACATAAATACTCTATAGTTAAAATGTATTCATAAAGAAGGAATCATCACTCTTCAGCATTTTACTTCTTTGGAATGATTAAAGTGCATGATATCATTAGGGTATTAAGGTGCTTTGCTGACCTGGCTAGCCATGTTGTTTAATATCTGAGATACAAATGGAAATATAAGGAATGATAAATGATTTTGTTCTGAGACTTGGTCTAGCCAGGACAAAACTGTCATCTGCTGGTAAACTAAGAGGCAATGAAAAGGAAGCTTATATTATCACTGCCCACAATGTACCCATTTTATGGATAAACAGGAGACTTTAGCACCCGTCAATTAAGTTAGCTACGTAAATGTCACCATAGGTAAAGTAAATATAGACTAATGCACCTATATATTTAAATCAGTTATTTAATGTAAATTTTTTTAGTAAGTGGTAGGAATATAGCAAACTAAGGTAGCTGAATTATCAATAACTGGACTAACTGTACATGTACATCAAATATATTTCTATAGGCAGTACTGAGAATAAATTATCGTTGCCAATAAATGATTATGGATAACCAAGTTAAACTGAATTTACATGAAAAATAATGTATAACTGTATCTGTGTGAGTGGGAAAAAAAAGCCCGTTCCATTAATATATCTTACTGTATACACTATAAACCAGTGGTCTTCAAACTTTAGCATGCATCAAAATCACCTTTAATAGAAGGCTTGTTAAAAACACAGATTGCCAAGTCCCACTCCAGAGTTTCGGATTCACTGTGTCTGGAATAAGGCTGAAGATTCTGCATTTTTAACTAGTTTCCAGGTGATACAGATATTGGCTGGTAAGCTGAGGACCACACTTTAAGAACCATTGGTTTATACATACTACACATGTAAAAAACTATATACAATAATGTTATTAATAGGAAACAAAAATACAGGAAAAGGGCTGATTAACTCTCAAACATATAGATTAGCAAGCTGAACATTTTAATGGTTCTAAAATGATTTTCTGAAGTATAATTATTTCCCCTTATAGTCAGCTACATTTCAAAGTCTTAAGTCCTACTATACACTCATTTTAGAAAATATTCCCATAACATACTATGGGGGCTATCCAAAATAAAAAGGGACATAAATACTCTATAGTTAAAATGTATTCATAAAGAAGGAATCATCACTCTTCAGCATTTTTACTTCTTTGGAATGATTAAAGTGCATGATATCATTAGGGTATTAAGAATATTGCATAAATGTTTGCAGCCTTTAGTGCCACCAACAGTCACGGAAATACTCACATGAGGGAAGCAGTTCTATTTTTAAGTCACTACTATCCTAACCTGTTGGTTGCTGACGGCCCTTTCTTTAGGCACCACCACTATGGTGATGAGCTAGAACACAGGCAAAATTAACAACAACAAAAGAGGGACACCCTACCTGGCTGCGAGGAATTATTTTAGTTCTGGGGGATTCAGATATAACTTCCTTTTCTTTTGCAACTATTTTTTAAAAAACATTTATTTATATATTTATTTTGGCGGGGGTGGGGAGGGAGGGCAGTGGGCGGGCCACTTCCACCGGTCTTTCATTTGTCTAGTTTCATCCATCTTTGTTCTTTGGCCCGGGTGGGACTCCCATCGCAGTGGCATTTGTTGTCGCAGAGCACTGGCTCCAGAGCGCCAGCTCGGTAATTGGACACATGGGTCCAGCTGCTTCGTGGCACGTGAGATCTTCCCAGGCCAGGGATCAAACCGGCGCCCCTTGCACTGCAAGGCGGTGTCCTTACCCACTGGACCACCAGCGAAGCCCGCAACTATTTTTTATGGGCAGATTACTAGGGTTCTGATGGGTAAGAGGCACACTATAATTAATTGAGTCTCTATAATTAGAAAATTTGACATTACCAAGTTTTACCCAAACTATGTGTTAGTGATTTATTTTCACCCATCTCAAAATTAAAATCAGAGAAGGTGCTTCAAATACTTCCTTTCTGAAAGTTAAGTATGCAAATCTGAACCATAGTCTCACATATAGTAAAAACTATAGCATTCAGATAAGACCTATCATTAGTTGGTCAAGATGAAGATAAATTTAGCTAATTTATATAAAGCTTAAACAGTATAACTCTGTGATTTTTTACTTATCCTCTTTCAAAGAAACAATTCTAGCTATATATCTTTTCTGTTCCTCTTATGACAATGGGTGTTAGAAAGGTATGAAGCTGCTTTTTTATGGTGATCAAGGAATGGAGAAAATAATTACTAAACAGAAAAAAATGGCAAGTCAAGACTATTAAAGTCTTTTGTCTATGTGTTTCTGGCAACAATGAAAAATGAAATTACAAGAAAGGGGCACTATCAAGGTAAAAAGGCACTTTTCCATAAGCATTTAATCTAGATATAATATATTAATTTAAAAATTTTCCTAAAAGAGAAAGTGGAGTAAAAAATAGAATTTTATTAATAAATGAGGTTAGAATGATATGAAAACAAAAGGATTAAAGAAGTAATTAGAATACTGGGACAAGTCACAAATGATATTCTAGGTATTATTCTGGTATTTACTAAATTATGAACATTATCTTCACGATTCAACTATAGTAGTGACACAAATATGAAGACAGGAAAACCTCTTTTTGATACACGTTATGAGATTATACAACCTCACTCACTAGGGTATATATACGGAGTTATTTTTCTAATAAAGCTGCTGAACTTTACACTCTCTTTACACTCTCTTTCATTAAGTCCCTTCTCAGAACCAAAGGCATACATATATAACGTGACTGTCTTGGTAATGGATGAAGCCTGTGGTCATGAAGCGAAGTGGTTAGAAGCTAACAGGTCTAGTATAATTTTCAATTAATTAGAAAAAAATCAACTAGAAAACAAATATTAAAAGAGACATTCTCACCAGAAGGATTAAAAAATTCTCAAATACTCCCAATGGGGGGCGGGGGGGGAACCACTCCCAGTGAGTATTTACAAAACCATGTTGAATTTTCAGACTTTGATTTAATTTAAGCATTAAATTTCTGATCTATAATTGCTGATGCATCTAAACATATTACACCTTTCCAAAATTAGCATCTATAATGGCTTACATGGTCAAAAGGAATTATTATCTTAGTTCTAGGGGGACTCAGCTATAACTTCTTTCTCATTCCCTTTTATACATTTTTTTTCCTGCGTGGATTAACTGAGGTTCTGATGGGCAAGAAGTGTAATATAACGAAACTCACAACTACGGTATATACAATACTAAAAAAAAGAAGATAGGAAAGAAGGTCCCTCATTAATACTGCTTCTACAATAAAGTCTAAAGACCTGTTCTAGGGAGACTGGCAAAAAGATTTATATTGGTTAAATAACAACATGATACTCTAATTACAAAGGTAACATGATAAAGCTTAGATGTGAAATGTAAGTTCTAATTACCTTCTCCCCGTGTTGGTGCGGATATATAATGGAATGACAACAGGGAACACACACACACACACACACACACACAAACTCATGCAGACATATGGATAAGCTCCAAGCATTAATGTAAGTTGTTAAAGGCAAGAACAATTGAGTGTAACAATATAAAGGAATAAAAATGTGGTTTATAGTTTATTTAAGACCTTCTGCCATAAGTAAATTTAATAAATTGCTATTTCCAAGGCCTCTGTTGGCTCATGGAGTCTCTCCTATGTGTAGATATAACTTGTAACAGTAACCTTGAATCTGCATTTATAGCACAAGTATCAACCACTGACCACTAAGCTAATTCTTCAATAAGAAGACAAATATTTTTTGTAACCAAATAGTATGCTCTGAATGCTGTACTTAACATTGACCTTATAGCAGTAAGGAACATTTAACAATGTTAAAAAAAAAAAAAAAAAAAGTCCATCATTATTGAATAAGAATATGCTATCTTAGCACAGCCCTTGTACAAATAACCACAAAATTTATGAAAATAAAAATTGGGTGTTCTGCCTCCATCCAATCAAACCACTACAGTTCAGGTGTATGTTCTGTTCTAAACTGAGATATCACAAAACAGAAAATTGGTCCCTGGTGACTTGGCATTGGCAATCAGCATGATAAACTTCTTGCTAAATAACAGAACAGAAGTCAGCACACAAGCCAGTCTTCTTGCCACCACTTCATTCACAGAGTAGCGTTCACAGTGGAACCTGATGAACAAGTAGACTTTTCCTGAATCTCCTGTGTAATCTCTCTGGAAAAACTTCAGAAAACTTTCAGCATTTTATTTCTACTTCTTTTTATACCAATGGATATGCTTTCTAACATTAGTCAACCCTCTGCAGTTAGTTTTCCATTTTAAAACTGAAGCACTGGATTGTGTGGCTGATTCTTCTCATAACCTGAACTATACTGGGTAATTTTTCCTGATGGGGTGGGGAGAGAAAGATATATATTGAGGAAAATGCTTTTGGTTTAGAGAATTTATAAAGTAGCTCTGGATATTACAAGATGGGGAAAATGTTATTAAAATTACAAACATGTTTTTTGTTTTAGTGTCTTTATAAATAAAAGGCATAGAATACAGAAAGCCAATTAATAATAACAACAACAACAATAATAAAATATTAAATATATAGTGAGCAGAGACTAACTGGCTCATTCTTATGAAACACTATTTGATACAACTGCCTAGATGTTTCCTGACTTTAACATTTTGCTGAATGAAAGATCTAGCGAACACACAGTAATCTGACTTTAGCCCACTAATCACATCAAGGAACTGCCTGGTGGAATGGCCACAGATGAACAGGTCATTTTGTTTCAAAAGATACTTAAATACTCAAAAAAAATGCATGACTTATCTGACCACTAAGCTAATTCTTCAAAGAAGACAAATATTTTTGTAACCAAATAGTATGCTCTGAATGCTGTACTTAACATTGACCTTATAGCAGTAAGGAACATTTAACAATGTTAAAAAAAAAAAAAAGTCCATCATTATTGAATAAGAATATGCTATCTTAGCACAGCCCTTGTACAAATAACCACAAAATTTATGAAAATAAAAATTGGGTGTTCTGCCTCCATCCAATCAAACCACTACAGTTCAGGTGTATGTTCTGTTCTAAACTGAGATATCACAAAACAGAAAATTGGTCCCTGGTGACTTGGCATTGGCAATCAGCATGATAAACTTCTTGCTAAATAACAGAACAGAAGTCAGCACACAAGCCAGTCTTCTTGCCACCACTTCATTCACAGAGTAGCGTTCACAGTGGAACCTGATGAACAAGTAGACTTTTCCTGAATCTCCTGTGTAATCTCTCTGGAAAAACTTCAGAAAACTTTCAGCATTTTATTTCTACTTCTTTTTATACCAATGGATATGCTTTCTAACATTAGTCAACCCTCTGCAGTTAGTTTTCCATTTTAAAACTGAAGCACTGGATTGTGTGGCTGATTCTTCTCATAACCTGAACTATACTGGGTAATTTTTCCTGATGGGGTGGGGAGAGAAAGATATATATTGAGGAAAATGCTTTTGGTTTAGAGAATTTATAAAGTAGCTCTGGATATTACAAGATGGGGAAAATGTTATTAAAATTACAAACATGTTTTTTGTTTTAGTGTCTTTATAAATAAAAGGCATAGAATACAGAAAGCCAATTAATAATAACAACAACAACAATAATAAAATATTAAATATATAGTGAGCAGAGACTAACTGGCTCATTCTTATGAAACACTATTTGATACAACTGCCTAGATGTTTCCTGACTTTAACATTTTGCTGAATGAAAGATCTAGCGAACACACAGTAATCTGACTTTAGCCCACTAATCACATCAAGGAACTGCCTGGTGGAATGGCCACAGATGAACAGGTCATTTTGTTTCAAAAGATACTTAAATACTCAATAAAGACATAACAAACCCCCCCTCACTTTTATCAGACGCCACGTTGTGGTAGAACATCAGACAAACTCACAAATTTACCACAAAAATGTGTGGCAAAAAAAGAATAGTTTATATATATGTATATATATAAATTTCTATATTTATGCCAATGTACTCACTCAGTACAAATAGCAAAATAGTATACCATTTCCTAAATACAAAATATAGCTTTCCAAAAAAATGAAACACACATTAGATATAAACCATCCAAAACTTGAACGATTGAAAACTGTATTCAAAATTAAATGACCCAGAGTAGGTCTCTTTCTGAAAAGTTCCCTTCATATCGGCAAGAAGCCTGTACTACTGAAAACATAATTCAATGCCTCTCAATCAGAGAGAGAAAGAAAGACAGGGTTGGGGGTGGAGGGAAAAATAAATGAGAACAAAGAGAAAAAAACAAATTGAAGAGCACATTCAAAGAACCAAGGAAGACCATCACAAAAAGGGGGAAAAATCTGGCTGCATAAAAAAAACCCAACACCACAATTCCACAAAGTTCAACTAAACTTAGAGGATAGAAAAAATAAAAATAAAAAACAGAAATGTAGCCTTCAACAAACAATTAACAGGCTATTTTTGTACACTTAAAAAATAAATGAAATAGACAAGAATGCCAAAACATCTTATCTACATATAGAAGCCACACACAATTTGGCCTTAAACTGTATTAACAGCTTTCTACATGCCAAAAGGAGAATACGACATAAACATATGTCCAGACAACAGGTTGTAGTGAGAAGCAGGCATCCCATGGGTGGTGAGAACACCCAAATCTGTATAACTAATGCTACAACTGGAAATTCTGGAGTGTGTTATTTTGCTCTCTATAGATGTAACACAAATTAATTCTTCATTTTAAGTCAATGATATGACCCTGTAAAGCCTAAGGCTTGTGGGAACCATCAGGTAAATGACCACTTCAAACTGTAAAGCACTGAGGTGACAAGTGAATTACACTCACTACAGCTCAGGGAGAAGCGGTATTTCAAGAAATATTAATTTGTCTCTCACTTTAGGTTGACATCTACACTGCTTCCTATTAGAGGGAAAAAATTGAAGACTTCAGAACAGCACCGTTCATGGGGAAAAAATGCATTGTATCTTATTTCTCAGGAGTCAGTTTCCCTCATTCCTGAAAAGGCAACCCCCTGCCTGTGCTTCAGGAGTTGCTGGGTTACCCTAGATCAATGTGGTCTTTTCATTTAACTTACAACAGGATCACAAAGGTAGCAGTATAATACTAATTGTCTAAACTAAAGTGAAGAAGGGAAGAATAATACAGATGAACATAACAAGGGAATACCAATCTAAGACTGGGATAAGAAGAAAACAGACTCAAATTACTGTCAGTTTTAACTACTGTGGGAGGATATCAGAATGTAATTTATCATATATCATCCCCTTCATTTTTTTTAATAAAGGCAGATGTTTATTTTTCTATGCACAGTTATGGCTAAGACCCTTAACAGAAACATAGAGAATTAATGACTCTCTGAAAAATAAAATCAATAGCATTCCAGCTGTTCCCTGTTTGTAAGTGTGTTGTCTGTGATAGAGGCCTTTTATCCGTGTAGAGCTCTTAATACAGCTTACTTGTCAGAATATTATGTCTTCAGTTTCCCCAGAAAAACTAGAAGATTCTTTCACTATGGCCAATAGCTGTGCTTTCTATACTGAAAAACCACAGCCTTAGTTATTATTTGAACGCTTTTTTTTTTATAAGCCACTACTTGACTAAACAATGCAGAAAAGAAAATATGAATGAACAAAAGCAAACATGAAACATGAATTATTTTCCAATAGCAATAATAACTGAGTGATCCAGCTTGTCAATTTAAACTGTACTTTTAAAGAAAGAGTGCCTAGGAAAACAGCAATAATTAATTCTGTCAGCTGGAAACAAATAGATCCTCAGTCATCACTGTTATCAGTAACATAAAATACAAAGATGCTAACTAACAATGGTTAATCACTGCAATAGGTAGCATAGGTGTGCTCTTTTGAAGCCACAGTAAAATCTATCCATTTACTCAATCACAGTTTCTCATATTTTGTTTTCTTTTTAAAGTAACAGTTCAACAATCCTCATGGAATCACAAGATCTCAGGACATCTTGAAATCAGGATTTTCTTCATGGAATTTCTAAAAAAAGAAGACGTTAATATAACCCACTAGGGAGGGAAATCATTTAAAAAGTTCCTATTGCCCTGAATGATCTCAAAGTATATTACAGTACTATAAATGATATGTTATTATATTTATACTGTCAGATTTTTCATATACAATGTTTACTTCTTGAGAAAGGGAGACATAATTATATACAACATATAGTATATTCATCAGATGTTCTGTCATTCCAAGGCAAAGAAGCTTAGAGCCAGGAGGAATGTCCGGTATTAACAATATGACTGTAAGCTATCATTCAGAGCAATCTATTAAAGGCTGAAAAGTACCATTCTGTGAGAAAGCCATATTTTAAAAGATCAGAGTCTAAACAGTGTTATTATTTAACTCAAATATGCTAATAATCAAATATATTGATACATTTCAATAAGAAAGAAGACAAAATGCAATACTTACATATCCAGTTAAAAGGAGCCAGTTAAGTTGTTCCCTTGGTTTTGCAATGAAACAAGCAAATCAATCTTTTCAATGTTCTGGTTGGCGTTTATAGAGGATGCCATTGGAGAATTCTCTGGCATTTGCTGAGAAAGAAGTGTTGTCACAGGCGGCTGGCCCTCGTTTTGTGGGGGGCCCTTTTGGCCCTGTTGTGGGAGATGACTAAAATTCTTTCACTATGGCCAATAGCTGTGCTTTCTATACTGAAAACCACAGCCTTAGTTATTATTTGAACGCTTTTTTATAAGCCACTACTTGACTAAACAATGCAGAAAAGAAAATATGAATGAACAAAAGCAAACATGAAACATGAATTATTTTCCAATAGCAATAATAACTGAGTGATCCAGCTTGTCAATTTAAACTGTACTTTTAAAGAAAGAGTGCCTAGGAAAACAGCAATAATTAATTCTGTCAGCTGGAAACAAATAGATCCTCAGTCATCACTGTTATCAGTAACATAAAATACAAAGATGCTAACTAACAATGGTTAATCACTGCAATAGGTAGCATAGGTGTGCTCTTTTGAAGCCACAGTAAAATCTATCCATTTACTCAATCACAGTTTCTCATATTTTGTTTTCTTTTTAAAGTAACAGTTCAACAATCCTCATGGAATCACAAGATCTCAGGACATCTTGAAATCAGGATTTTCTTCATGGAATTTCTAAAAAGAAGACGTTAATATAACCCACTAGGGAGGGAAATCATTTAAAAAGTTCCTATTGCCCTGAATGATCTCAAAGTATATTACAGTACTATAAATGATATGTTATTATATTTATACTGTCAGATTTTTCATATACAATGTTTACTTCTTGAGAAAGGGAGACATAATTATATACAACATATAGTATATTCATCAGATGTTCTGTCATTCCAAGGCAAAGAAGCTTAGAGCCAGGAGGAATGTCCGGTATTAACAATATGACTGTAAGCTATCATTCAGAGCAATCTATTAAAGGCTGAAAAGTACCATTCTGTGAGAAAGCCATATTTTAAAAGATCAGAGTCTAAACAGTGTTATTATTTAACTCAAATATGCTAATAATCAAATATATTGATACATTTCAATAAGAAAGAAGACAAAATGCAATACTTACATATCCAGTTAAAAGGAGCCAGTTAAGTTGTTCCCTTGGTTTTGCAATGAAACAAGCAAATCAATCTTTTCAATGTTCTGGTTGGCGTTTATAGAGGATGCCATTGGAGAATTCTCTGGCATTTGCTGAGAAAGAAGTGTTGTCACAGGCGGCTGGCCCTCGTTTTGTGGCTGGCCTGGTGGGCTTATGGCCATCAACTGATCTGACAATGCAGCTGGTCCAGAAGTTAAAAGCTGACTACAGTCTGCAGAGACAGTTAAAACAGAGAAGCTACCTGGTTAGGGTTTGTTTTTTGTTAAGATTCATAAGAAGGTATTTATTAGTGGCTGGGGTATTTAAATTCATTACTTAGTTCACTCACTATAGAGCTAAAAGCGAGGAACTTGACAGTTTCCAAAAAGGTTTTCATAAAACAGCAGTAGAATTCATCCTGGGCTGCCTCTAAGCAGTATAAAAATACAACATTGCTTAGTTAACAACATAAGTCCTGTATTATTTCCTTGGTCTATAAACTTAAGAATCATGGGTTTCTACCTCCTTGGAAACTACCTGCTTTAACTGCCTGAGAAATTTTCTGTCATTCTTACTTCAAGTTTATATCTCAAAATGGCAAACACGTACATTTATAAATATTATCATCTTTAATTCTCCCACTATCCTTGTCAAGTATGTTAATATCACCACCATTTTGGATGCGGAAATTGAGGCTCATGTATGGCAAATAACCAGTCTAAGGTCTCAGTCTATTAAGTGGTACAGCTGGGACTTGAACTCAGTTTTGTCCAACTACAGTCTAGGCTCTTAAAACCACTGTGTTGTGCTTCCTTCTAGTAATAATAATGTGACCATTTCAACCAGTAACATTTAAGAAATGAGGAATTACAAAGAGTTTCTTACTATTTTGAATGCCAAATAAGAACATTCCAGAAGTCTGTTGAGACGAGCCAGGAGAATTCTGTAGCTGGTTCATTGTACCTCCTGTACTGTTGTGAAATAAAGTAGCCTGTGGCTGAGGTGAAGATGTGGCTCCCTGGATTCCAGGCATGTTGTTCTGAGGGAATAAACGTTTAAACTCAAATATGCTAATAATCAAATATATTGATACATTTCAATAAGAAAGAAGACAAAATGCAATACTTACATATCCAGTTAAAAGGAGCCAGTTAAGTTGTTCCCTTGGTTTTGCAATGAAACAAGCAAATCAATCTTTTCAATGTTCTGGTTGGCGTTTATAGAGGATGCCATTGGAGAATTCTCTGGCATTTGCTGAGAAAGAAGTGTTGTCACAGGCGGCTGGCCCTCGTTTTGTGGCTGGCCTGGTGGGCTTATGGCCATCAACTGATCTGACAATGCAGCTGGTCCAGAAGTTAAAAGCTGACTACAGTCTGCAGAGACAGTTAAAACAGAGAAGCTACCTGGTTAGGGTTTGTTTTTTGTTAAGATTCATAAGAAGGTATTTATTAGTGGCTGGGGTATTTAAATTCATTACTTAGTTCACTCACTATAGAGCTAAAAGCGAGGAACTTGACAGTTTCCAAAAAGGTTTTCATAAAACAGCAGTAGAATTCATCCTGGGCTGCCTCTAAGCAGTATAAAAATACAACATTGCTTAGTTAACAACATAAGTCCTGTATTATTTCCTTGGTCTATAAACTTAAGAATCATGGGTTTCTACCTCCTTGGAAACTACCTGCTTTAACTGCCTGAGAAATTTTCTGTCATTCTTACTTCAAGTTTATATCTCAAAATGGCAAACACGTACATTTATAAATATTATCATCTTTAATTCTCCCACTATCCTTGTCAAGTATGTTAATATCACCACCATTTTGGATGCGGAAATTGAGGCTCATGTATGGCAAATAACCAGTCTAAGGTCTCAGTCTATTAAGTGGTACAGCTGGGACTTGAACTCAGTTTTGTCCAACTACAGTCTAGGCTCTTAAAACCACTGTGTTGTGCTTCCTTCTAGTAATAATAATGTGACCATTTCAACCAGTAACATTTAAGAAATGAGGAATTACAAAGAGTTTCTTACTATTTTGAATGCCAAATAAGAACATTCCAGAAGTCTGTTGAGACGAGCCAGGAGAATTCTGTAGCTGGTTCATTGTACCTCCTGTACTGTTGTGAAATAAAGTAGCCTGTGGCTGAGGTGAAGATGTGGCTCCCTGGATTCCAGGCATGTTGTTCTGAGGGGAATAAAGGGGAGACTGTTGCATGTCTTGTTGGTTTATACTGGTCTGCAATGCAGACATGGACGCTGGAGAGAGGAAGAGTGTAACCTGCTGCTCTTGAGAACTGGGTGACCCTTGGACCAACTGAATCTGAGGAGAGCTGTGGAACAAGGAGGTCTGTGACGATTCGGACTGGGTAGGGCCTGGGTTCTGAAGGGAGGAAACTGTGGGCTGGTTCTGAAACTGCATGGGCTGTTGCTCTTGATTCATTGGGGCCATATTATTTTGCTGATGGAAAATCGACTGGTTCTGCTGCTCCTGATTAGCCACTGGATTTTGACTTGGATTGAATATCATGTTTGGTGGTGGCTGCTTTTGAGACGCCATTGGTGCCATGGTGCTTTGATTGCTAAATAAAATGCTCTGTTGCTGCTGCTGCTGCTGCTGCTGCTGCTGCTGCTGCTCCTGGGATGGAGAGTTACTTTGGATGGCAACCATCGAGTGCTGTGATTGGAAGATTGTTCCTTGTTGGTTTTGAGGCATTGGGTTAGGAGGAAGGGAGCCCAGGGAAACCTGAGGCTGAAACAGACTTTGCTGGGAGGGTTGTGCCTGTTCTTGGGAAAGCATAGGGGTCTGGATGTGTGATATTGGAGCCTGCTGTTGGAAAGCAGCTTGCTGCTCAGTGTTTGATGCTGACTGAAGTGGAGAAATTGAATTCTGAGCTGCAAAGAAGGAAATCTGTTCTTCTTGGGCCACTGTGTTAGTTTGAAGATTATTCATTGGACTTTGGGAAAGAAATATGTTGGCTGATTGCTGGTCTTGAGGAACAGAAGAGCCCTGTAGCACAGCCATGCTATTTTGAGAATGAAACATGGGAGGCTGCATTTGTTCAGAGGAGGTTGTAGAAGTCTGACTGTGGACAATAGGAGTTTGACTATGAAAAATAGAACCTTGAGTTTCCTGGGAAAGATTCTGAGCATCAGCAATAGGATTCTAAAAGGGCTGGCATTGTACCTCCGGGTACTGTTGTGAAATAAAGTAGCCTGTGGCTGAGGTGAAGATGTGGCTCCCTGGATTCCAGGCATGTTGTTCTGAGGGGAATAAAGGGGAGACTGTTGCATGTCTTGTTGGTTTATACTGGTCTGCAATGCAGACATGGACGCTGGAGAGAGGAAGAGTGTAACCTGCTGCTCTTGAGAACTGGGTGACCCTTGGACCAACTGAATCTGAGGAGAGCTGTGGAACAAGGAGGTCTGTGACGATTCGGACTGGGTAGGGCCTGGGTTCTGAAGGGAGGAAACTGTGGGCTGGTTCTGAAACTGCATGGGCTGTTGCTCTTGATTCATTGGGGCCATATTATTTTGCTGATGGAAAATCGACTGGTTCTGCTGCTCCTGATTAGCCACTGGATTTTGACTTGGATTGAATATCATGTTTGGTGGTGGCTGCTTTTGAGACGCCATTGGTGCCATGGTGCTTTGATTGCTAAATAAAATGCTCTGTTGCTGCTGCTGCTGCTGCTGCTGCTGCTGCTGCTGCTGCTGCTGCTCCTGGGATGGAGAGTTACTTTGGATGGCAACCATCGAGTGCTGTGATTGGAAGATTGTTCCTTGTTGGTTTTGAGGCATTGGGTTAGGAGGAAGGGAGCCCAGGGAAACCTGAGGCTGAAACAGACTTTGCTGGGAGGGTTGTGCCTGTTCTTGGGAAAGCATAGGGGTCTGGATGTGTGATATTGGAGCCTGCTGTTGGAAAGCAGCTTGCTGCTCAGTGTTTGATGCTGACTGAAGTGGAGAAATTGAATTCTGAGCTGCAAAGAAGGAAATCTGTTCTTCTTGGGCCACTGTGTTAGTTTGAAGATTATTCATTGGACTTTGGGAAAGAAATATGTTGGCTGATTGCTGGTCTTGAGGAACAGAAGAGCCCTGTAGCACAGCCATGCTATTTTGAGAATGAAACATGGGAGGCTGCATTTGTTCAGAGGAGGTTGTAGAAGTCTGACTGTGGACAATAGGAGTTTGACTATGAAAAATAGAACCTTGAGTTTCCTGGGAAAGATTCTGAGCATCAGCAATAGGATTCTGAGGGTGAAAAAGCTGAGCCTGTGAATGAGAAGACTGCTGCAAAAAGTTTCCTGATGGGAGTGACATCATCTCATTACCCTGCTGGAATAAACCATTACCTTGCTGCTGGGTACCACTATTTTGAACACTTATCATACTTTTCGTAGACGAAAAAAGGCCAACTTGAGGCTGACTATCCCCACTATGTTGCATCTGGACCATGGTCTGAAAGACACTGTTCTGAATCTGTTTTGCTTGCGCTCCAGTTTCTTCTCCATCTCCTGTAGCTGATGTCTGAAACATGGTGGTGCCAGGAGTTGCAACCTGCTGTGTGGTAGTCGTAGCAGTTTCATTTCCAGAAACTGTAGGAGGAGAAGAAAACAATTCACATTGCATTTGCATGTCCTCATTAGCTGATAATGCGCTCATCATATGAGAAGTCGGCTGATAAACTGGAGACTGCTGAAGGTTTCCGTTTGCCGAAGCAGATGAAGGAAATAGCTCTGACTGAATCTGGGCAGCTGCTTGGCAGATAGTCTGTTGCATCTCTATCACCATCGCAGCTGATGATTCCATCACTTGCTGCTGCTGCTGTTGCTGCTGCTGATTAGACAATGTGTTTTCATTCTGTGGGTGAACACTTTCAGCTCTTCCAGGTATTAAATTATCTGGTCTGGTATGGACTGCAGACTCTGTTGAGGAAAACATTCCAGGGTTTACGCTATTCTGAATTTGACTCACTTGTTGAAAAATGTCTGCACTAAGCTGTTCTTGAACATTCTCATTACCATCTGGAGCAGAAAATAAAACTGAAGATAACTGTTGCTGTGCTTCTAAAACTTGCTGGACCAAGTCAACATTTCCACTGCTGCCACCGGCAGTACTGCCTGTAAAACTTCCTGCCTGCAAGTGTTGAATCGTATTCTGTAGCTGCTGACTCACACTGTTTGGTGAAGGGAAAATATTCGATGAAATCTGCTGCTGTAAAGTCTGTGCTTGTTCTTGCAGTGGAGACTGTTGCTGTTGCTGTGATGTCTCAGTTAGGTGTGACAAGTTAACCACCGTACCATCTGACTGTAACACTTCTCTAGGTTGAGTTTCTCTTGTCTGAAACTGTGTAGCCTGCTGTAGCAGTGCATCATTGTTGGGCAGCTGACTAGATGCAGAAACTGCTGGAAAAGTACCAGGCTGTGACATGTCCTGTGTTTGGATAGCTGTCAGGGTCTCTGGATTGTATGCCTTGGGCTGAATCTGTTGTTGCTTTTCATTTTCAGAAGGTAAGTGGGAAGATGATGATGAAAAAGACCCATTTCCAGCTATGTTAGAGATATTTTCTAAGGTTTGTTGTGTTGATCCAACTGTCTTTGCAGCCTAAAAAAAAAAAAAACAAATTGAAAAAAAAAAAGCCAAATAACATATATGTAAATATTAAATGAGCTCATATGATACTTCAAAAATTATTATTATGAAAACACGCAGGACCAATTTCCCAGCCTAAATTAATATTTGGAAAACAACTGTAAGACTATGATTCTCAGTGATAATATTATGTCTTAGTGCCATCAGGAATTTTTTTTTATTTATTTGTTTATTTTTATTTGGCTGCACCAGGTTTTACTTGCAGCATGTGGGATCTAGTTCCCCGACCAGGGATCGAACCCAGGCCCCTGCATTGGAAGCTCAGTGTCTTAGCCACTGGACCACCAGGGAATCCCAGGATTTTTAAATAAGTATTATAAGCAAAGACAGTCAATGATTTTTCTACAAGACATGGAAGAATATTCAGCTATTGATCAATGCTTAGGACAGTAAGCACACATTAATTCTACGGTTCATGAATTAATAACAAATTTTAAAATAGCCCCATTTTTGGATCTCATAACATTATTGGGAGGAGGGACTGAGAGACAAATGGAAAAGGAGTTACGGGAGAAGACTGGGGAAGGAAAAAAAAACCATCTAGTTTTGAAAATGCCAAACTTCTGCTTTCACTAATACCACACATCACAAATAGCTAATGTATTAGCTTCCCTCTTGTCAAAAGTATATGTTACATACATATGACTAATCTGGGATCATACATATCTGTAAACAACAAAACTCTGTAAAAAAAAAAATACATACATGTTGAAAGTTGCTTTGTAGGCTATTTTATTTGAGTATAAAATCCTTTACTTTACAAAGTAAAATTCATTTCAGTGTATCCAAAGAGAAACAGATATAAAAGAAATAGAAAAAGCATAAACAGAGTAAAGAAATTAAACTACTCTAAACAGAACAATTTTTACATTTGAGGTTAAGATGTGATAGGGCACTAGTCAATGCAGCTCACCTTAAAAATAGAGGGAGATCTTTTCTCTGCTGTTACTTCCATTGGAGCAATGTCTTCACTCTTAATCATAGTGCTTGATATGAGTGGAGTGATCAGAGCATTAGGAAGTATATTTACCTTATCTAGGTTACATCCAGTAGTTTTCATTGCTACACATAACACCAAAAAAAGAAAGAAACATTAAGAATCACTGAGATCAAGTATTTCATTCTACTGTGTGCTGACACATTAGTCATGATTCAAAACATTTATTTTTTGATGGTCTGATAGTAGCATGACATACAAAATGTGTCCTCCCTTTTTTAAAACAGCAGTGCCTAGAGGGCTTCTGGTAAGAACCTGAAACTATGAATTTAGTATCAACAAGACTGAGCACTCAGTTATCAAGTGATACCTCCCAGCACTCTTTGAAGGTATCCTGAATTACACTGCTTAACAAATCCTTGAGATATTAATATTATAGGACACAGCTTGGAAATCTCCAGAAGGTTAAAGTTACTCAGTCTAAACTGGTTATGTTCTCCTCTTAGTACCTTGCTGTTGGCAAGTATAAAGGCAAACATTCTGAGGGTCATAGGATTGCATTTCTCTCCACAACAAAACTCAGGTTTCTCATTAGAAGATGCCATCAATTAATCAAATAGTTTACTTTTCTAAATTAATGTATGAGAAAACTTGAATCTGCCAAGTTGACACATGAACACATTTCTCTCTGAGATACGACTTAAATTCTTTTCAGAAATTTAAGTACAACTGCATTTTAGGTTTACCAATTAAATTTCCAAAGCAAAATCAGCAAGTATTTTTCTATTTCCGTGTACCTCCATTCTCAGAAGTAGTTACATATAAGAAACCTAGGAGAGGCAACATATAGTAAATAGGTAGGTTTTACCACTTCACTATATCTACTTTTCCTCCTTGACTCTCTCGCTTCTATTTAAGCCTGCTACTGGCACTTAGTGAAGCATAGTGATGGAGCATCACAAATGGAGTCTTCTGAATTGGATACAGAACCAAACTCTGATCTAAAAGTTTACCACTACTTTGAGACCTTGTGTAAAAAAAATACAGATTTCCCCAAAAGCTTAGCTATTAAATTTCTTTTTTTAATTGAATTATAATTAACACACTATATTGTATTAGCTTCAGGGGTACAACATACTGATGTGATATTTTTATACAAAGATTTCTTAATTTGATATTGTAGAAGAAATCCTGGCTACAAAGAGGGTTTTAAATTGGAATATGGTATATGAGCAGGAAAGTTATTTTTCTAAATACTTCGATTTAAAAATATTTCAAATCTTCTGATTTCTTTATTGAACCTCACAGCCAACTGGCCAGAAACAATTCCTATGGAAACTGATTATATTTGTTGAGGGAAAAGTGCCAATTTAACGTTTGATATTCTGCTTTCATTACTCTAAGAAATCAACCATTTACTCGTGAGTTTTCTGGATCTATTTTCACTTAGATTCTATCAATACCAATACAACTCAATTTACAATCCAATTCTGAGAGAAAGTTTGAGATTATGCACAGGCAGGCATTTGAAAGTATTCCAGGCCTATCCCATAGGATAATCTGACAGACCATTAGTGCTGTCTCACACTAATCTTGTAACATGAACTGCTATTCTTGCTTTTGGATTCTATTAGAAAGTGAGTTTCATGAAGACAGAAACTTTGTTGCTGCTGCCTGGTGCATAGTAGGGAATCAATAAATATTTGTTGAATGAATGAAGAAATGAATGTTTTCCATCTCTGGTCATAATGTCACAATTTTTATCAAGTTTTAAATCTTATGGTAATTGATGGCTATTTTAAAGGATGTTATGTGGAGGATTATGCCACAACACAAAGTTAAAAATCATTCATGTTGCTCAGTCTTCATCATAAAGGATACCTAATTAAATCTCTCAGAAGGGCACCTGGGTGTTATACTAAAGCTCCGATTTCAAGGAATAACGAAAATAGGCATTTGTCAAGGGAAACTCCTAGCTGAAAGCTATGGCCTTCTTTTTAATTGACCAGGAATCTATAATTAATAATGTTATATTTAAAAATCACAAATGTAAAATTTAAACTGATAAGATAGTTTAGTATTCAACTTAATTTTACATCTTCATAGAATTATTTTACATTATTTCAGCATATAAAATTGTCAAAATAAGGTCTGAATTGTGAAAAAGAATAACGTGTGTTTGCTTGCTGCTCATTCATTTTTTAGTCTTGTAAGATTTTCATTGACTGAGTAAATCATTTTATTACCAAAAGTTTAACATAGCTTGAAAAACCTTTTAATCTTCAATTTGTTATCTTGTATGAGAAATTTCACTTTGGATGAGATTGGTGTCCCACTACCTTGATATTTTAGGACAAAAGCATCTAGGAGATTTCAGAGAAAAGCACGAACATATCAAAGTTGCCAAAGGAAAGACCACAAATGTCCCTAACTTTCTTTAATGATTAATTATGCTATTACTATCTAATAAACATGGTTTGAATTATTATTGCTTTAGATGTTACCTTACGCACTAAAGCTTAACCTATATATTTAAATCCTAGTTAAGTGGCTTTTGGCAAATTATTTAACTTTGCTGGAGTCTTACTTCCTCTTCTGTGAAATAAGAATTATAAATTACTTCAAAAAGTTTGGCTAAATGAGAAAATGCTGGCAAAGAGTGTGGTATGCTGACTAGGATTTTATATATGTTTAAGAAACAGTAGCCATGGTTATCCATAGCAGAGACATATATTTTCCTGTAGTTTAATCACGTAATTATGCACTTATGAGTGCATAAGTCCTAATTAACCTATTTTGGAAGTGTTAACAGTCAGAAATTATAATGGCAAGCTATTCTGCACTGAATATGTATGTGAATGCTCAAGTTTACTATGACAACAGGAAAAAATTTCATGGTATTTTATAAAACCTACCAAGCATATTATATAAGCTTAAAAGTATTATAAGAGTGATGCTTAGGATAAGTCACTGGTTATGTACTTGCTGACCTTGTTGTAAAGAAATTTCAGCTGCAGTTTCTCCGCTGAAAACAACAACAACTACAACAAAAAAACCAGGAACCAGCCCCAGGTGCAGACAAGATTAAGAAATGCTCACAGAACTAATTGTGTGCTGTCTTTGAAGAACAAATGCTTGTTTTCAAAAACAGTTACTGTACAATGTCAGTGGTCAGCTTACTTTGAGCACCATCACCAGATAAGGCCTGAAGTGAATCAACTGTTGTTTAGCTTCTGTACCCTCGCTTATGCAATGCATAACCCAACCTGGATATGGGTTTTGCCTTTATAATGCTGTCTATTTCTCTGTTCGCTGCTGCACACTCAAGCCACTGTTAGGCTGTGTGCAGTTGCCGGCCAACAATAAAGACTCCTAATTTGGCTTTTTTCTGCTAAGAGTGGTCTCTGTTTCTTCACGGCACAAAAATATAAGTATATAAATTTTTATAATTTACCAAATATGAATTTAAAGGCAAAAGTGTAAGTAAAAGCTAGAATTAGAGGAATAAATCAATGGCCATTATGTAATTGACATCGTCACATAAAATGGCACAAAAGCATCAAAATTGAGTATCATAGATATATTAGCAATCTGCTAAGAGATGTCTAACACATTATAACATTCTGAAGATGTGGTCATTGTCTACTTGAAAATAATGTTATCAGAAGAAAGAATGGTATCTAAAGCAACTTTTTCAAATGCCAACAGTTCTTATTTTGGTTTCGTTAGACTCAATGTCCTAAGAAAGAAGCTTAATAAAGATCCTTTACATACATTTTATTCTATATATACTTTCAATATTAAGGAATAAAAAATAATAAGAACTCCTTAACTGCAAAATAAGATTCTGAAAAAACTGTTTATATGGCAGATGAAGGGAAAAATCAAGTTGTGAAGCAAGTCTCTGAATTTACTCAAATTAAACAATATTTATTTTACAATACTGAAGATGACTTAATAACTATCAAAGTACACAAAAGAAAATAAAACAGTAAGGTTTGTTAGAGAAAATATATAGTATCATTGATGTACAACTTTCGAGCAGAATTAACTTGGTACCTTTCATGGCTTCTTCAAAAGAGCAAGGTCTTGCCGGACTAGAGATTTCCTTCTTCACATTCACATTCAAAGCAGCAGCTGCTGTAATTAAAACAACGCAAAAGGATTAATGTATTTATTTAAACTTATCCTGAAAAATGTGTATCTTAAAATTCTTGGGTTTCCCTGTTGGTCCAGTGCTTAAAGAGTTTGCCTTGCAGTGTAAGGGGCACCAGTTCAATCCCTGGCCTGGGAAGATTCCACGTGCCACTGAGTGGCTGGGTCTGTGTGTCCAATCATGAGCCAGCACTCTGGAGCGCATGCGCCCAGAGCTAGTGCTCTGAACCGAGAGAGGCCACTGCAATGGGAGGCCCACACAGGCCAAAGAATAAAAGATGGATGAAAAATAAACATAAATAAAAAACGCATGATTGGTGGTGGTGGGGGGGGATCTTCAACTGGAGTATTTTCTCACCAAGTATCATTAAATCATTTGTTCAGCACCAATTCTAGGTTCAGATGAGTTTTTACAATGTATAATAACCAGTCTATCTTCTAAAGTATATCAGTCTCCAAGTGGGCAGAAGCATATGCTTCTTATAAAAACAAAATTAAAAAAAACAGCAACTTTAAAAAATATTTCTTATAACAGTGCAGATGAGTAGAAGACATGAGATTTTTAAAAAAAACATTAATACCAAATATACTGTAATACTAGCATGAAAAAAACTCACTTTTTAAAATAGAACCTTAGAAATAATCTTTGCTATTATTAATGGAGAATTGCTACAGTATTATATCTACAGACATCATTACATCTATCGTGAAAACTTTAAATTTAACGAGCGTTAAGAGCAGAGATCAATTCTGAAGATAAAGTTAAATTCCAAATAAATAGGTTTTTCTTAAAATGACTGTATAATAATTTTATTTAAATAGACATTAACTTCTTTTTTGTTGTTGTTGTTTTTTTGCGGGGGGCCACTTCTATCGGTCTATCATCTATCTATTTTCATCCATCTTTGTTCTTTGGCCTGTGTGGGCTTCCCATCACAGTGGCCTCACTCACTGCAGAGCACTGGCTCCGGGTGCATGCTCTCCAGAGCTCCGGCTTGGTAGTTGGACACATCAGTCCAGCTGCTCCACGGCTCGTGGTATCTTCCCAGGCCAGGGATCAAACTGGCACCACTCGCACTGCAAGGGTGTCCTTACCCACTGGACCACCAAGGAAGCCCTAGACATTAACTTCTATTTTTCATTGTATTTATATTCCCTAGTTTATTCAAAATGGGAACTGAGTCAACTTATTATCAATTTATTCTTGACATCATAATGCAAAATGACGGTTACAGAGACTATAAGATAATTAACTGTGAATAAAGAGACAAAATGTACATGTTTCCTAAGAATGAGGCTAAAAAATTTATCTAAGCATGCTGTACATAAGGACCAACAAATGACAATGTGAAAGAACTATTAATTGAATGCAATTATCAACTGAATAGAATTGACTGAGAAACTCAGAGACAATTTTAAAGCATACCACTTATTCTTTACAGCTACAGATTTAAAAATAGAAACTAATCTTCAAATGATTTTAAAATTTCTACTTTTAATACAAGTTTTAGTCATTTGTTTTTATAGCAACAAAAAAATTAAAAGCAAGTATTTTATCCTGTGTTTCTTATAGCAATTAACACTGCAGAGTCACTATAAAAAAACAACCGATGTGATTTTTGTGTCTTAACAGATGGAAGTAAAACAAATTAATGGTGAAGCAATGCTTCAGTTACTAACTGGCAATGAAACTAAAGTTTTTGACTCTGCAAAGTAAGTATCTAAGAGCATGCACATGTGATATATTTTTGGCAGTACAGACTCAGAGGGCTTTAGAGGGGGTTTATGTCTGGCAAAGCATATGGAGCCAGTTTATGTCCACTTGAGCCCTTGCCCCAGTCTTACTTTTGGACTATGTACCAAGTACATAAGGAATCCAGATTTCCTGTACAACTACTCTATAGATTATGTGTGCCATCTTAGGTCTATAGGGTGAACAGAGCTTAGGAGCATCGGCTGGTGCATCAAGGCCCTCCACGTAGAGGATGGAGCCAGGAGAGGGAAAAGAAGGGTGGCAAGCTGGGGAATCCAATTTTCTTTGTGCTGTCATATTCCAGTTTGGACCTCTAACCAGTTTGAAAATCCTAAATTCAAATCTGGCCTTACAGAAGGCCAGAAGGTATTCCGGTCAAATTGGTAGGATAAAATGTATTTATTTGTTATTCTTTTATCTGTAACTTATAAATATTCAGATAAAATGGTATAGCAGTCACCATTTCTACTCGACTCACAAAAATGACGGTGGTCCTTGTTTTAGCTTTTATAATTACTAGACACTACTGGATACACAGATGTTTAACAACAGTTCCCAGTTGAGTCACGACAGCAACTATTTTACCATAATGAGACAGTGCAAATTATCTGTGACCAAGTTTTTCAGAAATCATATTCTCTTACATGCACACCTAAAAAGATTATCACATTTTATAAAATATAAAAAAGTGAAATTATGAGATTCTTTAATTAGCTATATCACAAAGGCAGAAGCTCAAGCATTATAAAATTTGCATGTAATATATTTATTCAATTAAGAGTTTCAGAGAGTGATTGCTATCTAGTATATATAAAAGGGAGAAAACATGAAAAAATAAACGTATGGCAGTGATTGCCTAATGTGGACAAATATAGACAATTAGTGTAGGGTTTATATTTAGCAATTTATCAAGAGAAAATTTTTAATAATCAGCATTCCTCACTAACAAATGGAGATTCACAGTGATACTAAGTACTTCAAAATCTTAAAGTTATTACTGATCAATAACAACAACAAAAAATAACAACAACAAAAAAACAAAGAACAAAATCTCAGTATTTTCAAGATGGTGAAAACTTTAAGGCTATACACCCCGTCCCCCTCAACACTTCTTTCTTCCCTTCCCATGCAAGTGTATTAATTACTATATGCCATTTTTCTTGCTCTGTGAACAAGATAAATTTATTTTTAACAAGGTAAATCTTAAGTTAAATACTAAATATTTCAGCAGTTACTATAATTACCTTTAACATCATTAGTTTTACATCAAACTTTCTTGGATTTCTGAGGCCTTCCTAGGCAAAAAACAATCAATTACTTGTTTTTTTTTTTAATTCTTAATTAATTTATTTATTTTTGGCTGTTTTGGGTTTTCACTGCTGCCATAGTTTTTTCTCTAGCTGCAGGGAGTGGGGGCTACTCTTCCTGAGGCAAGCAGGCTTCTTGTTGCAGTGACTTCTCTTGTGGAACTCGGGCTCTAGGGCACACGGGCTTCAGTAGTTGCAGCACATGGGCTCAACAGTTGCGACTCTGAGGCTCACGAGCACAGGCTCAATAGTTGTGGGTCAGGAGCACAGTTGCTCCGCAGCATGTGGCATCTTCCTGGATCAGGGATCGAACCCGTGACTCCTACATTGGCAGGCAAACTCTTTACCACTGAGCTACCAGGGAAGCCCCAGCTAATCGATTTTTAAGTATAAACCAATATCCTCTTTCCTAGTTTTGTTGAAGCCAGTATATTATTTCCAAACTTTGTCTTCTTCTGTCTTATATTGTGAGACAAATACTAAAAGAATTTCATTATGGTTATACTGTGGCACACTTTTCTAACAAATTGGTGGGAAATAACCAATGCTGTGAAACTTGGACATGATTAAAAAAAGAAAAAAGGAATAGATAACTCAAGTGATAGAAAGTAATCATCAAGACTAGTTATAACTCTGTTCTAGCTACTCTGTCCATCACTTTTTTTTTTAGCAGTCCAGGCCTTTATTTTTACACTCATCAGGCCATGAATTCATAGGGAATGGGCTCCAACAGCTCAGGCTCCTTTCCACTGGTCCTCACAAAGTGTGTTTCCCTGGGTGGAGCAGGCTGGCGCTTCAGCTGAATCCAAGTGCCTTTCTCTTTGGCATCCTTCTTTTCTGATCATTTTAAACAACAACAAAAAAAAAAACAAAGAACAAAATCTCAGTATTTTCAAGATGGTGAAAACTTTAAGGCTATACACCCCGTCCCCTCAACACTTCTTTCTTCCCTTCCCATGCAAGTGTATTAATTACTATATGCCATTTTTCTTGCTCTGTGAACAAGATAAATTTATTTTTAACAAGGTAAATCTTAAGTTAAATACTAAATATTTCAGCAGTTACTATAATTACCTTTAACATCATTAGTTTTACATCAAACTTTCTTGGATTTCTGAGGCCTTCCTAGGCAAAAAACAATCAATTACTTGTTTTTTTTTTTAATTCTTAATTAATTTATTTATTTTTGGCTGTTTTGGGTTTTCACTGCTGCCATAGTTTTTTCTCTAGCTGCAGGGAGTGGGGGCTACTCTTCCTGAGGCAAGCAGGCTTCTTGTTGCAGTGACTTCTCTTGTGGAACTCGGGCTCTAGGGCACACGGGCTTCAGTAGTTGCAGCACATGGGCTCAACAGTTGCGACTCTGAGGCTCACGAGCACAGGCTCAATAGTTGTGGGTCAGGAGCACAGTTGCTCCGCAGCATGTGGCATCTTCCTGGATCAGGGATCGAACCCGTGACTCCTACATTGGCAGGCAAACTCTTTACCACTGAGCTACCAGGGAAGCCCCAGCTAATCGATTTTTAAGTATAAACCAATATCCTCTTTCCTAGTTTTGTTGAAGCCAGTATATTATTTCCAAACTTTGTCTTCTTCTGTCTTATATTGTGAGACAAATACTAAAAGAATTTCATTATGGTTATACTGTGGCACACTTTTCTAACAAATTGGTGGGAAATAACCAATGCTGTGAAACTTGGACATGATTAAAAAAAGAAAAAAGGAATAGATAACTCAAGTGATAGAAAGTAATCATCAAGACTAGTTATAACTCTGTTCTAGCTACTCTGTCCATCACTTTTTTTTTTAGCAGTCCAGGCCTTTATTTTTACACTCATCAGGCCATGAATTCATAGGGAATGGGCTCCAACAGCTCAGGCTCCTTTCCACTGGTCCTCACAAAGTGTGTTTCCCTGGGTGGAGCAGGCTGGCGCTTCAGCTGAATCCAAGTGCCTTTCTCTTTGGCATCCTTCTTTTTCTGATCATTTTCCTTTATGCGTTTCAGGAAGCTATCTCGGTTCTTAAGAGTGCTTAATATGCTCGATACGCACATTAATTCTCTTGGCAAGAATCTTGCCTTTCACTTGTTTGTTGACAATGATGCCCACCACATGCTGAGTAACACTGTAGACTCTCCCAGTTTTGCCATGGTAACATTTATGGGGCATTCCTTTTTGAATAGTACCCATTCCCTTGATACCTACAAAATCCCCCTTCTTGTAGATGCGCATGTATGTGGCCAAAGGAACAACTCCATGTTTCCTAAAAGACCTAGAGAACATGTAGTGGGCGCCCCTCCTCTTTCCCTTTGTGTTGGTTATTTTGGTGAATTAGCCTCAGGGACCAGAGAAAGACCAGGAGCAGCGGGAGCCACATGCAGGCCTTCATCATCACTCTTTTTTTAAAAAAAATTATTTATTTATTTTATTTTTGGCTATTCCAGGTTTTTACTGCTGCTGCAGGCTCTTCTCTAGTTGCAGGGAGTGGGGGCCACTCTCCAGCTGAGGTGAACAGGCTTCTTGCTGCAGTGACTTCTCTTGTTGTGGAACTTGGGCTCTAGGGCACACAGGCTTCAGTAGTCGTGGCACATGGAATCCATAGTTGTGGCTCTGAGGCTCCAAAGCACAGGCTCCATAGTTGTGGCTCACGGGCTTAGTTGCTCCACAGCATGTGGAATCTTCCTGGATCAGGGATAGAACCCGTGTCTCTTGCATTAGCAGGAGAGCTCTTTACCACTGAGCTACTAGGGAAGCCCTGTCCATTACTTTTGTTGCCAGGGCTTTCTTTCCTTGCTACCATTTTTCACTTTCCACCTCCCTGAATCCTGAACAATTTGGGAATAACATATCAGTAAACTTAGAGATACGGAAGAACTTCTAATTCTGAAGCATGCCTGAGACACGAATGGAGTAAACCAATGGTAAGCAAGGCAGCGGCCAAGGCTGGGTCAACATCTGAAGAGTTTCCATTTCTAAAACGTTCTCTCTACTTCTCCAGGAAAAGGATTCTCTTCTATAGGCAACTACTGAATGAATGTAGGCAAAAATCTCATAAGATACTATCTACTCAGAGATCTAAATTTTTTAAGCAACTGCTCTGGTTCCTAAAGCACCTGTTTTACCTAAACGTTTAAAATTATATTTGAAATATTTATTCAACAGAAGTCTCTGATATTTTTGACTACACAAATTAGAAAATGTTCCAGGCATATGACTCTATTTGTCATATTATCACTTATTACTCCAAGCTTATATCTCATTTCTCCCAAAATGCTTTCTGTAAGACAGTCAGAATGAAAACTATTAGCAGTTTCCCAAAGTACTCACATTCACCTTTCTGCTTTCTTAAGAGGTACTCAATGAATGGTAATTCCTACCTTATCATACAAGGAGTAAAGTGTATGATAACTCTCAAGAGCCTGGCTTCAGATAATTCCTAACTTTCCTTTTATTATTAGAGTCTAAGGCAGAAACGGTTCTCCTAATTAAGAGTTAAAAACAGAGTTTGGTGGCCATCTACTTAGGAAATAATGTTATCTCTAAAAAATACTCCTATCAATTCACCTTGGCACACAACTTCATCTTTTAAATTGGCTGGTCTTCTTCATATTCTTCTGAAGAGTTCAGATGCTGATCATTCCTTTTGATTCAGAACTTTTTATTTTGACATACCTGGGTCTGGAGTGTAAGTGAATGGCTGAACATCATGAGATCTCCCAGCATTGGTCACTACATATATTCCCACTGCTACTGGCAAAGTTATATGTTGATCATGATATGGAGGAACCTTCACAATAAGATGATTCTAATTGAAAGAAAATTACAAGAGTCAGAAATGAAACAACATACAAATTAAAATCTGAAATAAAGTATTATTATTAAGTACTTTCCTGTTAGCTGTAAAGTTTAAAAAGTCTGACTAGGGGGGAAAAAATGCATCATTTAAAAGTTCAGATTCATGGGCATTAGGACATTAATCTTAAAATTGCTTTTAAGGTGAAAATACCATGCTCTGCAATGGCACAAAAGGTGCCTGCCGTGTCAACTGTATCTTTTTTTTTTTTTTTTTTAACAGCAACTTACTTCTTTAGATTTATTTATTTATTTATTTTGGGCGGGGGTCGGGTTGGGGAGGGAGGGGAACGGGCGGAGCGGGCGGGCCACTTCTATTGGTCTTTCATTTCTCTATGTTCATGTTCATCCGTCTTTGTTCTTTGGCTCCTGCGGGCCTCCCATCGCGGTGGCGTCTGTTGTCGCAGAGCACTGGCTCTGGGCGCATGCACTCCAGAGCTCTGGCTTGGTAATTGGACACATCAGTCCAGCCGCTCCGCGGCACGTGGGACCTTCCCAGGCCAGGGATCGAACCGGCGCCCCTTGCACTGCAAGGCGGTGTCCTTACCCACTGGACCACCAGGGGAAGCCCTCAACTGTATCTTATTCCACTCTCCTCTAGCTTGTTACACTTCAGTCACACTGATCTTCTTATACTAACATATTAAATTCATTTTTACCTCAGAGCCTTTACAATTTGCTATTCTCTTTCACGGGAATACTCTTTTTTTTTTTTTTTTTTTTAAGATTTATTTATTTTGGTGGGGGTCAGGTGGGGAGGGAGGGGAGCAGGCGGGCCACTTCTATTGGTCTTTCATTTGTCCATTTTCATCCATCTTTATTATTTGGCCTGTGTGGGCTTCCCATCGCAGTGGCCTCCGTTGTCGCAGAGCACCGGCTCTGGGCGCATTCGCTCCAGAGCTCCAGCTCGGTAATTGGACACATAGGTCCAGCCGCTCTGCGGCACGTGGGATCTTCTCAGGCCAGGGATTGAACCGGCGCCCCTTGCACTGCACGGTGGTGTCCTTACCCACCGGACCACCAGGGAAGCCTGAATACTCTTTCTTTATCTCTTCAAGTGGCTAGTTCCTTACTCATTTTCAGGTATCATTCAGAGAAGATTTCTCTGACCTTCTTGCTTAAAATAGCACCACTCTCTAATCTGATCACACGAGCTTGTTTATTTCTAAAATAGCACTTATCACCACGTGAAATTACTCTGATTATCTGCTTGGTTTTGGTCCCTTTCCCTTGCCACAAGAATGTAACTTCCAAGAAAACCTAGGATGTTCTGTTTATCATTCTGTCTCCACTGTTAAGGATCTCACACAGAATGTGCTCAAACATATTTGTTGAAAAAAAAGAATGAATATATTTTCAAAAGAAAAAAAAATGCCCACGAAGCATGATGTCAGTTACCATATGTTTTGTAAACCTTAACGGTGAGATAAACTTTGCAGTGCAGTTCACTGCTTTCTAATCACTTTAATTCTCATTCAAAGTCAAAAAGGTTCAATTTATCCAAACACCAAGTAAATCAAAGTCATTTCTGTGTGTGTGTGAAAACAATGTTAGAAGCATCCTTTTAAGAGAAGGGAAGAGTTTCATAAACACTTCAGCAGCACTTCTTCAAGGGGACTACATCATCTTAGAAGATAGCACGAACCTCATGTGACAGGTTCTCTTCTTCCCTGCTATATTACAGTATTGGAAAGGAACATCAAATGGTAGTGACTGTGCTTTTGTACTGAGTATGTTTTTGCAGGAAGCCAACTGTGACAGCTGAGGATGAAATGAATTTGATGTCATTTTTTCACTTAGACTATGGTAGTTTGCTGACTAAGTTGAACAGAACACAAGACAAATGAGGCCAAGATTTCAATTTCTGAGCACTTAGTTTCTAAGCCATCTTAACATGTGCTCTGAAACAGTCACATTATAAATTAAAACCAGCTTATGGCATCCATTTTCATCCATCTTTATTATTTGGCCTGTGTGGGCTTCCCATCGCAGTGGCCTCCTTTCAGAGCGCCGGCTCTGGGCGCATGCGCTCCAGAGCTCTGGCTCGGTAATTGGACACATCAGTCCAGCCGCTCCGCGGCACGTGGGATCTTCTCAGGCCAGGGATTGAACCGGCGCCCCTTGCACTGCACGGTGGTGTCCTTACCCACCGGACCACCAGGGAAGCCTGAATACTCTTTCTTTATCTCTTCAAGTGGCTAGTTCCTTACTCATTTTCAGGTATCATTCAGAGAAGATTTCTCTGACCTTCTTGCTTAAAATAGCACCACTCTCTAATCTGATCACACGAGCTTGTTTATTTCTAAAATAGCACTTATCACCACGTGAAATTACTCTGATTATCTGCTTGGTTTTGGTCCCTTTCCCTTACCACAAGAATGTAACTTCCAAGAAAACCTAGGATGTTCTGTTTATCATTCTGTCTCCACTGTTAAGGATCTCACACAGAATGTGCTCAAACATATTTGTTGAAAAAAAAGAATGAATATATTTTCAAAAGAAAAAAAAATGCCCACGAAGCATGATGTCAGTTACCATATGTTTTGTAAACCTTAACGGTGAGATAAACTTTGCAGTGCAGTTCACTGCTTTCTAATCACTTTAATTCTCATTCAAAGTCAAAAAGGTTCAATTTATCCAAACACCAAGTAAATCAAAGTCATTTCTGTGTGTGTGTGAAAACAATGGTAGAAGCATCCTTTTAAGAGAAGGGAAGAGTTTCATAAACACTTCAGCAGCACTTCTTCAAGGGGACTACATCATCTTAGAAGATAGCACGAACCTCATGTGACAGGTTCTCTTCTTCCCTGCTATATTACAGTATTGGAAAGGAACATCAAATGGTAGTGACTGTGCTTTTGTACTGAGTATGTTTTTGCAGGAAGCCAACTGTGACAGCTGAGGATGAAATGAATTTGATGTCATTTTTTCACTTAGACTATGGTAGTTTGCTGACTAAGTTGAACAGAACACAAGACAAATGAGGCCAAGATTTCAATTTCTGAGCACTTAGTTTCTAAGCCATCTTAACATGTGCTCTGAAACAGTCACATTATAAATTAAAACCAGCTTATGGCATTAGTACAATGCTTTCTGAGTACAGTTAGCCATCTGGAAAAAAAAAAAAATCACACTTCTAATTCAGGTGGAAGAAGATAAAAATGTGTGTAAATCCACTGGTTCCAGGGGGCAAAAATCTGAAAGCACATATTAAACTCATATGAGGCTATCAAAATAGTACCTGTATTTAATCAGCTTCTAAGAAATAGTTTTTTTTTTTTTTTTGAAATAGTTCTAAAATCTTGTCCACTTACATTTTTTCTTTGTTTGAACACTGTAACTACATGACAAATTAGTTCTACCTACAGCTAAGGAGATGGTGGAATGGATGGACTTCTAAAGTTATCTATCCAATCTTATTAAAAAAAATGTTTTACAAATGTTTTACTCCACTTGCTTTAGAGAGTATAAACAAACCTAATTTGAAACTTCTTAAAAACTAAATGAATTATTCATACATCCTCAATCTGAATAAAGAAATTCGACAAGTGATTTGAATTAAAAACTAAGTAAACTGTGAGTACTGACAGTAAGTTTAAAAAAGTATTGGGGCTTCCCCTGGTGGTCCAGTGGGTAAGGACACTGCCTTGCAGTGCAAGGGGCGCCGGTTCGAGCCCTGGCCTGGGAAGATCCCACGTGCCGCGGAGCGGCTGGACTGATGTGTTACAATCACCCAGCTGGAGCTCTGGAGCGCGTGCGCCCAGAGCCGGTGCTCTGCAACGACAGACGCCATCGCGATGGGAGGCCCACAGGAGCCAAAGAACAAAGACGGATGAAAATAGAGAAATGAAAGACCAATAGAAGTGGCCCGCCCGCTCCCCTCCCTCCCCAACCCGACCCCCGCCCAAAATAAATAAATGAATAAATCTTTAAAAAAAAAAAAAAAAAAGGTATTACTCTCGGGCTCCCCTGGTGGTCCAGCGGGTAAGGACACCACCTTGCAGTGCAAGGGGCGCCAGTTCGATCCCTGGCCTGGGAAGATCCCACGTGCCGCGGAGCGGCTGGACTGATGTGTCCAATTACTGAGCCGGAGCTCTGGAGCACATGTGCCCAGAGCTGGTGCTCTGCGACAGCAGAGGCTACTGCGACGGGAGGCCCACAGGAGCCAAAGAACAAAGACGGATGAAAACAGAGAAATAAAAGACCAACAGAAGTGGCCCGCCCGCTCCCCTCCCTCCCCAACCTGACCCCCGCCCAAAATAAATAAATGAATAAATCTTTAAAAAAAAAAAAAAAAAAAAGGTATTACTCTCGGGCTCCCCTGGTGGTCCAGTGGGTAGAGACACCGCCTTGCAGTGCAAGGGGCACCGGTTCGGTCCCTGGCCTGGGAAGATCCTATGTGCCGCGGAGTGGCTGGACCTATGTGTTCAATTACTGAGCCGGAGCTCTGGAGCACATGTGCCCAGAGCTGGTGCTCTGCGACAACAGATGCCACTGCGATGGGAGGCCCATACGGGCCAACGAACAAAGATGAATGAAAATAGATAAATGAAAAGAGCAATAGAAGTGGCCTGCCTGCTCCTCCCCCCTACCCCCCAAAAAAGTATTACTCTCAAAAACTAAAAGCAATTAACTACCACTGAGGTTAGGAGTACAATACACACAAAACATACAAAGAGCTGGGAGGACTTTAGAGCAGGTACGATGTTCTCTCAGATAAGGAAAAAAGAATTATCTAAATTTTAATTTCACAGAAAAATCTGCTTGGGTGGAAAATAACTTTCTTTTTCCCACCAGATAATCTTTTTCAGAGTTTACAAGCAATGGTGTTAGATATTTTTCATTTTCCTAAGAGATAATTAAGCACTGCAACAGTCATTTTGCAGTTGTGGATATATACATAAAAATAACTGGGCTTCCCCTGGTGGTCCAGTGGGTAAGGACACCGCCTTGCAGTGCAAAGGGCGCCGGTTCGATCCCTGGTCTGGGAAGATCCCACGTGCCCCGGAGCGGCTGGACTGATGTGTCCAATTACCGAGCCGGAGCTCTGGAGCACATGCGCCCAGAGCCAGTGCTCTGAAACGACAAACACCACCGCGATGGGAGGCCCGCAGGAGCCAAAGAACAAAGACGGATGAAAACAGAGAAATGAAAGACCAACAGAAGTGGCCCGCCCGCTCCCCTCCCTCCCCAACCCGACCCCCGCTCAAAATAAATAAATAAATAAACCTTTAAAAAAAAAAATACAATAGAAAGAACCCAGAAGACTAAAAGTTGAGAAATTATAATATATACAACTTTCCATTTTTAATAGATTAATGCCTATTTCATGTTCTGTAAAACAAATAATATTTAAATTAAATTACAGACCTTTGATATAGACTCAAAGACATTGAAAACAAACTTGTTATCAAAGGGGAAAGGTGGGAGGAAAGAATAAACCAGAAGTTTGGGGATTTACATATACACACTACTATATATAAAGCAACAAGTATCTACTGCATAACACAGGCAATTCTACTCAATATTCTGTAAAACCTATACCCATATAATTACCTATATGGGAACATGAAATAAAGAATGGATATATGTATAACTGTATCACTTTGCTGTATGTACACCTGAAACTAACACATTGTAAGTCAACTATACTCCAATTAAAAGGAAATAATTAAATTTAAAAAATAAAAGAAACGGGGGCTTTCCTGGTGGTCCAGTAGGTAAAGAGTCCACCTTGCAGTACAAGGGGCACCGGTTCAATCCCTGTTCCTAGAAGATCACACGCACCATGGAGCGGCTGGACCAGTGTGTCCAATTAAAGCCAGCGCTCTGGAGAGCATGCATTTGGAGCCAGTGCTCTGCAATGAGAAAGGCCACTGCAATGGGATGCCCACACAGGCCTAAGAATAAAGATGCATGAAAAATAAATAAATAAAAAAATCAAGAAAAAGAGGCCAAAATTTAAAAATAAATAAATAAACAAATAAATAAAAGAAGCTTAAAAAAAAATAGACCTCTTCTTAGGTTTTAAAATATTTGTTTCAGGGCTTACCTGGTGGTCCAGTGGGTAAGAACACCGCCTTGCAGTGCAAGGGGCGCCAGTTTGATCCCTGGCCTGGGAAGATCCCACGTGCTGCGCAGCAGCTGGACCGATGTGTCTAATTACTGAGCCGCAGCTCTGGAGCACATGTGCTCAGAGCCGGTGCTCTGCAGGGAGAGAGGCCACTGCGATGGGAGGCCCACACAAGCCAAAGAACGAAGATGGATGAAAATGGGTAAATGAAAGACCAATAGAAGTGGCCAAAATAAAAAATAAAAAAAAAGAAGTGGCCCACCCGACCCCCTCCCTCCCCAACCCGCCCCCCGCCAAATAATAATAATAAAAAAACTTGTTCCTAGTCTCCTTTTAAAATTACCTCCACATTTCAAGATGCTAAATTCCCCTTCTTTTTTTAAAACCAACTTATCTTAAAAAAAAATACACACACACACACACACACACATACATATTTAGGGAGACATATCTATCGTTAAGGTATGTATCTTATGTATTTGATAGGCATTAAACCCCTATAGAATTCATCTAAAATTATTAAAATGGGAGGAGATATAATGACCATGTGCCTATAGTTTTTGGTATACATGAGTACGAGATATATTATGGCACTGACTAGAAGAGCCAAACATTAACAAAGAACTATTTTCCCAGATTTTGTTAGCCTTAATTTTCAAGTAACAGAAAAAGTTTAATACCTGATGAGTGGATGTGAGGGCTTCAGGTGAATAGCTGTCACAATTATAATTGCAATTTGCAAAGTCATCATTAAATGGTCTTTTCTACTGTACCATCTCCTGGTCATTCTTTAAAATTGTAGAGGCCTTTTCAACTTCTCATTATAGGCTTGATATTTCTTTATTGACTACACTCAAAGTTGCTTTACTTTTAATATATCTTCTGATCATACTTCTGATCATATTTTGCTCTAAATGTTTAAATTTGTGTTTTTTCTTTAATCTCTAGGATTTTTTTTTTTTTTTTTTGTATGTCAGTTCTGATTCCACTTTAACACACTTCCTAGAAAGCCCTTTCAGGGAAAAAAAAAAAGCTTTCTCTGAAAAAAGATCAAGAAATTTTAATGAATAGCAGAACCAAAGTTAATGAAAGAGATTGTGATTTAGCTTGTTTACATACTTGTTTGCAAAACCCCAGGGCCTCTAGATACAGTCACCAAATGAGAATATAACTCCTTTCCATTCTACCACATGTTTTCCTTTTAGGATTATTCTGCATTAATCTACTGTAGCTGGCATAAATGCCCTGTGTTTTAAAAATATTGGGGCTTCCCCTGGTGGTCCAGTGGGTAAGGACACCGCCTTGAAGTGCAAGGGGCGCTGGTTCGAGCCCTGGCCTGGGAAGATCCCACGTGACGCGGAGCGGCTGGACTGATGTGTCCAATTACTGAGCCGGAGCTCTGGGGCGCATGCGCCCAGAGCCGGCGCTCTGCAGCGACAGACGCCACCGCGATGGGAGGCCCACAGGAGCCAAAGAACAAAGATAGATGAAAATAGAGAAATGAAAGACCAATAGAAGTGGCCCGCCCGCTCCCTTCCCTCCCCAACCCAACCCCCGCCCAAAATAAATAAATAAATAAATCTTTAAAAAATATATATATATATAACTACATTATGCCTCAAAGGTAAAGAAGGATGGAAGGAGAGAGGAAGATGAAGAAGGGGAATGAGGAAAAGAAGGAAATAAAGACAATATTAAGTTCCATATGAAACAGCAAGTTAAGGTTACAATTTGTTGGGATTATTTTATTAATATTTTATGTAATTTATAAGGCAAGCCTCTTGGTCTCCAGAACTAGTGTTCTTATCTATAAAACTGCATCATAAGATAAGCAATAACAATTATAATAGGATATTATTAGAAAAGGAATTTATATGAATCCAACTAACTCAGCAAAACAAAAATGTTTCACAGCATAATACAAAGTCATCATTAAATGGTCTTTTCTACTGTACCATCTCCTGGTCATTCTTTAAAATTGTAGAGGCCTTTTCAACTTCTCATTATAGGCTTGATATTTCTTTATTGACTACACTCAAAGTTGCTTTACTTTTAATATATCTTCTGATCATACTTCTGATCATATTTTGCTCTAAATGTTTAAATTTGTGTTTTTTCTTTAATCTCTAGGATTTTTTTTTTTTTTTTTTTGTATGTCAGTTCTGATTCCACTTTAACACACTTCCTAGAAAGCCCTTTCAGGGAAAAAAAAAAAGCTTTCTCTGAAAAAAGATCAAGAAATTTTAATGAATAGCAGAACCAAAGTTAATGAAAGAGATTGTGATTTAGCTTGTTTACATACTTGTTTGCAAAACCCCAGGGCCTCTAGATACAGTCACCAAATGAGAATATAACTCCTTTCCATTCTACCACATGTTTTCCTTTTAGGATTATTCTGCATTAATCTACTGTAGCTGGCATAAATGCCCTGTGTTTTAAAAATATTGGGGCTTCCCCTGGTGGTCCAGTGGGTAAGGACACCGCCTTGAAGTGCAAGGGGCGCTGGTTCGAGCCCTGGCCTGGGAAGATCCCACGTGACGCGGAGCGGCTGGACTGATGTGTCCAATTACTGAGCCGGAGCTCTGGGGCGCATGCGCCCAGAGCCGGCGCTCTGCAGCGACAGACGCCACCGCGATGGGAGGCCCACAGGAGCCAAAGAACAAAGACGGATGAAAATAGAGAAATGAAAGACCAATAGAAGTGGCCCGCCCGCTCCCTTCCCTCCCCAACCCAACCCCCGCCCAAAATAAATAAATAAATAAATCTTTAAAAAAAATATATATATATAACTACATTATGCCTCAAAGGTAAAGAAGGATGGAAGGAGAGAGGAAGATGAAGAAGGGGAATGAGGAAAAGAAGGAAATAAAGACAATATTAAGTTCCATATGAAACAGCAAGTTAAGGTTACAATTTGTTGGGATTATTTTATTAATATTTTATGTAATTTATAAGGTAAGCCTCTTGGTCTCCAGAACTAGTGTTCTTATCTATAAAACTGCATCATAAGATAAGCAATAACAATTATAATAGGATATTATTAGAAAAGGAATTTATATGAATCCAACTAACTCAGCAAAACAAAAAAATGTTTCACAGCATAATACAAAACTATTGCATGGACAAATTAAGCTTTGGTCAGGACCCAAACTACAGGCATATAAGAATCTGCTTGAAATAAGGGTTTGAAGTGCCCTTAGAACAAAGGACCTCAGACCTCAGATTCCTCTTTCTCTTCAAAGTGATAAAATGAACCAAGTCTTTCATGAATATCTATTAAGTGCTTGGTATTATAAAGAATACAGATGAGTCATAATACACTGCCCCCAAACTCTAGGAGTCCTCCAGAGTAAGCCTTGTTTATTCTCAGCGAGTAGGAATGTTCTGATCAACATGTTATACGAGATCATAAAATGCCAGAGATAGAAGAAGCCTCAAATAATCTAGTGGAAAAGTTTATAGATTAGAAAAGTGGGGCAAAAGAGTGATTTGTCTTACACAGGTAACACAGATTATCAGTGACAAATCAGGTTCTAGAACTTCAGTTAAGGCTAGTTTAGCAGAGACTCCCCAATGTCCGACAAAGGGATGGCTGCTAAGTCCTACCATCTCTTCTTGACAGCACGAGGAAAGAGGAAAGGCTAGAGGAATACTTTCTTCATAGTATTTGCCTAGGTATATAGGAAGCTCCACTTCACATGATACATTAATCAATTAATTAATAATTAATTTAACTTAAAGCGCTCTAGTCTTTTCCCATGGCTAGTGGGAAGTGATCTCAGATCTGTCTTTGGCCACTGAAAAGTTTAATAATGTGATTATATATATATATATATAGAAATTTTGGCCTCTTTTGTTTTTTATTTACTTTCATTCATTCACCTTTATTCTTTGGCCTACCAAAGAGGTGTGGTGTGGGTCTCCTATTGCAGTGGCCTTTCTCGTTGCAGAGCACTGGCTCTGGGCACATGCACTGCAGAGCGCTGGCTCGTAATTAGACACACCGGTCCAGCAGCTCCACGGCACATGGGATCTTCCTGGGCCAGGGATCGAACCGGTGCCCCTTGCACTGCAAGGCGGACTCTTTACCCAGTGGATCACCATGGAAGCCCAATAATGTGATTTTTTTTAAAGTATTTATTTGGCTATGTCAGGTCTTTGTGGCAGCACACAGACACAGCATATGGGGATCTTTAGTTGCAGAACTTTTAGTTGCGATATGTGGGATCCAGATCAAGGATCAAACCCAGGTCCCCTGCATCAGGAGTGAGGAACCTTAGGACGAGGTTAAGTTCCTAACACTGTAACTTATGAACAGTGCTTTAAAAATGTCTTATCATTGTCAACCTCTTGTGGAAATGGAGACTAAAGTTAGCTGCATGGACAGTATGTCACTTAGCTCAAGTAAACACTCTGAATACCAATAGCCTGGATGAGCTTCCTGATAGGCAGTACTCTATATGACATCACACATCAATATGCTCAGAGGGTAAGGCACCCCTGAAGACAGGAAAATTTCACCTTCGGGACCCTCCCATACCTTACTTTATGTGTTTGTCCTTTGGCTTTTTATTTGTGTTCTTTTGCTATAATAAAATTGAAATTAGTAACTCTAGTGCTTCCTGAGTTCTTTGAGTTATACTAGCAAATCTTAAGGGCGAATAAGAACCCTTGAATTTGAAGCCACTGTTCAAAAGTGAGAATGGCCAGGACACCCCCGAACTTGTGGCTGGTGTCTGAAGTGAGGGCATTCTTAGGGAACACTGTACCTTTAGCTCTGAGCTTGGCAATATATTGGATATATAATGTTTAAATGTTTTTTATTAATTTCTTCAACACAAAAGAATTTTTAGAAATCTAAACCACAAACAAATTACACACCCTTTGAGAAAATGGCTACAGATGCTCCAATTTTCACCTCTTTCATCTCTCTACTTGCTTTCACGTATTCTGTTCCATTCTCATCAGAATTTCATGCTAAATTTTAGGCTTTGTGTATTTTACACATTAGTTTACTCCTGCTTCTCTTTCTTTATGAACTGTACCTATACACACTAGTCTTTGTTTTTTTTTTTACCATATGGCTCGAATTAGACACCCAAACCGGTCCAGCAGCTCCACGGCACATGGGATCTTCCTGGGCCAGGGATCGAACCGGTGCCCCTTGCACTGCAAGGCGGACTCTTTACCCAGTGGATCACCATGGAAGCCCAATAATGTGATTTTTTTTAAAGTATTTATTTGGCTATGTCAGGTCTTTGTGGCAGCACACAGACACAGCATATGGGGATCTTTAGTTGCAGAACTTTTAGTTGCGATATGTGGGATCCAGATCAAGGATCAAACCCAGGTCCCCTGCATCAGGAGTGAGGAACCTTAGGACGAGGTTAAGTTCCTAACACTGTAACTTATGAACAGTGCTTTAAAAATGTCTTATCATTGTCAACCTCTTGTGGAAATGGAGACTAAAGTTAGCTGCATGGACAGTATGTCACTTAGCTCAAGTAAACACTCTGAATACCAATAGCCTGGATGAGCTTCCTGATAGGCAGTACTCTATATGACATCACACATCAATATGCTCAGAGGGTAAGGCACCCCTGAAGACAGGAAAATTTCACCTTCGGGACCCTCCCATACCTTACTTTATGTGTTTGTCCTTTGGCTTTTTATTTGTGTTCTTTTGCTATAATAAAATTGAAATTAGTAACTCTAGTGCTTCCTGAGTTCTTTGAGTTATACTAGCAAATCTTAAGGGCGAATAAGAACCCTTGAATTTGAAGCCACTGTTCAAAAGTGAGAATGGCCAGGACACCCCCGAACTTGTGGCTGGTGTCTGAAGTGAGGGCATTCTTAGGGAACACTGTACCTTTAGCTCTGAGCTTGGCAATATATTGGATATATAATGTTTAAATGTTTTTTATTAATTTCTTCAACACAAAAGAATTTTTAGAAATCTAAACCACAAACAAATTACACACCCTTTGAGAAAATGGCTACAGATGCTCCAATTTTCACCTCTTTCATCTCTCTACTTGCTTTCACGTATTCTGTTCCATTCTCATCAGAATTTCATGCTAAATTTTAGGCTTTGTGTATTTTACACATTAGTTTACTCCTGCTTCTCTTTCTTTATGAACTGTACCTATACACACTAGTCTTTTGCACATGCCTTCCATCTTATTATTTAATTCATTAGTTAGTCTCTTTTGCTAGTTTCAGCTTCTGTGAGATTGATCCTATAATGCTCTACATACTAATTCTTAATTCTTACTTCTTTATTCTTATTTTCAAGCTTTTTTGCCTTGTTATTTGAAAAATAATACATAGCAAGGTCTTACAAATACAGACTTTTTTTTTTTTTTTTTTAAACTGAAGTAGTAGCATTTTATTTTTTGGTCTTACGTTCAGGCAAGATAAGAACTTGACTCATACAAAATACAGCTCTCAGAGTTCTTCTGAAGAGCAGAGGTCCCACCAGCAAACTCATTATTATTAACGCCACCACACGTATACCTCATTTTACTGAAATTTGCTTTATTGGGCTTCACACATACTGTGTCTTTTATGGATTGAAAGTTTGTGACAACCCTGCATCAAACATCAAAGTGTCTTGGCATCATTTTTCCAACAACATTTGTTCACCGTGTGACAGTCACATTTTGGTAATTCTTACAATGATTCAAACTTTTAAAAAATCATCATTATTATTATTTGTTATGATCTATGATCTTTGATGTTCCTACTGTGATTTACTGAAGGCTCAGATGATAGCATTTTTAGCAACACAGTGTTTTTAAATTGAGGTATGTACATTCTTTTTCAGACGTAGAACCACTGCATACTTAACAAACTACAGTGCAGCATAAATATAACTTTGCACTGGGAAACCAAAACAATTGTGTGATTTGCTTTATTAGTATAAATACAGACTTTTAAGTGTAACAAGTAGTGCTATGATTGCAAAAAGTAGCGAGTATAAAACACCTGGCACATAGCAGGTACTCAATATGTAAGTTTCCCTTTGACATAACTAAAAAGTAGGTTAACATAATCCAAATTCTCAGAGTAAATGAATATTAGGAAAGAAATGTTTCATTTATTAAAAAAGGTAATTTGCTCATCCTCTTAACTTTTTCAAATAGAGACCTGTCATTTCTAGTATCAGTGGAATAAATCTATTTCAGTTAAAGGGTTTAGGGTGGGTTTACTGTTCTCTTTCTTTATGAACTGTACCTATACACACTAGTCTTTTGCACATGCCTTCCATCTTATTATTTAATTCATTAGTTAGTCTCTTTTGCTAGTTTCAGCTTCTGTGAGATTGATCCTATAATGCTCTACATACTAATTCTTAATTCTTACTTCTTTATTCTTATTTTCAAGCTTTTTTGCCTTGTTATTTGAAAAATAATACATAGCAAGGTCTTACAAATACAGACTTTTTTTGTTTTTTTTTAAACTGAAGTAGTAGCATTTTATTTTTTGGTCTTACGTTCAGGCAAGATAAGAACTTGACTCATACAAAATACAGCTCTCAGAGTTCTTCTGAAGAGCAGAGGTCCCACCAGCAAACTCATTATTATTAACGCCACCACACGTATACCTCATTTTACTGAAATTTGCTTTATTGGGCTTCACACATACTGTGTCTTTTATGGATTGAAAGTTTGTGACAACCCTGCATCAAACATCAAAGTGTCTTGGCATCATTTTTCCAACAACATTTGTTCACCGTGTGACAGTCACATTTTGGTAATTCTTACAATGATTCAAACTTTTAAAAAATCATCATTATTATTATTTGTTATGATCTATGATCTTTGATGTTCCTACTGTGATTTACTGAAGGCTCAGATGATAGCATTTTTAGCAACACAGTGTTTTTAAATTGAGGTATGTACATTCTTTTTCAGACGAGAACCACTGCATACTTAACAAACTACAGTGCAGCATAAATATAACTTTGCACTGGGAAACCAAAACAATTGTGTGATTTGCTTTATTAGTATAAATACAGACTTTTAAGTGTAACAAGTAGTGCTATGATTGCAAAAGTAGCGAGTATAAAACACCTGGCACATAGCAGGTACTCAATATGTAAGTTTCCCTTTGACATAACTAAAAAGTAGGTTAACATAATCCAAATTCTCAGAGTAAATGAATATTAGGAAAGAAATGTTTCATTTATTAAAAAAGGTAATTTGCTCATCCTCTTAACTTTTTCAAATAGAGACCTGTCATTTCTAGTATCAGTGGAATAAATCTATTTCAGTTAAAGAGGGCTTCCCCTGGTGGTCCAGTGGGTAAGGACACCGCCTTGCAGTGCAAGGGGCGCCGGTTCGATCCCTGGCCTGGGAAGATCCCACGTGCCGCGGAGTGGCTGGACTGATGTGTCCAATCACCGAGCCGGAGCTCTGGCGCGCGTGCGCCCAGAGCCGGTGCTCTGCAACGACAGAGGCCACCGCAATGGGAGGCCCACAGGAGCCAAGGAACAAATACGGATGAAAACAGAGAAATGAAAGACCAATAGAAGTGGCCCGCCCATCCCCCTCCCTCTCCCCTCCCCCAAAACTCTATTTCAGTTAAAGAAACCCAAGAAAGAAACTTGATTTACATCAATCTCATATAAAGAAGAAATTTAATCCGTTGATTCAGGAAAATATTGGAGCAAAACTCAATTTCTCAGAGAATAAACAAACTATAACAAGTTTAAATTATACCTGATGAAATAATTCCATATCGATTTCAGCTTCTGACTTCCAGGAATTTTCATCTGATTGAAATAAAAAAAAGTGACTTACTAAAATTGTGAAAAATCTTTACTTTGTAGCTGCAACTGTATATTTATAACAAAATGAAACACACAACAATTTTTAAGGTAGTGTTATGTCTGCTTACCAGATGTATTTTCTTGGAAAATAACTTTAGTTCCTTTCAAAAAGTTCTTGCCGATTAAAAATACTTCTTCCTCTCCTTTCACTGAACAGCTATGTAAGCTCTTCTTTAAGATTTCTGGCACTCCTGCTGGCTGAGCTGTAAGTATATATAAGCATTCATGAAGAGAACCACCAACGCAATTCTTAGCTGAAATCAATTCTCAATTATTCAGCTTTCTAAGTTGTCTTTACTGACCCCTGAATTTGACTTGTTTTACTCTGAAAATTAAATTTTACCATGACAGAAAGCAAAAAAAAAGCAAGTAAGTCTGTACTTACTTCTAATAACTCTTGTTAGATTTAATAGGGATGGATTAACGTGTATGACATTTTAACTTATTACATGTCATCTTGTGTTCTTGTTACATGAAAAAAAGGTATAAAATAATGAAATTAGTCATGCTTTTATCTTAATATTTCTGTAAAAATCAATTGAAAAATAAACTCATGTCACAATTCTACCCTTAAAAACGTTAACTATGCTATGCATTCACAAGACTTCTGAGGCAATGTTGAGTCTCTGGTGGCAATGAGAGAGCATGTTTAAGGATCCAGACCTAAGACTTACAGGTCTCAAGCCAAAAGAACATCTGAGAACAGACTGAATCCCACTCAGAATAATTCTTTCTACCAGAGGATCTCCCTGAATTATGATACCTTGAGGATAAATTAAACCCATTTGTTTTTCAATTATAAAGACTAACTAACCACTAGTAAAATTAACAAAGAGGTTGAGAAGTACTGAAGAGGAGCCAGATCTAATAAACTGTAATTGGCCTACTAAGTTCCTCATGTCACTATTTTCTTAAGAAAACTTAGTATGTACTGCTTAGCAAAACAGGTTGCAAAATCAAGTGAATCTGGGGTGTAGCAAACAGTTACCACAATATATTTGACCCCAGAAATATTATTCCATATTGATGCCTAAGGACTAGTTTTCTACCAGAATACTCCCTGGGGCACTGGTTAATGCAAATACGTACCTTTCAAGTACTCAAAAAACTGCTCCCTTAAGATTAAGCATTTTGAAATATATTACATCATTTTTTGCTAAGCACTCTGAAACATATTACACTATTTCTTGTTTTAATAAACTCTAATAACATATATATTTAAAAAGGTAAACTTAAATATGAGATAGTCTACTAAACTTTGACTACAGTTCTTTAGGCTCTCTGTCTACCAGATCTAACCCTTTTAATCTATTCACCTAGAGTCAGTCACCCTGAAGTATGAAGTTAACTGGGCCTTGGAAGTATTATCATAAACAAAGATACTGGGAGTGACAGAATTTCAGCTGAGCTAATTCAAATCCTAAAAGATGATGCTGTTCAACTTTTGCACTCAATTTGTCAGCCTATTTGGAACACTAAGCAGTGGCCACAGGACTGGAAAAGGTCAGTTTTCACTCTAATTCCAAAGAAAGGTGTTGCCAAAGAATGTTCAAACTACTGTAAAATTGCATTCATGTCACATGCTAGCAAGGTAATGCTCAACATCCTTCAAGTTAGGCTTCAGCAATATGTGAACCAAGAACTTCCATATATACAAACTGGGTTTAGAAAAGGCAGAAGAACCAGAGATCAAATTGCCAAAATCCACTGGATCATAGAAAAACCAAAGTAAATTCAAAAAAACATCTACTCCTGCTTCACTGACTATCTAAAGCCTTTGACTATATGGAGCACAACAAACTGGAAAATTATTAAAGAGATGAGAGTATCAGACCACCTTATCTATCTCCTGAGGAACCTGTATGTGTGTTAAGAGGCAACAGTTAGAACCGGACATGGAACAATGGACTGATTCAAAACTGGGAAAGGAGTACGTCAAGACTATTGTCCCCTTGCTTATTTAACTTCTATGCAAAGTATATCATGCAAAATGCCAGGCTGGATGAATCACAGGCTGGAATCAAGACTGCCGGGAGAAATAACAACCTCAGATTTGCAGATGATACCACTTCAATGGCAGAAAGCAAAGAGGAACTAAAGAGCCTCTTGATGAGGGTGAAAGAAGAGAGTGAGAAAACTGGCTTAAAACTAAACACTCAAAAAACTAAGATCATAGCATGTGGTCCCATCACTTCCTGGCAAACAGATGGGGAAAAGTGGTAACAGTGACAGACTGTATTTTCTTGGGCTCAAAAATTACTGTTGTCAGTGGCTTCAGATAAGAAATTGAAAGACACTTGCTCCTTGGAAGAAAAGCTATGAGAAACCTAGGTAGCATATTAAAAAGAAGAGACATCACTTGGCTTACAAATGTCCACACTGTCAAAGCTATAGTTTTTCTAGTAGTTAGGCATGGATGTGAGAGTTGGGCCATAAAAAAGACTGAACGCAAAAGAACTGATGCTTTTGAATTATTCTGCTGGAGAAGACTCGAGAGTTCCCTGGACAGCAAGATCAATCAATGCTAAAGGAAACCAACCCTGAATATTCATTGGAAGGTCTGAAACTGAAGCGGCAATACTTTGGCCACCTGATGCAAAGAGCCAACTCACTGGAAAAGAAAGACTCTCATGCTGGGAAAGAATGAGGGCAGGAGGAGGTGACAGGATGAGAAGGTTGGATGGCATCACTGACTCAGGGGACATGAGTTTGAGCAAATTCCGAGAGACAGCTGAAGGACAGGGAACCCTGGTGTGTTGCAATCTATTGTGTCACAGTCGTACATGATTTAGTGATTGAACAACAACAACTAAACTTGAAGAAAAGTTCTAAGTTTTTTTCTCCCTAGATATTTACACATTTGACAATCAATTTTATCTTTGTAAGAAAGTGTAATATGAGAAATTATTCTTGTCAAAGTATTTACTGCCCCTCTGGAAGGCTCTTGCTTTACTCAGTGTCATTCTTGCTCCACTCACGTAAGGACTGGCCATGTGACTTGTTCATAATCAACTGAAGGTTCCAGGCCTTCAGTTCTTCAAAATGGCAAAATCCCAGAAAAGGGCAGTTTCTAAAGTCTGGCTTCCAGAGTGAAGAAAATGGAGCTGTTTCCAAACTGTAGCCAATATTATCATAAAATGTGGGAGAAATAAAACTGTTGTGTAAATCACTTAAGAGTGTTTCTGTTGGTTAATAATTAGTATAGCACCATTTATAGTTTCACTTATTGATACAAAGAAGTAACTTATCATAATTAAATGGCAAATAATACTTTCAGCAATGTCTGAGATTTTAAAAGAAATTGTGATTATATGTACATATACACTGTCTAGAACCCACAGACTTAATGTATGAACAGATGGAACAGTCATACTCTGGTAATCATATATACTTTTAAAAACAAAGAGTTAACTGAACTAGTTTATCACTTTTTGGAGTAACATTGGAACTAGATATTTGTTTTTAAATGACACTGAAGAAAAATATGATAAAAATATTACTTTGATTAGAAAACAATAAGTATAAAATTATATGACTATATTATATTAATAAAACAAATGGAAAGTCTATCTTCCCCAATAAAAACCAATGTAAAGCAGAAGACCAACCCTGACAATCAATTGCTAAAGGAAACCAACCCTGAATATTCATTGGAAGGTCTGAAACTGAAGCGGCAATACTTTGGCCACCTGATGCAAAGAGCCAACTCACTGGAAAAGAAAGACTCTCATGCTGGGAAAGAATGAGGGCAGGAGGAGGTGACAGGATGAGAAGGTTGGATGGCATCACTGACTCAGGGGACATGAGTTTGAGCAAATTCCGAGAGACAGCTGAAGGACAGGGAACCCTGGTGTGTTGCAATCTATTATGTCACAGTCGTACATGATTTAGTGATTGAACAACAACAACTAAACTTGAAGAAAAGTTCTAAGTTTTTTCTCCTAGATATTTACACATTTGACAATCAATTTTATCTTTGTAAGAAAGTGTAATATGAGAAATTATTCTTGTCAAAGTATTTACTGCCCCTCTGGAAGGCTCTTGCTTTACTCAGTGTCATTCTTGCTCCACTCACGTAAGGACTGGCCATGTGACTTGTTCATAATCAACTGAAGGTTCCAGGCCTTCAGTTCTTCAAAATGGCAAAATCCCAGAAAAGGGCAGTTTCTAAAGTCTGGCTTCCAGAGTGAAGAAAATGGAGCTGTTTCCAAACTGTAGCCAATATTATCATAAAATGTGGGAGAAATAAAACTATTGTGTAAATCACTTAAGAGTGTTTCTGTTGGTTAATAATTAGTATAGCACCATTTATAGTTTCACTTATTGATACAAAGAAGTAACTTATCATAATTAAATGGCAAATAATACTTTCAGCAATGTCTGAGATTTTAAAAGAAATTGTGATTATATGTACATATACACTGTCTAGAACCCACAGACTTAATGTATGAACAGATGGAACAGTCATACTCTGGTAATCATATATACTTTTAAAAACAAAGAGTTAACTGAACTAGTTTATCACTTTTTGGAGTAACATTGGAACTAGATATTTGTTTTTAAATGACACTGAAGAAAAATATGATAAAAATATTACTTTGATTAGAAAACAATAAGTATAAAATTATATGACTATATTATATTAATAAAACAAATGGAAAGTCTATCTTCCCCCAAACTTATAAAATGCTATATGGAAATTTCACTTTGCTCATGATTGTCAAAACTTTTCCCCCATCTCATTTTTTCCTTTTATGTATTAAAGGCGTAAGACAGCCAAATGAGGCCCCTGTCAAGGAACAATGTATGTTTATCTTTTATATATTTTATTTATATTACACAAAGAACTAATCTGTTCAAGATAATTTAACTTTCAACCTTTGACTTTAAAAGGTCGTATTAAAAAGTTAAATTTACCTAATAAACCTATTAGGTAGCCACTGTTCTGTTTAGACACCCTCTATACTAAACAGAACTGTTTATTTAACCATTAACTGTTTTATTTTTATCTTTGAGTAATTAGTTAGCTTACTCTTGAAAATGAGCACATTGTTTTTAAAAATTATAACAATAAAAAAAAAACCCAGTTACCTTTCTGGTATGACTTAAAAAATGTGCTTTTATATGCTGTTCAAATAGCAGCCTCAAAAACAAAGCTGACTGATCTGGGAACATACATGTCTGTGAACAACAAAATTCTGCAAAAACTTTAAAAAAAAAACAAAAACAAAGATGAAGAAAATTAAAATTAATGAACATCTGAATACTGAAAAATAAAAAAGTGAATATTTCAACCTGTCAGAAGAATTAAGAAGGCCTTTTAATGTCTGTGAAGAGAACAAAAGTTTACTCAATGATATTATCCCTTCCCTAAAGTTGTGGAAGAATCAGAAATAAGCAAAATAGGAACTTGGATTTCAGTAATACTTAATACAGTATACCATAAAATCTAATGTACATAGTACTGAAGAAAGTTATGATTAATTTTTCCATATTAAAATTATTATAAAAATTATTATAGAAGGGTAGATACTAAAAAGTATGAAAATTGATTATCATAATTTGATCTAGTATGTTTATATCTATATATATATATATATTATCTGGAGAAATCTAAAGGTGTATAGATTGTAAAAGGAAGGGATTCTTCTATCTCCTTAAAAATAAACAAACTAAAAGACAGTGGACTCAATGGTCAAGGTTAAACCAACAAGTAGTAGCAGGACTGTTTTTCTAAGGTCACAAGACATAGCATGAATTCTGGCATTAGGCCTTCTTTCCACTGAGTGTCTCTAGATGGAAAATCAAGTATCTGTTTCCTCTCCTCTCTTCCACCTCTAGCACCTTTTGGCCCCTCTTCCTTTTCTTCCACCCTCTCATCTTCCTGTTTCCTTCTACCACCCATTCAATTTCTAACACTTCTTACTAACCTATTTCCTTTTTACCTCTCATTCTACCCCAACTGCTCAAACCTGCCAAAAAGGATATAATCAGGGAAATAAACAGAAACTATAAACCCATAGCAGAACAAATGTTTTATTTTTTTAAAGTATAAATATTTGGGGGGTCCTTTGTTTATGATTTGTAATGTTTACTTCTCCTACCTCCTCACATCCCCTACTTCACGGCCTAAGCTGAAGGCTCAGGCTTCCTAAAGAGATCAGAAGAAAATTCAAACTCTTCACAACATACAACTCTCTCTCCTTTTAAAACATTTATTTATTTTTGGCTGTGCTGGGTCTTCACTACTGTATGAGCTTTTCTTTTGCTTTGGCAAGTGGGGGCTATCTCTAATTGAGATGCACAGGCTTCTCCTTAGGTTGGCTTCTCCTGTTGTGGAGCATGGGCTCTAGGGTGTGCAAGTTTCAGTAGTTGTGGCTCCTGGGCTCTAGAGCACATGTTCAATAGTTGTGGTGCGTGGGCTTGTAGCTCCTCCAAGGCATGTGGCATCTTCCTGGACCATGGACTGAACTCATGTTTCCAGCATTGGCAGGTAGATTCTTTACCTTTGAGCCATCAGGGAAACCCACAACTCTCTTTAAGAAAGAGAGCTCTACAAACCTCAAATCTTACCACTTCATAGATACCTTTTTGTTCTAATCATATCAAACTCTTAAATTTCCCTATAAATGGAATACATTTATACATTGCTACCTCTGCCTAGAATGACCTTCATGTAACCTCCATTCTGCCTAGCTTACTTCTATTTGCCCTTCAGGGTATAACACAAGTTTTACCATCTCCAAGCAGTTTCGACTAGATGTTCTTTTCTGTTTCCACTGTACAGTCATGTAATTCCTATGGTCTTTACACCACTTTATAATAGGGAGTTTACTCACCTATTTTCTCCCCTTGCCTGCTAGTCTTTAAGCTCCTTAAACTATCTTAATTTCCAGAGCCAGACACATTGTAACTATCCATTAAATTAACAATGAAGCTTTCCCTTAACATTCCTAAAACCCACCTTTGGAGATTCTGATTAGGCAGCATGTCTTTTTTTTTTTTTTTAAATGCTCCACAGGAGACCCGAACAGATAGCCAGGATTGAGAAGCACTGTTTTTATTGTATAAATGACTGACAGAATGGCTGTAAGGCACTATTTTGTTAGAATATCGTACTGTTTCTAAGAACTTGATTATATAACCTCAATAAGCACAAATGCTTTTTTAAAAAAATTCACCTGAACAAATCTGTCTGCCAAATTTACTGAATGAGCACATGAAAATACAAAATTTTATATAGTATAATACATTTTGTTTTTAGAAATAAATCAAATTTAAAAAAGAAATAAGTCAAAGTGATTGAGAAACAGAGACAAAATGATAATTGAATTTAATTCTCTTCAATATTTTCAGAATAATGATGTTAGGGAATAGAAGTATATAAAAAAAATTTTTAACTATTTTCTATGAGTCATAGGATGGATTAAAGAGAAATGTTAAGAAACTACGATATGATCCAAAGCACATATGCAAGAGAATTTAAAACATATGTCCACACAAAAACTTGTACACATAGATTCACAACAGCACTTTTCACAATAGCTAAAAAGTAGAGGCACCCTAAAAGACCATTACTGGATGAATGCATAAATAAAATATGGTATATCAAAACAATAGAACACCATGCCATTGTAAAAAGGATGAAGCACTGACATATGCTACAGTACTGATGCACCTTAAGAACACTATGCTAAGTTAAAGAAGCCAGACAAAAAGGCCACATATTATATGATTTCATATATATGAAATGAGCAAAGTAGGCAAATCCACAGAGACAGAAAGAACAGGTTTACAGGGATTTGGGTGAAAGGGGAATGGACAGTGACTACTAATAGGTACAGGGTTTCTTTTTGAGGTGGCCTTTGAAATGTACTAAAATTAGATAATGGTGGGACATCTGCGGAGGTCCAGTGGGTAAGACCCCGTGCTTCCAATGCATGGCATGCATGTTAAGCTGCTGGTTAGGGAACTAAGATTCCATACAAACACACACACACACACACATTAGATGATGGTGATGGTTGTACAACTTTGTGAATATAATAAAAGCCATCACCTTAGTTGTACATTGTAAAAGAGTGAATTACACAGTATGCAAATTACGTCTTTATAATAGTAAACTATTACAAAAGAAAAAAAGAAGCTGTCTTCTATGGGCAGAGTATGACCTTGACTTTATGTGAACCAAATAATAATCAATTAAATGCATATATGTTAATACCCTACTAATAAACTACAAACTATGAACTTAAAAAGCACATCTACTATATGTTACAGTTGATCAAAATAAAATTCTTCCTATATTCTCTAGTAGATACCAGCTCAAAATGAATAAAATCAAATGTCTCTTTCATTTGCCACATCTTACCCTGAACAAATAAGATTTCTTTCCTGTTATATAAAAAATGAAGCCAAATCATTTCTATTCCATTTGTATCACAGAGTTGTTATTAGAATCAAATGCAGTTCAGTTCAGTTCAGTTCACTCAATCATGTCCAGCTTTTATGACCCCACGAACTGTATCACTTCAGGCTTCCCTGTCCTTCACTATCTCCCAGCGTTTGCTCAACTCTTGTTCATTAACTCTGTGGTATCATCCAACCATCTCACCCTCTGTCTGTCACATAATTATGAGGGAAACTCCATTAGATTTAAACTCACTAGAGGGGAGAAATGACTTAACTACTGAGGGGGTGAAAGCAGGGATTGGGCGTGACTAGCCCAGTCTTCCTCCGTCTCTCTTCTGCATCTGCCTACTTACACAAAACATAAGTCTTAGACTCTTACTGACTGGGAAGAGGCCTGCAATTATGGAGCACTGCTTTGACTGGGTGAACATATGTTCCCTATTACTGCCTGGGGGAAAAAAAAAGCCCTTTTTCTAACAGTTTAATGGGTAGTAAAGTTGGCATTTTCATCTCAGGTTCCTAACTCCCATGTGCTTAACTTACTTCCCAAAATCTGAATATACATGAAAGCATGTTATAAATCACAGAGACAGAAAAGATCTTACTATGAAAAGTAGTATTAAAAGTAATGCTTTTTCCTGTTTGTCTAATGTTTAAACAAAAATAATTTAAATTAATATAATCTTAAAAAATACTTCATTTTGTTGCCAGTTAAACAATAAAACAAGGTACTTTGACCAACCTATAGACCTCTTGGTGGTATATTTAATAAAAACCGAAGATTAGGTAAAATTATATTTTGGATAAAGAATGATGACATTCATTAAAAAGAATGACACTTTTAAAAACCAAATCATTAACCTGCTAGGAGGAATGATTTACATACTCTTGCCTAAGAATTCAATTTGATATTCATAGAAATTAATAGAAAAATACTTTAAGCTAGTTAAAAACATCAGTTTGCATGAAATTCTATGAAAACAGTAATAGTAAGAAAATTCTTCCTATATTCTCTAGTAGATACCAGCTCAAAATGAATAAAATCAAATGTCTCTTTCATTTGCCACATCTTACCCTGAACAAATAAGATTTCTTTCCTGTTATATAAAAAATGAAGCCAAATCATTTCTATTCCATTTGTATCACAGAGTTGTTATTAGAATCAAATGCAGTTCAGTTCAGTTCAGTTCACTCAATCATGTCCAGCTTTTATGACCCCACGAACTGTATCACTTCAGGCTTCCCTGTCCTTCACTATCTCCCAGCGTTTGCTCAACTCTTGTTCATTAACTCTGTGGTATCATCCAACCATCTCACCCTCTGTCTGTCACATAATTATGAGGGAAACTCCATTAGATTTAAACTCACTAGAGGGGAGAAATGACTTAACTACTGAGGGGGTGAAAGCAGGGATTGGGCGTGACTAGCCCAGTCTTCCTCCGTCTCTCTTCTGCATCTGCCTACTTACACAAAACATAAGTCTTAGACTCTTACTGACTGGGAAGAGGCCTGCAATTATGGAGCACTGCTTTGACTGGGTGAACATATGTTCCCTATTACTGCCTGGGGGGAAAAAAAGCCCTTTTTCTAACAGTTTAATGGGTAGTAAAGTTGGCATTTTCATCTCAGGTTCCTAACTCCCATGTGCTTAACTTACTTCCCAAAATCTGAATATACATGAAAGCATGTTATAAATCACAGAGACAGAAAAGATCTTACTATGAAAAGTAGTATTAAAAGTAATGCTTTTTCCTGTTTGTCTAATGTTTAAACAAAAATAATTTAAATTAATATAATCTTAAAAAATACTTCATTTTGTTGCCAGTTAAACAATAAAACAAGGTACTTTGACCAACCTATAGACCTCTTGGTGGTATATTTAATAAAAACCGAAGATTAGGTAAAATTATATTTTGGATAAAGAATGATGACATTCATTAAAAAGAATGACACTTTTAAAAACCAAATCATTAACCTGCTAGGAGGAATGATTTACATACTCTTGCCTAAGAATTCAATTTGATATTCATAGAAATTAATAGAAAAATACTTTAAGCTAGTTAAAAACATCAGTTTGCATGAAATTCTATGAAAACAGTAATAGTAAGAAACAAATATGAAAACTATAATGCAAATTTAACTACAGATAAACAATTATTTTAGCACTTTCTCTCTCTTTTTCTAAAAGATTTATTTATTTATTTATTTTGGGCGGGGATCGAGTTGGGGAGGGAGGGGAGCGGGCGGGCCACTTCTAATGTTCTTTCATTTCTCTATTTTCATCCCTCTTTGTTCTTTGGCTCCTGTGGGCCTCCCATCGTGGTGGCGTCTGTCGTTGCAGAGCACCGGCTCTGGGCGCATGTGCTCCAGAGCTCCGGCTCGGTGATTGGACACATCAGTCCAGCCGCTCCGCGGCACGTGGGATCTTCCCAGGCCAGGGATCGAACCGGCGCCCCTTGCACTGCAAGGCGGTGTCCTGGTAACACTGGACCACCAGGGGAAGCCCTCTCTCTTTTTTCAAACCTTTATTTTGTTTTTAACTTTTACAGAGTTTTGTTGTTTACAGATATGTATGTTCCCAGATTAGTCATATGTATATCCCCTCCTTCCCACCCCTCCCAACCATCACACAGCACCCGTGAAGGATCCCCTTTTCTCACAGAGCAATGACTAGAGCTATTTTATTCACTTATGACAGTACAGGCCTTCATGCTACTTCCTTTACGCCTCTCATCCACTGTTCCTTCCCCACAATGTCCATATGTCCACTGTCCATGTCTGTCTTTCTGTCGCTTCACTGCATGTGCCATCATCACCATCCTACTAGATTCCAATTTTTTATGATTTTTTCACAGAAAAAATTTGAAAAGTAGTATTAAAAGTAATGCTTTTTCCTGTTTGTCTAATGTTTAAACAAAAATAATTTAAATTAATATAATCTTAAAAAATACTTCATTTTGTTGCCAGTTAAACAATAAAACAAGGTACTTTGACCAACCTATAGACCTCTTGGTGGTATATTTAATAAAAACCAAGATTAGGTAAAATTATATTTTGGATAAAGAATGATGACATTCATTAAAAAGAATGACACTTTTAAAAACCAAATCATTAACCTGCTAGGAGGAATGATTTACATACTCTTGCCTAAGAATTCAATTTGATATTCATAGAAATTAATAGAAAAATACTTTAAGCTAGTTAAAAACATCAGTTTGCATGAAATTCTATGAAAACAGTAATAGTAAGAAACAAATATGAAAACTATAATGCAAATTTAACTACAGATAAACAATTATTTTAGCACTTTCTCTCTCTTTTTCTAAAAGATTTATTTATTTATTTATTTTGGGCGGGGATCGAGTTGGGGAGGGAGGGGAGCGGGCGGGCCACTTCTAATGTTCTTTCATTTCTCTATTTTCATCCCTCTTTGTTCTTTGGCTCCTGTGGGCCTCCCATCGTGGTGGCGTCTGTCGTTGCAGAGCACCGGCTCTGGGCGCATGTGCTCCAGAGCTCCGGCTCGGTGATTGGACACATCAGTCCAGCCGCTCCGCGGCACGTGGGATCTTCCCAGGCCAGGGATCGAACCGGCGCCCCTTGCACTGCAAGGCGGTGTCCTGGTAACACTGGACCACCAGGGGAAGCCCTCTCTCTTTTTTCAAACCTTTATTTTGTTTTTAACTTTTACAGAGTTTTGTTGTTTACAGATATGTATGTTCCCAGATTAGTCATATGTATATCCCCCCCTTCCCTCCCCTCCCGACCATCACACAGCACCCGTGAAGGATCCCCTTTTCTCACAGAGCAATGACTAGAGCTATTTTATTCACTTATGACAGTACAGGCCTTCATGCTACTTCCTTTACGCCTCCCACCCTCTGTTCCTTCCCCACAATGTCCATATGTCCACTGTCCATGTCTGTCTTTCTGTCGCTTCACTGCATGTGCCATCATCACCATCCTACTAGATTCCATATATATGTGTTAATATACTGTATTTGTCCTTCTCTTTCTGACTGACTTCACTTTTGATGATACGTTCTAGATCCAGCCACCTCATTAGGGCTGATTCTTCTGCATTTCTCTTTACAGCTATGTAGTATTCCATTGTATATATGTACCAGGGCTTCTGTATCCATTTGTTCGTCGATGGGCATCTAGGTTGCTTCCATGTTCTAGCTATTGTATAGAGAGCTGCAATGAACACTGGGGTATAGGTGCTTCTTTCAGATTTGATTTCATCAGGGTATAAGCCTAAGAGTGGGATTGCTGGGTCATAGGGTGCTTCTATTTTTAGTTTTTTAAGAACTCTCCATACTGTCTTCCATAGAGGCTGTATCAATTGACATTTCCACCAGCAATGCAGGAGTGTTCCCTGTTCTCTGCACCCTCTCCAGCATTTATTATCTGTTGATTTGTGGATGATGGCCATTCTGACGGGTGTGAGGTGATATCTCATTTGTCGTTTTGATTTGCATTTCTCTAATTATAAGTGAAGTTGAGCATCATTTCATGTGCTTTGGGGCCATCTGTATGTCATCGTTGGAGAGGTGTCTTGTTTAGGTCCTTTTCCCATTTTTTGACTGGGTTGTTCATTTTTCCAGTGCTGAGCTGTCTGAGTTGCTGGTAAATTTTGGAGATTAATTCTTTGTCTGTTGTTTCACTTGCTATGATTTTCTCCCATTCTGTGGGCTGTCTGTTCAGCTTTTTGTGATTTCTTTTGCTGTATAAAAGCTTTTAAGTTTCATTAGGTCCCACATGTTCATTTGTCTTTTAGTTCCGCTATTCTAGTAGGTGGGTCAGAGAAGATCTTGCTTTGATTGATGTCCTTGAGAGTTTTGCCTATATGCTCCTCTAAGAGTTTTAGGGTTTCTGGTCTTATATTTAGGTCTGTAAACCATTTTGAGTTGATCTTTGTGCATGGTGTCAGGGAATGTTCCAACTTCATTTTTTTGCATGTAGCTGTCCAATTTTCCCAGCACCATTTGTGGAAGAGGCTGTCTTTGTCCCATTTTATATGTTCGCCTCCTTTGTCAAAAATAAGATACCCATAGGTGCGTGGGTTTATCTCAATTCCAGTATTCCATTTTGTACTGATTTTTTGAAAAAAACTGTATTTGTCCTTCTCTTTCTGACTGACTTCACTTTTGATGATACGTTCTAGATCCAGCCACCTCATTAGGGCTGATTCTTCTGCATTTCTCTTTACAGCTATGTAGTATTCCATTGTATATATGTACCAGGGCTTCTGTATCCATTTGTTCGTCGATGGGCATCTAGGTTGCTTCCATGTTCTAGCTATTGTATAGAGAGCTGCAATGAACACTGGGGTATAGGTGCTTCTTTCAGATTTGATTTCATCAGGGTATAAGCCTAAGAGTGGGATTGCTGGGTCATAGGGTGCTTCTATTTTTAGTTTTTTAAGAACTCTCCATACTGTCTTCCATAGAGGCTGTATCAATTGACATTTCCACCAGCAATGCAGGAGTGTTCCCTGTTCTCCGCACCCTCTCCAGCATTTATTATCTGTTGATTTGTGGATGATGGCCATTCTGACGGGTGTGAGGTGATATCTCATTTGTCGTTTTGATTTGCATTTCTCTAATTATAAGTGAAGTTGAGCATCATTTCATGTGCTTTGGGGCCATCTGTATGTCATCGTTGGAGAGGTGTCTTGTTTAGGTCCTTTTCCCATTTTTTGACTGGGTTGTTCATTTTTCCAGTGCTGAGCTGTCTGAGTTGCTGGTAAATTTTGGAGATTAATTCTTTGTCTGTTGTTTCACTTGCTATGATTTTCTCCCATTCTGTGGGCTGTCTGTTCAGCTTTTTGTGATTTCTTTTGCTGTATAAAAGCTTTTAAGTTTCATTAGGTCCCACATGTTCATTTGTCTTTTTAGTTCCGCTATTCTAGTAGGTGGGTCAGAGAAGATCTTGCTTTGATTGATGTCCTTGAGAGTTTTGCCTATATGCTCCTCTAAGAGTTTTAGGGTTTCTGGTCTTATATTTAGGTCTGTAAACCATTTTGAGTTGATCTTTGTGCATGGTGTCAGGGAATGTTCCAACTTCATTTTTTTGCATGTAGCTGTCCAATTTTCCCAGCACCATTTGTGGAAGAGGCTGTCTTTGTCCCATTTTATATGTTCGCCTCCTTTGTCAAAAATAAGATACCCATAGGTGCGTGGGTTTATCTCTGGGTTCTCGATCTTGTTCCACTGGTCTATAGTTCTGTTTTTGTGCCAGTACCATACTGTCTTGAGGACTGTTGCTTTGTAGTAGAGTCTCAAGTTGGGGAGGCTGATCCCTCCAGCTCCATTCTTCTTCCTCAGGATTGCTTTGGCTATTCGAGGTCTTTTGCGTTTCCATATGAGCTGTGTGATTCTTTGGTCTAGTTCTGTGAAGAATGTCATTGGAAATTTGATAGGGATCGCATTGAATCTATAGATGACATTTGGTAGTATGGTCATTTTCACAATACTGATTCTTCTGATCCAGGAACATGGAATATCTCTCCATCTGTTTAAGTCTTCTTTAATGTCTCTCATGAGTGTCTTGTAATTTTCTGTGTACAGTTCTTTTGTTTCTTTGGGTAGGTTTATTCCTAGATATTTGATTCTTTTGGTTGCGATGGTGAAGGGGATTGCCTCTTTGATTTCATTTTCTGATTTTTCATTGTTTGTCTATAGGAATGCCAGTGATTTCTGTATATTGATTTTGTATCCTGTGACTTTGCTGAATTCGCTGATTAACATCTAGTAGTTTTGTAACAGTGTCTTTGGGATTTTCTATGTATAATATCATGTCATCTGCAAATAGAGAGACTTTGACTTCTTCCTTTCCAATCTGGATTCCTTTTATTTCTTTCTCTTCTCTTACTGCTGTTGCTAGAACTTCCAGGACTATGTTGAATAAAAGTGGTGAAAGTGGACACCCTTGTCTTGTTCCTGATCTTAGAGGAAATGCGTTCATTTTTTCACCATTGAGAATAATGTTCGCTGTGGGTTTCTCATATATGGCTCTGACTATGTTGAGATAGGTTCCTTCTATGCTCATTTTTTGAAGAGTTTTTTTATCATAAATGGATGCTGTACTTCGTCAAAGACTTTTTCTGCATCTATTGAGACGATCATGTGATTTTTGTCTCTCAATTTGTTGATATGGTGTATCACATTGATTGATTTGCGGATATTGAAGAATCCTTGCATGCTAGGGAAGAACCCGACTTGATCATGATGTATGCACTTTTTGATGTGTTGTTGAATTCTGTTTGCTAGGATTTTGTTGAGGATTTTGGCGTCTAGATTCATCAGTGAAATTGGCCTATAATTTTCTTTTTTTGTGTTGTCCTTGCCTGGCTTTGGTATCAGGGTGATGGCGGCCTCACAGAATGTGTTTGGAAGTGTTCCTTCCTGTGCAATTGTTTGGAAGAGTTTTAGAAGGACAGGCATTAGCTCTTCTTCAAATGTTTGGTAGAATTCACTTGTGAAACCATCTGGCCCTGGGCTTTTATTTTGGGGTAGATTTTTGATCACAAAGTCAATTTCTGAGCTTGTGATTGGCTTGTTCATAGTTTCTATTTCTTCCTGGTTCAGTCTTGGGAGATTAATCTTCTCTAAGAAACTGTCCATTTCTTCCAGGTTGCCCAGTTTGCTGCCATAGAGTTTTTGTCTCTAGAATCCTTTGGATTTCTGACTTAATCTGCTTCCGCGTATGTGTGAAGGTTCTTTTGTTGCGATGGTGAAGGGGATTGCCTCTTTGATTTCATTTTCTGATTTTTCATTGTTTGTCTATAGGAATGCCAGTGATTTCTGTATATTGATTTTGTATCCTGTGACTTTGCTGAATTCGCTGATTAACATCTAGTAGTTTTGTAACAGTGTCTTTGGGATTTTCTATGTATAATATCATGTCATCTGCAAATAGAAAACTTTGACTTCTTCCTTTCCAATCTGGATTCCTTTTATTTCTTTCTCTTCTCTTACTGCTGTTGCTAGAACTTCCAGGACTATGTTGAATAAAAGTGGTGAAAGTGGACACCCTTGTCTTGTTCCTGATCTTAGAGGAAATGCGTTCATTTTTTCACCATTGAGAATAATGTTCGCTGTGGGTTTCTCATATATGGCTCTGACTATGTTGAGATAGGTTCCTTCTATGCTCATTTTTTGAAGAGTTTTTTTATCATAAATGGATGCTGTACTTCGTCAAAGACTTTTTCTGCATCTATTGAGACGATCATGTGATTTTTGTCTCTCAATTTGTTGATATGGTGTATCACATTGATTGATTTGCGGATATTGAAGAATCCTTGCATGCTAGGGAAGAACCCGACTTGATCATGATGTATGCACTTTTTGATGTGTTGTTGAATTCTGTTTGCTAGGATTTTGTTGAGGATTTTGGCGTCTAGATTCATCAGTGAAATTGGCCTATAATTTTCTTTTTTTGTGTTGTCCTTGCCTGGCTTTGGTATCAGGGTGATGGCGGCCTCACAGAATGTGTTTGGAAGTGTTCCTTCCTGTGCAATTGTTTGGAAGAGTTTTAGAAGGACAGGCATTAGCTCTTCTTCAAATGTTTGGTAGAATTCACTTGTGAAACCATCTGGCCCTGGGCTTTTATTTTGGGGTAGATTTTTGATCACAAAGTCAATTTCTGAGCTTGTGATTGGCTTGTTCATAGTTTCTATTTCTTCCTGGTTCAGTCTTGGGAGATTAATCTTCTCTAAGAAACTGTCCATTTCTTCCAGGTTGCCCAGTTTGCTGCCATAGAGTTGTTCATAGTAGTCTCTTAGAATCCTTTGGATTTCTGCATTATCTGTTGTAATCTCTGCTTTTTCACTTTTGATTTTGGTAATCTGGTTCTTCTCTCTCTTTTTCTTGATGAGTCTGGCCAGTGGTGTGTCGATTTTATTTACCTTTTCGAAGAACCAGCTTTTTGTTTTATTTATCTTTACTATTGTTTGTTTCTTTTTCATTTATTTCTGCTTTGATCTTTATGATTTCCCTTCTTCTGCTGGCTTTGGGGTGTTTCTGTTCTTCTTTCTCCAGTTGTTTTAAGCGTAAGGTTAGGTCGTCAGCACTTTCTCTTTTAAAAGAAGCATGTGAACTTATTCCAAGGGTATCTCTTTCTTTAAATCAAAGTATTTAAAGCTCGTGTTTATCCAATTTAATTTCACTAAGCAGATGGTAATGTTAAATGCCAAACAGTCAACTAAAGGAATAAAAACATGTATTCTACACCTCCATAATAAATGACACCTCACAAAACGAAATGGAATAGACAATATAGACATTCAAGTAAATTCCTCTAATACAAACTGAAATCTACTTTCTATATTCCTAAGAAATCTAAATTACACAACACAAATCTCATAGGTAGAGGAAAAAGTTTTCTAACATAATTTCATATCGTGACCATAGTCCTAACCATCCAGAGGCTATGGCTGGGATAAAATGAGTCACACAAATTTTGTTTCAGCATGGCAGCTTTAAGTGATTGTGGTGGCAATACAGCACAGTGGCTAAAGAGGAGGCTTTTAATCCTGGTCTTATTATTACTATGTGACCTTGAGAAGTTATTTAAGTCTCATTTTCATCAACTGCATGACAGTGAGGATAAGTCATATAATGCTTATAAAATTGTCAATAAAATCTCTGGCCTACTGTCAGAGTTTAAAATATGGTAACTTTTCTATTAGCTATATATGCCTTCCACTATATGCTGCTGTGACTTAGGGCTATCATATTCACCCAGATACAGTATCCAAGGGAGGTAACATTTTATTGCAACCTGAATACATTAATATGTTATCATTAATGGTGATAATTAACAAATGATAATATTAGATGAAAATTTTCAGAAAACCATGTTTTATGTTTCTTCTGTATTTTCTATCATCTTTGGCTGTATAATATATATGCATTTTTTTTAATTTTGGCCAATTTTATTGTTTTTTTATTCATTGATTTTCACCCATCTTTATTCTTTGGCCCATGTCGGCCTCTCATCACAGTGGCCCCTGTCACCGCAGAGCACTGGCTCCGGGCACATGCTCTCCAGAGCGCTAGCTCATAATTAGACACACCGGTCCAACCGCTCTGAGGCACGCGGGATCCTCCCGGGCCAGGAATCGAACTGGTGCCCGCTGCATCACAAGGCAAACTCTCCACCAACTGGACCACCAGGGAAGCCCTGTATAATATATTTTAACAAAACCTTAATTAAATAGCAAATAAAGAAATGAACTAAAGAAAGAAGAAACAATTATTAATAAAATAAATTTGACAATCATTCCCCAGTTCCTGTTAAACCAATATGATCTGAATTATCTAGCCTCTCCTGGATCTGGCCTTCAGTGAGTAGCTATGTGCATACATGCTAAGTACTTCAGTCGTGTCCAACTCTTTGTGACCCCCCTGGATTGTAGCCCACCGGGCTTCTCTGTCCATGGGATTCTTCAGGCAAGAATACTGGAGTGGTCTGCCATGTCCTCCTCCAGGGATCTTTCCAATCCAGGAATTGAATGTGTAACTCTTATATTTCCTGCATTGGCAGGCAGGTTCTTTACCATGAGCATCACCTGGGAAGTCCCTAGTGTCTATGGTACAATGCCCTCAAAGTATTAGAGGAGGCTTTTAATCCTGGTCTTATTATTACTATGTGACCTTGAGAAGTTATTTAAGTCTCATTTTCATCAACTGCATGACAGTGAGGATAAGTCATATAATGCTTATAAAATTGTCAATAAAATCTCTGGCCTACTGTCAGAGTTTAAAATATGGTAACTTTTCTATTAGCTATATATGCCTTCCACTATATGCTGCTGTGACTTAGGGCTATCATATTCACCCAGATACAGTATCCAAGGGAGGTAACATTTTATTGCAACCTGAATACATTAATATGTTATCATTAATGGTGATAATTAACAAATGATAATATTAGATGAAAATTTTCAGAAAACCATGTTTTATGTTTCTTCTGTATTTTCTATCATCTTTGGCTGTATAATATATATGCATTTTTTTTAATTTTGGCCAATTTTATTGTTTTTTTATTCATTGATTTTCACCCATCTTTATTCTTTGGCCCATGTCGGCCTCTCATCACAGTGGCCCCTGTCACCGCAGAGCACTGGCTCCGGGCACATGCTCTCCAGAGCGCTAGCTCATAATTAGACACCCCGGGTCCAACCGCTCTGAGGCACGCGGGATCCTCCCGGGCCAGGAATCGAACTGGTGCCGGCTGCATCACAAGGCAAACTCTCCACCAACTGGACCACCAGGGAAGCCCTGTATAATATATTTTAACAAAACCTTAATTAAATAGCAAATAAAGAAATGAACTAAAGAAAGAAGAAACAATTATTAATAAAATAAATTTGACAATCATTCCCCAGTTCCTGTTAAACCAATATGATCTGAATTATCTAGCCTCTCCTGGATCTGGCCTTCAGTGAGTAGCTATGTGCATACATGCTAAGTACTTCAGTCGTGTCCAACTCTTTGTGACCCCCCTGGATTGTAGCCCACCGGGCTTCTCTGTCCATGGGATTCTTCAGGCAAGAATACTGGAGTGGTCTGCCATGTCCTCCTCCAGGGGATCTTTCCAATCCAGGAATTGAATGTGTAACTCTTATATTTCCTGCATTGGCAGGCAGGTTCTTTACCATGAGCATCACCTGGGAAGTCCCTAGTGTCTATGGTCATGCTCAAAGTATTAGATCACAGAAAAGAACTGCATGTGCCTCACTAAAATTGAAACTCCATCCTAAAATATTTAAGTTGAGACAAATTGTGATTTATAGTAAATTAGCACCCAAGTTAGAAAAGCTTTAGAACTTAATAAAACCATACTCTGTCCCTATCTGAACATAAAAAAATGGACATGGAATCTACAAACTTTGAAAGCACATATTTAGGGCTTCCCTGGTGGTCCAGTGGGTAAGGACACCGCCTTGCAGTGCAAGGGGTGCTGGTTCGGTCCCTGGCCTGGGAAGATCCCACGTGTCGCAGAGCAGCTGGACCGATGTGTCCAATACCGAGCCAGAGCTCTGGAGCGACAGAGGCCACTGTGATGGGAGGCCCACACAGGCCAAAGAACAAAGATAAATAAATGAAAGATCAATAGAAGTGGCCCAAAAAATTTTTAAAAAAGAAGCACATATTTATAATTGAATGTTATCCAGAAATAGTCCAAGGAAAATCTAGTATCAAAAAGTTTTCACAATAATGAAAAGTAGACAATAAGTTCTCTTGAGATCAGAAAGGTATTTACTAACTATCTTTTTAAAATTAGGTTGTTTGCCAAGCTAACTATGGGTATTCACTTCTGAAAAGAACTAAAAGGAAACAAAAAATAAGGTTTACTAAGGGTGAATAATTTGACAAAACTAAACTACAATGAAATAAAAAGGCTCTCTAACTGTCTTAGGGATGCCAATGCCACAGCACACAAAAACAATCCAGTGGAAAATTCAAGTGAATGGAATCGTCTCTTCTACTCTTTTGAATTCAGAAGCAAGGCCAAAGAACATAATAGTTAATGAAAATCTTCCGAAGTCAGGTATGCACAGAGGAAAAACTTTCCCTATGTATTACTTGTAACAATACTCATTACAGGGAAAACAGACTATATGATGAAACACATTAAACATGACTGAATTTAAATATATACACACATCATTTACTTTCTATGCCAAGGTTATTTAGCAAAGTAAGAATTTCATTTCCCACTTATACTGAACTTCATTTGTAACCAGAACTCTACTATATATTTACAAAGTTCTCCTTACCTACCTGTTTTCTTACGTTTTAACACAAAACACTTAAGATCACAGTGATTTACCACATGATGAAGATGCTGTGAAAATCCTTCAGATTTGCAATTTACTTCAGGCAAACTACTCAAACTATTTTTAAAATCAGTATAGGATGGTAAAAGGAAACTACAAAATACATTTTGAATTTTATTAGAAATTACCCACCTTTAGTTTAGACTAAAAAATCTGATATAGCATTTTAAATGTTTCAAATTTTACATGATCATAAGCTGGAATATGTAAAACAATTGAAATTTAGAGATAATCTGAATGATAAAATGGGAAAAAAACCCACCATATATTTAGTATCTTCATATTTTCTTACTTACTACATAAAATCGGAGAAGAAGGTGTTTGCAATGTCAAAGTGGAGCCATCTTTCCTTGTGATATTAACTCGAAAAACCAATCTGGCACGAGTGCTCTTTTTCTTGGAACCAGCAATTCCTATTCTGGCTTCAACATCAGCATTCCTCAATTTCAATATCCCGACGCAGTCCACACTAAGATAGAAAAAATATATTAATTGACATTTTTTGTTGTATAAATAGTAAAATATTCTCAAAGAAGCTTTCTTTTTAAGAATAATTTCCTTATTAATTTTTGAATATGTAATACAATTACAAGGTTCTAAATTAAAAACATAGAGAAGTGTAATTCTAAATATTCATAACTTCTCTTGTCAACTTTTCATTTATAATAATAATGGAAAAAAGTACAGAAGTAAAAATCACTATTTCAAAATCTTGAATGTTAAATTATGGTTTACTGGTGATTCTTCTGCTTTAAGAAATTAAATTTATCCTCTTTCTTTCTGTACCTAATTCAGATATTAAAATAGAGGGAGATTTTACACACAAAAAAATTAGTATCTGACTCCCCACCAAATGAAACATTGTATAGCTATTAAAATGCATGCTACACGGCTTCCCTGGTGGTCAGTGGGTAAAGAGTCCACCTCGCAGTGCAAAGGGCACCGGTTCGATCCCTGGCCCAGGAAGATCCCACGTGCCAGGGAGCCACTGGACTGGTGTGTCCAATTATGACCTAGTGCCCTAGAGCGCATGCGCCCAGAGCCAGTGCTCTACAACGGAAGACACCACTATAATCAGAGGCCCATACAGGCCACAGAATAAAGATGGATGAAAATAAATAAGTAAAAAACCAATAAATTTTTAAAAATGTACATTATACTCTGCTCAATGTTATCCACTAGCCTAGGTGGGAGTGGGGTTTGGGGGAGAAGGGATACATGTTTATGTATGGATGCGCCCCTTGACTGTCCAGCGGACAAGACTGTTAATTGGCAATATCCCAATACAAAAAGATTTTGGTGTTAAAACAAAATAAAATAAATTAAAAATATTTTTAAATGTATGCTATAAATAATATTTAATGTTATAGGAAAATGTTCATATTGAGTGAAAAGCAGGTTATAGAGCAGTGTATACAGTATCATCTCAATTGTATCAGTAAAAGGATGGAAAAATAAATGTCAAAATAGTAATTAGTTCCATTTAGGTGGAAGTTGGCATTTGAGGAGTATGATTTTAGCTTTTTATTACTACTAATTTTTACAAATTATTCTGCATTATCAACATAGAGAAGTGTAATTCTAAATATTCATAACTTCTCTTGTCAACTTTTCATTTATAATAATAATGGAAAAAAGTACAGAAGTAAAAATCACTATTTCAAAATCTTGAATGTTAAATTATGGTTTACTGGTGATTCTTCTGCTTTAAGAAATTAAATTTATCCTCTTTCTTTCTGTACCTAATTCAGATATTAAAATAGAGGGAGATTTTACACACAAAAAAATTAGTATCTGACTCCCCACCAAATGAAACATTGTATAGCTATTAAAATGCATGCTACACGGCTTCCCTGGTGGTCAGTGGGTAAAGAGTCCACCTCGCAGTGCAAAGGGCACCGGTTCGATCCCTGGCCCAGGAAGATCCCACGTGCCAGGGAGCCACTGGACTGGTGTGTCCAATTATGACCTAGTGCCCTAGAGCGCATGCGCCCAGAGCCAGTGCTCTACAACGGAAGACACCACTATAATCAGAGGCCCATACAGGCCACAGAATAAAGATGGATGAAAATAAATAAGTAAAAAACCAATAAATTTTTAAAAATGTACATTATACTCTGCTCAATGTTATCCACTAGCCTAGGTGGGAGTGGGGTTTGGGGGAGAAGGGATACATGTTTATGTATGGATGCGCCCCTTGACTGTCCAGCGGACAAGACTGTTAATTGGCAATATCCCAATACAAAAAGATTTTGGTGTTAAAACAAAATAAAATAAATTAAAAATATTTTAAAATGTATGCTATAAATAATATTTAATGTTATAGGAAAATGTTCATATTGAGTGAAAAGCAGGTTATAGAGCAGTGTATACAGTATCATCTCAATTTTATCAGGAAAAAGGATGGAAAAATAAATGTCAAAATAGTAATTAGTTCCATTTAGGTGGAAGTTGGCATTTGAGGAGTATGATTTTAGCTTTTTATTACTACTAATTTTTACAAATTATTCTGCATTATCAACTTATAAAGAATAAGTGCTATTTTTACGATCAGTAGCTCCCTACCTTCCACCATAACTATTTATTTTTATAATTCCAAAAGCTAAGAAAATAAACCTTTACTAAATAAGTTTCAAAATTTCCCTTTTCCAATTATCCTCTTACTTATTCAAAATAGTTAAAAAAAAAAAAAAAAAAAAACCACCTAAAAACCAAGCAAAGAAAAGATTTTAGCTATCCAATACAAATAATCAAAACAAGGTCTATCCCATATCAATTCTTTGGACTAAAGATCCTTAAAAGGATTAAGGAAAACAAAGTTAAATAACTAATTTTTTAAATATATTTCAGGAAATAAAAATGCATAAAATGAAAAACAGGTAGTTTGGGGATATAATTTTTAATACAGGAGGACAAAAATAGAAGGTAAATTTAGACTAACAATATACTTTTTCATACCAAGATTGGTAAAGACACCATGAATGATTTCTGTCAGTTTCTACTGCAAACTGTAAAAAGTGAAATTAGAAAAGCAAATCAAATTGTTTGTAATTTTATTTTTTAATGTTGATACTATTAATTCCAACGTATAACTCTATTATTTTCCAAAAAGCCAGCATTCCACCTAGCTTTTTTTGTTTGTTTGTTTTTGGCCACTTTTACTGGTCTTTCATTTATCATCCATCTTGGTTCTTTATGGCCTGCGTGGGCCTCCCATCACAGTGGCCTCTGTCGCCACAGAGCACCAGCTCTGGGGGCATGCGCTCCAGAGCTCCAGCTTGGTAGTTGGACACATTGGTCAAGCTACACCGCAGCACGTGGAATCCTTCAGGCCAGGGATCGAACCGGCACCCTTTGCACTGCAAGGCGGTGTTCCTACCCACTGGACCAGCAGGGAAGCCCCCCACCTAGCTTTTTTATCCTTGCCATTCAAGGATAAAAATTGAATTGTCTAGCAAATGGCAAAAGAATTTGTTTCATCCATTACCATTCGCCATAATCTATTCCTTTTATTTGTAATGCTTAAAATATTTTAAAGCAATACTCAAAATCATTTACATTTATATTAAAAACTAAAAACGATTCCTGCCTATTGCAAAACTGTAATGAATTAACAAATTTTTTTTTTTTTACTAAGTACTCACGCTAGTGTCATATTGTTGCTCGGATCAAGGCCAACTTCTATAACAGTAGTGCCTTCAATATCCACTTCTTTGCAAGGAGTTGTATTTCGCCCAGTTACCCTGCAGGCCTGATAAAATCCATGTGGTTTCACTCGACCAGAGTCATTGCCCACAAACACCTGCAACACTACTGGCTCATTATGGCCTTCCAGCTGGAATGAGATAACATGGAGCATAAACACTAATTAGTTTTTCAAATAATCTAACTGTAAAAAATCAAACATTTAAGGTAAAGTCTTATTATATTTATAACTGGAAAATCCTCCAGGAAAACAGAGGCAAAATGTTTTCATAAAAGAGAACTGGCTAAATTTTTGAAGAAAAACTCTAAGTTTTAGTTCTGCAACAATCACATTTTAATTAAAATTTTAGCTGCTTAATGAAAAGCTATCATTTGCAATGAATTTTTACAGCTAGATGAGAATGAATACAAAATCCTTTAAGGTTACTTATAAATTAACGGATTGTCAAAGCATGTGGGTTACTCAGGATTTACCACCACCACTAAATGGAAAATTCACTAAACTGTGTTAGTGGCATCATCGAATGAGAGTACATCTACTAAATTTTTACTCTGTGAAAGTTATTTGAGTAGGAAAATGTTTGAATTTCAGTTATATAAACAATAGGGGAATGGAGCACATTTTCATAGACTAGATGCATATATGCATACATCATAATACCCTGGGTCAAAACATTATGATCTGAAAAAACTGCTGGCTCATATCAGGACCTTTGGGTCATTGCAGGTCTCTAGCAAGCCTTCAAAATTAAATTATAATTTGTATGCTGAAGAATAAACAAGCAGGGTTCTCGATAAGGTTTATAGTTAAAAACTGAAGCTGCTAATATGAAACGTAGAAAATCACAAAATAACGTGTACAATGGACAACAAAGTGCTTAAGAATAACTCATTTTTTTTTTTCCCCCAAGAATAGCTATATCTCTTCATCTATACTATCATCATCATGAGTCAAATAAGCAGACAAATAAAGAGTCTACCCAAACTGTTAGAAGTAGAACAGTATTCACATGGAAGGGCACAATATTTGTTGAATTAACAAAACAAAGATTCCTGCCTATTGCAAAACTGTAATGAATTAACAAATTTTTTTTTTTTTTACTAAGTACTCACGCTAGTGTCATATTGTTGCTCGGATCAAGGCCAACTTCTATAACAGTAGTGCCTTCAATATCCACTTCTTTGCAAGGAGTTGTATTTCGCCCAGTTACCCTGCAGGCCTGATAAAATCCATGTGGTTTCACTCGACCAGAGTCATTGCCCACAAACACCTGCAACACTACTGGCTCATTATGGCCTTCCAGCTGGAATGAGATAACATGGAGCATAAACACTAATTAGTTTTTCAAATAATCTAACTGTAAAAAATCAAACATTTAAGGTAAAGTCTTATTATATTTATAACTGGAAAATCCTCCAGGAAAACAGAGGCAAAATGTTTTCATAAAAGAGAACTGGCTAAATTTTTGAAGAAAAACTCTAAGTTTTAGTTCTGCAACAATCACATTTTAATTAAAATTTTAGCTGCTTAATGAAAAGCTATCATTTGCAATGAATTTTTACAGCTAGATGAGAATGAATACAAAATCCTTTAAGGTTACTTATAAATTAACGGATTGTCAAAGCATGTGGGTTACTCAGGATTTACCACCACCACTAAATGGAAAATTCACTAAACTGTGTTAGTGGCATCATCGAATGAGAGTACATCTACTAAATTTTTACTCTGTGAAAGTTATTTGAGTAGGAAAATGTTTGAATTTCAGTTATATAAACAATAGGGGAATGGAGCACATTTTCATAGACTAGATGCATATATGCATACATCATAATACCCTGGGTCAAAACATTATGATCTGAAAAAACTGCTGGCTCATATCAGGACCTTTGGGTCATTGCAGGTCTCTAGCAAACCTTCAAAATTAAATTATAATTTGTATGCTGAAGAATAAACAAGCAGGGTTCTCGATAAGGTTTATAGTTAAAAACTGAAGCTGCTAATATGAAATGTAGAAAATCACAAAATAACGTGTACAATGGACAACAAAGTGCTTAAGAATAACTCATTTTTTTTTTTTCCCAAGAATAGCTATATCTCTTCATCTATACTATCATCATCATGAGTCAAATAAGCAGACAAATAAAGAGTCTACCCAAACTGTTAGAAGTTCCACAGAACAGTATCTGGCACATGGAAGGGCACAATATTTGTTGAATGAGTGAATAAATAAACTTTTAAGATCAGTCAATTCCACCCACCACAGGCAATTAATCTAACAATATTTCTGTAGACAAGTACTTGGACAAAACATAACTTAAAGCCAGAGTAATTAGATTAAAAAACTCAAAATATCAAGATGTCTGTTTAAACAAATATTTACACAAAGCATAATTTAAATTTCTCACTTGCTTGTTGCTCATCCTAAGTTTGGGGGACTGGAGGAGGACTGGTGTGATGAGCAGCAGAGGGGAAGGAACGACACTATACATGTGACTATTAATCAACTTTATAATGCTCATGAGTTACGTTTCTTGATCTCAAGCTTCTACCATTATTTCTTTCAAATATAAAAAGAAAGGCAGTTCAATTACATACTGTTCAACTAATACTTTTACAGAAACCGCATTTACAGGAATCTACCCTGTGACTAACCAAAATTCCTGTTTATTATCTTGCAAGGGGTAGGACACTTGTTAAACACCTCCTACTCCAGTTTTATTCTTCCTTCAAAGAAAAAAAGTCTTTGTATTAGGTGTTGAAATTTGAGTGCCCCTTTCCTTTTTACTCTAAGTTCTGAAAAGATAAAGACTCAATTGATATCCTGTGTCTTAAACTGAAGACTTAAGTTACCTAAAAACCAATTCTTTTCCGAGTTGCGCAGTCCTCATTGCTTTAGCCATCTCAAAAACCTTATTTTCCAAGTATGTGATGATTTCTACACTATTTCTTTGGATTCACTTTAAAATTTCTTCTTAAATAAAGGTTTGGGAAGAATCTAAAACAGTTGCTCCCAATGTCAGATATTAAAGGAAAATAATTTATGACTGCCTTATATTTTACTTGTTAGAACACATTCTCATCTCTAATTTAAACTAAAATTCAGGGCTTCCCTGGTAGTTCAATGGTGAAGAATTTGCCTGCCAATGCAGGAGGACAAGGGTTTGATTCCTGATCTGGGAAGATCCCACATACTGCAGAGCAACTAAGTCCATCAGTTACAACTATTGAGCCTGTGCTCTAGAGCCTCAGAGCCAAAACTACTGAAGCCTGCGTGCCCTAAAGTCTGAGTTCCACAACAAGAGAAGTCACCACAAGAGGCCTGTTCACCTCATCTAGAGAGTAGCCCCCACTTCCTGAAACTAGAGAAGAGCCTGCAGCAGCAGTGACAACCCAGGCAACCAAAATAAATAAATAAATAAACTAAAACTTAAATGACATCAGAGTAACAATATTTGGCTTATAATTCAGTAAGACTTTTACTGTAATATCTGATATATATATATATAGAGAGAGAGAGAGAGAGAGCGCACGCACTGCTAGTCTTATTTTAGAGAGCTTTTATTGCTTAAAAACAAAATATTAAGTAAGAGTGGATAAAATTCTTCACTTATTCTTAAGTGAAGTAAGTACCTTCACTGTAGGAAAGCCTTGCTGTGTTCTGTCCTTTACTGAGCCACGACTACCCTCAGTCAGGTACCGAGCTCTGTGCTGGGTCTCAGGTTGTACAACTATCTTCAGCTCCTTTCCCTCACTTTTAACAGGATACTGTCCACACAACATAGGGCTCTTCTTTACTCCAGTTCCTTTTTTGGGTTTTTCCCAAAGTTCTGAGAAATCAAAGCACAAAGTGGAAAAAGTATCAAAAAGAGTTTTCTACAGAAGACATCCAAGATAAAGGAAGAAAGAGAACAGGCAATGACATTAAAAACAACTGATTACCATATTGACAAAAATAAATACAATATAAGGGACAGTACACTCCATAAGCAAACTCTTTTAATATTTTATAATTAAAAAGAATGTAAGTATGTGTATTCACTCTGCTGTACAGCAGTGATTGGCACAACATAAATCAACTAAATACTTGGATAAAAAAACTATAAAAATTTTGTAATAAAATTGGACAGGAAATACAAAGAATGCATATGTGTGGTAGAAGGAAGGAAGACTGAATGCAATAAACCAAGAATAACAGGAAAGAGAATAGCTAATGTCACTGTAATCTTTCATACTGCACTTTAGTCAAAATAAAGTTAAAAAATTACATATATGTGAGGGTTTATGACATAAAGCTTTGATTCCTGATCTGGGAAGATCCCACATACTGCAGAGCTAAGTCCATCAGTTACAACTATTGAGCCTGTGCTCTAGAGCCTCAGAGCCAAAACTACTGAAGCCTGCGTGCCCTAAAGTCTGAGTTCCACAACAAGAGAAGTCACCACAAGAGGCCTGTTCACCTCATCTAGAGAGTAGCCCCCACTTCCTGAAACTAGAGAAGAGCCTGCAGCAGCAGTGACAACCCAGGCAACCAAAATAAATAAATAAATAAACTAAAACTTAAATGACATCAGAGTAACAATATTTGGCTTATAATTCAGTAAGACTTTTACTGTAATATCTGATATATATATATATAGAGAGAGAGAGAGAGAGAGCGCACGCACTGCTAGTCTTATTTTAGAGAGCTTTTATTGCTTAAAAACAAAATATTAAGTAAGAGTGGATAAAATTCTTCACTTATTCTTAAGTGAAGTAAGTACCTTCACTGTAGGAAAGCCTTGCTGTGTTCTGTCCTTTACTGAGCCACGACTACCCTCAGTCAGGTACCGAGCTCTGTGCTGGGTCTCAGGTTGTACAACTATCTTCAGCTCCTTTCCCTCACTTTTAACAGGATACTGTCCACACAACATAGGGCTCTTCTTTACTCCAGTTCCTTTTTGGTTTTCCAATGTTCTGAGAAATCAAAGCACAAAGTGGAAAAAGTATCAAAAAGAGTTTTCTACAGAAGACATCCAAGATAAAGGAAGAAAGAGAACAGGCAATGACATTAAAAACAACTGATTACCATATTGACAAAAATAAATACAATATAAGGGACAGTACACTCCATAAGCAAACTCTTTTAATATTTTATAATTAAAAAGAATGTAAGTATGTGTATTCACTCTGCTGTACAGCAGTGATTGGCACAACATAAATCAACTAAATACTTGGATAAAAAAACTATAAAAATTTTGTAATAAAATTGGACAGGAAATACAAAGAATGCATATGTGTGGTAGAAGGAAGGAAGACTGAATGCAATAAACCAAGAATAACAGGAAAGAGAATAGCTAATGTCACTGTAATCTTTCATACTGCACTTTAGTCAAAATAAAGTTAAAAAATTACATATATGTGAGGGTTTATGACATAAAGCTATGAGATTATCATTTTTATGTATTTACCATTATCTTCTAATAGGTCTTTCAAAGCAAAAGAAAATAGGGGTAACAAAAAGAAAAACAAAAAACTCATAGAAGGCCTTAAGAAAACCAAATGTACATGTGCATACTGTTTTGGATATTTTCCTCAGTACAAACAGAAAATCATACTAAAAAAACCAACTGATTCAATTTTTATTTGGAAATTACTTTTATTCTATACAATCTTTCCAATAAGTTTAATTTTTCAGAGTATTTTTTATTGTGATTAAATAAGTAAAGGCCTTAACATATAAAAAAATTTATAATCGGCTATACAGATGGACAATCTTTTAGGGGGCCTCTAAATCATCATTTTTTAAAATTTTATTATAATTTTCTTTTAAAATTTTTGGCCTCTTTTATTGTTTATTTATTTATTTATTTTCATCCATCTTTATTCTTTGGCTTTTGTGGGCCCCCCATTGCAGTGGCCTCTCTCGTTGCAGAGTATCAGCTCTGGGCACATGCACTCCAGAGCTTCAGCTCGGTAGTTGGACACATCAGTCCAGCTGCTCCGGCATGCAGGATATTCCCAGGCCAGGGATCAAATTGGTGTCCCCTGCATAGCAAGGTGGACTCTTCGCGGAAGAGTCCAGTTCCCACCGGACCACCAGGGAAGTCCCATCATTTATTTTCATCCATCTTTATTCTCTGGCATGTGTGGGCCTCCCAGTGGCCTCTCTCGTAAAGCACAGGCTCTAGGTGCACATGCTCAAGAGCACTGGCTCGTAACTGGGCACACTGGCCCAGCCACTCTGTGGCATGCGTGATCTTCTCAGGCCAGGGTTCGAACCGGTGCCCCCTGCACTGCAAGGTGGACTCTTTACCCACTGGACTACCAGGGGAGCCTGACAACCTTTTTTAAGTTGGGTTTCTAGTGTTTACTTGTATATCGTGCATTTCCTATCGGAATCTATGTTCAAAGAAGTATTTCAAGTGGTGGTTAGGACTTCAGGTCAACACATTTAATTTGAAATACTGTAAATATGAGATAAAAACAAACAGAAAACATACTATTAGTTTAAAAATTACCTACTTATATTTAAAAACAGAGTCAAGGCCTACAATGCTTTCAACATGATTTTCCCAGTCCTAAGTTTACACTCGCATTGACAATATAAGAACCAAGGGATAACTGTGGACAGACAGATCCCAGGAAAAATATTATGTCTTCAAACACAGGTGGCTAAGCACTCTAAAACTAGAAATCCCGAAGGGAATTTTTATAATATTGCTTCTTTATACAAAAAAATATATATGGAAATTACTTTTATTCTATACAATCTTTCCAATAAGTTTAATTTTTCAGAGTATTTTTTATTGTGATTAAATAAGTAAAGGCCTTAACATATAAAAAAATTTATAATCGGCTATACAGATGGACAATCTTTTAGGGGGCCTCTAAATCATCATTTTTTAAAATTTTATTATAATTTTCTTTTAAAATTTTTGGCCTCTTTTATTGTTTATTTATTTATTTATTTTCATCCATCTTTATTCTTTGGCTTTTGTGGGCCCCCCATTGCAGTGGCCTCTCTCGTTGCAGAGTATCAGCTCTGGGCACATGCACTCCAGAGCTTCAGCTCGGTAGTTGGACACATCAGTCCAGCTGCTCCGCGGCATGCAGGATATTCCCAGGCCAGGGATCAAATTGGTGTCCCCTGCATAGCAAGGTGGACTCTTCGCGGAAGAGTCCAGTTCCCACCGGACCACCAGGGAAGTCCCATCATTTATTTTCATCCATCTTTATTCTCTGGCATGTGTGGGCCTCCCAGTGGCCTCTCTCGTAAAGCACAGGCTCTAGGTGCACATGCTCAAGAGCGCTGGCTCGTAACTGGGCACACTGGCCCAGCCACTCTGTGGCATGCGTGATCTTCTCAGGCCAGGGTTCGAACCGGTGCCCCCTGCACTGCAAGGTGGACTCTTTACCCACTGGACTACCAGGGGAGCCTGACAACCTTTTTTAAGTTGGGTTTCTAGTGTTTACTTGTATATCGTGCATTTCCTATGCGGAATCTATGTTCAAAGAAGTATTTCAAGTGGTGGTTAGGACTTCAGGTCAACACATTTAATTTGAAATACTGTAAATATGAGATAAAAACAAACAGAAAACATACTATTAGTTTAAAAATTACCTACTTATATTTAAAAACAGAGTCAAGGCCTACAATGCTTTCAACATGATTTTCCCAGTCCTAAGTTTACACTCGCATTGACAATATAAGAACCAAGGGATAACTGTGGACAGACAGATCCCAGGAAAAATATTATGTCTTCAAACACAGGTGGCTAAGCACTCTAAAACCTAGCTCAAATTTTTACCTCTTCATTTCTTTTTTTTTAAAGTTTTTTTTTTTTTAAATGTGGACTCTTTACTGAATTTGTTATAATATTGCTTCTGTCTTATATATATATATATGTGTGTGTATATATACACACACATACACATATTCATACATATACATGGTTGGCTTTTTGTGGGGGGCCTTGAGGTATATGAGATCTTAGTTGCCTGACCAGGGGTCAAATGCATATCCCCTGCACTGGAAAATGAAGTCTTAACCAGTGGACTGTCAGGGAAGTCTCTATCTCTCCATTTCTAAGTTGCTGCCTCTTTTATCAATAAAAAAGAGGGAAAATGCTGTTTTCAATGGATTTTGGGACTGGGGTGAACCCATGACTAGGAAAGGGACAGAAGAAAGGAAAAAAGAGATGCAAAATAATGCACTCAGGTTGACTGAGTGAGGAGAGGAAGGGTTCTGAGGGGGAAGTACTTTGCTCAATCATCTTCATACTGACTAAACCTTGCGCAATTCCTGAAACAAAAAATGATGAAAAAGTATTTGTTGAAGACGCACCCCCCGCCGTCCCCTCAATAGGGTGAGGTGGGGTCCGCTGGCCAAAAGAAAAAAAAGTATTTATTGAAGGCAAAACTTGTGGGTGAAGTTTGATATAATTAAGTCAAAGATTACCTATATAAGTACTCTGAAAGGTCCTGGAAGAATAAATTCTATGACCAAAACTAGAGTCAAAGTTAAACGTCAATAAATTCTATTGTTTACTTGTATATCGTGCATTTCCTATGTTTTCAAAGAAGTATTTCAAGTGGTGGTTAGGACTTCAGGTCAACACATTTAATTTGAAATACTGTAAATATGAGATAAAAACAAACAGAAAACATACTATTAGTTTAAAAATTACCTACTTATATTTAAAAACAGAGTCAAGGCCTACAATGCTTTCAACATGATTTTCCCAGTCCTAAGTTTACACTCGCATTGACAATATAAGAACCAAGGGATAACTGTGGACAGACAGATCCCAGGAAAAATATTATGTCTTCAAACACAGGTGGCTAAGCACTCTAAAACCTAGCTCAAATTTTTACCTCTTCATTTCTTTTTTTTTAAAGTTTTTTTTTTTTAAATGTGGACTCTTTACTGAATTTGTTATAATATTGCTTCTGTCTTATATATATATATATGTGTGTGTATATATACACACACATACACATATTCATACATATACATGGTTGGCTTTTTGTGGGGGGCCTTGAGGTATATGAGATCTTAGTTGCCTGACCAGGGGTCAAATGCATATCCCCTGCACTGGAAAATGAAGTCTTAACCAGTGGACTGTCAGGAAGTCTCTATCTCTCCATTTCTAAGTTGCTGCCTCTTTTATCAATAAAAAAGAGGGAAAATGCTGTTTTCAATGGATTTTGGGACTGGGGTGAACCCATGACTAGGAAAGGGACAGAAGAAAGGAAAAAAGAGATGCAAAATAATGCACTCAGGTTGACTGAGTGAGGAGAGGAAGGGTTCTGAGGGGGAAGTACTTTGCTCAATCATCTTCATACTGACTAAACCTTGCGCAATTCCTGAAACAAAAAATGATGAAAAAGTATTTGTTGAAGACGCACCCCCCGCCGTCCCCTCAATAGGGTGAGGTGGGGTCCGCTGGCCAAAAGAAAAAAAAGTATTTATTGAAGGCAAAACTTGTGGGTGAAGTTTGATATAATTAAGTCAAAGATTACCTATATAAGTACTCTGAAAGGTCCTGGAAGAATAAATTCTATGACCAAAACTAGAGTCAAAGTTAAACGTCAATAAATTCTATTGTTTCATCATTCTGAGTAGATACTCAAATATTTTCACTGAATATAGTATTTTGCATATGAAATTCTATAGCGATACTCTGTTTTTTACTCATTTGAAAAATCAAAGCAGGGACTCCTCCTGCAGTCAGTTAAGACAGTGCTCCCAATGCAGGGAGTGAGGTTTGATCTTTGGTTGGGGAACTAAGATCCCGCATGCTACACAGTGTGACCAAAAAAAATTTTTTAATTTAGAAATCAAAGCAGGGCTTCCCTGGTGGTCCCGTGAGTAAGGACACTGCCTTGCAGTGTAAGGGGGCACCAGTTCAATCCCTGGCCTGGGAAGATCCCAGGTGCCGCAAAACGGCTGGACCAATGTGCCCAACTACCGGGCGGAACTCTGGAGTGCATGTGCCCAGAGCCGGTACTCTGCAACGAGAGAGGCCATTGCAAGAACAAAAAAGATAAGTGAATGAAAGATCAATAGAAGTGGCCCCCCACCAAAAAAAAAAAAAGGCAAAGCAAAAATATTACCCCAAACCATGTGAAAATAACGCTAAAACATGAAAGGGACTAAAAGAAAATACAGCAAAATTCTAGTATCAGTTATGTTGATTTACTAGAGTTTATTTATTTTCCTGCATTTTTCAAATATTTGTAACTAATATCTGTGAACTTTACAATAGAAAAGGGAATACTTTATTTTGAAATATAAGAAAAATTTAGCCCATAACCTTGACAAGATATGGTTTTTGTATCACTTATGCTGACCAAACTAATATTTATGAGGGCAAATAGATATTGAGCTTTATTATTTCAATAAAACAAAATATTTCACTTGGGATGAAAACTATTAAGTTAATAAAATATGCATATTATGGCTTAAAGAACACATGTAATCAACAGTTTCTGAAATGTTACTTTTAAAAGCCCTTGAAACTAACTTTATTGTCTAAGTTTAAATGTAAAAATGGATATTTAGATCCTTAATTGTGTAAAACAAACCATTAACTAATTCTCAGAAAAGTAGTCACCCAAATTACTAATTTTTAATACATTATGGCTCAAGGAAAAAATAATAAAACAGCAGTTAACTGCATGGGATTTTACTTCTAAATTAACTATTAAGACGAAAATCCACATCTTGCCGTATTCTATTCAGAAATCTTAAAATGACATTTGTACAGCATACCCTTCTGGCTGCCTCTCACAAAAATAATTTTTACTATAAAATGCCTAAAACAGGTTTCACATCCAAGTGATATCATACCTTAATTTCTAGGAATATCTAGAAAAGACACTGGGGACAGTGTCTGAAGACATTTAAGTGACAAATTTAAGAAAAATATGGCTAGGAATCTTAAATACTGAGTAGTTTTTTAATAAATAGCTTTTTTTTCTTAACAAATTCTTTCATATAACATTTTAATTATACAAAAATGCTATTTTCATCTTGAAGATAAATAACTATTGTACCAACATATTTGAGAGTACATTTTCTATAATTTAGCACTATATAAATGGAATTTTTATGGCAAATTTATTTCATTTTCAAGCATCTTTCTTATTAAGAAACAGAACTTTGGCTGCAATTCTCTTAACAACTGTTTTCAAAGGCCTAACTTTTTATATTAACATATAGTTTTATCCTTTCCTCAAGTATAGTTCTTATAAATTCAAAGTTTAAATTGCTTCCATCATTTTCATATGCTAGTGTCAAATATTTTTCCATTACCTAAGAAGCTGGACACTTCTTCTGCTGCTTGATGAGTTTCTGTTCCATGAATTATTTCATGAGAGATTTTGTCTTGACAAATGTTATTATACTTTCCCTGGGTAACCTCAAATCATTTCTAAGATATATCTATCATACAAAAGCAGAAGCAGAAAAGATGTAGGTCAAGATATCTCTTCAACAGCAACTGCAAATCATGTGTGTTGACTAACTGTAAGTCAAAATTTTATTTCTTCTTCATCTGACTTTAACATTTCAGTATAATAATGAAAACCTCTCTTATGGAACTTAAAAAAAAACTTTCTCCATGGAAGCCCAAATAAACACATACCTGTATTTAATGATAGACATCTATGACCCTTTTATATTTGTGCTACTATGTTTCAGAGTATTATTGTACAGCTAATAGTTATAAAAAATATCCTAAAATTGTTGACTCTGCTAAATGGAAACACTTTTGGAAAGGGTATTTTTTGCATGGGATTTTACTTCTAAATTAACTATTAAGACGAAAATCCACATCTTGCCGTATTCTATTCAGAAATCTTAAAATGACATTTGTACAGCATACCCTTCTGGCTGCCTCTCACAAAAATAATTTTTACTATAAAATGCCTAAAACAGGTTTCACATCCAAGTGATATCATACCTTAATTTCTAGGAATATCTAGAAAAGACACTGGGGACAGTGTCTGAAGACATTTAAGTGACAAATTTAAGAAAAATATGGCTAGGAATCTTAAATACTGAGTAGTTTTTTAATAAATAGCTTTTTTTTCTTAACAAATTCTTTCATATAACATTTTAATTATACAAAAATGCTATTTTCATCTTGAAGATAAATAACTATTGTACCAACATATTTGAGAGTACATTTTCTATAATTTAGCACTATATAAATGGAATTTTTATGGCAAATTTATTTCATTTTCAAGCATCTTTCTTATTAAGAAACAGAACTTTGGCTGCAATTCTCTTAACAACTGTTTTCAAAGGCCTAACTTTTTATATTAACATATAGTTTTATCCTTTCCTCAAGTATAGTTCTTATAAATTCAAAGTTTAAATTGCTTCCATCATTTTCATATGCTAGTGTCAAATATTTTTCCATTACCTAAGAAGCTGGACACTTCTTCTGCTGCTTGATGAGTTTCTGTTCCATGAATTATTTCATGAGAGATTTTGTCTTGACAAATGTTATTATACTTTCCCTGGGTAACCTCAAATCATTTCTAAGATATATCTATCATACAAAAGCAGAAGCAGAAAAGATGTAGGTCAAGATATCTCTTCAACAGCAACTGCAAATCATGTGTGTTGACTAACTGTAAGTCAAAATTTTATTTCTTCTTCATCTGACTTTAACATTTCAGTATAATAATGAAAACCTCTCTTATGGAACTTAAAAAAAAACTTTCTCCATGGAAGCCCAAATAAACACATACCTGTATTTAATGATAGACATCTATGACCCTTTTATATTTGTGCTACTATGTTTCAGAGTATTATTGTACAGCTAATAGTTATAAAAAATATCCTAAAATTGTTGACTCTGCTAAAATGGAAACACTTTTGGAAAGGGTATCTAAATTTCTTTTAGATAATTTCCTAATCTGGACTTTCTAAAAATGAAAAATACCTAAATGGGCATTTTTATTTAACTACATCAATCCAAAGGAGTTTAAAATGAGAGTAGAAAAGAGAGCAGTATAGACTAGTCATTGCTTAAATGGTACTTAAAAAATATACTGGGAAAATATTTAAGAACAAATTTAATACACACTAAAGATATTCTCTGTAACTCTCAACTAGATTTTTAACTAAAAAATCCACAAATGGTATATCAAATAATGAATCAACCAAAACCATCTCCATCATATTCTGTGATAACCTAAAATTATAGGAGATCCTGGGTCAACTAAAGGACCATACATAACCCTGCCATCTAAAAAAGTAACCTCTCAAGATCCAGTGAGTTAAATTTTATCAAACTATGCTAATATAGTATAGCAGAAAGTAATCAAAACTATAGCAATTAAATGCTCCAATAAAAGTATTAAAGGAATTAAGAGAGTTAAAAGTTAAGTCATAGTATTCCATATTTAGAAGTGAATGTTGTATAATATAGCTACTGGGTAGCTATATTATATATTTGGGTATGTGTTGTGAACTGGCAGAAATAAATGAAAACTTAAACAGGTACCATGATCCTGTTTTATTACCCTATAAATACACAACCCAGAATCAGAAAAAAAAAAAAAAAAGTGATACATATATATCTTTTAATTCTAAATTGATATTTAGAATATCTAAATTGGTATTAGTAAAGAAAACCTTAGAACATGAATGTAAAGTTGAGAATCGAACTATCAGTTTAGTTCTCTCTCATTTTCATCAAATAAAAGAAAATAAAGTCAAAAATCTTCACAAAAACGGAAAGAGATTAAATCATATGAGGGATACAAACACAAAAGAAAACATAAACTAGCTCTCAGTAAAAGTCTGTTTTGCCTAGATCCATTACATCACTAGCTATTTCTTTGAGTAAAAGTATTCTAAAAATCTTTTGAAGTATAAATCCATCTGAAATTTAAAAGTTATTTCTAAACAGATTATTTTCATCTTCTACTACTTAAACATTATCTTACTAAACTAATAAAACCTGCTGATTTCTTCTCTCATGAAACCTGATCATTTTAAGTTAAAATTTTCATGTTATTTCAATGATAAAATTAGTATCTTTGCTTTAGATGCAAACTTGAGCTGAGCAATTAAGAAAAATGAAGAATGATTTATTGTTCTGTTTTGCATAATGGTGAGAGAACTTGAAAAAAATGTGAATACCAACCCATTTCCTGCTTTTGAGTTGCCTTTGTTGTCCGTGGTAAGCTGAGAAAGCACATAGTGAGGTGCTTTGGCACTGTCGGCATCAAATATATCCATATTAGATTCTTCACAATCTCGTCGTTTGACCCCCGGCCTCTGCTTTGGATTTCGTTTTCGTGATTTACGAGGTACCTCAGTGTTATCATTGTAGGAACTGGTGCTCATGTTACTGAAGTTGGAGGGGGAATCCTCCATCCACATACTGCAGCTCTGCTCAGATTCCAATCCACACCCCTCATCCTGGCAGGACATCCGACTGTTATCCAGCAAGTCCTCAGGTGGTGGTGAGATGTACAAGACTGTGTGCCTCTTCGGTGTTGATGGATGCTGCTGAACTGTGTTACTGGTTAACTGCTTTTCACTTACCCCTCTGTTACTTACCCCCCAAAGGGTGAGGAGCAGCTCTCCACTTGCATAGCCTTGCTGTCGGTGACTGAGGTAGAATAAATGGTAGGGCTGGAAGAGGTGGTAAAGGAGCTGCAAGCACCGCCCATGGAGGAAGAGGAGGGAGCTGAAGAAGCATCTGCAGTGTACAATTCAAGAGTAAATACACTATACATGTTTTCACCTATGCTGGCTAGCAGTCCCATTGAAACGTGATTTGTGAACTGATTGTTTTCCCCAAAATGAATAGTTGGAATTTGGGTAAGTTTTAGAATATAAATGCTTCAAGCAACACAAGCCCTAAAAATATGAGGGATACAAACACAAAAGAAAACATAAACTAGCTCTCAGTAAAAGTCTGTTTTGCCTAGATCCATTACATCACTAGCTATTTCTTTGAGTAAAAGTATTCTAAAAATCTTTTGAAGTATAAATCCATCTGAAATTTAAAAGTTATTTCTAAACAGATTATTTTCATCTTCTACTACTTAAACATTATCTTACTAAACTAATAAAACCTGCTGATTTCTTCTCTCATGAAACCTGATCATTTTAAGTTAAAATTTTCATGTTATTTCAATGATAAAATTAGTATCTTTGCTTTAGATGCAAACTTGAGCTGAGCAATTAAGAAAAATGAAGAATGATTTATTGTTCTGTTTTGCATAATGGTGAGAGAACTTGAAAAAAATGTGAATACCAACCCATTTCCTGCTTTTGAGTTGCCTTTGTTGTCCGTGGTAAGCTGAGAAAGCACATAGTGAGGTGCTTTGGCACTGTCGGCATCAAATATATCCATATTAGATTCTTCACAATCTCGTCGTTTGACCCCCGGCCTCTGCTTTGGATTTCGTTTTCGTGATTTACGAGGTACCTCAGTGTTATCATTGTAGGAACTGGTGCTCATGTTACTGAAGTTGGAGGGGGAATCCTCCATCCACATACTGCAGCTCTGCTCAGATTCCAATCCACACCCCTCATCCTGGCAGGACATCCGACTGTTATCCAGCAAGTCCTCAGGTGGTGGTGAGATGTACAAGACTGTGTGCCTCTTCGGTGTTGATGGATGCTGCTGAACTGTGTTACTGGTTAACTGCTTTTCACTTACCCCTCTGTTACTTACCCCCAAGGCTGAGGAGCAGCTCTCCACTTGCATAGCCTTGCTGTCGGTGACTGAGGTAGAATAAATGGTAGGGCTGGAAGAGGTGGTAAAGGAGCTGCAAGCACCGCCCATGGAGGAAGAGGAGGGAGCTGAAGAAGCATCTGCAGTGTACAATTCAAGAGTAAATACACTATACATGTTTTCACCTATGCTGGCTAGCAGTCCCATTGAAACGTGATTTGTGAACTGATTGTTTTTCCCCAAAATGAATAGTTGGAATTTGGGTAAGTTTTAGAATATAAATGCTTCAAGCAACACAAGCCCTAAAAAAATGCAATTAAAAAGAATGCCAAAATAGCATTATTTTACTTGTGTTATAATTGATAGATTTTTAAAAATCTAATTTAATGCTTTAAGCTGTAAAGCAAGAATAAAGCTTTTATTGCCTCAGCTGGATAGTTCTATTGAATTTTAATAAATTTTAAAACAATAAAAAAAAAAACCCAATATGAAATATATGCTTGTGGTCCACATTCAAAGCCAATTAAGTAATTCATTATATAATTTGAAAAGTGGGACTGTGCTTAGCCACAAAATATTAAAATAAGTTTCTAACCTATGAAGCAGAGAACTACAGGTCATTTTTAATGCAGACACTCCCTGCTTCAGAGGCAAATCCTGGAATAAAAATATGAGAAAATAAATGAGAAAAGAGCTGCTTGTTATTCCAGATATCAATTATAAAATGAGAAATAAATAGAAAAAATATATAATCAACTGAATTGGAGGCAAAATGGAACTGGTACCATCACTATGATTATTTTACAATCTACGAGAATAAAAATGAAAGGGTTTGATTTAGAACAGGCTGGACTGTAGACAATAGGCAAGTTAAGGGTCTCCAGAAGTTGGAAGCGGCAGTTCAAAACCACGATCTCTAAAATAAATAAATCCATCCTTTATGGTAGAATGAAAAACAGAGGACGGACTTATTAGTGGATGGACTTTTCTTATAAAGTACTTGATTATTACTTAACACTTGGTTACGACTGTCCATTTCCTTTCCCTTTAAAAGGCTTAACTGATTTTAACTAAGGAAATTTCTTGAGATTAGTAACAGTAAATTTTACTGACTGAACTCTAGTGAAAAAGAACTGACAGAAAAAATCTCTGGAGAAAATCAGAATTATCAACAGTTCTTATAAAAAGGTTTTTCATAAAACCATTTACCTATTATGCCTAATCTTTTCAAAAATCTTTTCAAAATGTGTGGCAACTGGCAGAATAGTTCATCGAAAAATACTACTACTAAACCCTTGAAGCATACTAATAATGTTAAGGTTGGAAGTTATCAGCTTTACATAACTTTAAAATTGGGTAAGGTTTTAGAATATAAATGCTTCAAGCAACACAAGCCCTAAAAAAATGCAATTAAAAAGAATGCCAAAATAGCATTATTTTACTTGTGTTATAATTGATAGATTTTTAAAAATCTAATTTAATGCTTTAAGCTGTAAAGCAAGAATAAAGCTTTTATTGCCTCAGCTGGATAGTTCTATTGAATTTTAATAAATTTTAAAACAATAAAAAAAAAAACCCAATATGAAATATATGCTTGTGGTCCACATTCAAAGCCAATTAAGTAATTCATTATATAATTTGAAAAGTGGGACTGTGCTTAGCCACAAAATATTAAAATAAGTTTCTAACCTATGAAGCAGAGAACTACAGGTCATTTTTAATGCAGACACTCCCTGCTTCAGAGGCAAATCCTGGAATAAAAATATGAGAAAATAAATGAGAAAAGAGCTGCTTGTTATTCCAGATATCAATTATAAAATGAGAAATAAATAGAAAAAATATATAATCAACTGAATTGGAGGCAAAATGGAACTGGTACCATCACTATGATTATTTTACAATCTACGAGAATAAAAATGAAAGGGTTTGATTTAGAACAGGCTGGACTGTAGACAATAGGCAAGTTAAGGGTCTCCAGAAGTTGGAAGCGGCAGTTCAAAACCACGATCTCTAAAATAAATAAATCCATCCTTTATGGTAGAATGAAAAACAGAGGACGGACTTATTAGTGGATGGACTTTTCTTATAAAGTACTTGATTATTACTTAACACTTGGTTACGACTGTCCATTTCCTTTCCCTTTAAAAGGCTTAACTGATTTTAACTAAGGAAATTTCTTGAGATTAGTAACAGTAAATTTTACTGACTGAACTCTAGTGAAAAAGAACTGACAGAAAAAATCTCTGGAGAAAATCAGAATTATCAACAGTTCTTATAAAAATGTTTTTCATAAAACCATTTACCTATTATGCCTAATCTTTTCAAAAATCTTTTCAAAATGTGTGGCAACTGGCAGAATAGTTCATCGAAAAATACTACTACTAAACCCTTGAAGCATACTAATAATGTTAAGGTTGGAAGTTATCAGCTTTACATAACTTTATCTTGTATAAGACACAGACAGTTTTATAATCATAAATACATACAAAAAATGAAAATATGTAACACGTAACAACTAAAAATATGTTTAAATCTAAAGTTCATTTTTATCTATAGCCATGTATGCTACTGTTTTAAAGTGGCATTATAAAACTTAAAAACTGTGATGTGCAGTTATTAGAATTGCAATATTCACATCAATTATGTAAAGAATGAAATGTAAGAATGCCGGGGTTTAGAAAATCAAAAGCCAAGTGCCAAAGATCTATTTTTAAATTGAAAACATGCACCAAAACAAATCATTTGAAAGGACTAAATTGACCCACAATTTTTCATTGCTGTCAGGGCTGAAAAGTACTGTTATTAATATTAGGTAACAATAATGTGATTTACATAATGCCACACAGAAAGATATTTCTCAGTCACTGTGAGCTGAAGCACAGAGCGATTAGATGATACCAGTTCCATTTTCCAGTTGTATCCTTGTAAAATGCAGTAGTTGAAATTGGAAAATTCAGTCACTTTAAACTGCATTCCAATTTAAATAAAAATTTTTATCAATTTTGTATCATGCATTAATGCAATGTTCTTTTAGTACATAAATACTTTAAAAGACTTGTAAAAACTACAAAATCTAGATGCTAATGTCAGTGACAGTTTAGGAGCTGATTTGTAGCCACTTTGGGTTTAAATAACAAGGTTTTCCCTTATTTTTTTAATATTACAGAATTCATTTTAGGAAAGATAAAAATGGTATTATGTCTAACATTCCTCCATTTGTTCCAACTATTGGCAAAAAAGAAACTGAATGTTGTTGCGTGTATGAGCTTATGTTTATCATTTTCAGAGAAATACAAGTATGCAGCATGCAGTTTTTGCAGTGAACACAAAGCATGCAACATGAATGCTGTGAACTTGTATTTCTATAAAGAAGCTTTCCCCCACCACTCTTTGAATCTAGGTACCATGCACATGAGAATGCAGAATATGAACATCTCAGGGATCCCTGTCCATGACAGATGAAAAATCAGGTGAAATATAATAATGAACTCACAAGTTAAATTATGCAGTATTTATGAATTTAAAGATATAATCTAGCATTGCTCTTTAAAATATGCATAATTAAATCTTGCATATCTTATTTTAAAACTCATGGTTATAAAACCCAAATGACATAATTATACATAAATACATGTTCTGGGACAGGTATGCCAAACTGTGACCTCATACCCTACATAAGTGAAAATATTCTCTACATTTTCATGGGCACCTAACACACATTTTGAATATTTTTACCTGCCATTTCCTGGATATAATTACTAAATAAAAAAATTCATGAACACAAAACTATTAAAACTGAAAACACAAACTGTCAAAGACACTAGTAAGCATCCTTTAATTTTTTTTTAAATTACTTTTTAAAAGTTACCTCAGTTTGATCCTAAATTACTAAAGTTCTACTTATTTAAAGAATATAATGAATATAAGACATTTTTTGAAGCTATAAAACTCGTTACAGTAGTATCACTGTTCCTCTGATGATAATGAAGATGGTGTATAAAATCCTTCACATAAGCATGTTACATTTCGCTTAGCAAGACATCACCTAAGTGCATTAACAATGGCACGTGAAGTAAGGGATAAGAACTATGGGCCCCTAGAGAGCATGAACAACATCCTTCTTATCTCAGAACCTCCAAATCTCTACATAGTAAAAACTCTATTTTTTAATTAAACTGATTTATGGGAAGGCCAATACTTGATATGTATGTTAAGGTTAAATTGGTAAATAAATAAGCCAATGTGTTCATTTAATAGGCACATATCAGGTTAAGAAAAGAAGATTTACTACTCAAAATGTTAAGTATCTTACTATAACAGCATTATCTGATAAAGAACAAGAAGATTTACTACTCAAAATGAAGTTTTAACTGAATGTTGTCGTGTATGAGCTTATGTTTATCATTTTCAGAGAAATACAAGTATGCAGCATGCAGTTTTTGCAGTGAACACAAAGCATGCAACATGAATGCTGTGAACTTGTATTTCTATAAAGAAGCTTTCCCCCACCACTCTTTGAATCTAGGTACCATGCACATGAGAATGCAGAATATGAACATCTCAGGGATCCCTGTCCATGACAGATGAAAAATCAGGTGAAATATAATAATGAACTCACAAGTTAAATTATGCAGTATTTATGAATTTAAAGATATAATCTAGCATTGCTCTTTAAAATATGCATAATTAAATCTTGCATATCTTATTTTAAAACTCATGGTTATAAAACCCAAATGACATAATTATACATAAATACATGTTCTGGGACAGGTATGCCAAACTGTGACCTCATACCCTACATAAGTGAAAATATTCTCTACATTTTCATGGGCACCTAACACACATTTTGAATATTTTTACCTGCCATTTCCTGGATATAATTACTAAATAAAAAAATTCATGAACACAAAACTATTAAAACTGAAAACACAAACTGTCAAAGACACTAGTAAGCATCCTTTAATTTTTTTTTAAATTACTTTTTAAAAGTTACCTCAGTTTGATCCTAAATTACTAAAGTTCTACTTATTTAAAGAATATAATGAATATAAGACATTTTTTGAAGCTATAAAACTCGTTACAGTAGTATCACTGTTCCTCTGATGATAATGAAGATGGTGTATAAAATCCTTCACATAAGCATGTTACATTTCGCTTAGCAAGACATCACCTAAGTGCATTAACAATGGCACGTGAAGTAAGGGATAAGAACTATGGGCCCCTAGAGAGCATGAACAACATCCTTCTTATCTCAGAACCTCCAAATCTCTACATAGTAAAAACTCTATTTTTTAATTAAACTGATTTATGGGAAGGCCAATACTTGATATGTATGTTAAGGTTAAATTGGTAAATAAATAAGCCAATGTGTTCATTTAATAGGCACATATCAGGTTAAGAAAAGAAGATTTACTACTCAAAATGTTAAGTATCTTACTATAACAGCATTATCTGATACAGGGAAAGTTTTGAAGTACCTTAAGAGTTTAGAGGTAACTACTGACTATTTCTTCAAAAATGTACTAAGAACACTCTTTCTTGAACCTTAGATATAAGCCAAGTTACCTACTTGCGTGTGTGTGTGTACTCAGTTGTTCATCAGTGCATGACTCTTTGCAACACTATGGACTGTAACATGCCAAGCTCCTCTGTCTTTGGAATTTCCCAGGCAAGAATACTGGAGTGGGTTGCCATTTCCTCCTCCAGGGGATTTTCCTGACCAAAGATTGAACCCCTGTCTTCTGCATTGGCCAGTGGATTCTTTACCACTGTGCCACCTGAGAAGCCCCTACCTACTTTTGTATTAATCCATAAATTTACTAAAAATAATAAATTCTTAATATTATCTGTTGAAAAGTAAATGCATAAAATAACAGTGAGAACATTTTAGATTTCTAAACAGTAATTTGCCATTTCTAAGCAGTCCCAGAAAAGCACAACAAATTCCTGGGAACATTAGAAATGTTCTTAAAATATTCACAAAAATGTTTTAATCACTATATTAATAAAATTCAAGAAACAGTTTAACTGACATACCATAGAATTAAAATCCTAATATAATCCTGCCTCCTCTCTATTTTTTTTTTAATTTTTTTTTTTGGAGCAGGGGCAGGTTGGGGAGGGAGGGGGGTGGGCGGGCCACTTCTATTGGTCTTTCATTTATCTATTTTCATCCATCTTTAGTCTTTGGCCCGTGTGGGCCTCCTATCACTGTGGCCTCTGTTGTCGCAGAGCACTGGCTCTGGGCACACGCGCTCCAGAGCTCCAGCTCAGTAATTGAACACATTGGTCCTGCCGCTCCGCGGCACATGGGATCTTCCCAGGCCAGGGATCGAACCTGTGCCCCTTGCACTGCAAGGCAGTGTCCTTACCCACTAGACCACCAGGGAAGCCCCTGTATTTCTTTTTACCTATAAATTCTTATAAATAAAATATGCTAATTACCCCTCCCGTTCTTTTTTAGTTTTGAATCTCCATTTTTATCTATTAGAAATATAGAGATTATGTTTAATAAATGCTTATTAAAATAAAAACTCCAACATAAAAATATAATACTTAACTGGTTTTGTTTTCTCATCAAGCTGAATAATTACAACATATTTATTTTATAACCTTATAATTTTGTTTTTAAATCCCTTAACCAACCCTTTCTTTTTAAAACTATTTTCCCACTAAGTAGCATGTGAAGAAATTTTTATTTTTTCTTTTATGAAAAACTTATCTTTAAACTTAAAATAATTTTATTTTTCCAGAGCATTTTCTGTGACCACAAGAGAGCACAGCAAAACCAAAGGGAAAAGTTACGGACCATTCTTATAACTTCCTAAAAGAAATTAATAGTCTCAAAAGAATAAATTTAAAACTGAAGAAAAGCATCATGTCTGTATTGCTCCATATCTAAGCCTAATAATTTCATTGTCAGAAGTACCCAATTTCTAAGTCAAATGCCAGTAATGATGGTGAACTTGAACTGTATATATTTGGCTTCTTTCTATCATTAAGGTTCACTATAAATATTCAATGCATAAAATAACAGTGAGAACATTTTAGATTTCTAAACAGTAATTTGCCATTTCTAAGCAGTCCCAGAAAAGCACAACAAATTCCTGGGAACATTAGAAATGTTCTTAAAATATTCACAAAAATGTTTTAATCACTATATTAATAAAATTCAAGAAACAGTTTAACTGACATACCATAGAATTAAAATCCTAATATAATCCTGCCTCCTCTCTATTTTTTTTTTAATTTTTTTTTTTGGAGCAGGGGCAGGTTGGGGGGGGTGGGGGGTGGGCGGGCCACTTCTATTGGTCTTTCATTTATCTATTTTCATCCATCTTTAGTCTTTGGCCCGTGTGGGCCTCCTATCACTGTGGCCTCTGTTGTCGCAGAGCACTGGCTCTGGGCACACGCGCTCCAGAGCTCCAGCTCAGTAATTGGACACATCGGTCCAGTGGCTCCACGGCACGTGGGGTCTTCCCAGGCCAGGGATCGAACCTGTGCCCCTTGCACTGCAAGGCAGTGTCCTTACCCACTAGACCACCAGGGAAGCCCCTGTATTTCTTTTTACCTATAAATTCTTATAAATAAAATATGCTAATTACCCCTCCCGTTCTTTTTTAGTTTTGAATCTCCATTTTTATCTATTAGAAATATAGAGATTATGTTTAATAAATGCTTATTAAAATAAAAACTCCAACATAAAAATATAATACTTAACTGGTTTTGTTTTCTCATCAAGCTGAATAATTACAACATATTTATTTTATAACCTTATAATTTTGTTTTTAAATCCCTTAACCAACCCTTTCTTTTTAAAACTATTTTCCCACTAAGTAGCATGTGAAGAAATTTTTATTTTTTCTTTTATGAAAAACTTATCTTTAAACTTAAAATAATTTTATTTTTCCAGAGCATTTTCTGTGACCACAAGAGAGCACAGCAAAACCAAAGGGAAAAGTTACGGACCATTCTTATAACTTCCTAAAAGAAATTAATAGTCTCAAAAGAATAAATTTAAAACTGAAGAAAAGCATCATGTCTGTATTGCTCCATATCTAAGCCTAATAATTTCATTGTCAGAAGTACCCAATTTCTAAGTCAAATGCCAGTAATGATGGTGAACTTGAACTGTATATATTTGGCTTCTTTCTATCATTAAGGTTCACTATAAATATTCAATGCACTTGGGATAAAACGAATAGCAGATAATAATACCTACATGGATATTCCAGAATTTGACCCTTGAACAATACAGGTTTGAACTGCATGGGTCCACTTACGAAATTTTTTTAATAAATACATACTACAGTACTATGCAATTTGTGGTTGGTTCAATCTGTGGATGCAGAGCCGAGGATACAAAGTGGCAACTGTAAAGTAATATATGGATTTGTGACTATGCTAAGGGACAGTGTCCCTACTCCCTTGGATCCTCTGTTGTTCAAGGCCCAACTGTATTATTAATTTGTTTGGAAAGATGAAAATGGAGTTTTAAAAAGGGACCACATGGAGAAACCCATGTATACTTTATATACTGTTTGCTTAAACTACACTGTAAAACTAAGAACTATTATTATTATTTTTTTTAAGATTTATTTATTTTGGGCGGGGGTCGGGTTGGGGAGGGAGGGGAGCAGGCGGGCCACTTCTATTGGTCTTTCGTTTCTCTGTGTTCATCCGTCTTTGTTCTTTGGCTCCTGTGGGCCTCCCATCGCGGTGGTGTCTGTCGTTGCAGAGCGCCGGCTCTGGGCACATGCGCTCCAGAGCTCTGGCTCGGTAATTAGACACATCGGTCCAGCCGCTCCGCGGCACGTGGGATCTTCCCAGGCCAGGGCTCAAACCAGCGCCCCTTGCACTGCAAGGCGGTGTCCTTACCCACTGGACCACCAGGGGAAGCCCAAGAACTATTATTTAATTATTGAAATTATCATATCACTTTAGTGTTTTAAATACCACAAAAAAAGAGATGATACTTTGTGGGCCTAACTAAACTTTTAATATACAGTTTTAAAATTAGAAACATTTTTTTAAGTCCTCAAAGAAATACCTTTCACTGATTTAAAAAAAAAAGGGGTTACGGACCATTCTTATAACTTCCTAAAAGAAATTAATAGTCTCAAAAGAATAAATTTAAAACTGAAGAAAAGCATCATGTCTGTATTGCTCCATATCTAAGCCTAATAATTTCATTGTCAGAAGTACCCAATTTCTAAGTCAAATGCCAGTAATGATGGTGAACTTGAACTGTATATATTTGGCTTCTTTCTATCATTAAGGTTCACTATAAATATTCAATGCACTTGGGATAAAACGAATAGCAGATAATAATACCTACATGGATATTCCAGAATTTGACCCTTGAACAATACAGGTTTGAACTGCATGGGTCCACTTACGAAATTTTTTTAATAAATACATACTACAGTACTATGCAATTTGTGGTTGGTTCAATCTGTGGATGCAGAGCCGAGGATACAAAGTGGCAACTGTAAAGTAATATATGGATTTGTGACTATGCTAAGGGACAGTGTCCCTACTCCCTTGGATCCTCTGTTGTTCAAGGCCCAACTGTATTATTAATTTGTTTGGAAAGATGAAAATGGAGTTTTAAAAGGCACCACATGGAGAAACCCATGTATACTTTATATACTGTTTGCTTAAACTACACTGTAAAACTAAGAACTATTATTATTATTTTTTTTAAGATTTATTTATTTTGGGCGGGGGTCGGGTTGGGGAGGGAGGGGAGCAGGCGGGCCACTTCTATTGGTCTTTCGTTTCTCTGTGTTCATCCGTCTTTGTTCTTTGGCTCCTGTGGGCCTCCCATCGCGGTGGTGTCGTTGCAGAGCGCCGGCTCTGGGCACATGCGCTCCAGAGCTCTGGCTCGGTAATTAGACACATCGGTCCAGCCGCTCCGCGGCACGTGGGATCTTCCCAGGCCAGGGCTCAAACCAGCGCCCCTTGCACTGCAAGGCGGTGTCCTTACCCATTGGACCACCAGGGGAAGCCCAAGAACTATTATTTAATTATTGAAATTATCATATCACTTTAGTGTTTTAAATACCACAAAAAAAGAGATGATACTTTGTGGGCCTAACTAAACTTTTAATATACAGTTTTAAAATTAGAAACATTTTTTTAAGTCCTCAAAGAAATACCTTTCACTGATTTAAAAAAATATGACAGAAAACGTGGTCCCTAGCATTTAAATATGCACTTATACTTTGTAACTTCTCAACATCAGTGCAAAATCAGTTGAGCTTCCTTAAAAAAGAAAAAGCCATAAAAATTTGCAAGTGTTCTAAGTGAACCAATAGTGGAACAGAGAAGGAGTAAACTAATGACTGTTCAGAAAATAATAGTAAAAAATAATATAGGTTATTTGGAAACCATTTCTGGTCTAAAACACTGTTCAGCCTCTGTTATTCTTTTAAAGTATTTCATTTTTCTTACTGGTAACATGACTTCAAATCTAAATATTTTGTCTGATAAAAGTCACCAGATACAGAACGTATTTTCAGATCAAAGAAGAAAGATACTGAGAGGAAAAATTATAAGGCCAACATCCATGTTGCCAAAGTATTGAAAAATCTAGAACACACAAAGTGGCTGCAAACCTGCTTTGTCAACACCTTACATGCCAACCTTCATTTTCTACTTTTCTTCTTCTTTTGACAATATTAATGTAAAGTTTAAAACTTTACAAAAAGCTTTAGTTTCAATCAGTATCAATCCACTATTTAGAAACAAAAAAAGAAAGGAAGGAAGGAAGAAAGAAAGAAAGAAAAAAAGACTTATGAAGAAGTCTGAAAACGAGACCGACCTATACCCTGGGTGAGATTGGATGGGTTAAGTGTCTCTGGCACTATTTGTCTTCACTATTGACAGACACTGTCACACAACCCACCACACGATGCCTGTCTCTGAATGGCGAAGCTAGAATGCAAGTTAAGTGTATTAATAGAAAAAACAACTAGCATCCCAGCATATAAAATAAGCAATCCAGATTATTTACCAAAAAATCAAAACAAAACAAAACAAAAAAAACACAAAAATTGTAGGGTTTATCATTTAATTTACATGTTTAAAACAGTTTCAATTTCCCATTTGTTGTTTTCCCACCCAACATAAGTTTGCATGCTATAATAAGCAATGTTTTAAAACAAACTTTAAAAAATTAAATTATTAACATCCAAATAAATGCAAATGGGGAAATTTTTTATTCAAAATTTTTGTTAACTCATATTCACCAATTTGCTCTCTTGTTTACGAACGCAATCTAATCCATAAGCCAGAATGCTGTCTCTAGGTATTTTTAAACTGTTCCCTTACTCAAATTCCCTTAAAGAGTAGAAGAGCAGGGGCTTCCCTGCTGGTCCAGGGGGTAAAGAGTGCGCCTTGCAGTACAAGGGGCACCGGTTCAATCCCTGGCCTGGGAAGATCCCACCTGCCATGGAGAGGTTGGGCTGGTGTGTCCAATTACCGAGCCAGCACTCTGGAACGCATATACCAAGAGCCAGTGCTCTGCAGTGAGAAAGGCCACTGCAATGGGAGGTCCACACATGTCAAAGAATAAAAAGATTGATGAAAATAAATGATGACTTAGAGGTTAAAAAAAAAAAGTATAAGATGACATGTTCTGATGAATATACCCAAGCAGTAAAAAATATCTACATTTTACCTGAGTATTCTCATTTCTCAGGCCAACTTCCAAACACTTCCTCATACTCCTCCCCTCCACATTATTAATGTACACTTTAAAAAGAATTAATTAAAAAAAGTTTTTGCCTGTACTGCACAACATGTGGGATCTTAGTTCCTGACTAGGGATCAAACCCACGACCCCTGCACTGGAAGTGTGTTGTTTTAACCACTGCACCACCAGAAAAGTCCCAATTTACACTTTTAAATTAGGCTGCTGTGCACAAAATGTTTGATCTTAGAGGCTCTATTAAAAAAAAAAAAAGTTCTATTACTGAAGCTGAAAGGTTTGTTACTGATTTATTAAAGACCATCCTTTTCTTCTCCAATCCATCAAACTGCCAGCCAGAATTCTAATACTACACAATAATTACTCTCCCACTTTTATCTAAATTCTCCTAAAACAATTATTTTTACCTTGTCTATGTGCTATTAATAAACACATTCATAGAACATTTATTAAATAATGTTTCCTGAAAAATAAAATGCTTACAAAATTTCCAAGTGTCCTGACACTTGGAGCAATGTTTTTAAATAAACATTTTGTCCTATTTAACCCTAAGTATATAAGCATAGGGTAACACAGGTATTAGGCACATGTCACACAATTTGGTTTTTAAATCATCTCCTCTTGGAAGAGAAAGAAGCTTTCTATCATCCAGTGATTTTTAAGTACTACGAAGCAGCATCAGTCACTGATATTAACCTCACCCTCAAATAACTTAAACACAATAAGAAATAACTATACTGTCCGATAACTATATTTATCATCATCAAAGATCCCAGGAAGAACAAGTTTAAAAAATAGACAAGCAGTTATACTACTTGATAGGCAATGCTTACTTTAAGACAAAAAGAGATAACCACCACATTAAGTTAAGGACTGGAAAGAAAAAACAGTCCTGAGGGGTGCTACTTGAAGGTCACTTCAATGCTTTATCATATAACACATTTTAAAATAGTTTAGAATAAATAATAAAGGCATTCCTGCCAACAACACTAGTCCCCAATGTCTTCACTTTTTTTTTTTAGAAGTGACCAAAAAAAAAAAAAGAAAACAGTATTTGTATCATTAAAACCTTCTAATTTAATTATTGAGAACGGGGTGGGGGGGGGGATAACTAGATGTGGACTACAGTGTATATTAGATCAAACTCTAGATAAAATGTCTAGACAAAAAACAAAAGTAATAAATTGCTCTACTAAAAAGTTTTGATAACTGATCACTCAACTTTATCACTTAATTTTTTAAAAAATGGGAAGAGAATTCTAGAAAGAACACTTAATCAAATCTGTAGAATCATCTCATTGGGAAATGTTTGTTCTCCCTATGATTCATAACCCTGCATCAATGTTTCTTTTATTTACAAAGGTTCCTAGTGAGAGAGTGTCACCATAAAGACTAAATCAAAGAGGAAATTCCATGGCCTGTGTGCTGTTTGATATGCAAAACTTCAAAATAAGTTAAGAGACAGCTTAAGAAAGGAAAGGAAAAGGCAAAATAAAGTATAAAAACTTGTTTTTATAAAAATAAGACTTATTTTTTTTAAACCTTACTAACAAATGAAAGGAGAAATCAATGTTCACCCAAAGTTCACCACTTACCTACCAATATTAAGTATTTATTTTCAAAACAACCGTAAGAAAAAGTTGTCATTACTGTCTAGTTATAGGGATAATATTAAAAATTTACTGAACTTCCATAAGATTCTGTGTATATGACAGAAATAATAGAGCAAGCAGATTCATGTTAGTTTTCTATGGTTCCAAAGCTCATATTAATTTTATTGTATTTTGCATATGGAAAAGAGAAGTAATATCACAGAAACAGGTGAAGTTTTTTGTTGTATCCTACCCATATCAATACCTCTCACTCTACTCACAGTTGGGAGTGTTTTTATACAACTATACTACTATCATTTATATAGTTAACTATTATAAAACAGCTATGACAACATCTTTTGCTTAATAAGTTATCAATCTTGCCAGTAACATAAAAAAGTAAGCCCATTTCTATGCATTAATTTATTAATGTGAAATCTATAAAAGACATAGAAAAAAGAAACTGCGTCTATTTGATATACGTATTTTGCCTATGAATGGTTGAAAATCTGTGTGCAGTTTTAAAATGCTATTATATTCTACAGTCAGGTGACATAAAATGTGCTTATTCTATCAGAAAATGAATAAATCATAATATTTATAAAAGTTGCTAAAAATTAAGAGGAGAAAAAAGGTAAATATTTACGGAATAAATCATTAATAGGCCATGTGCACTTTTTGTCAATGAAAACTTAGAATACGGACTGCCTTCTGAGTTGGTAATTGTTTCTGAATTTACCATCATAGCCAAGTCTGTTGATGCTTTTCATTCTAATAATGCAGATGTTAGTATACATCTATACGTACACCAATACACACATATTTCTATATGTATATATGTATTATTTAGAGTTATTATGTCATTTTAAAAAAACAGAATGAGGAGTAGCTTTAAACCTACTTGGCAACATGTTTATAGCTGACTGACTACCTTCAAAAGTGGTCCAGTTTTTAGGAAAAGTAGGAATAATCATATGGAATAACCAAGACCAATTTACCTTTTAGCTCACAACATCTCAATATAGCTGCTGTTTAAGAAAAATATCCCCACATCTCTTTAAAACACCCAAATTCTAGTGTAACTGTTTTAGTTCTCCTTAGTAATACTAATATATTTTAGTTTCTTATAACTAATACATTTCAGTTTTAGTTTCTTATAACTATAGCATTAAAGAAACAAAAAGAATCCTTTCACAGCTTGCATTTTTGATCTGCTCCTTATTTTGCCAAAAAACATCATAAATTCATTTAGATAACTTTATGTTAGGAAAATGGTCTCTATCTTAATTACTGAAAATCTATAATATTCTTTAGAAAGTCTGTACTTCTAAGACTCTTATACATTCTCATACTGATTGGCAAACTCCTAAGAAGTTTTCTAGTGGGATGAAACAGATGTTTTTAAAAAATGGTTTAGAATACAAATTCCAGACTGTGACACTTGGCCCTCTGGAGAGGGGAAGAGTTGTGAGGAAGTAAGCCCCCCTTTCCCCACTGCCAACCCAGAATCTTACCAGATTAAAGATATTAATGACAGCATGTAAAAGTACGTAAAGTGTAGAGGCAGAAAAGGAGGTTTAAGAGGCGTTCTTTTACCCAATATTCTGGGTTGTGGATTAGCAGCATAATGTGTATTCAATCCTTCAGTAATATGCAAAGGGAAAAAATACAGATTGGTGAATCTGAGAAACACACTTTTGATAAGTAAATAATTTAAAATGTATATCAATATCTATATGCCCAGTCTCTAAATTTCAAAATTTAAATTGATTCAGAATTTGTGAAACACAAACCTTTATGGCAGAACTAGAAGTCTGTTCCCACCAGGCCCTCATACCTGATAGCAGCCAATCCAGCTCCTTCAAAACTCTGAAGAATTAACTACATCAAAAGTCATCATTTTTATGCATTTCATATTTAAACAGCAAGTGCTACAGATTAAAAAAAAAATCACAAATGTCTAAATCAATGTATCTTTCCCTGAACATCTAATCTTTTGGCCAGGAAGCCAAGTAACTGGTAATTTGTTCTTTGATATTTATGTCACTAAGGATATTAATATGCTAAATAAAAAAAAGCAATTCTAAATATACATGCTAACTGATCTCCCTACAATAATTATCCTGCAATTTAAACTCTCTTACCTATAATGGTATATGACAAAGACTCTATTCTACAAAGACACTAGAATTCTAGAATAAGTCTATGCTAGTTAAGAGTAAACACATGTAAAAAAAATTACAAACGACTTGGGGTTTTCTATTCCATACAAATTTTATTTATTAATATTATTTTTTACAGGGTTTTGTTGTTTACTGCCACACATGGACCCAAATCCACTACAGGTATACATATATGACTTGGGGGACATCCCTGGTGGCTCAGTGGTAAAGAATTCACCATATATGACTTGGGTTTTAGATCACAGAAACTTTCTGTGTGTGAATACACAAAAATTGTCAAGGTCACCTCCTTACTCTCTTCACAATCTTTACAGTGTCAATAACTTCTTGATTTAATAAAAGACTTCAGAATACTTCCTTTAGATAATTCTTATTTTCATGATTTTTCAACTCAAAGCCTTCATTCTAATTTATCTGGAGAGGATTATGGAAGGAGAGAGGGAAGGGAGAAGGGAGGATCAACATTCCATTAGTGACTCAAATTCAAGAACTTTCAATATTTATATATAAAAACTTCTAAAACTGAGTTTGGTATTATTTAAAAGGAAGTGTCCTATTTTCAAACCTAGCTAACATTTTTTCAGCCTTTAAAAGGAACTGGATCTACTGTCAACAGATGTTAAAAAGCACAGAAGAAACAGACTTTTAGTTCTATACAGATTCAACATGGCTTTAAAAAATAAAATCTCAAAAGATACAAAAGAAATCAGTTAGTCAATTTCTACCTGTGGATTTAAAGTGAAATGTTTCAATTAAATTTTTTTAAAAATATTTTCTTATCTGATACTATTTTAAAACTAAAGGCTTAAATTTCAGAAAAAAATACTCAGTGCATATAAAGTGAAATCAGGTCACCTTAACAATTCAATTACTAAAAAGCTCACAATTAAATCCACAGAATCTGTTAGAAATTGTCTGGCAATACATGAACAGTGAGCAGGGCTGGTATGTTTCTTGGCCATGTTTAAAGTTTTCCTGGCCTCAACCAGGAAGGCTGCATATTGCACTGGCTCAGGGGAAAGGTTGGTACACAAGGTTAACTGGATTTACTTAGTTAATGCAAATTAAGAATCCATTCACTGTTCTCTAGAATTCTAGAATAAGTCTATGCTAGTTAAGAGTAAACACATGTAAAAAAAATTACAAACGACTTGGGGTTTTCTATTCCATACAAATTTTATTTATTAATATTATTTTTTACAGGGTTTTGTTGTTTACTGTCACACATGGACCCAAATCCACTACAGGTATACATATATGACTTGGGGGACATCCCTGGTGGCTCAGTGGTAAAGAATTCACCATATATGACTTGGGTTTTAGATCACAGAAACTTTCTGTGTGTGAATACACAAAAATTGTCAAGGTCACCTCCTTACTCTCTTCACAATCTTTACAGTGTCAATAACTTCTTGATTTAATAAAAGACTTCAGAATACTTCCTTTAGATAATTCTTATTTTCATGATTTTTCAACTCAAAGCCTTCATTCTAATTTATCTGGAGAGGATTATGGAAGGAGAGAGGGAAGGGAGAAGGGAGGATCAACATTCCATTAGTGACTCAAATTCAAGAACTTTCAATATTTATATATAAAAACTTCTAAAACTGAGTTTGGTATTATTTAAAAGGAAGTGTCCTATTTTCAAACCTAGCTAACATTTTTTCAGCCTTTAAAAGGAACTGGATCTACTGTCAACAGATGTTAAAAAGCACAGAAGAAACAGACTTTTAGTTCTATACAGATTCAACATGGCTTTAAAAAATAAAATCTCAAAAGATACAAAAGAAATCAGTTAGTCAATTTCTACCTGTGGATTTAAAGTGAAATGTTTCAATTAAATTTTTTTAAAAATATTTTCTTATCTGATACTATTTTAAAACTAAAGGCTTAAATTTCAGAAAAAAATACTCAGTGCATATAAAGTGAAATCAGGTCACCTTAACAATTCAATTACTAAAAAGCTCACAATTAAATCCACAGAATCTGTTAGAAATTGTCTGGCAATACATGAACAGTGAGCAGGGCTGGTATGTTTCTTGGCCATGTTTAAAGTTTTCCTGGCCTCAACCAGGAAGGCTGCATATTGCACTGGCTCAGGGGAAAGGTTGGTACACAAGGTTAACTGGATTTACATTAGTTAATGCAAATAAGAAAAATACCCAAAGTTCTACTTGAGTACCAATATCCTCATTTAAGTCACAACCTTCCACTTCACTGTTCTCTTTGAAACAAAAAGAATTTACTGAAAATAATACTCCGATGGATTTTAATTACCATTCTAAAGGATGAGAGGTACCATATAGGCAAGAAATCTCTAATTAGTAGGACAGACAAAGTTTCAGAGTATATATATAATTTTCTAACTTAAAAAAAAAACACAAACACAGTAATCTATAAGCCCAACTAAAGAAAGAATTACAGTTGGGCAATCTAATATTATTGAAAGTATTCTTATTAATTTATCACTAATTGAGACATTTTACTACTAATTTATCTATCAATCTTTTAATCAAATTCGAACCAATTTTACATAAAGTGTATGATTTGAGAGTTGATTAAAAATAAGCTTGTTAAGTTGAGAAATTTCAAATACTACTTTCCATACATTTTCAATGATAGAAGAAAATAACTTTATATAAACATTACATTCATATCTTTCATTATTTTCAATTGAACTTAAAGTAAGTATAAAGTCACATATCCTTTTAAATGTAGGGAAAAGGTTATAGTAACACACTAGAAACAGAAAAACACTTGAGTGCTTGAGTTTTTTCTCAGCTTATATAAAATAAAACATGTTCCCTTTGAGCAAATTTTCAAAAATAATTGTCTTATAGAGACTCAAATATAATTTTCTATCTATAACTTGGTATTTAATACACTTTTTATGTGCAGTCTACTGAAGAGTTTTAAATGTATTCCCAAAGTTGAAGATAAAGTCCATTCTGGGAGATGCCACTAATAGATATGTCAATGTGGAATTTTAAGAAATAATTGTATCAAGAATATTATACTGAAAATTCTTAATGCTAAAAGTATGTAATTTTAGAACTTCCTAAAACAAACCCTCAAATCACACGCTTTAATATTAATATGCCAGCACTGTTCATGTTGACCAGAAAAATACTTTAAAGTAAAATGAAAATGCATACCAGCAGCAACTACAGCTGGAGGAGGCGAGCCTGCCTCACCAGGGCTGGTATGTTTCTTGGCCATGTTTAAAGTTTTCCTGGCCTCAACCAGGAAGGCTGCATATTGCACTGGCTCAGGGGAAAGGTTGGTACACAAGGTTAACTGGATTTACGTTAGTTAATGCAAATAAGAAAAATACCCAAAGTTCTACTTGAGTACCAATATCCTCATTTAAGTCACAACCTTCCACTTCACTGTTCTCTTTGAAACAAAAAGAATTTACTGAAAATAATACTCCGATGGATTTTAATTACCATTCTAAAGGATGAGAGGTACCATATAGGCAAGAAATCTCTAATTAGTAGGACAGACAAAGTTTCAGAGTATATATATAATTTTCTAACTTAAAAAAAAAACACAAACACAGTAATCTATAAGCCCAACTAAAGAAAGAATTACAGTTGGGCAATCTAATATTATTGAAAGTATTCTTATTAATTTATCACTAATTGAGACATTTTACTACTAATTTATCTATCAATCTTTTAATCAAATTCGAACCAATTTTACATAAAGTGTATGATTTGAGAGTTGATTAAAAATAAGCTTGTTAAGTTGAGAAATTTCAAATACTACTTTCCATACATTTTCAATGATAGAAGAAAATAACTTTATATAAACATTACATTCATATCTTTCATTATTTTCAATTGAACTTAAAGTAAGTATAAAGTCACATATCCTTTTAAATGTAGGGAAAAGGTTATAGTAACACACTAGAAACAGAAAAACACTTGAGTGCTTGAGTTTTTTCTCAGCTTATATAAAATAAAACATGTTCCCTTTGAGCAAATTTTCAAAAATAATTGTCTTATAGAGACTCAAATATAATTTTCTATCTATAACTTGGTATTTAATACACTTTTTATGTACAGTCAACTGAAGAGTTTTAAATGCATTCCCAAAGTTGAAGATAAAGTCCATTCTGGGAGATGCCACTAATAGATATGTCAATGTGGAATTTTAAGAAATAATTGTATCAAGAATATTATACTGAAAATTCTTAATGCTAAAAGTATGTAATTTTAGAACTTCCTAAAACAAACCCTCAAATCACACGCTTTAATATTAATATGCCAGCACTGTTCATGTTGACCAGATAATACTTTAGTATTCTTTAAAAAGTAAAATGAAAATGCATACCAGCAGCAACTACAGCTGGAGGAGGCGAGCCTGCCTCACCACCACTTGTCTGACTCATTGATGCTACAGATGTTTCTCTAGATGGAGGTAACTGTAACTCCTTTGGGAGAAGATCATAGACAGATTCTGTTGGGAGAAATGGAAAAAACATTTATGAGTACAAAATTAATGTCTTTTCATTCACAATAATTGTATTTTTCATACACACTAAACTTCATATAATTACTGTTATAAAAATTAAAAGCTTAAAGGAAGTAGCATGAAAACCTATACTATCATATGTGAAGAAATAGCTATAGTCATTGCTCTGTGAGAAAAGGGGATCCTGCAGGGGTGCTGTGTGAGTCTGGGGGAGTGGGATGGGGGGCTATACGTATGACTAATCTGGGAACATACATATCTGTAAGCAACAAAACTTTGAAAAAGTTAAAAGTAAAATAAAAGTTAAAAAAAAACTTAATAGCGGTCTTCCCCTGGTGGTCCAGTGGATAAGGACACCGCCTTGCAGTGCAAGGGGCGCCGGTTTGATCCCTGGCCTGGGAAGATCCCACCTGCCGCGGAGCGGCTGGACTGATGTGTCCAATAAGCGCATGCGCCCAGAGCCGGCGCTCTGCGACAACAGACACCACCGCGATGGGAGGCCCGCAGGAGCCAAAGAACAAAGACGATGAAAACAGAGAAATGAAAGACCAACAGAAGTGGCCTGCCTGCTCCCCTCCCTCCCCAACCCGACCCCCCCCTGCCCAAAAAATAAATAAATAAATAAATCTTTAAAAAAAAAAAAAAAAAACTTAACAGCAAACATTTTTACTATAATTTTAGTGAACTGCATAATGAATTTTCCACTCATTCTGATCCCCATTTTCCTCTTGACTTTCCCCTTCAAGCTTGCAATGATCTACAGAAAAAGTTACAAAAATTTTCAAGCCATTTAAACGAGACAGAAGAGATGTAAAATAACCTAAGACGTGCCAACATCATTCTTTATTTTTTAAAAAAATGTTAATTATCATCCTTTACATATAAGATGGCATGTACTAGTGTATATCAGTTATAAATTGGCTTCTTCAAAGGCACAAGTATAGGATTCTCTTGAATCAAAAAGCATAAATGTCTTTATTAGATTATGGTTACTTTTGTATCCCAGATTAAAGAATACTATAACTTTTTAATATACTTGATAATATTCTAATTGTCCATAAAATCAAACTTGCATCTACTATTCCAAAGTTATTTTATAATTATTATTACATGGATTTTGGACAGAAATAATAACCAAGATATCCTCTAAAGGTAGTAGAATTAGTGTTGGAAAAAACTTCAAAAAACCAATTAGAATCATAAGTGCATTTTCTAAAGAGTCAAGGTACAGACTTTAAGGGACTTGCCTAGTATTTCAAGAAAAGCAACAGTCCAACAATTAAAGAAGACTATTATTTGTACTAAGGGATTAAGGCACTTTATCCTTGGGAGCAAACAACATAGCTAGTTACCTGCTTACTGAATTCAAAAATACTTTGATCCTCCCAGTTACAATACGTATCCTTAGTTTCATGCAGATAGGAATAAGAAAGAATATCATGAAGGAAATCTAAAATTATCTTCAAAGCATTTGGCAAATTGACGTATGTCTGAATATAATATGGTCCGACTAAAATTTCAGCTTGTTAAAATGTTCCTAAAAGCCTTAAGAAAATTACTTACATCTTTCAAATAATATAGCGGGGAGAGTAGGGAGAAATGAATTAAAACAAATACCACATCATCAAATATTGATTTTAATATAATTATTTTTCTCAATTCATGTTGAAAACAAGAAATTCTTATACATAAAAGAAAAGCAATGAGAAAAGGGGATCCTGCAGGGGCACTGTGCGACAGCCTGGAAGGGTGGGATGGGGGGACATACATATGACAAATCTGGGATCATATCATACATATCTGTAAACAACAAAACTCTGTAAAAGTAAAAAGTAAAATAAAAATTTTTTTAAAAAAGAAAAGCATACTCAAGACCTTTTTGGGGAGAAGGCTGGTGAACAGAAAGAAATATGAAAATAAAAATTAGCTTAGGGCTTCCTCTGGTGGTCCAGTGGGTAATGACACTGCCTTGCAGTGCAAGGGGCGCCGGTTCGATCCCTGGCCTGGGAAGATCCCACCTGCCGCGGAGCAGCTGGACTGATGTGTCCAATTACCGAGCTGGAGCTCTGGAGCGCATGCGCCCAGACGGGTGCTCTGCGACGACAGACACCACCGCGATGGGAGGCCCGCAGGAGCCAAAGAACAAAGACAGATGAAAATAGAGAAATGAAAGACCAACAGAAGTGGCCCGCCTGCTCCCCTCCCTCCCCAACCCGACCCCCGCCCAAAGTAAATAAATAAATAAATCTTTAAAAAAAAAAAATCAGCTTAGATAAAAACAGAAAGGATCTGCCAAAATGCACTGATGTCAAAGGGGACAAAAAAACCTAGAAATTGCCCCATCGCTAACCACATTTCACTTTCCCAAAGAAGAATACAAAGCTGAGTTTAAATTGGAGGTATAAAAGCAGTGTTAATAAAAATATACTGTAAAGTAACTAAATATAGAACTTGTTATATCTCAGTCTTCCCCATAGCCTACCCCCCAAAACCCAAAATAATAAGCAAGTCAAGTGGAAGGTGTAGGAAGCATGGATTCATTCCTTCACCAAGGAATGAATTTTTCTGATTAACTGACTCAAGTTTGAAAATTAGAGAAGTCAGAAGTTTTATCCTATCTCTCCAAGGAAAATAGCCACTAATACAGTCCTTACCACCACAGGTTCTGATTTCAGACAGAACTCTGTTGGCTCTAATATATCAAATAACTTAAATTCTCAACGAGATTCCCTCCAAGATAATATAGCGGGAGAGTAGGAGAAATGAATTAAAACAGAAATACCACATCATCAAATATTGATTTTAATATAATTATTTTTCTCAATTCATGTTGAAAACAAGAAATTCTTATACATAAAAGAAAAGCAATGAGAAAAGGGGATCCTGCAGGGGCACTGTGCGACAGCCTGGAAGGGTGGGATGGGGGGACATACATATGACAAATCTGGGATCATATCATACATATCTGTAAACAACAAAACTCTGTAAAAGTAAAAAGTAAAATAAAAATTTTTTTAAAAAAGAAAAGCATACTCAAGACCTTTTTGGGGAGAAGGCTGGTGAACAGAAAGAAATATGAAAATAAAAATTAGCTTAGGGCTTCCTCTGGTGGTCCAGTGGGTAAGGACACTGCCTTGCAGTGCAAGGGGCGCCGGTTCGATCCCTGGCCTGGGAAGATCCCACCTGCCGCGGAGCAGCTGGACTGATGTGTCCAATTACCGAGCTGGAGCTCTGGAGCGCATGCGCCCAGACGGGTGCTCTGCGACGACAGACACCACCGCGATGGGAGGCCCGCAGGAGCCAAAGAACAAAGACAGATGAAAATAGAGAAATGAAAGACCAACAGAAGTGGCCCGCCTGCTCCCCTCCCTCCCCAACCCGACCCCCGCCCAAAGTAAATAAATAAATAAATCTTTAAAAAAAAAAAATCAGCTTAGATAAAAACAGAAAGGATCTGCCAAAATGCACTGATGTCAAAGGGGACAAAAAAACCTAGAAATTGCCCCATCGCTAACCACATTTCACTTTCCCAAAGAAGAATACAAAGCTGAGTTTAAATTGGAGGTATAAAAGCAGTGTTAATAAAAATATACTGTAAAGTAACTAAATATAGAACTTGTTATATCTCAGTCTTCCCCATAGCCTACCCCCAAACCAAAGTAATAAGCAAGTCAAGTGGAAGGTGTAGGAAGCATGGATTCATTCCTTCACCAAGGAATGAATTTTTCTGATTAACTGACTCAAGTTTGAAAATTAGAGAAGTCAGAAGTTTTATCCTATCTCTCCAAGGAAAATAGCCACTAATACAGTCCTTACCACCACAGGTTCTGATTTCAGACAGAACTCTGTTGGCTCTAATATATCAAATAACTTAAATTCTCAACGAGATTCCCTCCAAGATAAAACTGTACAACCTGACCACATACATCGGTCTTACTCTCAGGCCTGTGTGCATCCTAAGTTAAGTTGCTTCAGTCAAGTCCTGTTCTTTTCGACCCTATGGACTGGATCTACCAGGCTCCTTTGTCCATGGGATTTCCCAAGCAAGAATACTGGAATGGGTTGCCATGCCTTCTTTCAGGGAATCTTCCCAACCCAAAGACTGAACCTGTGTATCTCACGTCTCTTGCACTGGCAGGCAGGTTGTTTTACCATTAGCGCCACATGGGAAGCTCACTTACAGGCTATGAAGAAAGAGAATGGGAAATCTAGTAATGGAAAGTCAGTCTACAAAGAAAAGACCTCCTTAGAAAACAAGTATTAGTATAATCTGTTGGATTTTAAAGAACCTACTAGATTTTAAAATAATTTACAAGATTTTTCTTTTCTTTTGGCCACTTCTATTGATCGATTTCATTCATTTATCTTTGTTCTTTGGCCTGTGTGGGCCTCCCATCTTAGTGGCCTCTCTTGCTGCGGAGCACCAGCTCTGGGTGCATGTGCTCCAGAGCTCCGGCTCAGTAGTTGGACACATTAGTCCAGCCACTCTGCAGCACATGGGATCCTCCCAGGCCAGGGATCAAACCGGCGCCCCTTGCACTGCAAGGAGGTGTCCTTACCCACTGGGCCACCAGAGAAGCCCAAGAGTTTTCTTTTAAAGAAAGAAAATGGTTACAAGGTTTCTTTTGGGGATAGTAAAAATTACAAAATTAGATAATGGCAATGGTTACACAACTTCATAAACATACCACCTAGCACTGAATATGCACACTTTAAATGGGTGAATTTAATGATATATAAATTATACATGGGAAAAGTTGTTTTTAAAAAAGCGACAGAAAGAGAAGTAGAATCAGGATAACTTAGAACTGCTCAAGAGTGAGCTAGCTCTCAATGTTCCTAATAAACTTCAAGGACAAAATACCTCTCCACATGGTTTCTATTTGTAAAAAGTGAAATTATGAAAGCTAAACTGCAAACTGATCTAGTTTGATTTTTTTTTAAAGATTTATTTATTTATTTATTTATTTATTTATTGGGGGGGGGGGAGGGTGGGGAGGGAGGGGAGTGGGCGGGCCACTTCTACTGGTCTTTCATTTGTCCATTTTCATCCATCTTTGTTCTTTGGCCCGTGTGGGCCTCCCATCACAGTGGCCTCTGTTGTCGCAGAGCACCCACTCTGGGTGCATGTGCTCCAGAGCTCCGGCTCAGTAATTGGACACATCGGTCCAGCCGCTCCGCGGCACGTGGGATCTTCCCAGGCCAGGGATCAAACAGGCATCCCTTGCACTGCAAGGCGGTGTCCTTACCCACTGGACCACCAGGGATGCCCTCTAGTTTGATTTTTAAATCTCTTCTACTGGATCAGGCAAATTCTACAGGCATAGATATCCTACATTCAGTAAAACACCCTGATGAAAATCTTTAAAAGTTCTTATGAATAAGATGAAGCAGTGCAGACTTCATAAAACAGAAGACTCTAAGCAACAGCACTCAAAAATGTATGTGTCCCCTTCCTTGAAGAAGGTGGTTATTTATTACATCAACAAATTAAACAAAGATATGGAATTTGCAAATGACATAGGCTTAAGAGGGATATATCATATGTCATAATGCATCACAGATCATGAAAGCCTGGAATATCTGCCCAAAAGAATAAAGTGAAATTTAATACAAATCAACATAACAGCTGGTAAAAACTGGTTCTTGTGCAATGTACTTAAATGCACTCACTCTTTCTCACTCTCTTTTTCAAAATCTAGAAGTGATTTTACTTTTGTTTTCTAAAGAATTCTTTCCTTGGTCGGTCAGAATTGGTGTGATCGTACTTTTTTCAATTAATGTTGCTAATAATTTGTATAGTAATACTTAATCAACTCATTTAATGGTTCATCACGAATTTTAGCTGATCAAAATCCCAATACAAGGGTACTGCTTAAGTATCCATGTAAAAGACTTAGATCGAGCACAATAGTTAATATAAATTATTAACATAAATGTATGAAAAAATAAATTAGGCAGAAAAGGGAACAATCTCAGAAGATTAAGAATTTGTTTTTTGTTAGTGCAACAGTGCAGAGTCTAGTGCAATCAGAGGAATGAAATCATTTTCAGATATTAAAAGCAAACTAATGCTTCCCAATTGTTTGATGGGAAGGCAAGCAATGTAACAATGGGCTGACTGGTTGGTGTGTGTGTTCAGTCATTCACTAAATTCTAATTGATCTTTTTTGCATCACTGGTTATTTCTGGGCCAATTTGGTCTTCTCTGCAACACTGGCTCCAGGGGGAGTCCCACTACACTGCATCAAACTCAAGGAGACAGAAATCCTACCCTGACGGCACAAGACAGTGAAAGAGAAGGAAAACTGGTAATTTAATAGTGCAACATTTTTTTTTCTTCTCAATTAGAAGCTGTTTCCTAACTGCTGATCAACCAAATCCTACTGTACTGTTTATTTCACATGTTGCCCAGTTTCACAAAAACATTTCAAACTCCTATACTCCCTCAATTTCCCACAGCAGAGTCTAAGGAGATAAAACAAATGAAACAGCTGAGAAGAAACATGCTTTTCCGGCTCTTTCCTTTGTAAAATATCAACATTACTGATACAATTACACCCTAATTGAGCACTTGGGGATGGGCACAGGCACTATGCAAAGCTCTTTATATACACACTTTCAAAATAATTACGTGAGGTTAGTTTTACCAATAAAGAACCTGAAAATTATTTAACAGTTTAAAAAAAGAAAGAAAAATACATGTGATAAGGGTATGATAAAGTTTAGGACAGTAGTATCCTGTTATGGGGAGACAAGGATATAGGACTAAAGAGTAGCAAAAATAAGTTGGTCTAGACAGTTGGCTTAAGAATGTTCTTTTTACTAAAACACATAACCTAATCGAATCAATAAATAAAATAAAAACTAAGGCTGTGCATAGCCTTCAGAGTTGTGATAAAGTTTAACTAAGATGATCTCTTAGAAAGAACTTCGCAAATTATTTTCTGGGCTTCTCTGGTGGTAAAGAATCCACCTGCCAATGCAGGAAATGTGGGCTTGATCCCTAGGTCTAAAAAGGAAGATCCACAATTTTAGCTGATCAAAATCCCAATACAAGGGTACTGCTTAAGTATCCATGTAAAAGACTTAGATCGAGCACAATAGTTAATATAAATTATTAACATAAATGTATGAAAAAATAAATTAGGCAGAAAAGGGAACAATCTCAGAAGATTAAGAATTTGTTTTTTGTTAGTGCAACAGTGCAGAGTCTAGTGCAATCAGAGGAATGAAATCATTTTCAGATATTAAAAGCAAACTAATGCTTCCCAATTGTTTGATGGGAAGGCAAGCAATGTAACAATGGGCTGACTGGTTGGTGTGTGTGTTCAGTCATTCACTAAATTCTAATTGATCTTTTTTGCATCACTGGTTATTTCTGGGCCAATTTGGTCTTCTCTGCAACACTGGCTCCAGGGGGAGTCCCACTACACTGCATCAAACTCAAGGAGACAGAAATCCTACCCTGACGGCACAAGACAGTGAAAGAGAAGGAAAACTGGTAATTTAATAGTGCAACATTTTTTTTTCTTCTCAATTAGAAGCTGTTTCCTAACTGCTGATCAACCAAATCCTACTGTACTGTTTATTTCACATGTTGCCCAGTTTCACAAAAACATTTCAAACTCCTATACTCCCTCAATTTCCCACAGCAGAGTCTAAGGAGATAAAACAAATGAAACAGCTGAGAAGAAACATGCTTTTCCGGCTCTTTCCTTTGTAAAATATCAACATTACTGATACAATTACACCCTAATTGAGCACTTGGGGATGGGCACAGGCACTATGCAAAGCTCTTTATATACACACTTTCAAAATAATTACGTGAGGTTAGTTTTACCAATAAAGAACCTGAAAATTATTTAACAGTTTAAAAAAAGAAAGAAAAATACATGTGATAAGGGTATGATAAAGTTTAGGACAGTAGTATCCTGTTATGGGGAGACAAGGATATAGGACTAAAGAGTAGCAAAAATAAGTTGGTCTAGACAGTTGGCTTAAGAATGTTCTTTTTACTAAAACACATAACCTAATCGAATCAATAAATAAAATAAAAACTAAGGCTGTGCATAGCCTTCAGAGTTGTGATAAAGTTTAACTAAGATGATCTCTTAGAAAGAACTTCGCAAATTATTTTCTGGGCTTCTCTGGTGGTAAAGAATCCACCTGCCAATGCAGGAAATGTGGGCTTGATCCCTAGGTCAGGAAGATCCTGTGGAGAAAGAAATGGCAACTCATACTAGTAGTATTCTTGCCTGTGAAATCCCATGGATAGAGGAGTCTGGCAGGCTACAGTCCAAGGGGTCACAAAGAGTGGAACACGACTGAAGGGACTAAACAACAACAAACAACAGCACCACTTTACCTTTGTTGATCTGATAGCTAGTATTCAATATTCAGCTGCGGGGCTTCCCTGGTGGTCCAGTGGTTAGGAATCTGCCTGCCAGTGCAGGGGACACAGGTTCGATTCCTGATGGAAGATCCCACATGCCGTGAGGCAACTAAGCCTGCCCTCTAAAGCCTACAAGCTGCAACTACTGAACCTGTGTGCACACCTAGAGTTCATGCTCTGCAACAAGAAAAGCCACTGCAATGACAAGCCAATGCACCACAACAAAGAGCCAATTCAGCCAAAAAAGAAAAAACTCAACTGCTTCACGGTCTGAAAGCAAAGATAAGAACTTTTCTCAGGACACCTATTAACTTTCAGATAACCAAACAAATCACAGTTGTACACAACTAATACTTGACTTCACGCAGAGATGAACAATATAAAAGGTGGGGGTGGGGAATTAAAAAACTGAATGTTTCTGTTCAGCTAAATGGAAGTATTTGTGGTAATAAAAGGATGATACTTTGTGTAGGGAATGCTTAAAGAAGTTACCGAAAAGTAAGTTAGTCCTCAGCACAGAAATTAGTTGTTCAAATAATGCTCCCTGGTGTTAGATACAAACACTCTTAATACTGGAAATGTATTTATAAATGTTTGTCTCTTGTTTTTAACACAGGAATTTTTTCAAAATTCTGTATATATAAAGCTGGGCTTTCCCGGTGGCTCAGTGGTAAACAATCTGCCTGAAATGTAGGAGACCTAGGTTTGATCCCTAGATTGGGACAATCCCCTGGAGGAGGGCACGAAACCCACACCAGTGCTCTTGCCTAGAGAGTCCCATGCACAGAGGAACCTGGCAGGCTACCGGGTCACACAGAGTTGGACATGACCGAAGCAACTAAACAGAAGCAGCAGCAACATACAAAGCTACTTTAGCACCCAGAAGAGTTAAAAAAAGACTCAGAAAGTTCTTGCAAATGATTTGGGAACGAACTGCCCTGCTCTTTCATGTCTTTATTAACTACCTCAATAAGCTGGTGAATCCCAAGGCTATGGCTTCACATCAGACATTCTTAAACAAAATGAATGGCACCTCCACTGTGCCAACATAGTTCTGCATTGAAGAGAGACAGCATTCATTCTGTTAAAAACACTTTGGGCTTGACAGTCATCATACTTGGCAACCCCACTGGAAAATGTACTGGCGGCAGGTCTACTGGATATTTGGTTTCTAGAAGATTATTAAGTCCAAGAATAACCTGTAGGTGATCTGTTTTAATAAATGTTTCTCATCTAAGTTTAAGTCAATTTACTAGTTTGCTTGTTATTGTTACTTATTTATTCAATCATATCACCTCTCTTCTGATTAAATGTTATTCCTGTTTTCCTCAAACTAGTGGTCTACAGTAATTTTAAGCAATATACAGCAGCATAGATTGCAACAACTTGGGAAATAAGAAGAATAACTTGGGTTCTACAATCACTTTAACATAGCACACCGTGTATTTTTTTTAACAAGTATTACTTTTCACTTTAGAATGTCACAATTATTTTCTACATAACTTTGCAACACTTATGAGATACAGAATAGAGTATACTATTTAACCATTTTTGTTAATATTTTATATTTCCTTAATTTATTTATATTATTTTCAGAAGAAGGTACTTAAGTCTGTTCTAGAAAGAACAAGACTTTTAAAGTCCTACCTGTGACTTACTGAGGAAAACCTTTATGCTTTATTATTTCCAGAGATCTTACAAGGATATTTTTTCAATACAGCTTGTAAAGTTCAGAGTTGAAGAGGGGTGAGGAGGTGCAGGGCTGAGTGTCAGACGTGAAGAATGAGAAGTAATCCATGGTGGAGATGGGGGTAGCAGAGGCCTGGTTTCAGAGCAAAAGCAGGGTGAAAAGAAAAAGCCTAGGTTTGATCCCTAGATTGGGACAATCCCTGGAGGAGGGCACGAAACCCACACCAGTGCTCTTGCCTAGAGAGTCCCATGCACAGAGGAACCTGGCAGGCTACCGGGTCACACAGAGTTGGACATGACTGAAGCAACTAAACAGAAGCAGCAGCAACATACAAAGCTACTTTGGCACCCAGAAGAGTTAAAAAAAGACTCAGAAAGTTCTTGCAAATGATTTGGGAACGAACTGCCCTGCTCTTTCATGTCTTTATTAACTACCTCAATAAGCTGGTGAATCCCAAGGCTATGGCTTCACATCAGACATTCTTAAACAAAATGAATGGCACCTCCACTGTGCCAACATAGTTCTGCATTGAAGAGAGACAGCATTCATTCTGTTAAAAACACTTTGGGCTTGACAGTCATCATACTTGGCAACCCCACTGGAAAATGTACTGGTGGCAGGTCTACTGGATATTTGGTTTCTAGAAGACTATTAAGTCCAAGAATAACCTGTAGGTGATCTGTTTTAATAAATGTTTCTCATCTAAGTTTAAGTCAATTTACTAGTTTGCTTGTTATTGTTACTTATTTATTCAATCATATCACCTCTCTTCTGATTAAATGTTATTCCTGTTTTCCTCAAACTAGTGGTCTACAGTAATTTTAAGCAATATACAGCAGCATAGATTGCAACAACTTGGGAAATAAGAAGAATAACTTGGGTTCTACAATCACTTTAACATAGCACACCGTGTATTTTTTCTAACAAGTATTACTTTTCACTTTAGAATGTCACAATTATTTTCTACATAACTTTGCAACACTTATGAGATACAGAATAGAGTATACTATTTAACCATTTTTGTTAATATTTTATATTTCCTTAATTTATTTATATTATTTTCAGAAGAAGGTACTTAAGTCTGTTCTAGAAAGAACAAGACTTTTAAAGTCCTACCTGTGACTTACTGAGGAAAACCTTTATGCTTTATTATTTCCAGAGATCTTACAAGGATATTTTTTCAATACAGCTTGTAAAGTTCAGAGTTGAAGAGGGGTGAGGAGGTGCAGGGCTGAGTGTCAGACGTGAAGAATGAGAAGTAATCCATGGTGGAGATGGGGGTAGCAGAGGCCTGGTTTCAGAGCAAAAGCAGGGTGAAGAAAGCATTAATGGGGAGAGGGAGAGAGTGGGAAAAGATTACCAGGTGCAGAGTGCAAGCAATGTAAATAAAATATTTGCAGTCTGGTGTGTGGTATCAGAGCCCAAGCAGAATGAATAATATTTCTAGGGGTGAAGGTGGGGAGAGGTAGGGGAGAGTGGAAGAGTGGGAGAGAGCCCAAGAAAGCAGCATGAGAAGAAGAAAGCCTAACACACAGAGGGACACTAACTCTGGTGGGTTAAAGCCCAAGCAAAGTGGAAGTCTTCTGGGATAGGTAGCCCAAGCAGAATGAAGATGTTATCTAGGGAAGGGAATGCCAAGAGCCTGGCACAGGGTGTCAAGAGTCAGAGCATGGTGAGAAATGTACCCTTAAGGGAATGGCACAGGATGTCACAGCTGAAGCCAGTAAGGTGATGGAGGGTAGTCACAGGAAAACAAAGCTTGAGCAGGGTACACAGGGATTCATGCAAGGGCATCCAGCACCGGGTGTAAGAACTCAAGCAGTAAAGAGGATGTCCACATAACAGGGCTGCCCGAGCTGGCTATCAAAGATAAAACAGGAAGTAGAGTGTGTTCATGAGGAATAAGACCAGCATGGGGATTAGAAATCCAAGCAGTGTAAGGAGGGCAGTTATGTGACACCTTCGAGCCTTAACAGGATGAAGAGGACATTCCCATGGATGGGTATCCCAGCATAAGATGTTGGAGTCCCGGTGGAGTAAACATGATATCCATGGGGGTTGAGGCAGTAGGAACAAAGGGCACCTTTGAGTAGAGTATCAGAGTTTTAGCAGGGTGAGGGCTACAGGACAGAATCTGCCTAGCAGGGCTTCCCAATGTGGGGAGTCAGAACTAAGCAGGAGGAGGAGAGTCCAACAGATAAGGAGGGCAGCTCTGAGTGTCATAGCACACACAGGATGGAGGAGGAAAGCAGCCACAACCCGGAAGCAAGCTATAGATGTCCAAGTTGAATACAGGGCTTGTAAAGTTCAGAGTTGAAGAGGGGTGAGGAGGTGCAGGGCTGAGTGTCAGACGTGAAGAATGAGAAGTAATCCATGGTGGAGATGGGGGTAGCAGAGGCCTGGTTTCAGAGCAAAAGCAGGGTGAAGAAAGCATTAATGGGGAGAGGGAGAGATGGGAAAAGATTACCAGGTGCAGAGTGCAAGCAATGTAAATAAAATATTTGCAGTCTGGTGTGTGGTATCAGAGCCCAAGCAGAATGAATAATATTTCTAGGGGTGAAGGTGGGGAGAGGTAGGGGAGAGTGGAAGAGTGGGAGAGAGCCCAAGAAAGCAGCATGAGAAGAAGAAAGCCTAACACACAGAGGGACACTAACTCTGGTGGGTTAAAGCCCAAGCAAAGTGGAAGTCTTCTGGGATAGGTAGCCCAAGCAGAATGAAGATGTTATCTAGGGAAGGGAATGCCAAGAGCCTGGCACAGGGTGTCAAGAGTCAGAGCATGGTGAGAAATGTACCCTTAAGGGAATGGCACAGGATGTCACAGCTGAAGCCAGTAAGGTGATGGAGGGTAGTCACAGGAAAACAAAGCTTGAGCAGGGTACACAGGGATTCATGCAAGGGCATCCAGCACCGGGTGTAAGAACTCAAGCAGTAAAGAGGATGTCCACATAACAGGGCTGCCCGAGCTGGCTATCAAAGATAAAACAGGAAGTAGAGTGTGTTCATGAGGAATAAGACCAGCATGGGGATTAGAAATCCAAGCAGTGTAAGGAGGGCAGTTATGTGACACCTTCGAGCCTTAACAGGATGAAGAGGACATTCCCATGGATGGGTATCCCAGCATAAGATGTTGGAGTCGGTGGAGTAAACATGATATCCATGGGGGTTGAGGCAGTAGGAACAAAGGGCACCTTTGAGTAGAGTATCAGAGTTTTAGCAGGGTGAGGGCTACAGGACAGAATCTGCCTAGCAGGGCTTCCCAATGTGGGGAGTCAGAACTAAGCAGGAGGAGGAGAGTCCAACAGATAAGGAGGGCAGCTCTGAGTGTCATAGCACACACAGGATGGAGGAGGAAAGCAGCCACAACCCGGAAGCAAGCTATAGATGTCCAAGTTGAATACTTAGGAGTGAATACGTAGGAATGGGGGAAACAGTGGCAATAAAAGCTTGATTACACACAGGAAGACTGCTCAAATAACATGTTAAAATTAAAGGGAAGGCTCCCCTAGTGGTGCAGTAGGTGAAGAGTCTGCCTTGCAGTGCAAGGGGCACTGGTTCGATCCTGGCCCAGGAAGATCCCAGGTGCTGAGAAGCAGCTGGGCCAGTATATTCAACTGGGAACCAGCGCTCTGGAGTGCATGTGCCCAGAGCTGGTGCTCTGCAGCAAGAGAGGCCACTGCAATGGGAGGCCCATACATGCCAAAGAATACAGATGGATGAAAAATAAAAACGATGACTTAGAGGCAGAAAAAATAACACTTATATTAAAACAATTACAGGGAATCAAGTTTTGCAGCATTGAACAAAGGAATTATAAACACAGGGAGAAAAACAAGGAGGAATCGTATGGTACTAAGCTGCAACTAGAGGTATCCAGATGATCTCGTAAGAGAAACAAAAATAAATATAATATACAAATGTACATATGTATATAAGCATACATATATTCCCTACCTCTGCTGTCTGATTCTGTGAGTAGCAATACCCCAAAAGTATACTCGTGGAAAATAAGCATACCTAATATCCAGATCTTGGTTTCTAAATACTCTTTTCTACTGAAAGTAGCTAGGGCTTCTTTGAGCAATAGTTGATATCAGGACTGGGATGTGGAAAGTACAAGATGAGCCTGAAATATATAGTGTTTTGCTAAAATTTTAAGGAAGTACTCAAAGAATTACAGACATGTTAAAAGGATACAGAAACCATCTTGAAAAGGCTCTCAGTAACCAATATGAGCATGAAAATAAGTAATGGAAGTTCCCTGGTGGTCCAGTGGTTAGGACTCAGGGCGTTCACTGCCATGTCTTGGGTTCAGTTCCTGGCTGGGGAACTAAGATCCTACAAGCCATATGGAGTTCGCCAAAATAAAAAAGGAGAGAGAGAGAAAGAAAGTAATAATAGTAACAGATTAGAATCTATTGAGAACATACAAGTACATACTGACATAAAATCGTAATTAATAAACTGAAAGTGTGATAAGAATGAGATATTTATATAGTTTCAAAGCAAAACTTCACAAAATACTGATTACAAAGGAGAAATAGAGAAAATTTAGAGAAGTCTGACAGATACCATCTTAATCAAGTGATGAAAGTGAGTTTCATCAGTAACGATACAAATCAAAATTGGACACCATCCTAGGACACAATAAGAATACTCCATTATTTCTGTGGTATATATACAACACTCACAAGCTTAGTATTTTTAGCTATGCAATCTCACCTTCACTAACTCTCTCAACCTGACAGAAGAATAACTAATTTAAACATTCATTCAACATCTATTAAACTTCTGGTCTGGACTAAGGACACAATATAAGAGGAAATTCACAGCTGAAGGAAAATAAAAAACTTAGAGGCAGAAAAAATAACACTTATATTAAAACAATTACAGGGAATCAAGTTTTGCAGCATTGAACAAAGGAATTATAAACACAGGGAGAAAAACAAGGAGGAATCGTATGGTACTAAGCTGCAACTAGAGGTATCCAGATGATCTCGTAAGAGAAACAAAAATAAATATAATATACAAATGTACATATGTATATAAGCATACATATATTCCCTACCTCTGCTGTCTGATTCTGTGAGTAGCAATACCCCAAAAGTATACTCGTGGAAAATAAGCATACCTAATATCCAGATCTTGGTTTCTAAATACTCTTTTCTACTGAAAGTAGCTAGGGCTTCTTTGAGCAATAGTTGATATCAGGACTGGGATGTGGAAAGTACAAGATGAGCCTGAAATATATAGTGTTTTGCTAAAATTTTAAGGAAGTACTCAAAGAATTACAGACATGTTAAAAGGATACAGAAACCATCTTGAAAAGGCTCTCAGTAACCAATATGAGCATGAAAATAAGTAATGGAAGTTCCCTGGTGGTCCAGTGGTTAGGGACTCAGGCGTTCACTGCCATGTCTTGGGTTCAGTTCCTGGCTGGGGAACTAAGATCCTACAAGCCATATGGAGTTCGCCAAAATAAAAAAGGAGAGAGAGAGAAAGAAAGTAATAATAGTAACAGATTAGAATCTATTGAGAACATACAAGTACATACTGACATAAAATCGTAATTAATAAACTGAAAGTGTGATAAGAATGAGATATTTATATAGTTTCAAAGCAAAACTTCACAAAATACTGATTACAAAGGAGAAATAGAGAAAATTTAGAGAAGTCTGACAGATACCATCTTAATCAAGTGATGAAAGTGAGTTTCATCAGTAACGATACAAATCAAAATTGGACACCATCCTAGGACACAATAAGAATACTCCATTATTTCTGTGGTATATATACAACACTCACAAGCTTAGTATTTTTAGCTATGCAATCTCACCTTCACTAACTCTCTCAACCTGACAGAAGAATAACTAATTTAAACATTCATTCAACATCTATTAAACTTCTGGTCTGGACTAAGGACACAATATAAGAGGAAATTCACAGCTGAAGGAAAATAAAATTAGTCAAGTTTAAAATAATGCAATATGCTACAAATGGGAGAAGAAATTTGCAAATGATGTGATAGACAAAGGTTTACTCTCCAAAATTATATAGTTTGTCATATAGCAGCCCATATAACTCAACAACAAAAAACAAACAACCCAACTGAAAAATGGGCAAAAGAGCTTAACAGACATTTCTCCAAAGAAGACATAGACATAGCAAGAGAAGCATGGTAAGATGCTCAACATCACTAATTATTACAAAGTGCAAATCAAAACTATAATAAGATACAACCTCACACTGGGCAGAATGGCGAGTTTACAAATAACAAATGCTGGAGAAGGCATGGATAAACGAGAACCCTTCACCATAGTTGGTGGGAACTTAAGTTGGTATAGCCATCATGGAAAACAGTATGGAGGTGTTTCAGAAAACTAAAAATAGAATTACCATATGATCTAGCAATCCTACTCCTGGACAAAACTAGGAATCCTACTCCTGAGACAAAACTATGATTCATTAAGATACATGCACCTCGGGGGGCTTCCCTGGTGGTCCAGTGGGTAAGGACACCGCCTTGCAGTGCAAGGGGCGCCGGTTCAAGCCCTGGCCTGGGAAGATCCCACGTGCCCCAGAGCGGCTGGACTGATGTGTCCAATTACCAAGCCGGAGCTCTGGAGCGCATGTGCCCAGAGCCAGTGCTCTGCAACGACAGAGGCCACCGCGATGGGAGGCCCACAGGAGCCAAAGAACGAAGACGAATGAAAATAGAGAAATGAAAAAATGAAAGACCAATAGAAGTGGCCCACCCACTTCCCTCCCTCCCCAACCCAACCCCCGCCCAAAGTAAATAAATAAATAAATAAATATTTAAAAAAAAAAAAAGATACATGCACCTCGGGACTTCCCTGGTGGTCCAGTGGCTAGGACTCCACGCTCGCAGTGCAGGGAGCCTGGGTCCGATCCCTAGTCAGGGAACTAGATCCTATGTGCCACAACTAAGACCTAGCACAGTCAAATAAAAATATAAATAAAATAAAATGTTTATTAAAAAAAAAAAGATACATGAACTCCCTATCTTCACAAAGCAGCACTATCCATAATAGCAAAACATGGAAACAATCTAAATGTCCATCAGCAGATGAATGGATAAAAAAGATATAGTCCAGGGCTTCCCTCAGTGGTCCAGTGGATTAGGACACCGCCTTGCAGTGCAAGGGGCACCGGTTTGATCCCTGGCCTGGGAAGATCCCACATGGCCAGACCAATGTGTGCAACTACCAAGCCAGAGCTCTGGAGCGCATGCGCCCAGAGTGGGTGCTCTGCGACAACAGAGGCCACTGCAATGGGAGGCCCACACGGGCCAAAGAACAAAGATGGATGAAAATAGATAAATGAAAGACCAATAGAAGTGGCCCGCCCGCCACCCTCCCTCCCAACCCGCCCCCCCAAAATAAAATAAATAAATAAATAAAAAAGATACAGTCCATATATACAATGGAATACTACTCAGTCATAAAAAAAAGAATGAAACAATGCCAATTGGAGCAACATGAATACAACCAGAGATTATCATACTAAGCAAAGCAGAAAAGAGAAAGACAAATACCATATGATATCACTTATACGTGGAATCTAAAATATGGCACAAATGAACCTACCTACAAAACAGAAAGAGACTCACCGAGACAGACTTGTGATTGCCAGTTGGGTGGGAGGGAGAGGAATGGGCTTCGAGTTTGGGGTTGGCTGACCCAAAACTATTATATTCAGAATGGATAAACAACAAGACCTTAATGTATAGCACAGGGAACCATATTCAATATCCTGTAATAAACCATAATGAAATAGAATATAAAAATAATGTATATGTGTATATAACTGAGTCACCTTGCTATATAGCAGAGACACAATACTGTAAATCAGTTATACTTCAATAAAAACACATATAAGCTTTGGTAGAAATACAGAATATTATGGAAGTGGAGAAGAGGGAATCCTTAACACTGTCTGAAAAGGATCACGGAAGGGTACACGAGGGTATATGACATCTGAGGTCAACCTTGGACACTGAAATGGGTATTTGAGAGACATATTTGTGAAGGAGGAGGAGAAATTATAAAAGCAAATCTGAACAAAGAGAGTATCTATATTTCACTTATTTCAGTTTTTCAAATAATTCAGTTAAATTAGAAAATAAGAGATGGACAGAGGAGTAGCACGAAACGAGGCTACTAAAGACATGGAGTGGCTATATCATGAAAGGCCCTGTATAATCATTCTAAGCAATAAAGATTTTATCCTTCAGCACACAGGGAGCTTTTGAGTGTTTCAAGCAAAGACATGACAAGCTCAAACTTATATCTGAGGATGATCATCTTCCCAAGTATATGCAGAACCGACTAGGTAGCGAAGAGTAAGTTTTTTACAATCCTCTAAGTAAGAAATAATGAGACTCTGAACCAAGGCAGTGAGATTGGCAAATAGAACACAAATTTAAAGATGTTCAGGAAACTGATGGAACTGAATTGGATCACTAGCTGTGAGGGAGAGGGGGGAGGGAAAGACAGAAGGAGAGAAATAGTTCCAAGCAGCACGCAGAAATTCTCTTTTTCTAATTTGTTTATTTTACTTCTACAGTTTTGTTGTTTACTGCCATACACAAACCTGAATTAGCCACAGGTATACAAATGTCACCTCCCGCTTAAACCTCCCTCCCAACTCCCTCCCCATCCCACTTCTCTGGGTTGTTACAGAGGCCCTATGTGAGTCTTCCATATGATATCACTTATCGTGGAATCTAAAATATGGCACAAATGAACCTACCTACAAAACAGAAAGAGACTCACCGAGACAGACTTGTGATTGCCAGTTGGGTGGGAGGGAGAGGAATGGGCTTCGAGTTTGGGGTTGGCTGACCCAAAACTATTATATTCAGAATGGATAAACAACAAGACCTTAATGTATAGCACAGGGAACCATATTCAATATCCTGTAATAAACCATAATGAAATAGAATATAAAAATAATGTATATGTGTATATAACTGAGTCACCTTACTATATAGCAGAGACACAATACTGTAAATCAGTTATACTTCAATAAAAACACATATAAGCTTTGGTAGAAATACAGAATATTATGGAAGTGGAGAAGAGGGAATCCTTAACACTGTCTGAAAAGGATCACGGAAGGGTACACGAGGGTATATGACATCTGAGGTCAACCTTGGACACTGAAATGGGTATTTGAGAGACATATTTGTGAAGGAGGAGGAGAAATTATAAAAGCAAATCTGAACAAAGAGAGTATCTATATTTCACTTATTTCAGTTTTTCAAATAATTCAGTTAAATTAGAAAATAAGAGATGGACAGAGGAGTAGCACGAAACGAGGCTACTAAAGACATGGAGTGGCTATATCATGAAAGGCCCTGTATAATCATTCTAAGCAATAAAGATTTTATCCTTCAGCACACAGGGAGCTTTTGAGTGTTTCAAGCAAAGACATGACAAGCTCAAACTTATATCTGAGGATGATCATCTTCCCAAGTATATGCAGAACCGACTAGGTAGCGAAGAGTAAGTTTTTTACAATCCTCTAAGAAAGAAATAATGAGACTCTGAACCAAGGCAGTGAGATTGGCAAATAGAACACAAATTTAAAGATGTTCAGGAAACTGATGGAACTGAATTGGATCACTAGCTGTGAGGGAGAGGGGGGAGGGAAAGACAGAAGGAGAGAAATAGTTCCAAGCAGCACGCAGAAATTCTCTTTTTCTAATTTGTTTATTTTACTTCTACAGTTTTGTTGTTTACTGCCATACACAAACCTGAATTAGCCACAGGTATACAAATGTCACCTCCCGCTTAAACCTCCCTCCCAACTCCCTCCCCATCCCACTTCTCTGGGTTGTTACAGAGGCCCTATGTGAGTTTCATTAGTCTTAGAGCAGATTCACATTGGTTGTCTCTGTAAAATATAATGTTATTCAGAGCACACAGAAATTCTGGCACAAGAAAATTACTGGAAAGTGGTACAGTTTCCCAAGATAAGAGTTTTGGAGTTAAGAGTAAAACTGGAAAGACAATGAATTCAGTTTTAAATGATGAGGCTGAGCACCTAGTGAATGTATAAACAAGAGCGGTATCTAGCACTTGATGAGGCTGGGTACATACTGCTTTTTCTTTTTTAATACAAATCTTATGCTAGAACTGGTGCAGAAAATTGTTATTTTATTTAAAGTTATTGTTTGCTTTTAAAAATATGGATATGTAAGAAATAAAAATAAATCTGCCCATGATCTCACCATCCAAACACTAGTATATTTATGTTTCCTTTTCCTATTTTTTTATGCATATTTTTAAAAAGTTGAATACGGCACATAAAACTTAATATCAAACTTACTACTGACCATAACATTGATTTTGTACTGTTCACTGTACAAAAGCAGAGTTCACTGCTTTTCATTGGTATTCAACTGAAAGGGACATTGGTTTATACTCCAAAAATATGAATTTCAGAGGCATTTACTTCCAGAAGGATGGAGTAGACACACTTCCCTATTCCTTCTATTAAGTTCAGCTAAAATCTTTGAACATTACATACGTTAAAAAAAAGGGGGGGGCGGAGTAGGGGTTTACCTAGTGGCTCAGTGGTAAAGAACCTGCCTGTCAGTGCAGAAGACACGGGTTCAATCCCTCATCCGGGAAGATTCCACATGAATCAGAGCAACTAAGTTCATGCAATATAACTACTGAGCTTGTGCTCTAGAGCATGGGAACCACAACAACTCAAGCCCACGCACCCTAGAGTCCGTGCTCTGCAACAAAAGAAGTCACCGTAATGAGAAGTCTACACACCACATCTAAAGAGTAGCTCTCACTTTCTGCAACTAGAGGGGGGAAAAAAGCCTGCATAGCAATGAACAGCCAAAAAACAAACAAACAAAAAAAGCCCAAAAGCCTAAGAAGATTGAAAGGTGGTAAAAAGAAGCTAGGGATGGTGGGACCCACAAATGGTAGCAGTGAGTTCCCTGCATTTTCTTTTGGCCTCATACATACCAGACTGGGTATTGGGTAGGCCAATAATCTTGAAATGCCAATGGGCACAGGCTAAAAAAGCCACAGGTCATTTTTAAGTCAGTTTCATTTTATTGATTCTTCTTGTTACATTTATAATTTTCTGTCTCCTTCCATGACTGGTGATTTTTTTTTAAACTGTGGCCTCTTTTATCGGTTTTTCATTTATTTTATTTTCACCCATCTTTATTCTTTGGCCTGTGTGTGGATCTCCCATTGCAGTGGCTTCTCTCATTGCAGAGCACCGGCTCTGAGCACATGCGCTCCAGCCATACCAGTCCAGCTGTTCTGTGGCATGTGGGATCTTCCCAGGCCAGAGATCGAACCAGTGCCCCTTGCACTGCAAGGTGGACCCTTTACCCACTGGACCACCAAGGAAGCCCGAATGGTGATTTTTGATAAAAAATAAAACAAACTTTCAAAATCATGGTAATGATTTTTTTTTAAAGATATATTTATTTATTTGGGGCGGGGGTCGGGTTGGGGAGGGAGGGGAGCGGGCGGGCCACTTCTATTGGTCTTTCATTTGTCTATTTTCATCCGTCTTTGTTCTTTGGCCCGCGTGGGCCTTCCATCGTGGTGGCCTCTGTTGTTGCAGAGCACCAGCTCTGGGCGCATGCACTCCAGAGCTCCGGCTCGGTAATTGGACACATCGGTCCAGCCGCTCCGCGGCACGTGGGATCTTCCCAGGCCAGGGATAGAACCGGCGCCCCTTGCACTGCAAGGCGGTGTCCTTACCCACTGGACCACCAAGGAAGCGCGAATGGTGATTTTTGATAAAAAAAAAAACAAACTTACAAAATCATGGTAATGATTTTTTTTTAAAGATATATTTATTTATTTGGGGCGGGGGTCGGGTTGGGGAGGGAGGGGAGCGGGCGGGCCACTTCTATTGGTCTTTCATTTGTCTATTTTCATCCGTCTTTGTTCTTTGGCCCGTGTGGGCCTCCCATCGTGGTGGCCTCTGTTGTTGCAGAGCACCAGCTCTGGGCGCATGCGCTCCAGAGCTCCGGCTCGGTAATTGGACACATCGGTCCAGCCGCTCCGCGGCACGTGGGATCTTCCCAGGCCAGGGATAGAACCGGCGCCCCTTGCACTGCAAGGCGATGTCCTTACCCACTGGACCACCAGGGGAAGCCCAGTAATGATTTTTGATTCAATGCCAAACATTGAGAATTTTACCTTGTATCCTCATACTTTCATATTCCTATAAATATTCTTGAGCTTTACTTTGGGCTACAGTTAAGTTACTAGGGAACAGTTTTATCCTTTTAGTTCTTGCTGTTAAAGCTTTGTTAGCTACAACCAGAGCATGTTTGATTCAAGGTTAGTTTTTCCTTACTACTGAGAAAAAATCTGTCTTAATGCTACCCATGTGTTAAAATGTATTCTAGGGCTTCGTTGGTGGTCTGGTGTTTTAACAATCTGCCTGCCAATGCTGAGGACATGGGTTTGATTTCTGGTCAGGGAAGATTCCACATGCCAAGGGTCAACTAAGTCTTTGTGCCACAACTACTGAACCTGCATGCTGCAATTAATGAAGCCTGTGCATCCAGGACCCATGCTCTGCAACAAGAGAAGCCACCATAATGAGAAGCACCCATGTATTGCAACTAGAAAATGCCCTTGTGCAGCAGTGAAGACCAAGGGCAGCCATAAATAAATACACAAATATTAAAGTAGGTATTCTATTCGCACTAGTGCAAACAGGCATCATACCAAGCCCTCTGTGAGGTCTGAGCACTGTTCCCTCTAATCCTTTCAGGTAGTTCTTTTCTTAGTCACGGGTAGTTTTCCACCTGAATGTAATGAGCATCACTCAGCTGAGTACTGAAAGGAGACCCTCTGCAGATCTCCAGAATTCTGTGTCCATTTCCCTCCTTTCTTATCTTCTGCCCTGAGAACTCTAGCTGTCGTGGCTTTCCCAGACTCCTAGGCTCTACCTCCTCAACTCACACAGACTACTGGTCTCTACTTATACTTTCCCTTTCATATCAAAGCCTGGAACTTTCTTCAGGGACTAAAGCCAGGACACTTGTAGGGCTCAATTCATTTTTTGTTTTCCTTCAGGGACCACTTTCCTTCAGTGCCTGATGTTAAATGTAAAGAGAACTATCGTTTCATATATTTATCTGACCTTTTTAGTTGCTTCAGGTCAAAGGGTAAGTATGGGTAACCATGGGGCAACTAAGCCCGTGCACTACAACTACTGCAGTCCATGCAACCTAGAGACTGTGCTCCACAAGAGAAGCCACCTCAATAAGAAGCCTGAGCAACACAACCTGAGAGTAACCCCCACTCACTGAAACTAGAAAAAGCTTGAGCACAGCAACAAAGACCCTGAACAGCCATAAATAGATCATAGGCCAAGGTCTTTAATAATCAATAAAACAAACTTTGATGCTTTCAAGTCAGATCTAGTAATATAAGCAGCACAAATTTATAAGACCAGTCGATAACAATAAGCAATTATCAGACTCAGATATCTTCTAACACCTAGTTTTGATGGCTCATAGCATCAAGAGTGAAACTAGACTATTAAAATACATAATAATGTGGCAATATAACTATAATAGCACTAATTATTTGTTGAATAAATATTTATATAAGTACCTAATTTATGACCATGTACCCTTACCCCATTTTAAGATACAATGGTTTTCAATACTTCAGTCATGCATTCCCTTATTTTCATTTCTTTGCAAACGCTATTGTTTCTGCATGAAACACTGACCTTCTCACAGCCCCTTTCAATTGTTATTTCCTTCTAAAAAGCTTTTCCTCCCCAAAAGCTTTTCCTAACCACTCTTGTCTTAGTCAGGTATCCCTTCTCTGTATTTCCTATATTAGAACACTTCCACCCACTGTTCCATAATTACTCTGTGTAATTTATCTCCATGTATTTCTTATTATGCTACACATGTCATGAGGGCAGTGGCTATGTCCATCTCATTCACATTGTCTCCTCAGCAATAGCACAATGCTTGGCACAAACATGCATTTATTTGATGAATGAGCAAGAAAACAGAAGGAATACATGAGAATGTGGGAATACATGAGAATGCTGGCAAACCATATAATAAATGAAGAGAAGAGGTAGAAAAAAAAAATAAAAGCCAGGGAAAAAAGCTAGAGAAAGAATAGAGGATAGCTTGGAGAAAAGTGTCCAAAAGAACGATCTTGGAAGCAGATGCCGCAAAATGAAAATGCCTCACTTTGTTCAAGTAAGAAGAAACTTGAAAGAATGTATTTATTTGATGTGGCAAAAGGTATTTCTTGAAACCTTTGCCAAGGAAGTATCAAGGGAGTGATGGGGATAGAAGCCAGAAGGCAGAAAGTTGACGACCAAATGGAAGTGAGGAAGTAAATGCAGTGTAAGCAGAAATATAGACTACTATTTCACAAAGTCCTTCCAAAGAGAAGGAAAAGAATACTTAAGGAGACAGGGCCAAATAAAGGGTTTATGTTATTTTATTGAGTGGAAGAAGAAATATTTATGCTTGACAGTGTAAGGAAAACAGCCAGTAATGAGAAAAAGTTTGAATATCCATGAGAGATATACTGGAGATTTAATTAAAACAACATCATAAAATTTGACAACTGTGGGGTCACAAATGAATTTCCAAAAGAATGCCTGAGTGCTAATAAAGCATTATGGAAGAGTCACATTGTGAAGTTGAGATTAGTATAGCAATGAAATTAATAAAACAGTTTTCCAGGACTTTGTTATAGAATTTTAGCACTATAAAGAAAATCTGTTTTCTTTCTAAGTATAATTTCTTTAGGAATTGTATTATCATGTGCTGTGGCAACTCAATAGAAATTGTAGTTAAACGCATTTCGACAATTACTACTATGAAGAAACAAAAACATGATAGAAAATCAGGCTTCCCTGGTGGTTCAGTGGGTAAAGAGTCCACCTTGCAATGCAAGGAGAGCCAGTTTGATCCCTGGCTTGGGAAGGCCCCACATGCCGAGGAGTAGTTGGACCGGTACATCCAATTGCTAGCCAGTGCTCTGGAGCACATACGCCAGGAGCCAGTGCTCTGCGGCAAGAGGGGCCACTGCAATGGGAGGCCCATACAGGCCAAAGAATAAAGATGAATGAAAATAAACAAATTTAAAAAAGAGAGAGAGGCCAAAATTGAAAAAACAAAGATAGAGAAAAATATAAAAGAAGAGTTGAAAAATATTTAAAGCAAGGTATAGTATGCCAGAGGGTCAAGTTCAGGAGGGCACCTTAGAAAAAATAAGACCAAGCATGCTACGGCCTGTGCTCTGCAACAAGGGAAGCCTGTGTACTGCAATTAAAGAGTAGCCCTGGCTCGTCACAACTAGAGAAAAGTCTGCTGAGCAAAGAATACCCAGCACAGCCAAAAATAATAAATAAATATATATTTTTTAATGCATTAATGGATAAACTGTGGTATCCATACAATGTAATAGTATTCACCTATAAACAAAGAATAAACTATTGGGCTTCCCTGGTGGTTCAGTGAGTAGAGTTCGCCTTGCAGTGCAAGGGGCAATGGTTCGAGCCCTGGTGGGGGAAGATCCCATGTGCCATGGAGCAGCTGAACTGGTGTGTCCAATTTGGAGCCAGGGCTCTGGAGCGCATGAACCCAGAGCCGGTGCTTTCCGGTGAAAGAGGTCACTGCAACAGGAGGCTCACACGTGCCAAAGAATAAAAAGATTGATGAAAATAAATATAAATAAGAGGCATAATGGGGAAAAAAAGAAAAAAAAAAGAATAAAGTACTAATAGATGCTACAAGGCAGATATATCCTGAAAACATGGCAAATGAGAGAAGCCAGACGCAAAAGGTCACATGTTGTACGACTCATGTATAGCAACCAGATAGATAAATCCACAGAACGCAGTCTGGTGGTCACCAGGGTCTAGGGAGAGGTAGAGGTGGGGAACAACTGTTTAATGAGTACAAGGTTTCTACCAGGGTGATAAAAATGCTTTTGAACTAGATATAGAGAGAGTGGTTGCATAACACTGTGAACACTGCTCATAACATAGCTCACTTTAAAATTTATGTGAATTTCATATCAATAAAGACTTTTAAAGATAATCCCTTATTTGACCACCAGGTGGAATATACCACCCAACACAATTATTCTTCCTATTACGAAAAAAACAAAAACAGAACAAAAAAATCCCACAATCATGTAACCACCTATTAGGTACCAAATACAGAGCTAGAGGTCTTAAATATAAATTATCTCAGCAAATCTCACACAAAAACCAGGACAAATAAATTTATTGTGGGGGAAGAGAGGCAGTTCCAGTACCAAACTGAGCACCATTTCAGTGCCAATTCTACTTGCTTGCTACCCTGAACAAGTTACTTTTAGTCTGTTTTCTGATCTGTAAAATAGATGAGCTACGGCCTGTGCTCTGCAACAAGGGAAGCCTGTGTACTGCAATTAAAGAGTAGCCCTGGCTCGTCACAACTAGAGAAAAGTCTGCTGAGCAAAGAATACCCAGCACAGCCAAAAATAATAAATAAATATATATTTTTTAATGCATTAATGGATAAACTGTGGTATCCATACAATGTAATAGTATTCACCTATAAACAAAGAATAAACTATTGGGCTTCCCTGGTGGTTCAGTGAGTAGAGTTCGCCTTGCAGTGCAAGGGCAATGGTTCGAGCCCTGGTGGGGGAAGATCCCATGTGCCATGGAGCAGCTGAACTGGTGTGTCCAATTTGGAGCCAGGGCTCTGGAGCGCATGAACCCAGAGCCGGTGCTTTCCGGTGAAAGAGGTCACTGCAACAGGAGGCTCACACGTGCCAAAGAATAAAAAGATTGATGAAAATAAATATAAATAAGAGGCATAATGGGGAAAAAAAGAAAAAAAAAAGAATAAAGTACTAATAGATGCTACAAGGCAGATATATCCTGAAAACATGGCAAATGAGAGAAGCCAGACGCAAAAGGTCACATGTTGTACGACTCATGTATAGCAACCAGATAGATAAATCCACAGAACGCAGTCTGGTGGTCACCAGGGTCTAGGGAGAGGTAGAGGTGGGGAACAACTGTTTAATGAGTACAAGGTTTCTACCAGGGTGATAAAAATGCTTTTGAACTAGATATAGAGAGAGTGGTTGCATAACACTGTGAACACTGCTCATAACATAGCTCACTTTAAAATTTATGTGAATTTCATATCAATAAAGACTTTTAAAGATAATCCCTTATTTGACCACCAGGTGGAATATACCACCCAACACAATTATTCTTCCTATTACGAAAAAAACAAAAACAGAACAAAAAAATCCCACAATCATGTAACCACCTATTAGGTACCAAATACAGAGCTAGAGGTCTTAAATATAAATTATCTCAGCAAATCTCACACAAAAACCAGGACAAATAAATTTATTGTGGGGGAAGAGAGGCAGTTCCAGTACCAAACTGAGCACCATTTCAGTGCCAATTCTACTTGCTTGCTACCCTGAACAAGTTACTTTTAGTCTGTTTTCTGATCTGTAAAATAGATGACTTACGATGTTACCTACACTTCAAAGGGTTATTCTGAGAATTAAATGTGATAATTCAAGAAACTAACAACTCAGCCTCTTTGAAAGAATTAAATTTTAGCTATTGTTATTTATATAATTAAATAATCATTAATATAGCTAATATTAATACCTGGAAATCTGTAACTGCCAGGTCTCTCAATCACCAAAAACTGCTTGAGTAAGATGGCACTGATAAGTAAATTGCTCAAATCTCAAGTTCTTTTACTTAGAATATATATGAAAGAAATGACAATCCTTAAATTATATAAAACATTTAAGAGAGAAATATGTTTTAAGCTCTGTATATGAAAAGCATGAAGAAGACTTAGAAGGCTACAATAAACGCAAACACTGAAAATAAAAATACGTGAGGAAAAATTTAAAAGATGCTATCACAAAAATTTAGTTACAGAGCTTCCCTAGTGGTCCAGTGGGTAAAGAGTCCGCCTTGCAGTGCAAGGGGCACCAGTTCGATCCCTGGCCCAGGAATATCCCATGAGCCGTGGAGCGGCTGGACCGGTGTGTCCAATTATGAGCCAGCACTCTGGAGTGCATGTGCCCAGAGCCGGTGCTCTACAGAGAGCGCAATGGGAGACCTACACAGGCCAAGGAATAAAGATGGATGAAAATAAAGAAATAAAAAACCAGTAAGAGGCCAAAATTTGAAAAAAAAAAAAAAATTCTTTTGGAGGAAAAAAAAAAAAAAAAAGCCCATCAAAGATTAGCTCTCTATACTATAGCTAGAACATGGAAGCAACCTAGATGCCCATCGACGAATGAATGGATACAAAAGTTCTGGTACATATATACAATGGAATATTACACAGCTGTAAAAAGAAATGCAGAAGAATCAGTCCTAATGAGGTGGCTGGATCTAGAACCTACCATAAAAAGTGAAGTCAGTCAAAAAGAGAAGGACAAGTACAATATACAAACACATATATATGGAATCTAGTAGGATGGTAATGATAACACATGCAGTAAAGCAATGGAAAAACAGACATGGACAATAGACATATGGACATTGTGGGGAATGAACAGTGGGTGGGAGGCATAAAGGAAGTAGCATGAAAACCTGTACTACAGTATGTGAAGTAAATAGCCATAGTCATTGTGCTGTGAGAAAAGTGGATCCTGCAGAGGTGTTGTGTGATGGTCTGGAGGGGTGGGATGAGGAGGACATACATATGACTAATCTGGGAACATACCTATCTGTAAACAACAAAACTCTGTAAATGTTAAAAGTAAAATAAAAGTTAAAAAAAAATTAAAAAGAAAAAAAAAAAAGATTAGCCAATTTAAGTGTATTTTGTTATTACGCTAAGGAATAGCCCTCTGTATCCCCAGATTTCAGATCCTTGGATTCAACCAACACAGAACCAAAAAAAGAAAAGGTTCCAAAAAAGCAAAACTTAAAATTTGCTACAGGCTGGCAGCTATTTACAAAGCATTTATGTTGTATTAGATATTATTAAATAATCTAGAGATGCTTTAAAGTATATTAGAGGATATGCATAGGTTATATGCAAATACTAGCCATTTTACACAGGGCTACAAATTTTGGTATCCCTGCGGGCCCTAGAACCAATCTCTAGTAGATATTGCAGGACTACTGTATTTCCAGCTATTACAGTAGTTACAACAGATCATATATAATAATATTTAGGAAGCAGGTAAGAAAACTATCTCATTTAGCAGAAATGTACAATAAGAACAAATAATGAAAGTAGATGGGGCTTCCCTGGTGCCTCGGTGGTAAAGAAACAGCCTGCCAATGCAAGAGATGCAGATTCAATCCCTGGTTCAAGGAAGACCCCCTTGGAGAAGGAAAAGGCAACCCACCCCTGTATTCTTGCCTGGAAAATCTCATGGACAGAAGTGCCTGACAGGCTACAGTCCATAAGGTCACAAAAGACTTAGTCGCATGACTTAGTTGCTAAACCATACATACATAGAGTACACAGAGAGAAGGACAAGTACAATATACTAACACATATATATGGAATCTAGTAGGATGGTAATGATAACACATGCAGTGAAGCAATGGAAAAACAGACATGGACAATAGACATATGGACATTGTGGGGAATGAACAGTGGGTGGGAGGCATAAAGGAAGTAGCATGAAAACCTGTACTACAGTATGTGAAGTAAATAGCCATAGTCATTGTGCTGTGAGAAAAGTGGATCCTGCAGAGGTGTTGTGTGATGGTCTGGAGGGGTGGGATGAGGAGGACATACATATGACTAATCTGGGAACATACCTATCTGTAAACAACAAAACTCTGTAAATGTTAAAAGTAAAATAAAAGTTAAAAAAAAATTAAAAAGAAAAAAAAAAAAGATTAGCCAATTTAAGTGTATTTTGTTATTACGCTAAGGAATAGCCCTCTGTATCCCCAGATTTCAGATCCTTGGATTCAACCAACACAGAACCAAAAAAAAAGAAAAGGTTCCAAAAAAGCAAAACTTAAAATTTGCTACAGGCTGGCAGCTATTTACAAAGCATTTATGTTGTATTAGATATTATTAAATAATCTAGAGATGCTTTAAAGTATATTAGAGGATATGCATAGGTTATATGCAAATACTAGCCATTTTACACAGGGCTACAAATTTTGGTATCCCTGCGGGCCCTAGAACCAATCTCTAGTAGATATTGCAGGACTACTGTATTTCCAGCTATTACAGTAGTTACAACAGATCATATATAATAATATTTAGGAAGCAGGTAAGAAAACTATCTCATTTAGCAGAAATGTACAATAAGAACAAATAATGAAAGTAGATGGGGCTTCCCTGGTGCCTCGGTGGTAAAGAAACAGCCTGCCAATGCAAGAGATGCAGATTCAATCCCTGGTTCAAGGAAGACCCCCTTGGAGAAGGAAAAGGCAACCCACCCCTGTATTCTTGCCTGGAAAATCTCATGGACAGAAGTGCCTGACAGGCTACAGTCCATAAGGTCACAAAAGACTTAGTCGCATGACTTAGTTGCTAAACCATACATACATAGAGTACACAGAGAGATGTCTGAAAGAATAATTAACATATTAATGCTGCTCATACCAAGACACAACAGACTTTCATGTAATTTGTTATTTTGTATCTTTCTATACTTTAAAAATTCAAGATAAATAAATACACAAATATTCATTATGTAGATTAAATATAATGCAGTATTAACAGGGAAAAGAAATGCAACACGAAAAAGACCAATGGAAGATAACTTCAAGGAATAGATGAGGTTGTGTCTTGAAGAATTCCTTTACCTAGCCCTCACTGCTTTTCTAACATATTCACCTTATTAATCTTATGCAATTCTCAATAACCCTGACCATTCATCTCCAATATTCCCGCACCACAGCATCTAAGTCTCAATGGAGAAAATAAAAACATGCAGACTAGTACTACTATGAATTCATGATCTTCAAAGTAGCTCAGGAAGTCTTGTTTGTTTTTTGTTTTCTTTTTTGGCCACACCCCACGACTTGCGAGATCTTAGTTCTCCAACCAGGGATCAAAGCCACATCCTCAGCAGTGAAAGCACAGAGTTCTAACCACTGGATAACTAGGAAGTTCTCTCAGCTCTCCCATCTTAAAGCCACCAACTTACAGCTATCATTCTTGGTAAATGAGTGTATATTGCTCCAGAAAGAAAACAGGCAGGCTAGCAGGCATGAATTTACCACACTTTCTTTCCCAGATAAAAGCTATTCTTACTTCTGTTCCTTTCAGTCTAAGACTCAACTCTGTGTACTAGATCCCTTTTTCCTTCCTTAGTCCTTCAAATGTTTCTTCTGTTAATAAATTCTGTTTCTTTATCTTCAGTTCCCTTATTCCACAAGATTCCTATTTCTATTGTATCTCTTTCTAGCTTCCACCACCCCTTCCCTTCACAACCACACTTAGTACAATAGTTGCGTTTACTAACTGCCTCCACTTCCTCTGCTTATATTACTCAAACTACTACTACTTAGTTTCTGTTCCCACTAGTCCATTAAAATTTCTGTCACCAATAAACTCTTAACTGACTTATTTGCAACTTCTGACTCTATTACCAGTAACTCCTTACTCCATTATCTTCAGTTTCTTTTCTTCACTCTTTGATTCCTCTTTTATCCACTACTTTTTCCATTCTTCAGTATTTTGGGTGTTTTCCCCTGGGAAACGAATCCTCAACCTTCTTATTTTTCCTTCTTGATTGTTAAACTTCAACCCTAACCCCAATGATATTCAAAAATTGATGACTATCAATGTTTGCCTCCAGCTCGATTGTTAGATACAAATACTCACCAAAAATAGAGATATGAAAAGAGCAACATGAAATCCTATACTATCTTATGTAAAAGAGACAACAATTGTCAATGTGCTGTATGTAGGTCTAAGGGATCGTACATGTGGGCTATGTGACGGCCTGGAGGGGTGGGATCGGGGGAATGGGATATACATATGACTAATCTGGAACTATACATATCTGTAAACAACAAAACTCTATAAAATCAAAAAAGCAAAATAAAAAAATTTGTGACTGTGAGAAAAAAAAAATAAAACTCACCAAAACTAAACAAATAAACAAATACTCACCAATATCTTTATTTGGGTACATACATACACATTTCATTTTTAGTATGCCTAAACCAATCTCCTCACTTTACTTCACCATCCCACCAGAGTCTTTTAGCATGTCATTAAAAGAACTCCATTCCTTCAGTTTGCTCAGTTCAAAAAAGTTGGTTATCATCTTTCACTTATCTTCTCTCATACTTCCCACCTAAAAGCTATTCTTACTTCTGTTCCTTTCAGTCTAAGACTCAATTCTGTGTACTAGATCCCTTTTTCCTTCCTTAGTCCTTCAAATGTTTCTTCTGTTAATAAATTCTGTTTCTTTATCTTCAGTTCCCTTATTCCACAAGATTCCTATTTCTATTGTATCTCTTTCTAGCTTCCACCACCCCTTCCCTTCACAACCACACTTAGTACAATAGTTGCGTTTACTAACTGCCTCCACTTCCTCTGCTTATATTACTCAAACTACTACTACTTAGTTTCTGTTCCCACTAGTCCATTAAAATTTCTGTCACCAATAAACTCTTAACTGACTTATTTGCAACTTCTGACTCTATTACCAGTAACTCCTTACTCCATTATCTTCAGTTTCTTTTCTTCACTCTTTGATTCCTCTTTTATCCACTACTTTTTCCATTCTTCAGTATTTTGGGTGTTTTCCCCTGGGAAACGAATCCTCAACCTTCTTATTTTTCCTTCTTGATTGTTAAACTTCAACCCTAACCCCAATGATATTCAAAAATTGATGACTATCAATGTTTGCCTCCAGCTCGATTGTTAGATACAAATACTCACCAAAAATAGAGATATGAAAAGAGCAACATGAAATCCTATACTATCTTATGTAAAAGAGACAACAATTGTCAATGTGCTGTATGTAGGTCTAAGGGATCGTACATGTGGGCTATGTGACGGCCTGGAGGGGTGGGATCGGGGGAATGGGATATACATATGACTAATCTGGAACTATACATATCTGTAAACAACAAAACTCTATAAAATCAAAAAAGCAAAATAAAAAAATTTGTGACTGTGAGAAAAAAAAAATAAAACTCACCAAAACTAAACAAATAAATAAATACTCACCAATATCTTTATTTGGGTACATACATACACATTTCATTTTTAGTATGCCTAAACCAATCTCCTCACTTTACTTCACCATCCCACCAGAGTCTTTTAGCATGTCATTAAAAGAACTCCATTCCTTCAGTTTGCTCAGTTCAAAAAAGTTGGTTATCATCTTTCACTTATCTTCTCTCATACTTCCCACCTAATCAGTAAGCAATTCCTGTCTGCTTTTCCTATAAAATATATCCAGAACTCTACCATTTCTTGCTACCTTCACTACTACTATCCTAGTCTGACTGTCTCACCTGGACTGTTATCTACACTGAAATCTGAATAATCCACTGAAAATACAATTTAAAAAATAACTAGAAAAAAAATGACATGAAACCTAATTCATACTACGCCTTAGCCTCCATGTCAAAATGAAACCTAAAGTACTTACGTGATCTCAGCACCCTAGCATCTTGCTCACTGTGTCTCCTACAACTCTCCTCCTTATTCACTCTGCTCCAGGATACTAGCCTCCTTACCACTAATTTCTTGAACATGCCAAGCACCTTCCCAATCTCAAATCCTCTGAATTTACCATTCCTCCATCTGGAAAATTCTTCGCCGAGATATTACCACAGCGTATTCTCTCAGTTCCTTCAGGGCTATGCACAAATGAAGCACCATGTCTCTGAGGCACTCTTGTCACCCTATAAAACACAGTACCCACTAACACTATATTACCCTTCCTGCTTAGGATAACACAGTGATATAATTTACATAATAAAAGTGCACCTTTTGGGCTTCCCTGGTGGTCCAGTGGGTAGGGACACCGCCTTGCAGTGCAAGGGGCGCCGGTTCGATCCCTGGCCTGGGAAGATCCCAAGTGCCGCACGGAGCGGCTGGACTGATGTGTCCAACTACACGGAGCTCTAGAGCGCATGCGCCCAGAGCCGGGGCTCTGCGACAACGGAGGCTGCCGTGATGGGAGGCCCACACGGGCCAAAGAAAAAAAAAAAAAAACGACGGATGACGATGGACAAGTGAAAGACCAATAGAACTGGCCCGCCTGCTCCCCTCCCTCCCCAACCCACCCCCACCAAAATAAATAAATAAATAAATCTTTATAAAAAAAAAAAAGTGCACCTTTTAAATTATGCAGTTTAGTGGTCTGAGTAAGTTTTAAAGTTATCACCATTACCTAATTCCAGAACACTTTCATAACACAAAAAGAAACTCCATAACCATTAGCAAGTCATTCTCTACTCCTTTGTCTCAAATCCCTGGCAACCACTAATTTACTTTCTGTCTCTATGGATTTGCCTGATCTTATCCTCTAACATTTGATGATCATTTGTTCACTGTCTCTTTCCAATTACCAGAATATAAACTTATGAGGCAGGAACTTTGTTTTAATTCTGTGTCCCCAGCATCTAGATTAGCACTTGGTATATAGTAGGTGTTCAATATCCCATAAGCATCTTAATGTCAACATATCCAAAATGAAACTCATTATCTTCTGCTTGGCTTTCCAGGTGGTGCCAGTGGTAAAGAACCCGTCTCCCGCAGGAGATGTAAGAGATAGGGGGTTTGATCCCCAAGTCAGGAAGATCCCATGGCAGAAGGCACAGCAATCTGCTCTAGTATTCCTGCCTGGAGAATCCCATGGACAGAAAAGTCTGGCAGGCTACAGTCTACAAGGTCACAAAGAGTCGGACATGACTGAGGCGACTTAGAATGCACATGCCTTATTTTTAGTATGAAATAATTATTTTAAGCAGCACTTACCAAACTATGCTGAAATTCTGTGTGTCTGCCTTATTAACAGTGGTGAGCCACTTTAAAGTACTGAGCACAAAATATACTGAATAACTGAATAATGGCCACCTCCCCAAATGTCTTAGTTTCAGATATTAAAGATCAAAACTTATGCTTAAAAATATTAAATACTATTATGGCAACAAATCATTAATTATTACCCATCCATTCCTACCTTCTCCCTAACATCTTCTCCAGACAACAGAGATGATTAGGGTCTATAGAGGGTGACTCCCATTTACTTATTAATCCTCAATTAACTTTGGGTCCAAACCTAGTTTAGATCACACTGGAGAAAGATTAGCCTATATATAACAGAGTAGGGGAGCAGAAATAGCTGCAAAAGAATCAGATAGCCAGAGATGATCCCCAAGATTCACCATGGTAAATAGCGCAGTTATCTATTTTCAACTATGTGACCTTTACTGTACAAAGAAAACACAAAATATATGTAATAACTGTATAAAATGTCACCACGTGACTATATTTCTATCATATGTATTTCGCTTTCTATGATACCTGAGAGCCTTTTCTCTTCATCTGTGCTGCACTAATTCAGGTTCTTAGCATATCCAGCCTTGGTTGACCACATCTTGCACAGATTTAGCTTTTTCTCACTTAATCTCCCCTTCCACAGTCTCTAGCTCTATGATTCAGCTATACTGAATTTCTTTTAATTCTTCAACATACTCATATCCGTCTTTTCTAATAGATATTGTCCTTTTGCCTACAACATTCTTCCTCCAACAAAGTCCCTTCACCTTACCTGATGAATTTTTATAATTTCAGAACTGAATTTGGATGCTACCTTCTATCAAAAGCCCCTGTCTAATTCCCTGGCACTCTGGCACCTTCTCACGTTTCGCCTCATCAACCTGTATTTCCTTTTTCAGAGTGCTTAAGAATACTACTTTTTTCAAACATACTATTTTGGAGGGGCGGCTATGGGGCCACTTCTGCTGGTATTTCATTGATCTATTTTCATCCACCTTTTGTTCTTTGGCCTGTGTGGGCCTGCCATCGCAGTGGCCTCTCTCGCTGCAGAGCACCGGCTCTGGGCGCGTGCGCTCCAGAGTTCCGGCTCAGTAATTGGACATATAGGTCCAGCTGCTCTGCAGCACGTGGGATCTTCCCAGGCCAGGGCTCGAACTGGCGCCCCTTGCACTGCAAGGCGGTGTCCTTACCCACTGGACCACCAGGGAAACCCTAAACATAATATTTTTGATGGATTATTTATAAATCTTTCTCCTTAACCAGAAAGTAAGCTTAATAAGTGTAGGAATCACATTTTTGTCTTTTACTATTTTATCTGTTGTCTGTCAGTCAGTAAATAAATGATCTCGACCAAGGTTACGGGGGGAAAAAAAGAAACAAAGCAGAAGTCAGAATACCTCTTAAAACCTCTCTCTTCTACTGATTAACAGTGAGAACGTGGGCAAGTCTCTTAATCATTTGGGGTTTTAGTTTTATTATCTGTAAGATGGGGATGATAACTATACTTCCCAGGTGCAAAAAGTTTAAATGAAGTAAGGTATATCAAAGTGTTCTAACCAAGCTGTGGGCAAAGTGTAATACAACATGAATGTAAGCTATCTACTTGTCCACTCTCCTATAATAAAAAAAAATCCTACTTGTTTATAACATGCTATAGAGGTCTATTAAAGTTTAAAGGAACTTTTCTTTTTCTTTTTTAAATATTTATTTCCGTTTGCATCAGGTCTTAGTTACAGCATTCAGGATCTTCGTTGTGGCTTATGGGCTCTCCCTTGCAGTGCTCAGGATTCTCTCTAGTTGCAGCACATGGATGGACTTGGTAGTTCTGGCGTGTAGGCTTCATTGTTCTGTGGCACGTGGGACCTTAGCTCCTGACCAGGGATAGAACCCGTGTCCCTTGCATTGGAAGGCAGATTCTTAACCACTGGACCACGAAGGAAGTCCCAAAAGGAACTCTTCTTAAAATTCTTTTAAGATGTGGAAAATATACTAGATGTGGAAGATACACTAGAAGCAGAATAGTTTCAATTCCACCTTCTAGCAGTTTCAACTAACAAGCAGTAGATTTTTCTGAAACTACTGGACAAGTGCTAACAGGTTAATGAACAACTAGATAGACTGGGATAAATTCAACCCTCTTACAGCTACATCAGAAAACAGTACCTGAGGGAAAAGTTCTAACATGGAAACAGGTCAAAATACAAGTTTTCATATTAAAAAATGCTGATAATCTTGCATTCTTACACTGTACCAAAAGTGGCATAGCTTCATATAATAATAAACTCAATTCATCATTTCTTTTAATTTGCTTCCTTTTCTTCATCCTATTCTACACACCTGCCAGTTTTAAAATTACATTTATATCTGTATTCTCAAAATTACTTTGTTAACAAAATAACTGCTACTACATTAGAGGTGAATTGAAGTTATTCTGATGGCAAATGCCATTTCAGTCTCCTCCATAGGTATTTCACTATAATATCTTCTAGAAAGAGACAAAGATACAGGAACTCGGCAAAAAAAAAAAAAAAAAATTAAAAAACCTGACCAGTTAAAATTCTGAGTAAGATTTGCTGTTTAATGACTTCCTTGGTAGTCCAGTCATTAAGACTCCACACTTACATTGACTGGTTCAAAATTGAGAAAGGAGTGCATCAAGTCTGTCACTCTGTTTATTTAACTTCTATGCATAACACATCATGCAAAATGCAGGGCTGGATGAAGCTCAAGCTGGAATCAAGATGCTGGGAGAAAGATGAACAACCTCACATATGTAGATGATACTCCTCTAATGAAAGAAAATGAAGAGGAACTAAACAGCCTTCTAAGGAGGGTGAAAGGAGAGTGAAAAGGCTGGCTTAAAATTCTCAGGGCTTCCCTGGTGGTCCAGTGGGTAAGGACACCACCTTGCAGTGCAAGAGGCGCTGGTTAGATCCCTGGCCTGGGAAGATCCCACATGCCGCGGAGCGGCTGGATTCATGTGTCCAATTACTGAGCCGGAGCTCTGGAGTGCATGCGCCCAGAGTCAGTGCTCTGTGACAACAGAGGCCACAGCGATGGCAGGCCCACACAGGCCAAAGAACAAAGATGGATGAGAACAGATAAATGAAAGATCAATAGAAGTGGCCCACCCGCCCCCTCCCTCCCCAACCCACCCCCACCAAATAAAATAAAATAAAATTTCCAAATATTTTTCCATTAAATGGACATACTATACTTTGTTTATCCATCCATTTATTAGTTGATGGTATTTGGGTTGCTTCTGTATCTTGGCTTTTATGAACAATGCTGTGAACATATGCATACAAGATTTTATGTGTATAGATGTTCTCATTTCTCTTGGGTATGTATCTAGAAGTTAGACTGCTAGATTTGGTAACTTCATGTTTAACTTTTTGAGGAACTATTATTTTCTAAAGTGGTTGTACTGTTTTCTTCTCCACCAACAGTATGTGAGCTTATTTCTCCACATTCTTATCAACACTTATCATTACCTGCCTTTAGTAGATGTGAAGTGGTAGCTCACATCACATTTTGCTTTGCATTTCCATAATGACTAATGATGTTGAAAATTTTTCATGTGCTTGTCAATTTAATGTTTTTATTGTATCACAGTGTCTTTATTTTAAATCATTTATATGTTTAGCAGTACTTATGAAAGATCTATTAAAGCCAATATGCTCTTAAATACAGCTTAAAGAAATAAGTTTAATAGTACAAACAGTATTTTGCTATTAAACTAAATACACAGAAATAGTTATCCTAATCAATAAAATGAAGCACAGACTCTTTATATTATGTTTGTTTATAGGCAATCACCTAAGTATTTCATTTAACTGACACATTTTTGTTTAAAAGTCAGTTACCTTACTGTAATTTAGGTTTCATTCCTGAACACAAGCTCTCCTACATTTTGAGAGATCTTTCTTCTAATTATTTCCATGATTTTATTGAAAACAATGATTGTACTTAAAACAAATGCTTAAAAATGTAAAACTTAATTTTGAAAACTACAAAAGCCTCTAAAATTCTCAGGGCTTCCCTGGTGGTCCAGTGGGTAAAGAGTCCACCTTGCAGTGCAAGAGGCGCTGGTTAGATCCCTGGCCTGGGAAGATCCCACATGCCGCGGAGCGGCTGCATTCATGTGTCCAATTACTGAGCCGGAGCTCTGGAGTGCATGCGCCCAGAGTCAGTGCTCTGTGACAACAGAGGCCACAGCGATGGCAGGCCCACACAGGCCAAAGAACAAAGATGGATGAGAACAGATAAATGAAAGATCAATAGAAGTGGCCCACCCGCCCCCTCCCTCCCCAACCCAACCCACCAAATAAAATAAAATAAAATTTCCAAATATTTTTCCATTAAATGGACATACTATACTTTGTTTATCCATCCATTTATTAGTTGATGGTATTTGGGTTGCTTCTGTATCTTGGCTTTTATGAACAATGCTGTGAACATATGCATACAAGATTTTATGTGTATAGATGTTCTCATTTCTCTTGGGTATGTATCTAGAAGTTAGACTGCTAGATTTGGTAACTTCATGTTTAACTTTTTGAGGAACTATTATTTTCTAAAGTGGTTGTACTGTTTTCTTCTCCACCAACAGTATGTGAGCTTATTTCTCCACATTCTTATCAACACTTATCATTACCTGCCTTTAGTAGATGTGAAGTGGTAGCTCACATCACATTTTGCTTTGCATTTCCATAATGACTAATGATGTTGAAAATTTTTTCATGTGCTTGTCAATTTAATGTTTTTATTGTATCACAGTGTCTTTATTTTAAATCATTTATATGTTTAGCAGTACTTATGAAAGATCTATTAAAGCCAATATGCTCTTAAATACAGCTTAAAGAAATAAGTTTAATAGTACAAACAGTATTTTGCTATTAAACTAAATACACAGAAATAGTTATCCTAATCAATAAAATGAAGCACAGACTCTTTATATTATGTTTGTTTATAGGCAATCACCTAAGTATTTCATTTAACTGACACATTTTTGTTTAAAAGTCAGTTACCTTACTGTAATTTAGGTTTCATTCCTGAACACAAGCTCTCCTACATTTTGAGAGATCTTTCTTCTAATTATTTCCATGATTTTATTGAAAACAATGATTAAAAGAATAAAGTACTTAAAAACAAATGCTTAAAAATGTAAAACTTAATTTTGAAAACTACAAAAGCCACAGTAATCAAGACTGTCGTAGTAGCATTAAGAACAAACATATAGATGAATAGAAAAGACTTGAGAATCCAGAAATAAACCCATATGCCTACAGTCAACTGATTTTCAACAAGGGTGCCAAGGCCATTCAATGGGAGACAGTACTCTTTTCAACAAATAGTACTGAGGGCAACTGGAGGTATCCACATGCAAAAGAATGAAGTTGGATCCCTACTTCACACTATAGACAAAAATTAACTCAAAATATATTAAAGACCTAAATGCAAGAGCCAAGACTGTAAAACTCTCAGAAGAAAACATAGGCATAAATCTCTGCGAGGTTATATTGGGCAACAGTTTTGCAAATACAACATGAAGCATAAGCAACAACAAAAACAGATAAAGTAGATGTCAACAAAATTAAAAGCATTTATGCATCAAAAGAGATGATCAAGAAAGTGAAAAGACAATGTACCAAACAGGATAACTTTCTGGCAAATCATGTATTTAATAAGGGACTTGTACAAAGAATATATAAAGAGCTCTTACAACTAAACAATGAAATAACAAATAATTCAATTTTAAAATGAGCAAAGCCAAAGACAAATAATTCAATTTTAAAACAAACAAAGCCTTAAGTAGACATTTCTCTCAAGAAGATATACTAATGGCAAATAAATACATGGAAAGATGCTCAATATCAGTCATCAGGTAAATCTAAATCAAAGCCACAGGAGACTGCTTCAGACCCACTTGAGATAGCTATAATCAAAAAGACAAATAGTAAATGTTGACAATACACATATGACTAATCTGGGATCATACATATCTGTAAACAACAAAACTCTGTAAAAGTAAAAAGTCAAATAAAAATTAGAAAAAAAAGAAAAAGAATGTGGAGAAATCCAACTAAAGCACAGTACTCCTACATTTTTTGATGGAAACCTAAGTATTTCATTTAACTGACACATTTTGTTTAAAAGTCAGTTACCTTACTGTAATTTAGGTTTCATTCCTGAACACAAGCTCTCCTACATTTTGAGAGATCTTTCTTCTAATTATTTCCATGATTTTATTGAAAACAATGATTAAAAGAATAAAGTACTTAAAAACAAATGCTTAAAAATGTAAAACTTAATTTTGAAAACTACAAAAGCCACAGTAATCAAGACTGTCGTAGTAGCATTAAGAACAAACATATAGATGAATAGAAAAGACTTGAGAATCCAGAAATAAACCCATATGCCTACAGTCAACTGATTTTCAACAAGGGTGCCAAGGCCATTCAATGGGAGACAGTACTCTTTTCAACAAATAGTACTGAGGGCAACTGGAGGTATCCACATGCAAAAGAATGAAGTTGGATCCCTACTTCACACTATAGACAAAAATTAACTCAAAATATATTAAAGACCTAAATGCAAGAGCCAAGACTGTAAAACTCTCAGAAGAAAACATAGGCATAAATCTCTGCGAGGTTATATTGGGCAACAGTTTTGCAAATACAACATGAAGCATAAGCAACAACAAAAACAGATAAAGTAGATGTCAACAAAATTAAAAGCATTTATGCATCAAAAGAGATGATCAAGAAAGTGAAAAGACAATGTACCAAACAGGATAACTTTCTGGCAAATCATGTATTTAATAAGGGACTTGTACAAAGAATATATAAAGAGCTCTTACAACTAAACAATGAAATAACAAATAATTCAATTTTAAAATGAGCAAAGCCAAAGACAAATAATTCAATTTTAAAACAAACAAAGCCTTAAGTAGACATTTCTCTCAAGAAGATATACTAATGGCAAATAAATACATGGAAAGATGCTCAATATCAGTCATCAGGTAAATCTAAATCAAAGCCACAGGAGACTGCTTCAGACCCACTTGAGATAGCTATAATCAAAAAGACAAATAGTAAATGTTGACAATACACATATGACTAATCTGGGATCATACATATCTGTAAACAACAAAACTCTGTAAAAGTAAAAAGTCAAATAAAAATTAAAAAAAAAAGAAAAAGAATGTGGAGAAATCAGAACCCTCATATATTTGCTGCTGAAAATGTAAATGGTACAGCCATTGTGGAAACTAGTCTGGCAGTTCCTCAAAAAATAGAGTTACCATATGACCTACCATTTGCACTTACAAACATATACCCAAGAGAAATGAAAGCACCCGTACACACAAAAACTTGTTCATAAATGTTCATAATAGCCAAAATGACCCAAATGTCCATCAACTAATAAATGAATAACTAAACAAAATGTTACATGTATCCATTTAATGGAATATTATCCATCCATAAGAAATGAATTACTGATACATGCTACAAAAAGAGAACCTTGAAAACATTGTAAGTGAAACAAGCAAGTCACAAAGACCACATATTATATAGTTTCTTTTATAAGAAATGTCTAGAATAGGCAAATTCATAGATTAAAAAGCAAATGAAGAATTTCCCTGGTAGTCCAGTGGCTAAGAATCTGTGCTCCCAATGCTGAGGACCTGGGTTCAATCCCTGGTCAGAGAACTAGATCCCACATACCATAACTAAGACCCAGTACAACCAAATAAATACATTAAAAAAGCCAAATAAAAAAATTTTTAAAAAAGCAAATGCGTGGCTACCAGGGGCTGGGAATGGGGGAGGGAATGGGAAATGACTATAAAATGAGAAAGGGGATTTTGCTTGGGGAGATGAAAATGTTCTGGAATTATATAATGGTTCTGGTTGCACAACATTGTGAATGGCCTAAAACTCACTGATGTATACATTTCAAAACTGTTAAAATGATAAATTTTATGTTTTATGAATTTTACCTCAATTAAATAAAAAGATAATCAGGAACCAGGTCCTTGAGAATTTGGATTTAAAAAAAAAAAAGACTTTGGATTTCATACTAAGGCCTATGGGCACCATTACAGATTTTTAAGCAAGCAGCATGATTAGATTTGTATTTTAGGAAGATTAATCCTGCAAGACATAGTGCTGTGAATGCCTAAGCTTTAGTATATAAATTTAGCAACATCTGATTTGGGTGTTCAAAAGCTTATGCATAATAATAAAATTCTGGTTCCATGCTATATCTTGAGTAAGTATGTTTGCCAAATAATTCATCTCTAGATATGAATTTTATTTTACTTATTTAACAAATAGTTATATAGTGCTTACTATGTAGCAAGCACTATTTCAACCTCTTTAGCAATATTACCAAATATCCAATCCTTATAACATACATATGAGTCTATTAGCTCCACTTTACAGAAGTATAAACTGAATCAAGAAAGGTTAAATAACGTGCCTAAAATTACACACTATTATGTAATATATGTTTCTAAAACTGTTTTTATTCACAAGTCAGATAAACATGTGGGACTTTGATTTATCTATTATCTCTACCACTTTTAACTTCTAAGAAAACACTTCATATTCTCCAGTTTCAACTCAATTTCAGTTCTGCTGGAGTGGTCAGAACTGACAACAAAAGACTTAAAAAGGTAGCTTTATGAGATGACTAAAACATTCTATAGGCTTCCCTGGTGGCTCAGATGGTAAAAAGCATCCACCGACAATACAGGACACCTGGGTTCAATCCTTGGGTTGGGAAGATCCTCTGGAGAAGGAAATGGCTACCCACTCCAGTATTCTTGCCTGGAGAATTCCATGGCTCATCCATGGGGTGAGTTGGACATGACTGAGCGACTTTCACTCACTCACTCAAAATATTCTATAGTTTGTCTGTAGTGGTTACTTGTTAAAAACTTAAGGAACACTTAAAATGAGCATACCTGTGTAACTCTATAAAGATGGTTTGTTTTTGTTAAAAGAGGGGAAAGGCTAAGGATACAAGAAGTAACAGCAGAACCAACAAGCAAAATATAGAGAGTAACATGAGAAAATAGAGACATGGGTAAATGGGAAGATTGGGGGAAAAAAAGAGACAGACAGACAGAGGAAAGACGTACCTAAGTAAATTTAATAGAGTCCTTTGCAAAATACCACTCTTCATACTGCATTTCATAATTTCCAAAATCCCCTAACATTATTTCAGTTACTCTTCCTCACAGCTCTTAGGTAAACAAGATTCACAATAATGTCTCTGCTGAAGAAAAGGACTGCTTACATGATTTTTCACGTGGTCTCAAGGTTTAACCAAAATTAATATCCAAATTTTCTACTGCCTAACAGAATTTTCAGTAAGGAAGTTCAGAAACAAACACCAACCACAGCAAGGAACAGAGCTAAGTCCCAATGCTCTGTGAGTACTGCTTTATCTATTGCTCATTTCTTCTAGAGTTAATTAGGCTCTGAAAAAGCAGCAGAAATACAGTGCAGTGACTTCTACGCTTCCATAAAACTACTGCCAAAGAAATCAAGAGACCCATGGCATCCTTCACCTTTAAAGCAGTTCTCCTTAGGTGGTGGCTTGCTTACTCTTCCCCTTTCTTTTCACTTGTGAGTACCATCATCAGTCAAAACAGAGGCTGTTCAACCAGCAGTGAGCTTCAGCTAAATCTTAAAGACACCCACCAAAGTCAGGCATTGATTTGCTAATTTTGAGTGTTAAAATATTTCTAAAAAGGGTCATCATCATAATCTTTACTGATTTTTATATGTGGTTTACAGAACTACATTTCTCAATAGGAACTGTTAAGCTAAAGAAAGCTAAATAAAGTGCCAATGATCAAATATTTGTACTGTAAAACAGTAAGTATAAACTCAAAACTCTAGGGCAAAATAGTCGAGTTTCAAATTCAACCCTCCTCCACTAGCTATGTGATCTCAGGAAAATTAGTGAATCCTTCTGTACTTCAGTTTTCTCAACTAATGAAATAGTGATACAGGATTCTTCTGAGGAAAATTTGAAAATATCTGTAAACACTGGTTAAAAAAAATGAGCATACCTGTGTAACTCTATAAAGATGGTTTGTTTTTGTTAAAAGAGGGGAAAGGCTAAGGATACAAGAAGTAACAGCAGAACCAACAAGCAAAATATAGAGAGTAACATGAGAAAATAGAGACATGGGTAAATGGGAAGATTGGGGGAAAAAAAGAGACAGACAGACAGAGGAAAGACGTACCTAAGTAAATTTAATAGAGTCCTTTGCAAAATACCACTCTTCATACTGCATTTCATAATTTCCAAAATCCCCTAACATTATTTCAGTTACTCTTCCTCACAGCTCTTAGGTAAACAAGATTCACAATAATGTCTCTGCTGAAGAAAAGGACTGCTTACATGATTTTTCACGTGGTCTCAAGGTTTAACCAAAATTAATATCCAAATTTTCTACTGCCTAACAGAATTTTCAGTAAGGAAGTTCAGAAACAAACACCAACCACAGCAAGGAACAGAGCTAAGTCCCAATGCTCTGTGAGTACTGCTTTATCTATTGCTCATTTCTTCTAGAGTTAATTAGGCTCTGAAAAAGCAGCAGAAATACAGTGCAGTGACTTCTACGCTTCCATAAAACTACTGCCAAAGAAATCAAGAGACCCATGGCATCCTTCACCTTTAAAGCAGTTCTCCTTAGGTGGTGGCTTGCTTACTCTTCCCCTTTCTTTTCACTTGTGAGTACCATCATCAGTCAAACAGAGGCTGTTCAACCAGCAGTGAGCTTCAGCTAAATCTTAAAGACACCCACCAAAGTCAGGCATTGATTTGCTAATTTTGAGTGTTAAAATATTTCTAAAAAGGGTCATCATCATAATCTTTACTGATTTTTATATGTGGTTTACAGAACTACATTTCTCAATAGGAACTGTTAAGCTAAAGAAAGCTAAATAAAGTGCCAATGATCAAATATTTGTACTGTAAAACAGTAAGTATAAACTCAAAACTCTAGGGCAAAATAGTCGAGTTTCAAATTCAACCCTCCTCCACTAGCTATGTGATCTCAGGAAAATTAGTGAATCCTTCTGTACTTCAGTTTTCTCAACTAATGAAATAGTGATACAGGATTCTTCTGAGGATTAAATGTGGAAAATATCTGTAAACACTGGTACACACAAACTACTCAAAAATATTTCGTTATTACTAACACTGAATTTATTATTCTCTTTACCAACACTGTTTCTTCTGATATATCCTACAAAGACGGCTTTACACAGTTTTTTTTAATCTAAAACTAAATTTATAAAGAGTAATCAAATTGACTCACTATTAATAACTTTTTCCTTCGTCTCATTTTCAAAATCGTGTATGAATTTACTAAACAACTAATAATAATCTCAATGGGAAAGACAAGGATTTGTGGCTGGCCTGCAGTAATAATCATTAACTACTTTCGCAAATAAATAACAACTAATTAAGTAAATATTAAAAATAAAAACAAGAGGGCTTCCCTGGTAGTTCAGTGGTAAAGAGTTTATCTGCCAATGCAGGAGACACAGGTTCGATCTCTGATCCGAGAAGATTCCACATGCCGCGGGAACAACTAAGCCGGTGAGCCACAATGACTGAGCCTGCAATCTAGAGCCTCAGAGCCGCAACTATTACTGACCCCGTGTGCCACAACTACTGAAGCCCATGTGCCCTAGAGCCGGAGTTCCACAATAAGAACCCACAAGAAAAACCGCGGGGGGAAGGGACCAGGGATATGCATATGACTGATCTGGGAACAAGCATGTCTGTGAATAACAAAACTCTGTAAAATCTTTAAAACAAAGAAATACACTTATTAAAAGAAAAAAAAGAAAGGTCACCGCAACAAGAAGTCTGCTCACCTCAACTAGAGAGTAGCCCCCACTCCCTGCAACTAGAGAAGAGCCTGCTGCAGAATAATCAAGAATAAATAAAATTCATTTCTTAAAAATAAAGAGAAAAAGTCTATTTTAACAGTTATTAAGAAAAAAAGTAGGGCTTCCCCTGGTGGTCCAGTGGGTAAGGACACCGCCTTGCAGTGCAAGGGGCGCCGGTTCGAGCCCTGGCCTGGGAAGATCCCACGTGCCGCGGAGCGGCTGGACTGATGTGTCCAATTACCGAGCCGGAGCTCTGGAGCGCATGCGCTCAGAGCCTGTGCTCTGCAACGACAGATGCCACAGCGATGGGAGGCCCACAAGAGCCAAAGAACAAAGACGGATGAACAGAGAGAAACGAAAGACCAATAGAAGTGGCCCGCCTGCTCCCCTCCCTCCCTCCTCAACCCGATCCCCTCCCAAAAATAAATAAATAAATAAATCTTTAAAAAAAAAAAAAAAAGAAAAAAGTAACTGAAAAATCTCATGCATCACATCTTCACTTTAAATTAGCAAAAATATAGATCCTTCATCACAACATAAGGTTTTATTTTCATTTGGAAGATGAAATCATTACCTATAGTTAATCCTTGAAGATTACTTCTACCTTTTTTTTTTTTTAAAGATTTATTTATTTATTTATTTTGGGTGGGGGTCGTCGGGTTGGGGAGGGAGGGGAGCGGGCGGGCCACCTCCACCGGTCTTTCTCTATGTTCATCCGTCTTTGTTCCCTGGCTCCTGTGGGCCTCCCATCGCGGTGGTCTATTGTTGCAGAGCACCAGCTCTGGCGCGCATGCGCTCAGAGCCGGTCAGAGCTCCGGCTCGGTGATTGGACACATCAGTCCAGCCGCTCCGCGGCAAGTGGGATCCTCCCAGGCCAGGGCTCGAACCGGCGCCCCCTGCACTGCAAGGCGGTGTCCCTACCCACTGGACCACCAGGGGAAGCCCTACTACCTTTAAGAACATGTTTTTTTTTAGAACGGCATGACTTTTCACAACTACTGAAGCCCATGTGCCCTAGAGCCGGAGTTCCACAATAAGAACCCACAAGAAAAACCGCGGGGGGAAGGGACCAGGGATATGCATATGACTGATCTGGGAACAAGCATGTCTGTGAATAACAAAACTCTGTAAAATCTTTAAAACAAAGAAATACATTTATTAAAAGAAAAAAAAGAAAGGTCACCGCAACAAGAAGTCTGCTCACCTCAACTAGAGAGTAGCCCCCACTCCCTGCAACTAGAGAAGAGCCTGCTGCAGAATAATCAAGAATAAATAAAATTCATTTCTTAAAAATAAAGAGAAAAAGTCTATTTTAACAGTTATTAAGAAAAAAAGTAGGGCTTCCCCTGGTGGTCCAGTGGGTAAGGACACCGCCTTGCAGTGCAAGGGACGCCGGTTCGAGCCCTGGCCTGGGAAGATCCCACGTGCCGCGGAGCGGCTGGACTGATGTGTCCAATTACCGAGCCGGAGCTCTGGGCGCATGCGCTCAGAGCCTGTGCTTTGCAACGACAGATGCCACAGCGATGGGAGGCCCACAAGAGCCAAAGAACAAAGACGGATGAACAGAGAGAAACGAAAGACCAATAGAAGTGGCCCGCCTGCTCCCCTCCCTCCCTCCTCAACCCGATCCCCTCCCAAAAATAAATAAATAAATAAATCTTTAAAAAAAAAAAAAAAGAAAAAAAGTAACTGAAAAATCTCATGCATCACATCTTCACTTTAAATTAGCAAAAATATAGATCCTTCATCACAACATAAGGTTTTATTTTCATTTGGAAGATGAAATCATTACCTATAGTTAATCCTTGAAGATTACTTCTACCTTTTTTTTTTTTTAAAGATTTATTTATTTATTTATTTTGGGTGGGGGTCGTCGGGTTGGGGAGGGAGGGGAGCGGGCGGGCCACCTCCACCGGTCTTTCTCTATGTTCATCCGTCTTTGTTCCCTGGCTCCTGTGGGCCTCCCATCGCGGTGGTCTATTGTTGCAGAGCACCGGCTCTGAGCGCATGCGCGCCAGAGCTCCGGCTCGGTGATTGGACACATCAGTCCAGCCGCTCCGCGGCAAGTGGGATCCTCCCAGGCCAGGGCTCGAACCGGCGCCCCCTGCACTGCAAGGCGGTGTCCCTACCCACTGGACCACCAGGGGAAGCCCTACTTCTACCTTTTTAAGAACATGTTTTTTTTTTTTTTAGAACATGTTTATAGTATATGATACGATGCTTTTTTAACCTTTTTTTTTTTTAACATTTATTTATTTATTTATTTTTGGGGGGGTGGGGAGGGAGGGGAGCAGGCGGGCTACTTCTATTGGTCTTTCATTTGTCTATTTTCAACCATCTTTGCTCTTTGGTCCGTGTGGGCCTCCCATTGCGGTGGCCTCTGTTGTCACAGAGCACCGGCTCTGGGCGCATGTGCGCCAGAGCTCCGGCTCAGTAACTGGACACATCAGTCCAGCCGCTCCGCGGCACGTGGGATCTTCCCAGGCCAGGGATCCAACCGGCGCCCCTTGCACTGCAAGGCGGTGTCCTTACCCACTGGACCACCAGGGGAAGCCCAGTTTGTTTTTGTTTTTTTTTTTTAAGGTAGTTTATCTTCCCCTAATTCACTAATATTTTCTTTTAAAATCTTCCAGTCTTAACTGGTTAAATCATACCAGGATTACACCATATTGGTGTTTAGCTCTTATTTAACCAGTTCTTTGATTTGACCCATATGCAATTTCTTAAGTCATACTTTTAAAAGCATTTTAATGTAATCGCTTAACTCATACTTTTAAAAGAATTTTAAAATTTTAATCCTTTGTTTTTATTACTCTATTTTTTCTAATTTGCTTATATTATTTTTCCTGTTTTATCTGATTTTCTACCATCATGTATTACATCTCTATAGGTATTTCTAGAATGACCTCTTATTTGTTTATTTAACATTTTGTCAGCATTTATACAGCAAACTATATACGCCAAAATCAACATTTTTAAACATGGACAGTGTAAGAAATGGTACTTTTTTGCTGTAGTTGAACATTTTTTCCAGGCACAACAGAGGAGAGTCCTAGCCTTAAAGTTTGAACACTGTTAAGTGTAACGACTTCATTTTTAAACATATACAAACTACCTAATTTAAAGAAGGTAGGATAGAAGATCCCATCGCGGTGGTCTATTGTTGCAGAGCACCAGCTCTGGCGCGCATGCGCTCAGAGCCGGTCAGAGCTCCGGCTCGGTGATTGGACACATCAGTCCAGCCGCTCCGCGGCAAGTGGGATCCTCCCAGGCCAGGGCTCGAACCGGCGCCCCCTGCACTGCAAGGCGGTGTCCCTACCCACTGGACCACCAGGGGAAGCCCTACTTCTACCTTTTTAAGAACATGTTTTTTTTTTTTTTTTAGAACATGTTTATAGTATATGATACAATGCTTTTTTAACCTTTTTTTTTTTTTAACATTTATTTATTTATTTATTTTTGGGGGTGGGAGGGAGGGGAGCAGGCGGGCTACTTCTATTGGTCTTTCATTTGTCTATTTTCAACCATCTTTGCTCTTTGGTCCGTGTGGGCCTCCCATTGCGGTGGCCTCTGTTGTCACAGAGCACCGGCTCTGGGCGCATGTGCGCCAGAGCTCCGGCTCAGTAACTGGACACATCAGTCCAGCCGCTCCGCGGCACGTGGGATCTTCCCAGGCCAGGGATCGAACCGGTGCCCCTTGCACTGCAAGGCGGTGTCCTTACCCACTGGACCACCAGGGGAAGCCCAGTTTGTTTTTGTTTTTTTTTTTAAGGTAGTTTATCTTCCCCTAATTCACTAATATTTTCTTTTAAAATCTTCCAGTCTTAACTGGTTAAATCATACCAGGATTACACCATATTGGTGTTTAGCTCTTATTTAACCAGTTCTTTGATTTGACCCATATGCAATTTCTTAAGTCATACTTTTAAAAGCATTTTAATGTAATCGCTTAACTCATACTTTTAAAAGAATTTTAAAATTTTAATCCTTTGTTTTTATTACTCTATTTTTTCTAATTTGCTTATATTATTTTTCCTGTTTTATCTGATTTTCTACCATCATGTATTACATCTCTATAGGTATTTCTAGAATGACCTCTTATTTGTTTATTTAACATTTTGTCAGCATTTATACAGCAAACTATATACGCCAAAATCAACATTTTTAAACATGGACAGTGTAAGAAATGGTACTTTTTTGCTGTAGTTGAACATTTTTTCCAGGCACAACAGAGGAGAGTCCTAGCCTTAAAGTTTGAACACTGTTAAGTGTAACGACTTCATTTTTTAAAAACATATACAAACTACCTAATTTAAAGAAGGTAGGGGAAAATGCAAAAATAGAATCAAAAAAGTAAAAATCTGCAGTATATACTTTGTCCAGGACATTTTTCTATGTAAGCTATTTTCATTATAATTGCAACAGTATCTTTTATTTATTTTATTAAGAGTTTCACATGTACTTATGGGGTCATCAGAAACATTATTTTAATGGCTATAAATCATTTTATTAGCTAGCTAGACCATTTTCCTACTGTTGGGCAACCACCATATTAAATAAAACAGCAATAGTTTAATTATATAGGGTGACAGATGTTAACTAGATTTATGATGATCACTCCCCAATATATATGAACATTAAATCATTGTTGTCAACTTGAAACTGTATCTCAAGTAAAACAAAAACAAAAACAAAAAAACCTAAGTTCCTATTCTTAGAAAGAAGAGGGAGTAGAAAGGACCAGCAATGATATGTAAGATAAATGCAAACAAACTGAATAGTAAAGAGATTTTAAAACTATTTTTAAAGCTAAATAACCAACTGTAGGTTTTCCAACTTTGTTCCAAACCCATCCAAAAAAAGCTTTATATAATTTGTAAAACCTATTTTCTATTAAAAGCTTAACAAATTTTATGATAACAATTAAATTCCACTCACTCTGGGCTATGCACACACATGCTCAGTCGCTAAGACCTGTCAGACTCCTTTGCGACCCTGCGGACTGTAAACCACCAGGTTCCTCCGTCCATGGGATTTCACAGGCAAGAATACTGGAGTGGGTTGCCATTTCCTCTTCCAAGGAAGCTTCCTGCATCTCCCAGGTTTCCTGCATTGGCAGGTGAATTCTTAACCACTGATTCACCTGGTAAGCGCCACCCAGGGTTGATTTTTTTACTGATTAGATGGAAATCTGGACTACTGATGTAAGGCATACATGATAAATATTACTAGATAATACTTCATATTATGTATCATAAGGAGTCAATACAGGAAGCACAGACTCTAAAGTAAGACTACCTGGGCTGGAATCCTCTCTCTACAACTTATCAGCTGTGTGACTCTTTCATAAGTTACTGAAACATCTTAGCTTCCTCATCTGTGAAATGGTGTAATAATGATTTCAAACAGTTGTTACGAGAATTGAGTTTCTATTTGTAAAGTTCCTGGCACATAGTAAGAACTATGTAGAAGACTGTTTAAATTCTTTTGAATTTTGCTAACTTTTATTGCACCTTATGTGCCAGGTTAAATGCTTTACAGAAATTTGCTTTAAATAATCTTAACAATACCTATGATGAAGATACTATTATTGCCCCCATTTTAAAAAAGAGAAAATTGGGACTTCCTGGGTATCCTGTGGTTAAGAATCTGCCTGCCAACGCAGGGAACACAGGTTCCATTCGTGGTCATGGAAGATTCCACATGCCTCCGAGCAGCTAAGCTGGTGAGCTGCAACTATTGAAGCCTCTGCTACACAACAAGAGAAGCCACTGCAATGAGAAGCCTGTGCACCTCAACTTGAGATTAGCCCCTTCTCACAGCAACTACAGAAAGCCAGTACAGGGCTTCCTTGGTGGTCCAGTGGGTAAGGACACCGCCTTGCAGTGCAAGCGGCGCTAGTTCGATCCCTGGCCTGGGAAGATCCCACGTGCCGCAGAGCAGCTGGACTGATGTGTCCAATTACCGAGCCAGAGATCTGGAGCGCATGTGCCCAGAGCCCACACTCTGCAGCGACAGAGGTCACTGAGATGGGAGGCCCACACAGGCCAAAGGACAACAAAAAAAAAGCCTGTGCAGCAAGGAATAGCCAGCACAGCCAAAAATAAATAAATTTTTAAAAAGAGAGACACAGAAAACTGAAGCACAGAAAGATTCAATGACCAAGACATGACCATATACAAATGGTGAACAAGGATTTGAACCCAAGTCTAACCACATAAACTACAGATTTAACACAGATTTTCTTATACACTCAGAGCAGTAGCCTTCCACTGTATTATATTTTGCTGAAATAAATTAGAATATGTATTTCCTGGAATAAAAGAGTATTTTAACAAGTAAAGTAAGAAATATCACTCTAGGGCTTTCCCTGGTGGTCCAGTGGATAAGGACACCGCCTTGCAGTGCAAGGGGCGCCGGTTCGATCCCTGGCCTGGGAAGATCCCACGTGCCGCGGAGCGGCTGGACCGATGTGTCCAATCACCGAGCCGGAGCTCTGGAGTGCATGCGCCCAGAGCTGGCGCTCTGCGACGACAGAGGCCACCGTGATAGGAGGCCCACAGGAGCCAAAGAACAAAGACGGATGAAAAATAGAGAAATGGAAGACCAACAGAAGTGGCCCGCCGGCTCCCCTCCCTTCCCAACCCAACCCCCACCCAAAATAAATAAATAAATAAATCTTTAAAAAAAAAAAAAGAATTATCACTCTAATACAGAAGTATTTATACATGAAATGATTATGATGTTTGATACTTGCTTAAAATAATACAGTTTGAGGGAAGAGAGAGGATTAAAAACAGTAGGCATACTTTGACAACTGTTAAAATTTGGTCATGGGTCTATGCAGCTTCATCATTTTACTCTCTCCACTTTTGTGTACTCTTTCATTAAAAAGGTCCATAATAAAAGGCTGAAAATAGAATATGGTACACATTAAACACTTCCATCACACAAGCAAATAACTTTCTTATGATACCCTGTTTCGAAGAAATAAAAGGACATGACGTACTTGATACTTACACACTTTACAATTTATATAGAATCTGTAAAGGGTGATTTGACTTTAAATAACTGAATATCCTCTCAACCAAAATGAAAAAGTAGTAAAACTACTTTGGTTAAATATATAAATATACATAATAAATTGCTGTTTGCATTTTAAAATATTTCCTTAAGTAATTAAATTGTTTTTTTTTCTTATCTTTCTCTTGCCTGATAATCTCTATGATTACAACACTCTAGTTTATTGCCCATATCTGTATATTTGACTTCGGAACATGGTCACAAATTGAACATTACAAATAAAAACAACAACTATGCTTCACTAAGAAACACTTCAAAAATTCCTTGCCTCAAATTTTTGTTGATTTTTATACTAATATATATCTGTGGCTTTTTATAAGTATAAATACAACCATTCATCTGAGGACATTTTGTATGTTTTAAATTACAGTTAAAATGACCTAGCTAATACTAAAGGGAACAAACACACAACATTTATTAAGCCACACACTATACTAAGCACTTTCATACACATTAGCTCACTAAATTTTAGATTATATACATTTCAGTAAAAGAGTATTAAGGTTTAGAGAGGTAAAATCCAGCTGTCCAAGGTCACACAGCTAATAGGTAGGTAAACTGATATTCACATTTAAGCTTAATTACAAAATCCACCTTTTCNCTAGCCCTNCCAAGCTACCATATGNGAGGNAAACACNCACACTCAAGTCAAACTTAAATATTTAGNGACTTTTTTAAGTGGACTATAAAATGCTTAAGTTACAAGTTACATATATGTTACAGTGGCAGCTTGGCTTTGGGTAATGATAAGTTTGATACTTGCTTAAAATAATACAGTTTGAGGGAAGAGAGAGGATTAAAAACAGTAGGCATACTTTGACAACTGTTAAAATTTGGTCATGGGTCTATGCAGCTTCATCATTTTACTCTCTCCACTTTTGTGTACTCTTTCATTAAAAAGGTCCATAATAAAAGGCTGAAAATAGAATATGGTACACATTAAACACTTCCATCACACAAGCAAATAACTTTCTTATGATACCCTGTTTCGAAGAAATAAAAGGACATGACGTACTTGATACTTACACACTTTACAATTTATATAGAATCTGTAAAGGGTGATTTGACTTTAAATAACTGAATATCCTCTCAACCAAAATGAAAAAGTAGTAAAACTACTTTGGTTAAATATATAAATATACATAATAAATTGCTGTTTGCATTTTAAAATATTTCCTTAAGTAATTAAACTGTTTTTTTTCTTATCTTTCTCTTGCCTGATAATCTCTATGATTACAACACTCTAGTTTATTGCCCATATCTGTATATTTGACTTCGGAACATGGTCACAAATTGAACATTACAAATAAAAACAACAACTATGCTTCACTAAGAAACACTTCAAAAATTCCTTGCCTCAAATTTTTGTTGATTTTTATACTAATATATATCTATGGCTTTTTATAAGTATAAATACAACCATTCATCTGAGGACATTTTGTATGTTTTAAATTACAGTTAAAATGACCTAGCTAATACTAAAGGGAACAAACACACAACATTTATTAAGCCACACACTATACTAAGCACTTTCATACACATTAGCTCACTAAATTTTAGATTATATACATTTCAGTAAAAGAGTATTAAGGTTTAGAGAGGTAAAATCCAGCTGTCCAAGGTCACACAGCTAATAGGTAGGTAAACTGATATTCACATTTAAGCTTAATTACAAAATCCACTTTTTCCCTAGCCATACCAAGCTACCATATGGGAGGCAAACACCTACACTCAAGTCAAACTTAAATATTTAGGGACTTTTTTAAGTGGACTATAAAATGCTTAAGTTACAAGTTACATATATGTTACAGTGGCAGCTTGGCTTTGGGTAAAAAGTAACAACTACAACACAAAAGTACTGTTTATTTTGCTACTGTGGGATTTCTTCCCCCCAAGTCTCTTAATTTCAATCTCAGGTTACTCATCACAGGGAGGTTAATATCCTTGCTGTCCAATTCCCAGGATTATAAGATTCAAAAACTACAAAAACAACACAAGTAGCCCTTTTTTGCCTTAAAATCCTAAAGACAACACAGAATAAAGCTTTCTAAAGTAATTCTCAGCTGTTTATTCTACACTCTTTTAACATTTCCAGAACTTTCTAAAACCCTTTTATCTAAGCGTAGCTCAATCATCATCTCTATTACTTGGCTTTCCGTATGCTTAAAAATGATGCAATAGTAATGACATCAATCCTTCTGTAATAAATAATTAATATGCCATTCTGAAATGCTCAGCCTATAAAAGTTCTAAATTCTGACTTTTCAAACCAAGTATGTGTTTGGTGTCACTCTTTTAGTTATATTCATGATCTCAACATTGGAGCCTTTTCACATTGAGTTTGCTCTGTAAAAAATTTGAATCAAGATATAGAATACTACATTAGAACACCCAACACATAATTTTTAAAGTTTTGTGGTGTTTTTGCCCCCAAGGCTTCTCAAAACAGATACAGTAGCTAACAAGGACATCAAACAGCAATAAAATCCACTGAAACATTCAGCTGCTCTAAAAGGGTCAGGCTGCTCTAAAAGAAGGATCAGGCTCTTCAGGGGAAACTACATTGTATGAGTTTGCAAACATTATTAAGGCCCATTTATTAAGCCACACACTATACTAAGCACTTTCATACACATTAGCTCACTAAATTTTAGATTATATACATTTCAGTAAAAGAGTATTAAGGTTTAGAGAGGTAAAATCCAGCTGTCCAAGGTCACACAGCTAATAGGTAGGTAAACTGATATTCACATTTAAGCTTAATTACAAAATCCACTTTTTCCCTAGCCATACCAAGCTACCATATGGGAGGCAAACACCTACACTCAAGTCAAACTTAAATATTTAGGGACTTTTTTAAGTGGACTATAAAATGCTTAAGTTACAAGTTACATATATGTTACAGTGGCAGCTTGGCTTTGGGTAAAAAGTAACAACTACAACACAAAAGTACTGTTTATTTTGCTACTGTGGGATTTCTTCCCCCCAAGTCTCTTAATTTCAATCTCAGGTTACTCATCACAGGGAGGTTAATATCCTTGCTGTCCAATTCCCAGGATTATAAGATTCAAAAACTACAAAAACAACACAAGTAGCCCTTTTTTGCCTTAAAATCCTAAAGACAACACAGAATAAAGCTTTCTAAAGTAATTCTCAGCTGTTTATTCTACACTCTTTTAACATTTCCAGAACTTTCTAAAACCCTTTTATCTAAGCGTAGCTCAATCATCATCTCTATTACTTGGCTTTCCGTATGCTTAAAAATGATGCAATAGTAATGACATCAATCCTTCTGTAATAAATAATTAATATGCCATTCTGAAATGCTCAGCCTATAAAAGTTCTAAATTCTGACTTTTCAAACCAAGTATGTGTTTGGTGTCACTCTTTTAGTTATATTCATGATCTCAACATTGGAGCCTTTTCACATTGAGTTTGCTCTGTAAAAAATTTGAATCAAGATATAGAATACTACATTAGAACACCCAACACATAATTTTTAAAGTTTTGTGGTGTTTTTGCCCCCAAGGCTTCTCAAAACAGATACAGTAGCTAACAAGGACATCAAACAGCAATAAAATCCACTGAAACATTCAGCTGCTCTAAAAGAAGGATCAGGCTCTTCAAGGGGAAACTACATTGTATGAGTTTGCAAAGTTTAACACTTTCTCATTTAAACTCCATTTTAGAGAAAGCCTTTGCATACGCACACAATATGCTTTAAAATGGCACTTTGCTGACCTTCCAATAGTCCAGCTCTATGAAAATTCTGTGATGGATGTAACTTCAGAGAATCTGAAAAACACAAAAAGCATTAAGTACTTTTTATGCTGAATGACTTAAAAAAAAAAAAAAAAGCCAAGGACAGCATACATCTCTTATATAATTGTCACGTATTTTTTTTTAAGAGCTTAAGTCTGTATTTGTGAATATATTCTCTGCAAACAAGGGCTGAATTGCCTCTACACTAATCTTCATGCTAAACCTAGATTTTCATAAAGCATTTGTTTCATGGAAAATTATCTGATGATTACCGCACAAACGGTGTGAATGTCTTGACTATTTTTAGCACTCAATTGTACCACATTAGCCCTCCTCTAAGAATCACCTCTAGATACCGCCTCTTCCTTTTGACACTGAAAACTACAATATTTCCAAACTACTTCAGGTAACGTTGTCCGAAAAACATCCTATAGGATGGCGAGTGTCAACTAAAGTCATCAGAGCAACAACAAGGCAGCGGCTACAGTTCCTACGTTGGACTCCCCAAAGACAATCTATAAAGCCCATTACCTTCCAGAGTAAACCAATGCACTCGGATTCACTGAAACGATTTAAATCCACGAAGGTGACGCTGAAGGCCCCCCTCCCCTTTTTCGGAGGAGGTGGATACAATCAGACCCAAAGCCGAAGAAACCCGGAGTTTCTCACGAAGACGGTCCACATCGGTATACATTTTTTTTTTTTTTTTCACACGGTGAAATGAATAGCTAACAGCCCAGTAATGTTTTTCGGTCCCTCTCAATGATGTAAAAAGCAGTGAAGAGTGCCGTGGGAGTATTTTGGTTTGATGGCCCTTGCACAAGGAACCTGTTCTAACACATTCTTCTGGTGCCCAGTACAGGAATTTAACCCCAGTAGAGACCAGTTCAAGTGTTAATATTTTATATGCCGGGAACCCCCTGTAAAGAGCCTTAGCCAAGAGACTTTCTAAAACTGCAAACTCTGTCCAATGCCCCCTCCCTGCAACGAGCCCTGGACCGGCAAAGAATGAGACAATTCTCAAAGGACAGCCTCTGTGCCCTGAGCCGGTACCCGCGGGACAAGGAGAGGAATAAAACTCATCCAGAGAGAGCACCCCCCTCTTGGTAAAACAGAGGGAGAAGTAAGTAATTAGAATGCCACAGAGGTGGAAAGAGAGGGGGGGGGGGGAGAAGAAAGAAAATTCGGGCTCTTTCCAGCAATGAGATGACGAGGAAGAAGGACGCCTGGTCGAGGGGGGCCGTCCCAACAAGGGGAGGGAGTGGACTAGGCCGGAGAGACATGGGGGGTAGAACGGCGGCGCGCAAACAACCTGCAGGGGGGAGGAAAATGGTGACCCTGCCCCCAGGACCGGCTCCAGGCCGCACCGCCCCTCCGGGGGCAACTTTGCTGGGGAGGATGGTGCTGGGGAGCGGAGCCGCGCCGCCCGGATCGCGGCGGCCCCAGCGTGGGGCCCAGCGCCGGATGATCCCGGAGCAGGGGAGGCCGGGCCCGGCCGCTCGGGGACAGCCGAGAGGCCCGACCCGCCGAGGGGCGCTCGGGGCCGCCGGGGCCTCAGACACCCGGGGCCGACGGCCTTCGGGCCCCGCGCGGCCGGCGGCTCCGCGGGGGAGGGGCCGCCACTACTCCCGGGCCCCCGCCCGCGCCCCCGACCCCCGCGGCCTCGCCTCACTGCCCCCCCCACCGCCCCACGAACCAGCCCGGCGGGGTCCCGGCCGCCGCCCCCCACCGGGACCCCTCCGACTCGCCCGGGCCGGCCTCTCCGTCCCCCCCGCCCCGCGACACACACCCGCCCCAGCCCCCAGCCTGACTCACCTCGCGAGTACAGGGACTTGGGCGACTCCAGGTCTAGGTCCGCGCTGAGCAATGAGATGAAGTCCGAGGGCATCGCAGCTCGACCCAGCCCGGCCCGGGGGCAGCGGGAGGGGAGGAGCGGCGGTGGCGGCGGCACCTCCTCTCCGGGACCGCGGGCACCGAACCGGGGGCGGCAGGCGAGGGCGGCTGCCGCTGCCTCCTCCTCGAGGGCAGTGACTTCCACCGAGCCGACGGCCGGGGAAACAGCCGCGAGGTGGACGGGAAACTCCACGGGGACGAATTCCCAGCGAGCCAGGAGCGGGTTTCAGGGCGGGGGAGAGGGACGGAGAGAGCCAAGGGGTCCGTTTCGTGCTTCTCCTCAGCGAAAACTGACGGCCGCCGCCACCGCCGCCGCCGCTGCTGACAGGAATCTGAGCCCCGCCTCCCAGGGCGCACTGCGCAGGCGCGGAGGGAGGCGCCTCAGCGCGGAGAAGAGCCCGGGCGACCACCGGAGGGCGGGGAGGCGCGCCACGGAACAGCATCAACAAGGGCTCCGCTTCCTGCTGCCGGCCCCGGGCTGCTGTTCCCGAGCTGGGAAAGGGCCCCGCCGGCAGAGAGGGAGGGAGGGAGGAAGGCTGGGAGGTGTCCGCGCCTGGGGCCCCGGGGAGGGAAAAGGTATTTGCACCGACGTGGTGGCGGCGAGCCGAGGTGGCTGGCCCAGCGCCGAATTGATGGCAGAATAGACAGACCTGGGGCGCCCGAGGTGTCTCCGGGAAGGGGAAAACACCCGAGCCGGGACATCCCGGGCGAGTAGGCTGGGGTCTCAGAGGGGGGTGCAGTTTCGTCACTCGCAGTTACCACTCCTTTGGGGTTTTCATAGCAATGTCTAAATTGAGTTGGCCAAAGGGCTGTCAAACTCAGTTCTTAAATAGGAAATGACAGACGGTGTCCTGAAAACCTCGAGTTATGGTTGTTTTTAAATTAAACTACCTTCTCTCACATCTTTGCCCTTCCTCTTCTTTCTCTCCCCCTCTTGAAAAAAAATTTTTTTAAATCTTTCATTGTGCTGGGATGGCCGGGTTTCTTCACCTGAGAGGTAAAAGCCGATTTAAAAACTGAGTCATATGAATCCACGTGACTGTTGTAAAGGAAAAAAGCAAACGTAAAAATCACCCTTCCAGTTTTTCTTTTTTGCCTTTGGACTAGACAAGGATGGAGGAAGAACATATTTAACTAAGTTTTGCTATTCTATTCGTAAGACCAAAAGTTTCCGTGCAAAACCAACCGAAAATCCTCCAACCGTTCTGAGGGCACCGAACGGGGCGACCTGCCGCTGCCTCCTCCTCGAGGGCAGTGACTTCCACCGAGCCGACGGCCGGGGAAACAGCCGCGAGGTGGACGGGAAACTCCACGGGGACGAATTCCCAGCGAGCCAGGAGCGGGTTTCAGGGCGGGGGAGAGGGCCGGAGGGGACCAAGGGGTCCGTTTCGTGCTTCTCCTCAGCGAAAACTGACGGCCGCCGCCACCGCCGCCGCCGCTGCTGACAGGAATCTGAGCCCCGCCTCCCAGGGCGCACTGCGCAGGCGCGGAGGGAGGCGCCTCAGCGCGGAGAAGAGCCCGGGCGACCACCGGAGGGCGGGGAGGCGCGCCACGGAACAGCATCAACAAGGGCTCCGCTTCCTGCTGCCGGCCCCGGGCTGCTGTTCCCGAGCTGGGAAAGGGCCCCGCCGGCAGAGAGGGAGGGAGGGAGGAAGGCTGGGAGGTGTCCGCGCCTGGGGCCCCGGGGAGGGAAAAGGTATTTGCACCGACGTGGTGGCGGCGAGCCGAGGTGGCTGGCCCAGCGCCGAATTGATGGCAGAATAGACAGACCTGGGGCGCCCGAGGTGTCTCCGGGAAGGGGAAAACACCCGAGCCGGGACATCCCGGGCGAGTAGGCTTTGGGGTCTCAGAGGGGGGTGCAGTTTCGTCACTCGCAGTTACCACTCCTTTGGGGTTTTCATAGCAATGTCTAAATTGAGTTGGCCAAAGGGCTGTCAAACTCAGTTCTTAAATAGGAAATGACAGACGGTGTCCTGAAAACCTCGAGTTATGGTTGTTTTTAAATTAAACTACCTTCTCTCACATCTTTGCCCTTCCTCTTCTTTCTCTCCCCCTCTTGAAAAAAAATTTTTTTAAATCTTTCATTGTGCTGGGATGGCCGGGTTTCTTCACCTGAGAGGTAAAAGCCGATTTAAAAACTGAGTCATATGAATCCACGTGACTGTTGTAAAGGAAAAAAGCAAACGTAAAAATCACCCTTCCAGTTTTTCTTTTTTGCCTTTGGACTAGACAAGGATGGAGGAAGAACATATTTAACTAAGTTTTTGCTATTCTATTCGTAAGACCAAAAGTTTCCGTGCAAAAACCAACCGAAAATCCTCACCTATACCGCAGACCGTTTCCTGACTCTAATACACTTCTGAGAAATTTTTAATCAAGTTATTAAAATATCAACTGGAGTGCAGGGTACGCTACTTGGGAAATAATTTTACTCGTGTGGAATATTGATGTCAGCAGCCACTGGGGCAAGATTTTTAAGCTATTTGAGTTGGTTTAGTTTCTGTTATCTACAAAGAGTTACAATCATAAAAATCTGTTATTTGTATGGATACACATATATGCATACACACACAATTTATACACCCTTTCCTCTAGGAATCTGAGCGATTGATCTGGACTTGGAGTGATGGGGATAGGGGAGAAGCCCTCAAAAAAAGACCCCTGTGCAAGTGTCTCTGGTGTGGGGACCTCTGCAAAGCTTTACCTGCAAACCTGGAATTTAAACGTGTATCACCAGAGTCTTCCTATCTTTCCATCTGACCATCTGAGACAGGTTGCCCAATTCTCTTCACTGCCTTCTGTGTAGTAATCAACCCTGTGAACATTCTCTTCCTGTCAGAGGTGAAAAAGCTTTTCAGAGCCACCCCAAGACAGCAAAGCAGAACCAGAAATTATCCTCAAATCTACATCACCACTGTGCGCTGTTGTAACAAGTCCCAACGGAAGTCCCTTCAAAACTGGCCCAAGTGCCATTCATTTGAGAGAGAAAGAGTCAAACCCCACATTGCCCAACAGGCCAAGGCTTAGGCCACAGCTTTTGTATCTAAATGGGTGTAAATATCTGTTGGAGACCCCCTCCCCATTAGTCAATACATAATGTGAGAAGAGGAAATTGCAAGGCACCAGACAGAACCCCAATATAAAAAAAAAAAAAAAAAAAACTGAGTGAGTCACTCTGAGCATATCCCTCTTCCCCAGACCTATGTAATCATTCAAAACTTAGGGTATAGGAAATCCCCATTGCTTTTCTGACCTTAATTAACAAGTCAAGAATTGGCAAGGCCTCTTCCTTCCCCTTTCCTTTAACACATCTCTGCCCTTTTGTGACTTTTTTCCCAGTACTCTGCTGAAGCTTTGTTGCTTATGTTAATCAGATTTTCCCTGATTAAGTAAGAGCAAAGTGAATAGGGGTCCCCTAAAGGGTGACTTGACCTCGGCTGAATTCCAGGGATTCTTTGGGGCTTAGGCCCCACTTCTTCAAGCCTTGCATCAGGCAGTAAATGTATCTAAGTAAACATCTGAAAATTCATTGGTTAACTCCACCACCCATCCTTTTACAGAGATACATTTTTCTTCTTGAAAAACGGCTTAAATGGAGTTTTCATGGTCATGCTTTGCGATACCATAGAGACGTAGATTTTCATTTTGGCCTTAAATTTTCAGGGACTAAAACCACAAGTTCATTAATAAACAGTGCTTACTTCTGCTCTGATCACAAAATACAGTAAGATCTTCCCGACATTCAGGATTACCAAAAATAATTATCTGGTCACATGTAATTAGTACATTACATGCACCCTCAAGTTCCAATGGTATTTTCTTTTCTAGTCGTTCATGTCTCACTTGCCTACCATTTTATCTGATATTTGAGATAGTCTCATTTTATATTTTTAAAATCTCCCTATTACCAGAACATACACCTTTGTAAGATGTTCTCTATGCACAGCAAAAAGTAAAAACTTTAAAGCATATAAACATTGGAAATTTTCTCTTACTGGAAATTACAATAGAATCATAGAATAAAACACAAAGAAGATTTAATAGTTTGTAGAATTTCTTTACATTACTTCCCAATTGTTATATCATATTCCCTAGTTATTTGATTAAAGTGTCACAAGAAACCCAGATTCAACTACAAGGTTGTGGAGATTACGCAACGGAGTGGCGGTTCTTACACTGTCGGTGTATTCTTTAACCCCTCCTGGACCTGTTCAGGCACTCTGTGAATTGTGTAGTTGGATTTGCTCTCACCCAAAGAGGTTCAAATATCAACCACTGAAAAGGAATTAAAAAAGCTCACACAGAACAGAGGCATGTGTTGTCACAAGATCTTCAGAATCTTTGTCATTCTAATACAGTTAAGGCTGTTAAAATAATTTTTCACAGATATATTGTAGTTGATTAACAGCATCTCTTTTTTGCCCTTTTGTGACTTCCATTGTTTTTAATCAGATTTTCCCTGATTAAGTAAGAGCAAAGTGAATAGGGGTCCCCTAAAGGGTGACTTGACCTCGGCTGAATTCCAGGGATTCTTTGGGGCTTAGGCCCCACTTCTTCAAGCCTTGCATCAGGCAGTAAATGTATCTAAGTAAACATCTGAAAATTCATTGGTTAACTCCACCACCCATCCTTTTACAGAGATACATTTTTCTTCTTGAAAAACGGCTTAAATGGAGTTTTCATGGTCATGCTTTGCGATACCATAGAGACGTAGATTTTCATTTTGGCCTTAAATTTTCAGGGACTAAAACCACAAGTTCATTAATAAACAGTGCTTACTTCTGCTCTGATCACAAAATACAGTAAGATCTTCCCGACATTCAGGATTACCAAAAATAATTATCTGGTCACATGTAATTAGTACATTACATGCACCCTCAAGTTCCAATGGTATTTTCTTTTCTAGTCGTTCATGTCTCACTTGCCTACCATTTTATCTGATATTTGAGATAGTCTCATTTTATATTTTTAAAATCTCCCTATTACCAGAACATACACCTTTGTAAGATGTTCTCTATGCACAGCAAAAAGTAAAAACTTTAAAGCATATAAACATTGGAAATTTTCTCTTACTGGAAATTACAATAGAATCATAGAATAAAACACAAAGAAGATTTAATAGTTTGTAGAATTTCTTTACATTACTTCCCAATTGTTATATCATATTCCCTAGTTATTTGATTAAAGTGTCACAAGAAACCCAGATTCAACTACAAGGTTGTGGAGATTACGCAACGGAGTGGCGGTTCTTACACTGTCGGTGTATTCTTTAACCCCTCCTGGACCTGTTCAGGCACTCTGTGAATTGTGTAGTTGGATTTGCTCTCACCCAAAGAGGTTCAAATATCAACCACTGAAAAGGAATTAAAAAAGCTCACACAGAACAGAGGCATGTGTTGTCACAAGATCTTCAGAATCTTTGTCATTCTAATACAGTTAAGGCTGTTAAAATAATTTTCGTCACAGATATATTGTAGAGAACCTGCTAAACACACACAAGCCCTGAAAGGAAAATTTCCAGAGCAATTCAAGAAATAGAAAAAAAAGTTTAGACTGCAAATTATCTCTGCCCCACCTTAGGAGCACTCTTTAATAATGACGGAGAACTGATAGCGGTGGGAAATAGCAGTGACAGCACTGGTGCTTAAATCGTCACCAAATTCTTATCTGATGATGTTTAGGCATCAATTTTCACCCTTAGAACGTGTTTTGGCAAATATTTCTGAAGGCGAAATTTGTTTCCATACTTTTGCCATAGAGTTTAGAATACTCTCACTTCTTACATCTTTCAAAATGCCTACATATGATAATTAGGCATCTCATTCCCTTTGATGAAGGACTTTGGCACTGCATGAGTTGGTCAAGAGTTTTCATTTGAATTCTCATGGAGACACAAGTCTCTCAAAATCTAGAATGACTGCATATTCTGAGATATGGGGCAATCAGTTTGAATCCAGAGGATATAGCATTGAAGAAAGAGATTAAGGCCAGAGGAATTCAAAGGGTGGAACAGGGAGGAGAACTTTTTTTTGTTTTTTTTTTTGTTTTTTTTTTTTAATTTATTTATTTATCTTTTGGAGGGTGGGGTGGGGAGGGAGGGGGATGGGCGGGCCACTTCCACTGGTCTTTCATTTCTCCATTTTCATCCCTCTTTGTTCTTTGGCTCCTGTGGGCCTCCCATCGCGGTGGCCACTGTCGTCGCAGAGCACCGGCTCTGGGCGCATGCATGCCAGAGCTCCAGCTTGGTAATTGGACATATAGGTCCAGCCGCTCCGCGGCATGTGGGATCTTCCCAGGCCAGGGATCGAACCGGCGCCCCTTGCACTGCAAGGCGGTGTCTTTACCCAGTGGACCACCAGGGGAAGCCCAGGGAGGAGAACTTTAATGGGAAAAGAGAAACCTCTGTACTCATTAAACCAAGAAAGGAAGATGTCTTTAGGTCATCCTGTCCCAAGAGTGGGCAGGTTAGACTTAGGCAAACTGTTCTAAGTCCTTATTCACACTGGCCTTCATACCACCACCTGTTTTCACAAGAGAATCTTTGTCATTCTAATACAGTTAAGGCTGTTAAAATAATTTTCACAGATATATTGTAGAGAACCTGCTAAACACACACAAGCCCTGAAAGGAAAATTTCCAGAGCAATTCAAGAAATAGAAAAAAAAGTTTAGACTGCAAATTATCTCTGCCCCACCTTAGGAGCACTCTTTAATAATGACGGAGAACTGATAGCGGTGGGAAATAGCAGTGACAGCACTGGTGCTTAAATCGTCACCAAATTCTTATCTGATGATGTTTAGGCATCAATTTTCACCCTTAGAACGTGTTTTGGCAAATATTTCTGAAGGCGAAATTTGTTTCCATACTTTTGCCATAGAGTTTAGAATACTCTCACTTCTTACATCTTTCAAAATGCCTACATATGATAATTAGGCATCTCATTCCCTTTGATGAAGGACTTTGGCACTGCATGAGTTGGTCAAGAGTTTTCATTTGAATTCTCATGGAGACACAAGTCTCTCAAAATCTAGAATGACTGCATATTCTGAGATATGGGGCAATCAGTTTGAATCCAGAGGATATAGCATTGAAGAAAGAGATTAAGGCCAGAGGAATTCAAAGGGTGGAACAGGGAGGAGAACTTGTGTTTGTTTTTTTGTTTTTTTTTTAATTTATTTATTTATCTTTTGGAGGGTGGGGTGGGAGGGAGGGGATGGGCGGGCCACTTCCACTGGTCTTTCATTTCTCCATTTTCATCCCTCTTTGTTCTTTGGCTCCTGTGGGCCTCCCATCGCGGTGGCCACTGTCGTCGCAGAGCACCGGCTCTGGGCGCATGCATGCCAGAGCTCCAGCTTGGTAATTGGACATATAGGTCCAGCCGCTCCGCGGCATGTGGGATCTTCCCAGGCCAGGGATCGAACCGGCGCCCCTTGCACTGCAAGGCGGTGTCTTTACCCAGTGGACCACCAGGGGAAGCCCAGGGAGGAGAACTTTAATGGGAAAAGAGAAACCTCTGTACTCATTAAACCAAGAAAGGAAGATGTCTTTAGGTCATCCTGTCCCAAGAGTGGGCAGGTTAGACTTAGGCAAACTGTTCTAAGTCCTTATTCACACTGGCCTTCATACCACCACCTATGTTTGCTATGGTGCTCTTTCCACATCTAATTATACTATATACTGAGTCTAGTAACCCCACCTCAGCTGTGACATCAGTTTGACCAAGAGTACAAATTAGAAGTGGTTTTACAGTCTCCTGTGATCCTGTCTCAATTCATGGAGTTTTAACCTGAGCACCATTGGTTTTCTTCAAGATATCCATGATCTTGCTAAACTTGTATAGAGATTTTTCCAAGTGTGTACCTACATACCTCTCTTTCTTTAGGATGAAAGTCTTTAACTTTCTTAAGTTTTCCGGGGGGGAAAAAAATCCATAACCTGGGAAAAAAATGAAAAACCATTCCTCTCTAAGAATATCTGTTCTGGGCTTCCCTGGTGGTCCAGTGGGTAAGGACACCACCTTGCAGTGCAAGGGGCGCCGGTTCGAGCCCTGGCCTGGGAAGATCCCACGTGCTGCAGAGCGGCTGGACCCATGTGTCCAATTACCGAGCTGGAGCTCTGGAGCGCATGCGCCCAGAGCCGGTGCTCTGCGACAACAGAGGCCACAGAGATGGGCGGCCCACACAGGCCAGAGAACAAAGATGGATGAAAGTGGACAAATGAAGGACCAATAGAAGTGGCCCGCCTGCTCCCCTCCCTCCCCACCCGCACCAAAATAAATAAATAAATAAATCTTTTAAAAAAAAAGAATAATATCTGTTCTTCCCTCTTTCCACAAATGAGCTCCTGGAATTATGCCAGGTACAAGAAACATGAAGATTTTTACAAAGTTGAATATGAGAAATTTATTCTCAGTCTAATGGGAGAGATGACCTGTAAACAAGCTCCCACTGTGACAAGTGCTAAGCTAGAGTTCTGTACGGGTATCTAGAAATGACTTATCCTTTTGCTTTCTAACCTGACAGAGGGGAAGAGGAAGGAATGCCACCTATCAGTCTTTCTCCTCCTGCTACTATCCTCCACGGCTGATATCTCTTTACTCCAACCTCAATTTTGTAAAGGGGTTAAGACTAGATCATTGCTGGGCAGAGTTCTACCATACAAATGCTGACATTGTGATGCATCATAGCTATTCTGTGTTGACACAAGTACTCAAAGACATACCTGGGCTTCACTGGAGTTTGTCCGTAGATGGTCAAAGAAGCAGAGTGTCTTTTTCTCAGCTTTGTTGAAGATTATAGCTAAATACTTAGGTTAAAGATGCACTGACAAAACAGTTAAATTGGTCATCCACGACTAAGCTCCAGAACTGAAGGGCTAATTTAAAGTTTTGGAGTAAACTAGACTGCTTTAGAAATAACATATTCCACCTGAGAAACATTCATTGCAGCTGAATAAAAAAATGTGGACTGCTCCAGACATGGGGAAGTGACAAACAAGGGCTCTACCCACAGGTGTTAGAATCTAATTATAAAATATGAGTCTGGGGCTTCCCTGGTAGTCCAGTGGATAAGGACACCGCCTTGCAGTGCACGGGGAGCCAGTTCAACCTCTGGCCTGGGAGGATCCCATGTGCCGCGGAGCGGCTGGACCGATGTGTCCAACTACAGAGCTGGAGCTCTGGGGCGCATGCGCCCAGTGCTGGTGCTCTGCAGCGAGAGAGGCCACTGCGATGGGAGGCCCACTCAGGCCAAAGAACAAAAGATAAATAAACGAAAGATCCACAGAAGTGGCCAAAAAAAATAATTTTTTTTGAAATAATAAAATAAAATATGAGTCTTAGAGAAAATATGCATGTGTGTATTCATTCAGTTTCACTACCTGCAAAAATTCTACTTATTGTTCAAAGTGCAGCTCAGATATTTGTTCATCTATAAATTCATCATCCTGAACCCCCTTCCAAGCAATGTTCTTTTTTTTTTTTTTTTTTTTAGGTAAGAAATGGATTTCTTCCGATTCAGAGAAAGCACACTCCACAGACAAGAGTGTGGGCCATCACAGAGCAAATCCAGCAACCAATATTCATTTTTCTACCCTTGAGTTCACACAGCATTTTGTTCAAACTGTTAGTACAGCAACTAACACAGTGAATTTACATTTCGCGGGTCTCTAATATATTGTGAACACTTAGTGCACAGACTCTTAAACTGATGAAAAAGGTAAAACACATTCCTGTCAATATTTTTTGAAAAACAGCAAGTTACTCAAAGACTTTAGCCTAGTTCTGTGTTGACACAAGTACTCAAAGACATACCTGGGCTTCACTGGAGTTTGTCCGTAGATGGTCAAAGAAGCAGAGTGTCTTTTTCTCAGCTTTGTTGAAGATTATAGCTAAATACTTAGGTTAAAGATGCACTGACAAAACAGTTAAATTGGTCATCCACGACTAAGCTCCAGAACTGAAGGGCTAATTTAAAGTTTTGGAGTAAACTAGACTGCTTTAGAAATAACATATTCCACCTGAGAAACATTCATTGCAGCTGAATAAAAAAATGTGGACTGCTCCAGACATGGGGAAGTGACAAACAAGGGCTCTACCCACAGGTGTTAGAATCTAATTATAAAATATGAGTCTGGGGCTTCCCTGGTAGTCCAGTGGATAAGGACACCGCCTTGCAGTGCACGGGGAGCCAGTTCAACCTCTGGCCTGGGAGGATCCCATGTGCCGCGGAGCGGCTGGACCGATGTGTCCAACTACAGAGCTGGAGCTCTGGGGCGCATGCGCCCAGTGCTGGTGCTCTGCAGCGAGAGAGGCCACTGCGATGGGAGGCCCACTCAGGCCAAAGAACAAAAGATAAATAAACGAAAGATCCACAGAAGGGGCCCAAAAAAAATAATTTTTTTTGAAATAATAAAATAAAATATGAGTCTTAGAGAAAATATGCATGTGTGTATTCATTCAGTTTCACTACCTGCAAAAATTCTACTTATTGTTCAAAGTGCAGCTCAGATATTTGTTCATCTATAAATTCATCATCCTGAACCCCCTTCCAAGCAATGTTCTTTTTTTTTTTTTTTTTTTTAGGTAAGAAATGGATTTCTTCCGATTCAGAGAAAGCACACTCCACAGACAAGAGTGTGGGCCATCACAGAGCAAATCCAGCAACCAATATTCATTTTTCTACCCTTGAGTTCACACAGCATTTTGTTCAAACTGTTAGTACAGCAACTAACACAGTGAATTTACATTTCGCGGGTCTCTAATATATTGTGAACACTTAGTGCACAGACTCTTAAACTGATGAAAAAGGTAAAACACATTCCTGTCTTAAATAACTTATAACTGACTGTGAGCACCTAATTTAACACCAAGACAAAATGAAAGAAACTCTCTAATAAGCCGTTTGATGATATTTTAATAGGAATTTGATGCTGGGTATAGAGATGGATAGAATAAAAGGAGAAACAAAAAAAAAAGAAAGAAAAGGGCAGAGGTGCAAAGCCGTAAACATTATGCCAAAGATTCTGTTCTTCATCCGACAGGCGCTGGGGAACCATTCAAGGTGTTTGAGAAGGGAAATGACCTGCCCAGAGCTGTGCTTTAAAAAAGTAACAGAGGCAGCAGTGTACAGAGTAAACTAGCAGCTGAGAGGCTGGAAAGAGAACCCAGCCAAGACGAATGAGGCCTGAAAGAGAACAGCCTGAAAAAAATGGAAGGAAGGCTTTGTGTACATACTATGAGAGCAGAATCAGAACTCAAAACTGCTTAAATACCGAGTGAGGGAGAGAGAAAAGTCTGTGAATATTCCAGAAAAGGAAACAATGGGACAACGGTTTGAAATATCCACCCACAGTCTCTTCATCTCAGTCCAAGAGCTTAATCTATCAAAATAAACAAAGTTAACAAAGATACATTGGATAAAACCCTGATGCCGGAAAAGACTGGGGGCAGGAGGAGAAGGGAATGAGAGAGGATGAGACAGCTGGATGGCACCACCGATTCAATGGATGTGAATTTGAGCAAACTCCGGGAGACAGTGAAGGACAGGGAAGCCTGGAGTACTGCAGTCCATGGGGTCACCAAGAGTCGGACATGACTGAACAACAACAAGAGAGATACAAACATCACTAAATGTGAATTACCACCAAAAGACTTCATACTTTGTTATCGGGAGTAGCAAAAGACTAACCAGAAAAGAAATTATCCTAGATTTACTTCTTACCAATAAAATCCAAGTAAACACAACTTGCTGAAACTCAGTAAGAATAACAAACAAGTCTACATGACTTTGCAGTCCCAATTTTCACTCTAAACCTACATTAGCATTAATACTGAAGCCTTTAAATGCGCGCCTTGCCTTCAGAGTAGCTACATATGGAAGAATTTCAAGAATCCCAAGGCTTCCCTCATGGTTCAGTGGTAAAGAATCCACCTGTATGAATGATCTGGGAACGTACATGTCGGTGAACAGCAAAACTCTGTAAAATCTTTAAAATAAAGAATTAAAATTTAAAAAAAAATAAGTGTAATGAGAGGAAATGCTTTCTTTAAATAAAGTCAATTGCTTTCCTTCCTTAAAAAAAAAAAAGAATCCACCTGCCAATGCGTAAGACACGGGTTCGGCTTGATCCCTGATCTGGGAGGATACCACATGCTGTGGAGCAACTAAGCCCTTGTACCACAACTACTGAGCCTGTGCTCTAGAGCTCAGGAGCTGCAACTACTGAGATCATGGACTGCAACTACCGAAGCCCGTGCTCCCCAACAAGAAAAGCCACCACAACGAGAAGGCTCGCACCACAACTAGCGAGGAGAGAAAAAGAACCTCTAGCACAGCCATGAATAAGTAAATAAAATTATTACTTAAAAAACAAGAATCCCAAGGCCAACAACTCTGAAAAAAAAAAAGGAAAAAAAAAAAAAAAGCCTTGCAGAAATAAAAAGCAACTGTGATGTTTTTAAAGAGGATCAGTTTGCAAACCTTCTGTTCATGGGAGACTTGGGTAATAATGGACCTAAGGTTTACTCTGTAAGGCCTGGAACAACACGAAAGCATTTAAAAGCCAGGTTCAGGGGCTTCCCCTGGTGGTCCAGTGGGTAAAGACACCGCCTTGCAGTGCAAGGGGCACCGGTTTGATCCCTGGCCTGGGCAGATCCCACGTGCCGCGGAGCGGCTGGACCGATGTGTCCAATTACTGAGCCAGAGCTCTGGAGCGCATGCGCCCAGAGCCGGTGCTCTGCGATGACAGTGGCCACCGCGATGGGAGGCCCACAGGAGCCAAAGAACAAAGACGGATGAAAATAGACAAATGAAAGACCAATAGAAGTGGCCCGCCCATCCCCCTCCCTCCCCACCCCACCCTCCAAAAAAAAAAAAAGGAGATAAAAGCCAGGTTCAAAACAAGCTTTGGGAACTCTGAACTTAGCCCAGACTGCCTGAACCAGAGCCCTAAGGAACAAGTAGATCATCTTCCCTTTGTAGTTATTAAATAAGTATCCTTCTGAGGTGAAAGAGACACGAAAAGGGGGGAAACTCAGGAAGAGGAAAACATGATAAAAAAAAAATTTTAAAAACCCATGGAGAGTCGACGGAGTAGATTTCCCTCCAGAGGGAAAGAGAAAGGTGTAATTTATGTCACTGCCCTTAAGCAAGTTCACCCAAAGCCCCAAATCTGACTCTGCTTTCAGAGTCCGAGGCAATCTTCAGAGTTTTAATTGCTTCTACCTAGACTTAGTATTTTCTTGGTAGGGTTCACATACCTCAAGTGATCAAAAGTTATCTACAGAACATGTGATCACATGGTCCAGGGAAATATCTGAGAGATGTGTATTGTCGCACATGCCTATTTCAGTCTACCAGAGGCTGTCTGATGAAGGGGCAAGTGAACTGACTTGGAACCAGGGGTCCTCCAAGTTGGAGTTCTCAGCACATGCTAAGTAGAGATGTGCCCTTTTAGAATACCCAGCAGGCAATCACACTTCTGAGTGGTGTGGCTTTCTTCCAAGGAGGTGTTTTTGCTTTCCCTCTGGACTTAATCCTGGGTGGGGTCAGGCAGGAGTGGCTGGCATCACCTTGCCACAGAGAGGAAAGAGCCTGTCTGAAATGAAGGGAGCACAGGAAGCACTGCCAAGAAATGGAGAAAGGGAAAAACGCAACCCCCAAAAATCACTTTGAGTCTCTGGAGGAGGCCACACCTGAGTTCAATGATCTGAAAAAATATCTTTTTTTCTCTGAGAGGTTTGGGATTGGGTTTTCCATGATTTATACATGAGAAAGTCTTAACTTGATACAATCTGCCCAGGTTTACGGAACTTTCTTGGGACTTTGTGTCCTCTCCGTGAAATAAGTGGGTTAGATTATTTATCAGGCAGGCATTGTGTCTGGATGCTAGAGCCATGTTGTGCCACGTCACCCAGGACAGATGGGTCATGGTGGATGGTTCTGACAAAATGTGGTCCCCTGGAGAAGGGAAAGGCAAATCACTCCAGTATTCTTGCCTCAAAAACCCCCATGAACAGTAGAGAAAGGCAAAAAGATATCACACTGGAGGATGAGCCTCCCAGGGCACTAAGTGTCCAGTATGCTACGATATAACTGTGCTCATTTCACATGCTAGCAAGATTATGCTCAAAATCTTTCAAGCTAGGCTTCAACAGTATGTAAACTGAGAACTTCCAGACGTACAAGCTGGATTTAGAAAAGGCAGAGGAACCAGAGATCAAACTGCCAACATTTGCTGGATCACAGAGACAGAAAGGGAATTCCAGAAAAACATCAACTTCTGCTTCACTGACTATGCAAAAGTCTATGACTGTGTGATCACAACAAACTGGAAAATTCTGAAAGAAATGGGAATACTATACCACCTTACCTGCCCTCTGCAAAACCTGTATGCAGGTCAAGAAGCAATAGTTAGAACTTTAGATGGAATAATGGACTGGCTCAAAACTGGGAGAAGAATACACCAAGGCTGTATACTGTCACCCTGCTTATTTAACTTCTTTGCAGAGTACATCATGCAAAATGCCAGGCTGGATGAAGTGCAAGCTGGAATCAAGACTCCCTGGAGAAATATCAACAACCTCAAATATGCAGATGATACCCCTCCAAGGGCAGAAAGTGAAGAGAACCTGAAGAGCCTCTTGAGGAGTGTGAAAAAGCTGGCTTAAAATTTAACACTCTAAAAACTAAGATTATAGCATATGGTTTCATCACTTCATGGCAAACAGATGGGGAAAAAGTGGAAACAGTGACAGATTTTTCTTTTCTTGGGCTCCAAAATCACTGTGGACAGTGACTGCAGCCATGAAATTAAAAGATGCTTGCTTCTTGGAAGGAAAGCTATAACAAACCTAGACAGCAGATTTAGCAAAGGCCTCACTTTGTCAACAAATGGCCATATAGTCAAAGCTATGGTTTTTCCAGTAGTCATGTTTAGATGTGAGAGTGGGTCCATAAAGATGGCTAAGTACCAAGGAACTGATGCTTTTGGCAGGCATTGTGTCTGGATGCTGGGCCATGGCCGTCACCCAGGACAGATGGGTCATGGTGGATGGTTCTGACAAAATGTGGTCCCCTGGAGAAGGGAAAGGCAAATCACTCCAGTATTCTTGCCTCAAAAACCCCCATGAACAGTAGAGAAAGGCAAAAAGATATCACACTGGAGGATGAGCCTCCCAGGGCACTAAGTGTCCAGTATGCTACGATATAACTGTGCTCATTTCACATGCTAGCAAGATTATGCTCAAAATCTTTCAAGCTAGGCTTCAACAGTATGTAAACTGAGAACTTCCAGACGTACAAGCTGGATTTAGAAAAGGCAGAGGAACCAGAGATCAAACTGCCAACATTTGCTGGATCACAGAGACAGAAAGGGAATTCCAGAAAAACATCAACTTCTGCTTCACTGACTATGCAAAAGTCTATGACTGTGTGATCACAACAAACTGGAAAATTCTGAAAGAAATGGGAATACTATACCACCTTACCTGCCCTCTGCAAAACCTGTATGCAGGTCAAGAAGCAATAGTTAGAACTTTAGATGGAATAATGGACTGGCTCAAAACTGGGAGAAGAATACACCAAGGCTGTATACTGTCACCCTGCTTATTTAACTTCTTTGCAGAGTACATCATGCAAAATGCCAGGCTGGATGAAGTGCAAGCTGGAATCAAGACTCCCTGGAGAAATATCAACAACCTCAAATATGCAGATGATACCCCTCCAAGGGCAGAAAGTGAAGAGAACCTGAAGAGCCTCTTGAGGAGTGTGAAAAAGCTGGCTTAAAATTTAACACTCTAAAAACTAAGATTATAGCATATGGTTTCATCACTTCATGGCAAACAGATGGGGAAAAAGTGGAAACAGTGACAGATTTTTCTTTTCTTGGGCTCCAAAATCACTGTGGACAGTGACTGCAGCCATGAAATTAAAAGATGCTTGCTTCTTGGAAGGAAAGCTATAACAAACCTAGACAGCAGATTTAGCAAAGGCCTCACTTTGTCAACAAATGGCCATATAGTCAAAGCTATGGTTTTTCCAGTAGTCATGTTTAGATGTGAGAGTGGGTCCATAAAGATGGCTAAGTACCAAGGAACTGATGCTTTTGAATTGTGGTAGTGAAGACTCTTGAGAGTCCCTTGGACAGCAGGAGATCAAACCTGTCAGTTCTAAAGGAAATACCATGAATATTCATTGGAAGGACTTATGCTGAAGCTCCAATATTTTGGCCACCAGATATGAAAAGCTGACTCGTTGGAAAAAAACTCTGGTGCTAGGAAAGATTGAAGGCAGGAGGAGAAGAGGGTGATAGAGGATGAGTTGGTTGGATGGCATCACCAACTCAATGGGCATGAGTGTCGGCAAACTCCAAGAGACGTGAAGGATAGGGAAGCCTGCCATGCTACACATGCAAAAAGTCAGACATGAGTTGGTGACTGAACAACAACAATCTTCTTCCCATTTCATTTTACCTAATTCTTTCCTTTTTCTTTTCTGGTTGCTCTTCAAAGCTTCTGAGATCTTATTTTCCCCCAACTAGGGATTGAACTCACATACTGGGCAGTGAAAATGCAGAGCCCTAACCACTGGACAACCAAGGAATTCCCCCTAATCCTTCGTTATTGGAAAAGAGGTAAATGTTCTGTGGAAAGGGAGCACATTTGGAGAAGTAACAGTGCATCTCAAAAAGGAAAAGACTATAGGTCATGTGAGATACCATATTATTAGACAGAAACCCTTCACCTTTCTCTTTCATGAAACGTCCTTCAACTTTTATATTTCAACCTTCAGTAAGCCTGTGCCCATTCATCTTCACAATTCTGCTATCTCCTTTTTTTTTTTTTTTAAAGATTTATTTATTTACTTTGGGCAGGGGTCGGGCTGGGGAGGGAGGGGAGCGGGCGGGCCACTTCTATTGGTCTTTCATTTCTCCATTTTCATTCGTCTTTGTTCCTTGGCTCCTGTGGGCCTCCCATCGCGGTGGCGTCTGTTGTCGCAGAGCGCCGGCTCTGTCGCAGAGCGCCGGCTCTGTCGCAGAGCGCCGGCTCTGGGCACACACGCTCCAGAGCTCCGGTTCAGTAATTGGACACATCAGTCCAGCCGCTCCGCGGCACGTGGGATCTTCCCAGGCCAGGGCTCGAACCGGCGCCCCTTGCACTGCAAGGCGGTGTCCTTATCCACTGGACCACCAGAGGAAGCCCTGCTATCTCCTTTAACTGAACTAAGTTCCCTGGTTTTTCCTCTTTGTCTCTAAGATGTTCTTCTCAAAAAATTTAGATAGAGTCTCATCTTTTATCTCTCCAACTAAATTGTAAACTTATAAAGAACAGAGACCAACACTTAGCCCAATGTGGGATTTGTAGAGAGCAATCGATAATGGCTGAACAATGAATAATTGAAACCTGAATTTCTATTTCTTTTCTCTCCTCAGAACTCCTGTCCTCAATGCATGCTTGTTAACTGCATCTCAGAGTCATTACCAAGGGAATTTGTATCCTAGGAAGCCAGCTTTAGAAAGCCTTTGGTTTTTGACCTTTAAATCCTCTCCAGCATTGTACATTCAGGTCAGCCCCAGGAATCAGCACTCCAATCCCCTCCCTTCACTTAAATGTTTCACCTGAACCTTTACCTTCCCTTCCCCCAACCACCTTGTGCAATTTAGAGGATCTTAGTTCCCTGATCAGGGACTGAATCCCGGGCCCCCTCAGTAAAAGCAGAGTCCTAAGCATTGGACTTCAGGGAAGTGCCCTAGATCCTTACCTTTTAACAGATTTGAAGGTCTTACCTTGAGAAAATTATTATTATTTTTTTTTAATTTTGGCCTCTTTTTTTTTATTTATTTATTTTTTTATCCATCTTTATTCTTTGGCCTGTGTGGTCCTCACATTTCATTGGCCTCTCCCATTGCAGAGCACCGGCTCTGGGCACATGCACTCCAGAGCGCTGGCTCGTAATTGGACACACCCATCCAGTTGATCCATGGCACGCGGGATCTTCTTGGGCCAAAGATGGAACTGATGCCCTTTGCACTGCAAGGAGGACTCTTTACCCACTGGACCACCAGGGAAGCCTGGAGATTATTCTTGTATCTAAACTAAATTCTATGCACAGTCATTTCCTCTCCCATCACTCTTTAAGTTGATAGAATGCAAAAGTAAATTACATGTTTACCAATGCCTAATAAAGGCCTGAATGGGTTGTCTTTTTTTTTTTTTCATTAAAAAAAAAAAGTTATATGGAGGTTTTATACTGCAAAACCAGTATGTGTTCATTGTAAGGGGAAAAAAAAACAAGAATAATAGCAGAAAATATAAGCAAGAAGGTAATAAATAATTAGTCAAAAATTCCTAAACCACAACCTAGAGAAGATCACTTAGTATATGCCTTCCTAGAAATTGTCCATGTATACTTGCACTGTATATACAAGAATTGACTGCACAATGTATACTGTTATCCTGCATTTTTGAGGTAACTGTGGACAACAGTTTTTTTGGAGGGGGGGTTGGGTTGGGGAGGGAGGGGGGCGGGCAGGTCACTTCTATTGATCTTTTTCATCCATCTTTTTTTTTTTTTCCTTATATTTATTTGGCTGCATTGGGTCTCAGTTGTAGCATGTGGGCTCCAGTTCCCTGACCAGGGATCGAACCTGGGCCCCTTCCATTGGGAGCACACAGTCTTAGCCACTGGACCACCTCATCTATCTATTTTCATCCATTTTTGTCCTTTGGCCCGTGTGGGCCTCCCATTGCAGTGGCCTCTGTCGTCGCAGAGCACCGGCTCTGGGCACATGCGCTCCAGAGCTCCGGCTCGGTAATTGGACACATCAGTCCAACCGCTCTGCAGCACATGGGATCTTCCCAGGCCAGGGATCAAACTGGCATCCCTTGCACTGTGAGGCGGTATCCTTACCCACTGGACTACCAGGGAAGCCCAGATATTCTTAATAATGTGTGTTGGCAGAGAAGTACTTGACTGTATAATCTATCTTAATTTATTAGCAAATCAGATACTTTTGTCATTTATTTCCTTTTTCTTCAAACACCTTTGTAAATACCACTCAGAAGAATATCCTTGTAGCTAATCTGTGTTTATAGCATTATTTTAATTATTTCCCCTTGAACATAGCCATCTGTAAGCTTTACTTTGATGAGCAATCAGGGAAAAGAATGTATGAAATAGGAGAGAATGAAGCAAGTCCACAGTAGATTTTCACCATTATTTCGGGACCCAAAATGCATTTGGCTTGCAGGTTCCATGGCTTACTCAGCATAATATAACACAATGATGTTCAAATTACATGTTTACCAATGCCTAATAAAGGCCTGAATGGTTGTCTTTTTTTTTTTTCATTAAAAAAAAAAAGTTATATGGAGGTTTTATACTGCAAAACCAGTATGTGTTCATTGTAAGGGGAAAAAAAAACAAGAATAATAGCAGAAAATATAAGCAAGAAGGTAATAAATAATTAGTCAAAAATTCCTAAACCACAACCTAGAGAAGATCACTTAGTATATGCCTTCCTAGAAATTGTCCATGTATACTTGCACTGTATATACAAGAATTGACTGCACAATGTATACTGTTATCCTGCATTTTTGAGGTAACTGTGGACAACAGTTTTTTTGGAGGGGGGGTTGGGTTGGGGAGGGGGGCGGGCAGGTCACTTCTATTGATCTTTTTCATCCATCTTTTTTTTTTTTCCTTATATTTATTTGGCTGCATTGGGTCTCAGTTGTAGCATGTGGGCTCCAGTTCCCTGACCAGGGATCGAACCTGGGCCCCTTCCATTGGGAGCACACAGTCTTAGCCACTGGACCACCTCATCTATCTATTTTCATCCATTTTTGTCCTTTGGCCCGTGTGGGCCTCCCATTGCAGTGGCCTCTGTCGTCGCAGAGCACCGGCTCTGGGCACATGCGCTCCAGAGCTCCGGCTCGGTAATTGGACACATCAGTCCAACCGCTCTGCAGCACATGGGATCTTCCCAGGCCAGGGATCAAACTGGCATCCCTTGCACTGTGAGGCGGTATCCTTACCCACTGGACTACCAGGGAAGCCCAGATATTCTTAATAATGTGTGTTGGCAGAGAAGTACTTGACTGTATAATCTATCTTAATTTATTAGCAAATCAGATACTTTTGTCATTTATTTCCTTTTTCTTCAAACACCTTTGTAAATACCACTCAGAAGAATATCCTTGTAGCTAATCTGTGTTTATAGCATTATTTTAATTATTTCCCCTTGAACATAGCCATCTGTAAGCTTTACTTTGATGAGCAATCAGGGAAAAGAATGTATGAAATAGGAGAGAATGAAGCAAGTCCACAGTAGATTTTCACCATTATTTCGGGACCCAAAATGCATTTGGCTTGCAGGTTCCATGGCTTACTCAGCATAATATAACACAATGATGTTCAAATTCTTTCCAGTGGCTCAACACCTGGAAATCTCAGCTCTCTGCAAAACACTTCAGAAATGCTGATGTGGAAACTTAAAATCACAAGACACATAACTATCATGCTACACCAAAAACCATCCAATAGTGTTACTAGTAGGTACTATCATTACCTAGTACAGACAAGCACGAGGTATCCATTTAAGAAAAACACATCAGAACACACAGATACACCAAAAAAAGAAAAAATAAAGAAAATAAAGAAAAATACAACAGAGAAAAAATTATAACTGAGAAAGTTTCGCCTGTTAATTAATTATCATTCTCTTCTCAACTGAAAATGACTGGCATTATCTGATTTGGTGGAGCTCAAAAACTATTAGTGCAGATGTCAAAGTAAAATATCTTAAGTCTCTACTATGCCACTTAGTAAATGCATAAATCTCTTAAAACTCTGAAGCCTCAATCTCCTCTTCTACAATACAGGCTTATAATAGTACCTTTGCTATTCACAGAGTTACTATAGGGAAAAAAAAAAAAAAAAACCAAGCTAAATTGTGAGAAACTGCTTTGTGAAGTATAATATTGTACTACAAATGTTACTAGTAATGGTTACTGCAATTGATGAAGTGTTGAAAAATTCAGACTTCCCTAGAACTGAGTTTGTCACAAAGATTGGATAGCATAAATATAATACTAAATATAAGAATTTAATAATTTGAGGGCATTCTATCAAACCTGTCATCAAATATCTTATAGAAACAAATACTTCAATCAGCCTTCAAAAGATGAGGTTAAAAAAAATTCCCTTCAGTTTTAAAAGTTCTTTTATTCTGTGACTCAAGTGGGAAGTGACACTTATTCTATAAATGTTTGTTGTTGTTGTTCAGTAAAAGTGTCTCTATACTACAACAATAAGTGCAAAACAACAAGAGTATATGAACAAGGATTGAAAGATAGTATGCAACAGTAAGAATATTCCCAGATGGCAGCTTTACAGATTTGTCTTTTTAAAATTCCCTTTATTCATAATACAGTAGATTTTCACCATTATTTCGGGACCCAAAATGCATTTGGCTTGCAGGTTCCATGGCTTACTCAGCATAATATAACACAATGATGTTCAAATTCTTTCCAGTGGCTCAACACCTGGAAATCTCAGCTCTCTGCAAAACACTTCAGAAATGCTGATGTGGAAACTTAAAATCACAAGACACATAACTATCATGCTACACCAAAAACCATCCAATAGTGTTACTAGTAGGTACTATCATTACCTAGTACAGACAAGCACGAGGTATCCATTTAAGAAAAACACATCAGAACACACAGATACACCAAAAAAAGAAAAAATAAAGAAAATAAAGAAAAATACAACAGAGAAAAATTTATAACTGAGAAAGTTTCGCCTGTTAATTAATTATCATTCTCTTCTCAACTGAAAATGACTGGCATTATCTGATTTGGTGGAGCTCAAAAACTATTAGTGCAGATGTCAAAGTAAAATATCTTAAGTCTCTACTATGCCACTTAGTAAATGCATAAATCTCTTAAAACTCTGAAGCCTCAATCTCCTCTTCTACAATACAGGCTTATAATAGTACCTTTGCTATTCACAGAGTTACTATAGGGAAAAAAAAAAAAAAAAACCAAGCTAAATTGTGAGAAACTGCTTTGTGAAGTATAATATTGTACTACAAATGTTACTAGTAATGGTTACTGCAATTGATGAAGTGTTGAAAAATTCAGACTTCCCTAGAACTGAGTTTGTCACAAAGATTGGATAGCATAAATATAATACTAAATATAAGAATTTAATAATTTGAGGGCATTCTATCAAACCTGTCATCAAATATCTTATAGAAACAAATACTTCAATCAGCCTTCAAAAGATGAGGTTAAAAAAAATTCCCTTCAGTTTTAAAAGTTCTTTTATTCTGTGACTCAAGTGGGAAGTGACACTTATTCTATAAATGTTTGTTGTTGTTGTTCAGTAAAAGTGTCTCTATACTACAACAATAAGTGCAAAACAACAAGAGTATATGAACAAGGATTGAAAGATAGTATGCAACAGTAAGAATATTCCCAGATGGCAGCTTTACAGATTTGTCTTTTTAAAATTCCCTTTATTCATAATACATCATTTCAAATAAAAATTTAAATATATAAAGAATAGGTGTGATGGTGGGAGGGGACTAGGAGGGAGGAGGGGGGAGGGGACAGGGATATGCATATGACTGATCTGGGAACATACATGTATGTGAATAGCAAAACACTGTAAAAATATAAATAAAAAATAATTTAAAAAATAGTTTTTCCTCTTTGACCTATCTTTTTCCTATTTCTTTTAAGTTTATAATCACATAGGCAAATCAATTTAAAGAAATGTATCCCAAGTTTAACACTACTTAGAGTTCCATGTCTCTTCAGCAGTTTATTCTTACCAAACTTACAAAATATTTATAATTAGGCAGAAAACATATATTTGTAATCTGTGTTCTAGAATAATAAAATCCATCTTCCTATCCTGGTTAGAAACAAGTTACAAAATAAATGTTATAGGTGAAATGGAAAGACTATTTTAAAGGAGATTAACTTATAGTCATCTCAATCAATGTAGAAAAAACACTGTGTAATATTCATTACTCAGTTTTGTTTTGTTTTGTTTTGTTTTGGCCACTTCTATTGGTCTTTCATTTATCATCCATCTTTGTTCTTTTTGGCCTGTGTGGGCCTCCCATCACAGTGGCCTCTCTGATTGAAGAGCACCGGCTCTGGGCACATGCGCTCCAGAGCTCCGGCTCAGTAGTTGGACACATAGGTCCAGCTGCCCCTCGGCAAGTGGGATCTTCCCAGGCCAGGATCGAACTGAGTTTTTCACAAAGATTGGATAGCATAAATATAATACTAAATATAAGAATTTAATAATTTGAGGGCATTCTATCAAACCTGTCATCAAATATCTTATAGAAACAAATACTTCAATCAGCCTTCAAAAGATGAGGTTAAAAAAAATTCCCTTCAGTTTTAAAAGTTCTTTATTCTGTGACTCAAGTGGGAAGTGACACTTATTCTATAAATGTTTGTTGTTGTTGTTCAGTAAAAGTGTCTCTATACTACAACAATAAGTGCAAAACAACAAGAGTATATGAACAAGGATTGAAAGATAGTATGCAACAGTAAGAATATTCCCAGATGGCAGCTTTACAGATTTGTCTTTTTAAAATTCCCTTTATTCATAATACATCATTTCAAATAAAAATTTAAATATATAAAGAATAGGTGTGATGGTGGGAGGGGACTAGGAGGGAGGAGGGGAGGGACAGGGATATGCATATGACTGATCTGGGAACATACATGTATGTGAATAGCAAAACACTGTAAAAATATAAATAAAAAATAATTTAAAAAATAGTTTTTCCTCTTTGACCTATCTTTTTCCTATTTCTTTTAAGTTTATAATCACATAGGCAAATCAATTTAAAGAAATGTATCCCAAGTTTAACACTACTTAGAGTTCCATGTCTCTTCAGCAGTTTATTCTTACCAAACTTACAAAATATTTATAATTAGGCAGAAAACATATATTTGTAATCTGTGTTCTAGAATAATAAAATCCATCTTCCTATCCTGGTTAGAAACAAGTTACAAAATAAATGTTATAGGTGAAATGGAAAGACTATTTTAAAGGAGATTAACTTATAGTCATCTCAATCAATGTAGAAAAAACACTGTGTAATATTCATTACTCAGTTTTGTTTTGTTTTGTTTTGTTTTTGGCCACTTCTATTGGTCTTTCATTTATCATCCATCTTTGTTCTTTTTGGCCTGTGTGGGCCTCCCATCACAGTGGCCTCTCTGATTGAAGAGCACCGGCTCTGGGCACATGCGCTCCAGAGCTCCGGCTCAGTAGTTGGACACATAGGTCCAGCTGCCCCTCGGCAAGTGGGATCTTCCCAGGCCAGGGATCGAACTGGCACCCCTTGCAGTGCAAGGTGGTGTCCTTACCCACTGGACCACCAGGGAAGCCCCATCACTCAGTTTTGATGTTAAAACAAAAATCAGCAAACAACAATAAAAAGAAACTCTAAGCAAACTAGGAATAAAAAAGAACTTATTTTAACCAATAAAAATTTAATTAAGAAGTTTACCTGCAAATAACAAAACAAAAACAGTGGCACAAACAAGAATTATTTCTTACTCATGTGAATGTGGACAAAAGATGTGAATGTGTTCATCAAAAGATCAGCTATCGGGGCTTCTCTGGTAGCTCAGTGGAAGAGAGTTTGCCTACCAACACAGGAGACATGGGTTCGATCCCTGATCTGGGAATATCCCACATGCTATGGAGGAACTAAGTCCTTGAACCACAACTATGGAGCCTGTGCTCTAGAGCCTCGGAGCCACAACTATTGAGCCCATGTGCCCTAGAGCCAAAATCCCACAATAAGAGTAGCTCCCACTCCCTCCAACTAGATAAGAGCCTGTGGCAGCTGTGAAAACACAGAATAGCAAAAAGAAGGGAAAAAAAGGTCAGTTAAAAAAAAAAAAAAGAAAATCAGCTATCAAGAAGTATATTTGGTTGGGAGCTTCCCTGGTGGTCCAGTGGGTAGAGAGGTCGCCTTGCAGTGCAAGGGGCACCGGTTTGATCCCTGGCCCGGGAAGATCCCATGTGCCACCAGAGCGGCTGAACGGGTGTGCCCAATTACGAGCCAGTACTCTGGAGCGCGTGGGCGCCCAGAACCAGTGCTCTGCAACATGAGAGGCCACTGCAATGAGAAGCCCACACAGGCCAAAGAACGAAAGATGGATGAAAATGAATATTAAGAAAAAAAAAAAAGGAGGCATAATGGGGACAAAGAAAGCAAAAAGGATAGTTGAGGACTGCCCTGCAGAGGGTATGGTTTTGACTCCTAGTTGAGAAACTAAAATTCTGCATCCCTTGCAGCCAGAAAAATAATCAATTAATTTAAAAAGCTCACATGCCTTCTTTAATAAAAAAATAAAAAATCAGAGCTATCAACAGAAAGAAGGAGAAAAAGAAAGGAGAGCACGTTCCCCCTTTCCTTCAAGGCTGTGGACCAACCACCTCAAATTATATATTTTTGGCCAAAGTTTACATATGATCATATCTACTAATTGTAAGAGAGGCTAAAAAATATAGTATGCATTTTGTATGATCAGCTAAATATCTGGGGTCCAATCACTATAAGAAGAGAAAAATAGATAAGAAACAACTATCTACCAAAAACCTACAGCAAATTTATAGCAAACATCATGGTTAGTGCTGAAAAATTAGAAATGTGTCATTAAAGTAAGAAATAAGACAAAGATGCTTTCCTCTCTGTGCTACTATTCAACATTGTCCTAGAAGTCCTAGCCAATGTAGTAAAAATAAATAAATAAGAGGACCAAGGATTCAAAAATAATACAGAAAAATCTTTGTTATTTGCTGCTGAAATGGTTGTCTACGTAGGAAGTCCAAGAAAAACATTCAAATAGCTCAATCACTTGCTAGTAAAAACAACATCCAAAAATCAAGAGTGTTGGTAATGATAAAAATATAAGAGCCACTGAAACTCTGAGAAAATAGATAAAAGATGGACAGGACTTTTAAGGAGAAATTTACAAAACAGTATTGAAGGATATAAAAAATGACTTTGGTAAACAGAGACTGCACTTTGTTCATGAATAGAAGGGCTGAAATTAGTCTATAATTTAGCCTGTAAATTCATTAGTCCATAATGTTAGTGAGTCTAGAAATCCATCATAATAATCAAAATTCCAAAAGGATATTTTATGACTGTTGATAAAGTGATCTTAAATTTCTCATGAAAGAACAAAATGACCAAAATAGCCAAGATAATTTTAAGGGGAAAAAATATGGAGAAGGGAACTTGACTTCACAGATCAGATAAGAAAAAATTATCATAAAGCTGTATCAGAAAAAAAAAAATTGAGATTGGTTTAGGGCTAGACAAACAGATTAAAGGGGTAAATGGCCCAGAAACAGCTGAAATACATACGGAAACTTGGCACAAAACAGAAATCACATTATAAATATGTGGGAAAAGATTTAAAACTCAATAAATGATGCTGCAACAATTAGCTACTTATATAAAAAACAAAATTTGTTTCCTGTCTTATACAGATAAAAAGAAATTTCAAGTGAATAAAAAAATTTTAAGGTAAAGAAGTAACTTGCAAAAATTGTTCAAAGAGCACAAGGAATATCTTTGTGACATCAAAATAGGGAAAGATTTTCTATACAAGACTCGCAAGTACAAAGATAAAGCTAAGTGTCTCATGACATGAAAGTTTTAAATATCTGCCAGACCATAATATACCACAGAAAATATCAAAGGATGTTTACAAACTGAAGATATTTGCAACTGAAAAATTAGAAATGTGTCATTAAAGTAAGAAATAAGACAAAGATGCTTTCCTCTCTGTGCTACTATTCAACATTGTCCTAGAAGTCCTAGCCAATGTAGTAAAAATAAATAAATAAGAGGACCAAGGATTCAAAAATAATACAGAAAAATCTTTGTTATTTGCTGCTGAAATGGTTGTCTACGTAGGAAGTCCAAGAAAAACATTCAAATAGCTCAATCACTTGCTAGTAAAAACAACATCCAAAAATCAAGAGTGTTGGTAATGATAAAAATATAAGAGCCACTGAAACTCTGAGAAAATAGATAAAAGATGGACAGGACTTTTAAGGAGAAATTTACAAAACAGTATTGAAGGATATAAAAAATGACTTTGGTAAACAGAGACTGCACTTTGTTCATGAATAGAAGGGCTGAAATTAGTCTATAATTTAGCCTGTAAATTCATTAGTCCATAATGTTAGTGAGTCTAGAAATCCATCATAATAATCAAAATTCCAAAAGGATATTTTATGACTGTTGATAAAGTGATCTTAAATTTCTCATGAAAGAACAAAATGACCAAAATAGCCAAGATAATTTTAAGGGGAAAAAATATGGAGAAGGGAACTTGACTTCACAGATCAGATAAGAAAAAATTATCATAAAGCTGTATCAGAAAAAAAAAAATTGAGATTGGTTTAGGGCTAGACAAACAGATTAAAGGGGTAAATGGCCCAGAAACAGCTGAAATACATACGGAAACTTGGCACAAAACAGAAATCACATTATAAATATGTGGGAAAAGATTTAAAACTCAATAAATGATGCTGCAACAATTAGCTACTTATATAAAAAACAAAATTTGTTTCCTGTCTTATACAGATAAAAAGAAATTTCAAGTGAATAAAAAAATTTTAAGGTAAAGAAGTAACTTGCAAAAATTGTTCAAAGAGCACAAGGAATATCTTTGTGACATCAAAATAGGGAAAGATTTTCTATACAAGACTCGCAAGTACAAAGATAAAGCTAAGTGTCTCATGACATGAAAGTTTTAAATATCTGCCAGACCATAATATACCACAGAAAATATCAAAGGATGTTTACAAACTGAAGATATTTGCAACTGAACCCAACAAAAAGATTAATACATGACCCAGCAAAAGAATAACACACTGAATATATATAAACTCTAACAAATCTTTTTTTTTTTTTTAAGGATTTATTTATTTATTTATTTTGGGCAGGGGTCGGATTGGGGAGGGAGGGGAGCAGGCGGGCCATTTCTATTGGTCTTTCATTTGTCTATTTTCATCCATCTTTGTTCTTTGGCCCGTGTGGGCCTCCCATCGCGGTGGCCTCTGCTGTCGCAGAGCACCAGCTCTGGGCGCATGCGCTCCAGAGCGCCAACTCGGTAATTGGACACATGAGTCCCACCGCTCTGCAGCAGGTGGGATCTTCCCAGGCCAGGGATCGAACCGGCACCCTTTGCACTGCAAGGCAGTGTCCTTACCCACTGGACCACCAGGAAAGCCGACAAATCATTTTTAAAAACAAGTAACAATCACTATTCTGAAGTAGGAGTGTCATCCCACGCTTGATTTTGTACTTGTACTAAATACATGTATCTCATTGTTTGAATCTACATTTTTATTATTAATGAGTTTGAACATCTTTTCAGACATTTATTGACTATTAAAAGTCTTCTTCTGTTAATTTCCTTTGGTCGCTCTTTTTTCTTCATTTGAGTGGAGAGTCTTTTGTTCAAGTCTTCCATATATTCTGAATACAAACTTGTTGTTACTTATGTGTGTTGCAAATATTTCCTCCGTATCCATAGCTGTCTTTGCTTTGGTTTATGGTGTTCTCAGGGACATGTGAATGACCTCAGACTTGAAAGCCAAGTCTTGGGTAAGGTGGGTCTCCATCTGTCAGCAACCTCCTCTTAGGTCACAAAGCTCTGTCCAATGTATCAATGGACAACTGCCTCTAAAATAACTAAAGAAAGCACTCTGTTACAAAACCAATAATCTCTAGGGGACTCAGAACTTTCTGATAATCTGAGAATTAGTACCTGGCTGTCAACACACAGTCTAATTTCTGCCAGTATTCTTACATCACAGGTTTTGGAGTAGCCAGCTAAACTTTCTTGAGTAAATTAGGCTTTCTTGAGTGGACACAAAAAGAAAATTCCTAATTCAGATGCTTCTGTGTAATCTGAGAGAGTCATACCTTAAACTAATGCTCAAAATGTATTCCATTAAAAAAAAAAAAAATGTATTTCATATAAGACATTAGTTCTTTGGGATTTTTTTTTTAAATTTTGGTCCCTTTTACTGTTATTTTTTTGTTTTTAACTTATTTATTTTCATCCAACTTCATTCTCTTCATTCTTTTTTGGCCTGTGTTGGCCTCCCATCACAGTGGCCTCTCTCATTGCAGAGCACCAGCTCTGGGTGCACATGCTCCAGAGTGCAGGCTCATAACTGGACACACCAGTCCAGCCGCTCCACAGCACATGAGATCTTCCAGGGCCAGAGATCCAACTGGCGCCCCTTGTACTGCAAGGTGGACTCTCTACCCACTCAACCACCAGGGAAGCCCCTTTGGGATGTTTATAGATGTTAATGCAACAACAGAGTTTTGTGAAAAAATATTGGGGAAGTGTTGGGTGAATATTCTTTTTGCCTTGGATTTCTTTGCTTTTAATGTGTTATTGCACACTGTGAATCAAGGGCTGGCTAGAATGGACAGATGTTCCCAAACTCATTTGACCCCGGAAAATTTTTGCATGAATTTATTTTCAGCCATTCAGATTGGTTAAGCAGATCAAGTCTTCACTTTAAAGGATAAGGAGACAGTAATAATAAGAATTAGAAAAGAACAAAATAGTACCATTTGCAGCAACACTGACAGACTTAGAGACTATCATAGTAAATGAAATAATCCAGAGAAAGACAAATAACATATGATACTGCTTATACGTGGAGTCTAAAAAATGGGTACAAATGAACTTATATACAAAATAGAAAGAGAGTTACAGACGTAGAAAACAAATTTATGGTTACCAGGGGGCAAGGAGAAAAGAGGGATAAATTGGAAGGCTGGCATTAACATATACACACTACTGTATATAAAATAGGTAGCTACTGGGAACTTACTATATAGCTGTCAACACACAGTCTAATTTCTGCCAGTATTCTTACATCACAGGTTTTGGAGTAGCCAGCTAAACTTTCTTGAGTAAATTAGGCTTTCTTGAGTGGACACAAAAAGAAAATTCCTAATTCAGATGCTTCTGTGTAATCTGAGAGAGTCATACCTTAAACTAATGCTCAAAATGTATTCCATTAAAAAAAAAAAAAATGTATTTCATATAAGACATTAGTTCTTTGGGATTTTTTTTTTAAATTTTGGTCCCTTTTACTGTTATTTTTTTGTTTTTAACTTATTTATTTTCATCCAACTTCATTCTCTTCATTCTTTTTTGGCCTGTGTTGGCCTCCCATCACAGTGGCCTCTCTCATTGCAGAGCACCAGCTCTGGGTGCACATGCTCCAGAGTGCAGGCTCATAACTGGACACACCAGTCCAGCCGCTCCACAGCACATGAGATCTTCCAGGGCCAGAGATCCAACTGGCGCCCCTTGTACTGCAAGGTGGACTCTCTACCCACTCAACCACCAGGGAAGCCCCTTTGGGATGTTTATAGATGTTAATGCAACAACAGAGTTTTGTGAAAAAATATTGGGGAAGTGTTGGGTGAATATTCTTTTTGCCTTGGATTTCTTTGCTTTTAATGTGTTATTGCACACTGTGAATCAAGGGCTGGCTAGAATGGACAGATGTTCCCAAACTCATTTGACCACGGAAAATTTTTTGCATGAATTTATTTTCAGCCATTCAGATTGGTTAAGCAGATCAAGTCTTCACTTTAAAGGATAAGGAGACAGTAATAATAAGAATTAGAAAAGAACAAAATAGTACCATTTGCAGCAACACTGACAGACTTAGAGACTATCATAGTAAATGAAATAATCCAGAGAAAGACAAATAACATATGATACTGCTTATACGTGGAGTCTAAAAAATGGGTACAAATGAACTTATATACAAAATAGAAAGAGAGTTACAGACGTAGAAAACAAATTTATGGTTACCAGGGGGCAAGGAGAAAAGAGGGATAAATTGGAAGGCTGGCATTAACATATACACACTACTGTATATAAAATAGGTAGCTACTGGGAACTTACTATATAGCATAAGGAACTCAACTCAATACTCCATATGGCCTATATGGAAAAAGAATCTAAAAAAGAATGGCTATCTGAATATGTATAACTGATTCACTCACTACACATTCAAGGTACCTCATGTCATTGTCACAACAACCGAGAGAGATATATTATTAAGATACGCTTTATGAGAAAAGCAAAGTTCAAAGGGGTCTGGTATGTGGCCGAAGGTCACATGATAGTTGGATTGGCACCTCCTTCAATAGCTGGAGGGCTCATGCTGGAAAGAAATGGCAGGGAGCACGTGGGCCAGGTACAGAGTGAGTTCTCAAATTCATATTATCATTAAATCTCATCAGTCATCACATCCACTCTGAGGTAGGTACTATTATTGATTCTATTTCACAGACAATGGAACTGAGGATTGAATCTCCTATCCTGCTCAGAATCTCCACTCATCAAGATGGATGCTAAGATGCAAAACAATGGCTATAGTACCAGTACTGATACATCGAAACGACACTACATGTCACCAGATATTTTTTAATTAATTTATTTTTTGGCCACTTCTATTGATCTTTCACTTGTTTTTGTCTTTTTTTTTTTTTTTTCAAAGATTTATTTATTTATTTATTTATTTGGGGCAGGGGTCGGGTTGGGGAGGGAGGGGAGCGGGCGGGACACTTCTATTGGTCTTTCATTTCTCCATGTTCATCCGTCTTTGTTCTTTGGCCCGTGTGGGCCTCCCATCGCGGTGGCGTCTGTCGTTGCATATTTGAACGAATTGCATGAATTTATTTTCAGCCATTCAGATTGGTTAAGCAGATCAAGTCTTCACTTTAAAGGATAAGGAGACAGTAATAATAAGAATTAGAAAAGAACAAAATAGTACCATTTGCAGCAACACTGACAGACTTAGAGACTATCATAGTAAATGAAATAATCCAGAGAAAGACAAATAACATATGATACTGCTTATACGTGGAGTCTAAAAAATGGGTACAAATGAACTTATATACAAAATAGAAAGAGAGTTACAGACGTAGAAAACAAATTTATGGTTACCAGGGGGCAAGGAGAAAAGAGGGATAAATTGGAAGGCTGGCATTAACATATACACACTACTGTATATAAAATAGGTAGCTACTGGGAACTTACTATATAGCATAAGGAACTCAACTCAATACTCCATATGGCCTATATGGAAAAAGAATCTAAAAAAGAATGGCTATCTGAATATGTATAACTGATTCACTCACTACACATTCAAGGTACCTCATGTCATTGTCACAACAACCGAGAGAGATATATTATTAAGATACGCTTTATGAGAAAAGCAAAGTTCAAAGGGGTCTGGTATGTGGCCGAAGGTCACATGATAGTTGGATTGGCACCTCCTTCAATAGCTGGAGGGCTCATGCTGGAAAGAAATGGCAGGGAGCACGTGGGCCAGGTACAGAGTGAGTTCTCAAATTCATATTATCATTAAATCTCATCAGTCATCACATCCACTCTGAGGTAGGTACTATTATTGATTCTATTTCACAGACAATGGAACTGAGGATTGAATCTCCTATCCTGCTCAGAATCTCCACTCATCAAGATGGATGCTAAGATGCAAAACAATGGCTATAGTACCAGTACTGATACATCGAAACGACACTACATGTCACCAGATATTTTTTAATTAATTTATTTTTTGGCCACTTCTATTGATCTTTCACTTGTTTTTGTCTTTTTTTTTTTTTTTTCAAAGATTTATTTATTTATTTATTTATTTGGGGCAGGGGTCGGGTTGGGGAGGGAGGGGAGCGGGCGGGACACTTCTATTGGTCTTTCATTTCTCCATGTTCATCCGTCTTTGTTCTTTGGCCCGTGTGGGCCTCCCATCGCGGTGGCGTCTGTCGTTGCAGAGCACCGGCTCTGGGCGCATGCGCTCCAGAGCTCCAGCTTGGTAATTGGACACATGGGTCCAGCCGCTCCGCGGCACGTGGGATCCTCCCAGGCCAGGGATCGAACCGGCGCCCCCTGCACTACAAGGCGGTGTCCTTACCCACTGGACCACCAGGGGAAGCCCTGTTTTTGTCTTTGTTCTTTGGCCTGTGTGGGCCTCCCATGACAGTGGCCCCTCTCGCTGCACAGCACTGGCTCTGGGCGCATGCGCTCCAGAGCTCCAGCTTGGTCGTTGGACACATTGGTCCAGCCGCTCCACAGCACGTGGGATCTTCCCAGGCCAGGGATCGAATTGGCGCCCCTTGCACTGCAAGGCGGTGTCCTTACCCACTGGACCATCAGGGAAGCCCCGGATATTTTTTTATAACCTATAAAAAAGAATACTAGGAGGAAAGCATGGCAACCCACTCCAGTATTCTTGCCTGGAGAGTCCCCATGGACAGAGGAGCCTAGGGGCTACTATAGTCCATGGAGTCGCAAAGAGTTGGACACGACTGAGCAACTAAGGACATAAATAGGAACATATCTTTTAAAAAGCCACTCAAAAGAATACCTGTATTGTTTAAATAAATATATATGTAGGTATCTATCTATATATGTACTTCTGTGTGTGTGTATATATATATATGCACACATAAAAATATGTATATACACACATATTCAAAAATGAACTAGAAGGGAAAATCCCAACCTACGTGATAGTGGATGATGGTTAAATCAGTCTTTATCTTCAATGTTTCTTTTTTCTTTAAATAAAGAAACGAACAAAGATTGGCAGCAAACATTACAACATGTTAATGGTTATTCATGAGTTAGCAGTGAGAACACAGGTTTTGACTTTCATTTTGTTACTTTTTGCATTTTTCCATATTTTTGAAACTTCTCAAAATATAAAAGAATTTCTAAAGAAAAACTAGAAGGAACTACACCAAAATTAGTGATCATCCTTACATTCTTCCTTCTGCTTTTCTATCATAATTTCCAAACTTTCTATAATAATAAGCACATCTATAATGGGAGGGAAACCACCACGTCATTTTTGGCTTGTTCTAAAGTTTTGTTTTTAGTAGGCATAATCCTAATATCTGGAGGTAATGTCAGTATAAAATCAACACTGAGCTATCATCTTTTTTTTAATTTTTTTTTACTTTTACAGTATTTTGTTGTTTACAGACATGTATCATCTTATACATTTTTATATACATTCTTATTAATATAATTCCTAGTACTGAGTAGCTATAATTAAATAGGAAGAGCCTATACTGTGCTAATACTATCCCCAACTCAGATCAGTGGGTAAAAGCCCTCTCATGAGCTTGAAGTCATGAGAATATGAGTCATGGACACAATGTCAGTGTCTATTGTACCTTTAATTTCTGAGGAATATAGTATATATTTGCCTACACATGTGGGTATTCTGATATCCTAAATTGCGGTTACTGCCGGGAGACAATGCACATGTTTAAAATAAATAGAAGCAAGGTATTCATTGGAATTAGATAGGGTTCTTCTTACAAACTGTTTTATCATTCATTGCATTGATATTAACAGTTTTGCAACAGCAGGTGTGAGTGGGTAAAATGACCCTAAATCACAATCACGTGGCAGAAGTTAGAAAAAACTGTTCACAGCATGGAAACCTTTTTACTTTTGTAACGATCTGAGCAAGCAAAGGTTGAGTTTCCAAGTCTACTGACAGATTTATTTTAATGTAATTGAATAATTGGAGTTTTCCACTGTCAGAAACTTTTGTCCGCTTCATTACTTACAGGATTAAAAGAAAATCTGATCTGGTGTTTTATGGAGTTTTGCTTCCCAGGGACCTAGAGAGGGAACAACGGGGAACACATGACCCTGGATATTATCTGTTTCCGCTGCATCTGATTGAGCACAGTATATGTGAGATCATTGCCAAGAGTTTAAAGTCTGCCTCCCTCTATTGTCTCAGGATGATTGTGTTTTAGAACTGGGGAAGAAACCTTAGAAATCACAGAAACCCTTTCATTTTACGGATGAAAAATTAGGACTTGATTTTGGCAGGAACCAGTGAAGTTAAACTTAGGTACTCTCCATATCCCAGCAATTCTAGTCTTGAGAGCAACCAAGATGTTGATTGCAGCATTGTTTGTAATCTTATACATCATTCTTATTAATTAATGGGAGAAACCACCACGTCATTTGGCTTGTTCTAAAGTTTTGTTTTAGTAGGCATAATCCTAATATCTGGAGGTAATGTCAGTATAAAATCAACACTGAGCTATCATCTTTTTTTTAATTTTTTTTTACTTTTACAGTATTTTGTTGTTTACAGACATGTTTCATCTTATACCTATTTTATATACATTCTTATTAATATAATTCCTAGTACTGAGTAGCTATAATTAAATAGGAAGAGCCTATACTGTGCTAATACTATCCCCAACTCAGATCAGTGGGTAAAAGCCCTCTCATGAGCTTGAAGTCATGAGAATATGAGTCATGGACACAATGTCAGTGTCTATTGTACCTTTAATTTCTGAGGAATATAGTATATATTTGCCTACACATGTGGGTATTCTGATATCCTAAATTGCGGTTACTGCCGGGAGACAATGCACATGTTTAAAATAAATAGAAGCAAGGTATTCATTGGAATTAGATAGGGTTCTTCTTACAAACTGTTTTATCATTCATTGCATTGATATTAACAGTTTTGCAACAGCAGGTGTGAGTGGGTAAAATGACCCTAAATCACAATCACGTGGCAGAAGTTAGAAAAAACTGTTCACAGCATGGAAACCTTTTTACTTTTGTAACGATCTGAGCAAGCAAAGGTTGAGTTTCCAAGTCTACTGACAGATTTATTTTAATGTAATTGAATAATTGGAGTTTTCCACTGTCAGAAACTTTTGTCCGCTTCATTACTTACAGGATTAAAAGAAAATCTGATCTGGTGTTTTATGGAGTTTTTGCTTCCCAGGGACCTAGAGAGGGAACAACGGGGAACACATGACCCTGGATATTATCTGTTTCCGCTGCATCTGATTGAGCACAGTATATGTGAGATCATTGCCAAGAGTTTAAAGTCTGCCTCTCCCCTCTATTGTCTCAGGATGATTGTGTTTTAGAACTGGGGGGAAGAAACCTTAGAAATCACAGAAACCCTTTCATTTTACGGATGAAAAAATTAGGACTTGATTTTGGCAGGAACCAGTGAAGTTAAACTTAGGTACTCTCCATATCCCAGCAATTCTAGTCTTGAGAGCAACCAAGATGTTGATTGCAGCATTGTTTGTAACAAAATAAAAATGATTATAAACAACTAAAGGTTGTAAGTAAGGTGAATGGCTGATAAAACATAAAATTGTCATACAAAAAGGCAGTAGATAAAAGGAAGGAGCTAGATCTAAGTAGGCAAGATGTCAAAACCAGAATGAATCCAAGAGTTAAGTTGCTGAAAACTGTGGAAAACATGTTTATGTAAAAATTCATAGAACAAATGCTTCTACCAGGGGCCTGACCAAATCTTTAAGGGGAAGATGAGGAAAACTTCCCTGATCATGCGACAATACTGCCTGCTCTATTCACCAAACAGAGACAGAATCTGCCTGCCACAAGCACAATTCTAAATAAAGAAGTTCATGCCAGTGGTCTGTGGCAAGGACATCTGGTGTGACTTCTACTATATCTAAAGTTTGGTCAACCAGCATACCTTGGGCAGGCTGCCATGAACTTAAGACTAAACCAGCTAGGGAACTTCCCTGGCAGTCCACTGGTTAGGACTTCATGTTTCAATGCAGGGTGTGCAGGTTCGATCCCTGACCATGGAACTAAGATCCCACATGACTCGCAGCCAGAAAATCAAATGCAAAACAGAAGCAATACTGTAACAAATTCAATAAAGAATTTTAAAATGATCCTCATTAAAGAAAAAAATCTTTAAAAAGACTACAGCAGCTGCTAAAAAAAGGACAGCACAATGTAATTGAATAATTTGAATAATTGGAGTTTTCCACTGTCAGAAACTTTTGTCCGCTTCATTACTTACAGGATTAAAAGAAAATCTGATCTGGTGTTTTATGGAGTTTTTGCTTCCCAGGGACCTAGAGAGGGAACAACGGGGAACACATGACCCTGGATATTATCTGTTTCCGCTGCATCTGATTGAGCACAGTATATGTGAGATCATTGCCAAGAGTTTAAAGTCTGCCTCTCCCCTCTATTGTCTCAGGATGATTGTGTTTTAGAACTGGGGGGAAGAAACCTTAGAAATCACAGAAACCCTTTCATTTTACGGATGAAAAAATTAGGACTTGATTTTGGCAGGAACCAGTGAAGTTAAACTTAGGTACTCTCCATATCCCAGCAATTCTAGTCTTGAGAGCAACCAAGATGTTGATTGCAGCATTGTTTGTAACAAAATAAAAATGATTATAAACAACTAAAGGTTGTAAGTAAGGTGAATGGCTGATAAAACATAAAATTGTCATACAAAAAGGCAGTAGATAAAAGGAAGGAGCTAGATCTAAGTAGGCAAGATGTCAAAACCAGAATGAATCCAAGAGTTAAGTTGCTGAAAACTGTGGAAAACATGTTTATGTAAAAATTCATAGAACAAATGCTTCTACCAGGGGCCTGACCAAATCTTTAAGGGGAAGATGAGGAAAACTTCCCTGATCATGCGACAATACTGCCTGCTCTATTCACCAAACAGAGACAGAATCTGCCTGCCACAAGCACAATTCTAAATAAAGAAGTTCATGCCAGTGGTCTGTGGCAAGGACATCTGGTGTGACTTCTACTATATCTAAAGTTTGGTCAACCAGCATACCTTGGGCAGGCTGCCATGAACTTAAGACTAAACCAGCTAGGGAACTTCCCTGGCAGTCCACTGGTTAGGACTTCATGTTTCAATGCAGGGTGTGCAGGTTCGATCCCTGACCATGGAACTAAGATCCCACATGACTCGCAGCCAGAAAATCAAATGCAAAACAGAAGCAATACTGTAACAAATTCAATAAAGAATTTTAAAATGATCCTCATTAAAGAAAAAAATCTTTAAAAAGACTACAGCAGCTGCTAAAAAAAAAAAAAAAAAAGGAGCCCAGCTACAAGCCCTGGCCTCCTCATTAGAGGTCTGGAGGTCATAAATAATAAAGCAAAATGAGAATCCAGGATTAACCATATTTCATATTCCCCTAAGAATTCGGACAAAATCTCTCTTTGCTTTCCATTCAGAGCCTTGACAACAAAAATATAACCTAGTATAGAGAAATGGAAAAGACCTGTTAGATCACCAAATACCTCCATCCCCAGTGACCACAGGAGCTGGGAGTCCCTGGTTGGAAGATGTAATCAGATCTTCGTTCCTTTTCTTAATGAGGCCAAAAGGGACTCCTCAGAGCTGAGGCTTCTATTTTAACATTTTGAGAATTGTGGTGTTTTTTTATTATTATTATTTTGAGAATTGCGTTTTAAACGCACCTTTGTATCCCACTTTAACTTCCTAACATTTTTCTCCCCTGAAAAACAGTGGTAGTTGGACTTAAGAGAGGGAGCTCAGCAATCTTTGGCCCTACCCACTTACATTATACACGAGAAAAGCAAGGCCCAGAGAGGGAAGCATCTGACTCAAAGCTGCACAGCTGTTTATGACAGAGGCATTCTCAATCCTCCTGAACTTTTCTTTCACCCGCATTTGGGTGAAATAAATACACACACACACACTATACATATAGAGATAGATAGATAGATAGATAGAGATACTTACATGCATCCTCTTGTTCTTCCCAAATATAGGGGGCCTAGATAGATAGATAGATAGATTCAAAAGAGACACAACTAAAGGCAATGTGGGTGTAAGAGATCCTGGAACAGAAAAGGGACACTAGAGGAGAACCAGTGAGGTCCAAATAAAGTCTGAATATTAATAGTAGCAATTTACCAATATTGGTTTCTTAGTTTTGACAAATATGTCACCTTTATGTAAGAGGTTTACCATAGGGAAAAGGAGCTAAGGAGTATAAAGAATCTGAGCACTATTTTTGCACGTCTTCTCTAAATCTTAAGTAATTCCCCAATAATACTATTTTTTTTAAGTAATAAAGGTGCATTAAAATGAGTTCAAAGATGTTCATACACTAACAACATGCAAATGTTCAAACACAAACCAAAAAGAGACCTCGTAGAAGACTCCTGCACCGTTGATGGAAATGTAAGTTGGGGCAGCCACTATGAAAAGCAGTATGGAGGTTCCTCAGAAAATTAAAAATAGATTTACCATGTGATTCAGCAACCTCACTTCTGGGAATATACCTGGCCGAAACTATCATTCAAAAAAGCACATGCACCCCTATGTTCCTAGCAGCACTATTCACAACAGCCAAGATGTGAAAACACCTACATGTCCATCGACAGATGAATGAATCAAGAAACTGTGCTACACTCACACAATGCCATAAAAAAGAATGAAACAATGCCATTTGCGGCAACATGAATGCAACTAGGTATTATCATATTAAATGCAGTCAGTCAGTCAGAAAATGACAAATACCATAGATACCACTTATACAAGGAATCTAAAACATAACAAAGATGAATACTTGTGAAACAGAAACAGACTCATGAAAGAGCAGACTTGTGGTCACCAAAGGGAAGGGGGTTTGGGGGAAGGTTGGGGTAGAGGTTGGGGTTAGCAGATCCAAGCTTTTATACAGAGAATGGATAAACAGCAAGGTCCTTCTGTACAGCACAGAGAACTATATTCAATATCCTATGATAAATCATAATGGAAAGGAATATTTTTTTAAAAGGATGCATATATATATATATATATATATATATATATATATGCATAACTGAATCACATTGCTATACAGTGGAAATTAACATTATAAATCAACTATGCTTCAATTTAAAATAAAGAAAAAAATAAATAAATACAATAAAGAAATAAAAATATACTGTATGCACAAAAAGAGGCCTTGTAATTCTGCGCATCTCTTTCCAGGCATTTTCTTTTATGTTCACTCAAAGACAAAGACAAAGGCACACACACATTTAACCCTTCAAACAACCCTATGACATTGCAATCAAATGCGGAAAATGAGGCTCAGGAGGTTAAGCAACTGTCTCAGGTTCTCAGCTAGTGAATATCTGGGACTAGATTCAAAGTAGATTCTACCTAATACCAAATCCTTGCTGCTCCCAGGGTCCACGAGGCTGTGCCCTGCCGAAGGGGAGCCCAACTCTAAGCTCCATCAATCATGTACTCTGCCAAGGGGGCACAGGCCTCTTTTCCTTGGTATGAAGGCTCCATGTGGACTAGCAAGAGGATGGCTATGTTGGCCATGGCCATGACTTTCACAGAATATAGTGTAATTTTTGATGCGTTTGGTGTGGCCAGTGGTGAAGCATGTGGACAGGGGTGTATCAGGTAAATATCAGGAAACACGGGGGCATGGCATTTCATAATAGGTAATAGCCAGCCCATATTCTGCCAATGACGGACACGTGTTTTGAGACCTCTGATGTTAACCAACAGCAAAGGATTCAAAACACAAAGTAGGTTCAGATCTCTTTCCCAAAGCAGTGTGCTCCACATGCCAGGAATGGAATTTTCACACACTGAAGGTCAAAGTGAAATTTTTGGGAGGGATCTCAGTGAATCATAAAGCCAGTCACCATGTGCAGAGAACCTCTGAATAGGAGGAAATAGGAACAACAATATGCTGAGTTTTTCAACGCTGGCCTGTGGGCAGTTCCTGAGTCCTGTGTGACCTTCCCAACAGCAGAATCACCTTTGGTTACATTAGCAGAGTGGTATTCTGAAAAATTCACTGGCAAAATAATGTGTAAATGCTGTCCCTTAGAAGAGAACCTTCTCTCTGTGCCGAGTCCAGCATCATGCACTTCTATGCACTCTCACGTCATCCTCACGTCTCACTGTGATGAATGTACTATTATCACCTCCATTTCACAGGCAAGGAAACTAAGACCCAAAGAGGACAGGCGATTCCCCTAAAGGTGACACAACTACTACGCAGCTGAAAAAGGACTGCAATTTAGATGTGGTTGCTTTGGAAGCAGGTGTTTTTTTCTAAATGCTTCAAAGTAACTTTCCAAACAAACTATATATATATATATATATATATATATATATATATATATATTATCTCCAAAATTTAAAAAAAAAAACTGTTTCTACAGCATATGCTATTCCCACACTGTGGTTTATATTCTGAGACCAGATGGTAAAATAAGCAGCAGTCCTTTCCAGCACTCACATAAGCTCTGCTCACACTTTTCTACTCAACAAAGATCTAAATACATCGGGTGTGGTACCCACGGAGCAGAGTCCACATCTCAAACTTGGTATAATGTGCTTACCTTGCACTTGACTGTTTTCTAAAACTTGTCCCATTCTCTCTTCAGTAAGCAATCATGAAATCAACTTACACTACATTCATCTATGGTGTTCCCCTTTCTCAACATTTTTGTTTCTTTTTTTGATTTTTGGCCACTTTTATTGGTCTTTCATTTATTCACCTTCATCCATCTTTGTTCCTTGGCCTGTGTGGGCCTCCCAATGCAGTGGCCCCTCCCATAGCAGAGCATGAGATCTGGGCACATGTGCTCCAGAGCGCTGGCTCCTAACCGGACACACTGGTTCAGCCGCTCTGTGGCATGTGGGATCTTCCCGGGCCAGGGATAGAACCAGCAATGAAAGGCAGACTCTACCCGCTGGAGCACCAGGGAAGCCCCTCTCAACATTTTATTATGAAATCTTTCAAACATATAGACAAGTTGAAATTATTATTCATATATAGGGAACATATATACCCATCACCTAGACTCTACCATTAACATTTTACTATACTTAACATTTTTTAGGTTGGTTTTAACAGGTGCCAAGAACTCTGTATGTCTCATCTCACTTACACCAGAAAGTTGGTATGATTAGTATACCCATTTAATGGATGAAGACAGGGAAGCTCAAAGAGTTGGAGTGACAATGAGTTTGTCCCCAAAGTCACAACTCTTGTTATGGTCACAAAGAGGGAAACCACCTTGAGCTGAATTTAGTGGAATCAATTTTTTTTTTTTTTAAGTAGAATCTTATTAGTTCAGTTCATGTTGGAGGTCTGTGTTTTGAATCAGAGAAGGAATTTCCATGTGTAAAATTCAGCAAAGAAGACTATGTGTTGAGTGGGGAGAAGTTTGCTCTTTTGAATTCTTTACTTTTAAAAGTGTACAGTGGAGATATATACACAAAGATGTTCACTGCAGTGTTATTTAAAATAAGAAAAAATTGAAACAACATAAATGCCCCAAATGAGAAAAACAGCTGATGAGAGTATGCTCAAAAGGTTGGCACATGATGCAAAGGATAAAAATTATCTTTCCTTTGCCTCATAGAAATATTTGTCAGTCAAGCACAGGACATATCCAATGTAATGTAAGAGACAATCCAAATGTAATGTAAGAGTCAGAAATGTAAATGTTAAGATTGCATATTATTCCCTTTGGCATAGAAAACTAACAGATTGCATATCAGAATCTGAAAGACACAGGACTCCAGGAGAAATGAATTTATAAAAGGTACTATCATCTAGGACATATACTGGGCATATTTAGTTCAGTCTTGAAAAGCCTAATGTAAGGTACAACAACAACCAATCATCAACATCTTTCACTGTGCACACATTTATCAAGTGCTTATTAGATGCAGATGCTGGACACTCATGGGTAGAGGAGAAAGGTTCCTATCTTAGAACCGGACACACTGGTTCAGCCGCTCTGTGGCATGTGGGATCTCCCGCCAGGGATAGAACCAGCAATGAAAGGCAGACTCTACCGCTGGAGCACCAGGAAGCCCTCTCAACATTTTATTATGAAATCTTTCAAACATATAGACAAGTTGAAATTATTATTCATATATAGGGAACATATATACCCATCACCTAGACTCTACCATTAACATTTTACTATACTTAACATTTTTTAGGTTGGTTTTAACAGGTGCCAAGAACTCTGTATGTCTCATCTCACTTACACCAGAAAGTTGGTATGATTAGTATACCCATTTAATGGATGAAGACAGGGAAGCTCAAAGAGTTGGAGTGACAATGAGTTTGTCCCCAAAGTCACAACTCTTGTTATGGTCACAAAGAGGGAAACCACCTTGAGCTGAATTTAGTGGAATCAATTTTTTTTTTTTTTAAGTAGAATCTTATTAGTTCAGTTCATGTTGGAGGTCTGTGTTTTGAATCAGAGAAGGAATTTCCATGTGTAAAATTCAGCAAAGAAGACTATGTGTTGAGTGGGGAGAAGTTTGCTCTTTTGAATTCTTTACTTTTAAAAGTGTACAGTGGAGATATATACACAAAGATGTTCACTGCAGTGTTATTTAAAATAAGAAAAAATTGAAACAACATAAATGCCCCAAATGAGAAAAACAGCTGATGAGAGTATGCTCAAAAGGTTGGCACATGATGCAAAGGATAAAAATTATCTTTCCTTTGCCTCATAGAAATATTTGTCAGTCAAGCACAGGACATATCCAATGTAATGTAAGAGACAATCCAAATGTAATGTAAGAGTCAGAAATGTAAATGTTAAGATTGCATATTATTCCCTTTGGCATAGAAAACTAACAGATTGCATATCAGAATCTGAAAGACACAGGACTCCAGGAGAAATGAATTTATAAAAGGTACTATCATCTAGGACATATACTGGGCATATTTAGTTCAGTCTTGAAAAGCCTAATGTAAGGTACAACAACAACCAATCATCAACATCTTTCACTGTGCACACATTTATCAAGTGCTTATTAGATGCAGATGCTGGACACTCATGGGTAGAGGAGAAAGGTTCCTATCTTAGTAAGGATGACAGTCTGTACAGGAAGCAATCGTCCTACCTCCTCTCTCAGTCAGTCATTTTAGTCCAACTCTTGGCAACGCCATGGACTGCAGTGCGCCCCATCTGTGGCTCACACCAACTGACTGGTTTAGGAGAGACACTCCCGACTAATAGTACTTAGAGCAGTGATGCTCAAACAGAAACAATGTTCCCCCCGCCCGCTTACCCCGAGGGCAGCTGGAAGGAATGTACTGTCACAGCTTGGAGGGAAGTGCGAATGGCATCCAGTGCGCAGAAGTTAGGGAAGCCCTAAACAACCTACAGGGCACAGAACAGCTGCACACTCCCTCCCTGAGCAAAGAATGATCTGACCCAAATGTCAACAGTGATGAGGTTGAGAAGCTCTAACTTAGACAGACTCTCAGGATTCTTCTTTGGAAGTTACAGAGGAGAAACATGAAAGTGGAAGGATGTCCCACAAGCAGAAGACAGTCCTGTGGGCCAGACAGGATTTACCCGGATGATTTCAGTGGTCATTAGGCAAATCCAAGGGTACAGACAGCTCCAATTTATTGAGAATCCTATTCCAAATGTTAATTTATAAATGAGTCTTTGGCATATCCTGGATCCCCTGCCTGCCTCCCTACAGAAGGAGACCATATGGTCCAAATGAAAGGCTCCAGAGATAAAATCAGATGATCTGGGTGGAATCCCAGCTTTGCAATAATGAAAATGACTTTTGAGAAATGGAGATAGAAGTACTCCCTCTCCCACTGCTGAGATGAGAACAGGTGTCTGAACCTGCTTGGCACTCTGCAGAGGCTCAAAGGTGACACTGTTATCATCATTATTGTTTGTATGTTCGCAAGGTATCCTTGAGTGAAAAGAATGGCTATAAAACAGAACATATTATATGTGTCCAATTTTTGCTCAATATGAATAGCTATGAGAAAATAGTCTGGAAATAACTGTATCAAACGGCTAACACACATTGTCCCTGAATGAGGAGAAACAAAAAAAAATAGGACCAAAAATATCTTTGGAATAATCGTGAAATAGCACACATTTATCAAGTGCTTATTAGATGCAGATGCTGGACACTCATGGGTAGAGGAGAAAGGTTCCTATCTTAGTAAGGATGACAGTCTGTACAGGAAGCAATCGTCCTACCTCCTCTCAGTCAGTCATTTTAGTCCAACTCTTGGCAACGCCATGGACTGCAGTGCGCCCCATCTGTGGCTCACACCAACTGACTGGTTTAGGAGAGACACTCCCGACTAATAGTACTTAGAGCAGTGATGCTCAAACAGAAACAATGTTCCCCGCCCGCTTACCCCGAGGGCAGCTGGAAGGAATGTACTGTCACAGCTTGGAGGGAAGTGCGAATGGCATCCAGTGCGCAGAAGTTAGGGAAGCCCTAAACAACCTACAGGGCACAGAACAGCTGCACACTCCCTCCCTGAGCAAAGAATGATCTGACCCAAATGTCAACAGTGATGAGGTTGAGAAGCTCTAACTTAGACAGACTCTCAGGATTCTTCTTTGGAAGTTACAGAGGAGAAACATGAAAGTGGAAGGATGTCCCACAAGCAGAAGACAGTCCTGTGGGCCAGACAGGATTTACCCGGATGATTTCAGTGGTCATTAGGCAAATCCAAGGGTACAGACAGCTCCAATTTATTGAGAATCCTATTCCAAATGTTAATTTATAAATGAGTCTTTGGCATATCCTGGATCCCCTGCCTGCCTCCCTACAGAAGGAGACCATATGGTCCAAATGAAAGGCTCCAGAGATAAAATCAGATGATCTGGGTGGAATCCCAGCTTTGCAATAATGAAAATGACTTTTGAGAAATGGAGATAGAAGTACTCCCTCTCCCACTGCTGAGATGAGAACAGGTGTCTGAACCTGCTTGGCACTCTGCAGAGGCTCAAAGGTGACACTGTTATCATCATTATTGTTTGTATGTTCGCAAGGTATCCTTGAGTGAAAAGAATGGCTATAAAACAGAACATATTATATGTGTCCAATTTTTGCTCAATATGAATAGCTATGGAGAAAATAGTCTGGAAATAACTGTATCAAACGGCTAACACACATTGTCCCTGAATGAGGAGAAACAAAACAAAAATAGGAACCAAAACATTATCTTTGGAATTAGATCGTGAATATATGTTGCTTAAGCTCTTAAAAGTTTTTTTCTTGGGGCTCCCCTGGTGGTCCAGTGGGTAAAGAGTCTGCCTTGCAGTGCAAGGGGCACCGGTTCGATCCCCAGCCCAAGAAGATCCCATGTGCTGTGGAGCGGCTGGACTGGTGTGTCCAACTGCTAGCCAGCTCTCTCTGGAGCACATGCGCCCAGAGACGGTGCTCTGCAAGGAGAGAGGCCACTGCGATGGGAGGCCCACATAGGCCAAAGAATAAAGATGAATGAAAATAAATAAACAACAACAAAACAATAAAAGAAGCCAAAAAATCTTTTTAAAGTTTTTTTCTTCAAAATGGTATTTTATTATGTGAAGAAATACTTAAGATGCAATGTAAGCAGAAACTAAGGCAAGACAGACATTGCATAGAGGCTGCTCAAAAGAGGTGCCACTAAACCCATGTGTCCATTGATGGCTTGAAATGTGGCTAGTCTGAATTGAGATGTGCTACACTGATAATGGAAAAATGATGATTTTTTTATTTCTTTGGTCATGCCACTTGACATGCGGAAACTTCCCTGACCAAGGATCAAACCCATGTCCCCTGCACTGGAATTGTGGAGTCCTAACCACTGAACTGCCAGGGAATTCCTCCCAGACAAGATTTACTTAATAAGAATGTAAAATCCATATAATAATAATAAATAAAATTTGTATGAAAAAAAGAACGTAAAATATTTTGTTAATAACTTAATGAGGGGCATCCCCGGTGGTCCAGTGGGTAAGGACACCGCCTTGCAGTGCAAGGGGCGCCGGTTTGATCCCTGGCCTGGGAAGACCCCACGTGCAGTGGAGCGGCTAGACTGATGTGTCCAATTACCGAGCGGAGCTCTGGAGCGCATGCGCCCAGAGCCGGTGCTCTGCGACGACAGAGGCCACCGTGATGGGAGGCCCACAGGAGCCAAAGAACAAAGACCGATGAAAATAGAGAAATGAAAAGACCAATGGAAGTGGCCTGCCCGCTCCCCTCCCTCCCCAACTCGACTCCCGCCCATAACAAATAAATAAATAAATCTTTAAAAATAAATAAATAAATAAAAACCTTAATGAAATTATTAGATTTTCATTTAATAATTTTATACTGATTTTTATATTGAAAAGGTAGTTTTTTAGATCTACTGGGTTAAATATACTCTTAAAATTTAATTTTACCTGTTTATTTACATTTTTCTTTAATGAGGCTACCAAAACAGTCACATATCTTTTGAATAGTGCTGTTTCAAATATAAACAGTATAAACTTGACTAGAATGAAAAATACAGAGGAAAAAATAATCGAATGGAAAAATACCAAACTCATCACCATGATTGAATCTAAATGGTAGGATTATGGGTAATGTTTTTTCAGCTTCTTTACACTTTTCTGTGCTTCCCAAGTGTTCTGCCAGGTGTAGGTATCCCTGTGATAATCTAGAAACTGGCACAGAGAGTGAGAATCTTGCCCATATTCCAAGACAAAAACTGTCCCGTCTTAAAATGACTGCATCATACCGGGGCTGTTATTTTGCAGACTGGGAGATGACCTGCTAAGCTAGCCGATCCTCTAGTCCTGGCTGTGACAGGGGAGATCTAGCACCCTGTTCTCGCTCTCCACGTGGGTAGGGCCATCGTCCTGGGGTCTTCCCACAAAAGGGAACAGAGGGTGTGAGGAGAAGCTTTGATGCTCCCCACTGGAATTGTGGAGTCCTAACCACTGAACTGCCAGGGAATTCCTCCCAGACAAGATTTACTTAATAAGAATGTAAAATCCATATAATAATAATAAATAAAATTTGTATGAAAAAAAGAACGTAAAATATTTTGTTAATAACTTAATGAGGGGCATCCCCGGTGGTCCAGTGGGTAAGGACACCGCCTTGCAGTGCAAGGGGCGCCGGTTTGATCCCTGGCCTGGGAAGACCCCACGTGCAGTGGAGCGGCTAGACTGATGTGTCCAATTACCGAGCGGAGCTCTGGAGCGCATGCGCCCAGAGCCGGTGCTCTGCGACGACAGAGGCCACCGTGATGGGAGGCCCACAGGAGCCAAAGAACAAAGACCGATGAAAATAGAGAAATGAAAAGACCAATGGAAGTGGCCTGCCCGCTCCCCTCCCTCCCCAACTCGACTCCCGCCCATAACAAATAAATAAATAAATCTTTAAAAATAAATAAATAAATAAAAACCTTAATGAAATTATTAGATTTTCATTTAATAATTTTATACTGATTTTTATATTGAAAAGGTAGTTTTTTAGATCTACTGGGTTAAATATACTCTTAAAATTTAATTTTACCTGTTTATTTACATTTTTCTTTAATGAGGCTACCAAAACAGTCACATATCTTTTGAATAGTGCTGTTTCAAATATAAACAGTATAAACTTGACTAGAATGAAAAATACAGAGGAAAAAATAATCGAATGGAAAAATACCAAACTCATCACCATGATTGAATCTAAATGGTAGGATTATGGGTAATGTTTTTTCAGCTTCTTTACACTTTTCTGTGCTTCCCAAGTGTTCTGCCAGGTGTAGGTATCCCTGTGATAATCTAGAAACTGGCACAGAGAGTGAGAATCTTGCCCATATTCCAAGACAAAAACTGTCCCGTCTTAAAATGACTGCATCATACCGGGGCTGTTATTTTGCAGACTGGGAGATGACCTGCTAAGCTAGCCGATCCTCTAGTCCTGGCTGTGACAGGGGAGATCTAGCACCCTGTTCTCGCTCTCCACGTGGGTAGGGCCATCGTCCTGGGGTCTTCCCCACAAAAAGGGAACAGAGGGTGTGAGGAGAAGCTTGGTGGATGCTCAGATCATCCCTGGGCAAGGAAATGAGTCAGTCAATGAGTCAGCCCCGCTGCCCGGCTTTCATTCTTGGTACTGTTCCACCTCACTGCTCCTCTCTGTCTGTGACCCTTTCCCCCTTAAACCACACGCGCGGCCTCGAGGTGGCCCGGGCAGAGCAGGCTGAGAAGGGCGCTGAGGCGTGAACACTTAAGGCACATCCTTCCCCGTGCTGCCTGTGCTTCCCTGTGACTACTTCATCTCTCATCCTCATGGCTACCCCTTTAGCACATGTGTTATGAGCATTCTCACCTCAAAAACGAGGAAACTGAAGTACAAAGACCCTGAGTCAAGGGCTTACCCACAGGAAGAGGCCAAGGTGAGATTCAAAGTCAGGCCTGACTCCAAAGCCAGTCCTCCCAAACATGGCAGACCCCATGGCTTGGTCCTTCCCAGAGCTCTTAGCCAGGCCTACTCCCGACAAGACTGAAAAGACAGGAACTTATGTCTTCCCATTACCCTATATAGTACAGGTGTCCTGAAATGGCAGGCACACCTGAAATATAGGTCGTCTGCTTGCTCTCTTGCAAAATGTGTCTCAGGGGAAGAGTCTAAGAGTCTGATACCAGACATGTACACCAAAGTGAGACTTCAGCCTATAATTCACTCCTTCAGGGAACATCTGTAGGGTGAACTTCTACTCTAGTTGTGGGGCTTAATGAAAAACCAAACTCATCACCATGATTGAATCTAAATGGTAGGATTATGGGTAATGTTTTTTCAGCTTCTTTACACTTTTCTGTGCTTCCCAAGTGTTCTGCCAGGTGTAGGTATCCCTGTGATAATCTAGAAACTGGCACAGAGAGTGAGAATCTTGCCCATATTCCAAGACAAAAACTGTCCCGTCTTAAAATGACTGCATCATACCGGGGCTGTTATTTTGCAGACTGGGAGATGACCTGCTAAGCTAGCCGATCCTCTAGTCCTGGCTGTGACAGGGGAGATCTAGCACCCTGTTCTCGCTCTCCACGTGGGTAGGGCCATCGTCCTGGGGTCTTCCCCACAAAAAGGGAACAGAGGGTGTGAGGAGAAGCTTGGTGGATGCTCAGATCATCCCTGGGCAAGGAAATGAGTCAGTCAATGAGTCAGCCCCGCTGCCCGGCTTTCATTCTTGGTACTGTTCCACCTCACTGCTCCTCTCTGTCTGTGACCCTTTCCCCCTTAAACCACACGCGCGGCCTCGAGGTGGCCCGGGCAGAGCAGGCTGAGAAGGGCGCTGAGGCGTGAACACTTAAGGCACATCCTTCCCCGTGCTGCCTGTGCTTCCCTGTGACTACTTCATCTCTCATCCTCATGGCTACCCCTTTAGCACATGTGTTATGAGCATTCTCACCTCAAAAACGAGGAAACTGAAGTACAAAGACCCTGAGTCAAGGGCTTACCCACAGGAAGAGGCCAAGGTGAGATTCAAAGTCAGGCCTGACTCCAAAGCCAGTCCTCCCAAACATGGCAGACCCCATGGCTTGGTCCTTCCCAGAGCTCTTAGCCAGGCCTACTCCCGACAAGACTGAAAAGACAGGAACTTATGTCTTCCCATTACCCTATATAGTACAGGTGTCCTGAAATGGCAGGCACACCTGAAATATAGGTCGTCTGCTTGCTCTCTTGCAAAATGTGTCTCAGGGGAAGAGTCTAAGAGTCTGATACCAGACATGTACACCAAAGTGAGACTTCAGCCTATAATTCACTCCTTCAGGGAACATCTGTAGGGTGAACTTCTACTCTAGTTGTGGGGCAAAAAGAGAGAAATAAGGGATTTCTGCCATTTGGAGACAAGTGGGAGAGCGGTCTGAGGGAGAACAAGGGTGTTTTCAGCTCTGCTCCCTCTTGAGAACCCCACTGAGCCAAGAAGCCAAGCCTTGTCTTCAGTCTATTGGCAGGGTGGGCGGGGCCGGGGCCGAGGAAGCAGACGCTCATGTGATGTGGCTGCCACAGAATGCCACCCCCTCACAGATTCCACTGGAGGAGAGTCATGCCTAGGGACTAAAGATTTCCCCTTCTTTGAAAACTTACTTTTTTGTGTGCAATTTAGTGTTTATATGAGTTATACACATAATTCGAAAAAAATCATATACCATTTGTATTAATGTATATAAAATGATATACATTTTTAACCATGTGGATGGACACACACACACACAGATATACACACATACACACACGTGCACAAAGTTACACTGGAAAGTCTTTCTCCCATTGGGTCCTCCACCTGCCCTGGTCCTACCCGATTCCCAAGGTCATCTCACCACTGTTATTGGTTTCTTGTATATCTTTTCACACATACAAATACATATAAAAACACATATGCACAGACTCCTACCCTTCTTTTTCTATAAAAGTTGCAGGCTGTTTTTTACAAAAGTAAAAATACTGGGAGGAAGAACACATTGTTACCAACATTTTAGAGTGGAAAGGAATCTGTAGCTATTTTCTTCCCTGGGAGCACTGAGCCAGGCCCTCTTCCTTTGTTTGGACATTTTTTTTAAAGTCTTTATTGAATTCGTTACAATATTGCCTCTGTTTTATGTTTTGGTTTTCTGATGGGAGTTGGTGTAGTATCTTGAATCAAGGATCCAACCCACACCCCTTTCACTGGAAGAACTGGCAGGAAATCCCTGTTTTGACATTTTAAAAGTTGGGTCTAGGGCTTCCCTGGTGGTCCAGAGGGTAAGGACAACACTTTGCAGTGCAAGGGGCGCCGGTTTGCTCCCTGGTCTGGGAAGATCCCACGTGCCGCAAAGCGGCTAGACTGATGTGTCCAATTACCAAGCCGGAGCTCTGCAGCAACAGAGGCCACTGCGATGGGAGGCTCACACAGGCCAAAGAACAAAGATGGATGAAAATAGATAAATGAAAGACCAATAGAAGTGGCCAAAAAAAAGGGGAAAAAAAAGTCGGGTCTAATGAGGCATCACTTACACACAGGACAATTCACCCTTTTCAGTGAATAGTCCGTGAGTTTCCACACATGAATACAGTAATCTAGCCACTATGGCCATCAGGATACTTAAAGGTTTTATCATCACCTCCTCCGAAAATTCTTTCGTGACCCTTTGTAGCCATCCACTACCCACCCCGTCTCCAGCCACCAGAAACCACTCATATGCTTTTTGTCCTAGAGTTGTTCCTTCTCTAGATGTCCTATAAATGGAATAATCCAATACCGTAACTTTTTATGTCTGCCTTCTGTCACTTAGAATACATTTGAGATTCAGCTCTACTATTATTGTATATGCTGCGTATCAATATAGTTGACTCTTGAACACAGGGGTTAGAAGCACCACCCCTCCGCCCAGCTGAAAATTCATGTGTAACTTACAGCTGACCCTCTCTCTGTATTTGAGGTTCCTCTGTATCCACATCCTCAGATTCAACCATTGGCAGGTCATGTGATATTGTATTTACTACTGGGAAAAATCTGCATGCAAGTGAAGCAGCACAGTTCGAACCCGTGCTGATCAAGGGTCCACTGTAGTTTATTCTTTGTTTTCAGTGAGTTCTATCCCATTGTATGGGTGTACCACAGTGTGTTTATGCATTCGTCAGTTGAAGGACATTTGGGTTGTCTGAAGTTTGGGGCAATTATGAATAGCACTGCTGTAAGCATTCAAATACAATTGTGTGTGTGTGTGTGTGAGAGAGAGAGAGAGAGACAGAGACAGAGACAGAGAGAGAGAGAAAGAGCGCGAGCATGCATTATCATTTCTCTTGGGTGAATATATAGAAGTGGGACTTCTGGGTCATATGGAAAGTGTGCATCATCTTGTTTTTAAGACCCATGTCCTGGTCTTGTTAAGCCTCATTCCCGGAGGGGAAATCTGAGAGTTGGAAAGGTTGAGCAGCCTGAGACCCACATCACCAATCATGTAAGCAGCAGAGCTGCAACTTGAACTCAGATCAGATAGAACAAGCCTCCTCTGGTAACTGTGGTGCAATACAGTTCTTTCTGCTCCTCTTGTTAAAAGAGGTCAGAGACACATACGATGTAAGGGCTCATACATGTACCCTACTGTTCACTGCAGCACTATTTACAATAGCTAGGATATGGAAGCACTCTAAGGTGTCCAGTGGCAGATGAATAGATAAGGAAGTTGTGGTACATATACACAGTGGAATATTACTCAGCTATAAAAAGGAATGCATCTGAGTCTGTTCTAATGAGGTGGATGAACCTGGAGCCTATTAGATCAAGTGAAGTCAGTCAGAAAGAGAAAGACAAATGCTGTACATTAATGCATATATGTGGAGTTTAAAAAGATGATCCTACTTGCAGGACAGCAAAGTAGACACAGATGTAAAGAACAGACTTTTGGACTCGGTGGGAGAAGCTGAGGGTGGGATGATTTGAGAGAACACTGAAACGTGTACGTTCCCACATGTAAAGTAGGTGACCAGGGCAAGTTCGATGCATAAAGCAGGGCACCCAAACTTAGTGCCCTGGGACAACCCAGAGGGCTAGGGTGGGGAGGCAAGAGGGAGAGGGGTTCAGGATTTGGGGGACACATGTATACCCACAGCTGATTCACACTGATATGTGAAAAAAAATCACACTGTTATAATTATCCTCCAATTAAAATGAACTAACAATTATTTAAAAAGATGTAAGGGCTCAAGGTATTAATGAAACACAAATCTTATTTCTAATCCCGGCTCCTTTACAAGAATTCAGACTTCTAGTTGAGGGGAAGCCTTAGCGGGGGGCCCTGCTTGGCTGGTATACGCTCTGCTGCCTCAAGAATACCAGCTTTCCCAAAGGGAATGATTCCTAATGTTGATGAGTGGGTCTGGAATGTTCTTACAAGTTTATAGCTCACTTAACATGCATCATCTCATCAGAGAACGATTTCACGAGGGGTGACCTGTCTCTCCCTGTAACTCACTCACAGGGCCACCGACAGCTGGTGAGCCCTGTGCAGAGGGATCCTCTCTGTGACCCTGAGCCGCACGTCCCTCCCTCTGTGCAGCAGCAACCTGGCCGTTCCCAACAGTCTCCTGGCACGCCTGGATTGGCAGGGCGGTGGCCTGGAAAGGGCGCGCATCTGGGACTCCAGTTCTTCCCTCAGGAGCTTGTGGGGAATTAGAAGGGCTACATGAACGCCCAGCACGGGACCTGGTACCCTGAAGGCCGTCAGCAAACGCTCGCCTCCTTCCGTTTCCCTAACAGAGGTGACAGGTACCGAGCCAGCAAACAAGACACTGGAGGTTCATTTCTGCCACCAACATACTGTGCACTTGCAGCAAGGCGGCTCCCAACTCTGCTCCGTCGGCCTCCACAGTCGTACAAGTGGACCACATCCAGGTTCACTACGTGGAATACAACTATAAATGGAGTTTAAAAAGATGATCCTACTTGCAGGACAGCAAAGTAGACACAGATGTAAAGAACAGACTTTTGGACTCGGTGGGAGAAGCTGAGGGTGGGATGATTTGAGAGAACACTGAAACGTGTACGTTCCCACATGTAAAGTAGGTGACCAGGGCAAGTTCGATGCATAAAGCAGGGCACCCAAACTTAGTGCCCTGGGACAACCCAGAGGGCTAGGGTGGGGAGGCAAGAGGGAGAGGGGTTCAGGATTTGGGGGACACATGTATACCCACAGCTGATTCACACTGATATGTGAAAAAAAATCACACTGTTATAATTATCCTCCAATTAAAATGAACTAACAATTATTTAAAAAGATGTAAGGGCTCAAGGTATTAATGAAACACAAATCTTATTTCTAATCCCGGCTCCTTTACAAGAATTCAGACTTCTAGTTGAGGGGAAGCCTTAGCGGGGGGCCCTGCTTGGCTGGTATACGCTCTGCTGCCTCAAGAATACCAGCTTTCCCAAAGGGAATGATTCCTAATGTTGATGAGTGGGTCTGGAATGTTCTTACAAGTTTATAGCTCACTTAACATGCATCATCTCATCAGAGAACGATTTCACGAGGGGTGACCTGTCTCTCCCTGTAACTCACTCACAGGGCCACCGACAGCTGGTGAGCCCTGTGCAGAGGGATCCTCTCTGTGACCCTGAGCCGCACGTCCCTCCCTCTGTGCAGCAGCAACCTGGCCGTTCCCAACAGTCTCCTGGCACGCCTGGATTGGCAGGGCGGTGGCCTGGAAAGGGCGCGCATCTGGGACTCCAGTTCTTCCCTCAGGAGCTTGTGGGGAATTAGAAGGGCTACATGAACGCCCAGCACGGGACCTGGTACCCTGAAGGCCGTCAGCAAACGCTCGCCTCCTTCCGTTTCCCTAACAGAGGTGACAGGTACCGAGCCAGCAAACAAGACACTGGAGGTTCATTTCTGCCACCAACATACTGTGCACTTGCAGCAAGGCGGCTCCCAACTCTGCTCCGTCGGCCTCCACAGTCGTACAAGTGGACCACATCCAGGTTCACTACGTGGAATACAACTATAAATGGAGCCTTTCTTTCAACCGAAAGAAGAGGGATTAACGAGCACACTCCTTAATCTCCTGGCTGCCCAGAGGCTCTGTCCTGTCCAAGCAGAGATGAGATTTTACAGCCTTGGAGGGGAAGCAGTTGGGAGAGGCCTCAGTCTTCCTGATCACACACGACTCCACTGGATTGTTCTGGTGTGAAATGCGTCCAAGTCATGAGAGCCAGAAGCCTCACGAGGGTTCCGTGGGGCCTGCATGGAAGGTGGCCAACCTGTCCTGGTGTGCGATGAAAATTCCACACCCCAGGAGGTCCCTGAGTCCTAGGCAAACTGGGACAGTTGGTCATTCCACCTACACGCCCACTTTTTAAAGTCAAACTCAAGAGCTAGAGCTCAAAATTTAGAAGCTCATATTAAACATCCCAAGTGTCCAGAATGTCTTCAAACCTAGAGGCTCTGGCAACTCGTTGCCCGTATCTGTACGCAGAAACAACAGGCTGGGGTCGAGTGGCAGCAGCTTTTTTTTTTTTTTTAGCTTTTATTTTACTTTTAACTTTTACAGAGCTTTGTTGTTTACAGACATGCATGTTCTCAGATTAGTCATATGTATATCCCCCCCCTTCCCACCCCTCCCGACCATCACACAGCACCCGTGAAGGATCCCCTTTTCTCTCAGAGCAATGACTGTAGATATTTTCTTCACTTATGATAGTACAGGCCTTCATGCTACTTCCTTTACGCCTCCACGCTCTGTTCCTTCCCCACAATGTCCATATGTCCACTGTCCATGTCTGTCTTTCTGTCGCTTCACTGCATGTGCCATCATCACCATCCTACTAGATTCCATATATATGTGTTAATATACTGTATTTGTCCTTCTCTTTCTGACTGACTTCACTTTTGATGATACGTTCTAGGAGCTTGTGGGGAATTAGAAGGGCTACATGAACGCCCAGCACGGGACCTGGTACCCTGAAGGCCGTCAGCAAACGCTCGCCTCCTTCCGTTTCCCTAACAGAGGTGACAGGTACCGAGCCAGCAAACAAGACACTGGAGGTTCATTTCTGCCACCAACATACTGTGCACTTGCAGCAAGGCGGCTCCCAACTCTGCTCCGTCGGCCTCCACAGTCGTACAAGTGGACCACATCCAGGTTCACTACGTGGAATACAACTATAAATGGAGCCTTTCTTTCAACCGAAAGAAGAGGGATTAACGAGCACACTCCTTAATCTCCTGGCTGCCCAGAGGCTCTGTCCTGTCCAAGCAGAGATGAGATTTTACAGCCTTGGAGGGGAAGCAGTTGGGAGAGGCCTCAGTCTTCCTGATCACACACGACTCCACTGGATTGTTCTGGTGTGAAATGCGTCCAAGTCATGAGAGCCAGAAGCCTCACGAGGGTTCCGTGGGGCCTGCATGGAAGGTGGCCAACCTGTCCTGGTGTGCGATGAAAATTCCACACCCCAGGAGGTCCCTGAGTCCTAGGCAAACTGGGACAGTTGGTCATTCCACCTACACGCCCACTTTTTAAAGTCAAACTCAAGAGCTAGAGCTCAAAATTTAGAAGCTCATATTAAACATCCCAAGTGTCCAGAATGTCTTCAAACCTAGAGGCTCTGGCAACTCGTTGCCCGTATCTGTACGCAGAAACAACAGGCTGGGGTCGAGTGGCAGCAGCTTTTTTTTTTTTTTTAGCTTTTATTTTACTTTTAACTTTTACAGAGCTTTGTTGTTTACAGACATGCATGTTCTCAGATTAGTCATATGTATATCCCCCCCCTTCCCACCCCTCCCGACCATCACACAGCACCCGTGAAGGATCCCCTTTTCTCTCAGAGCAATGACTGTAGATATTTTCTTCACTTATGATAGTACAGGCCTTCATGCTACTTCCTTTACGCCTCCCACCCTCTGTTCCTTCCCCACAATGTCCATATGTCCACTGTCCATGTCTGTCTTTCTGTCGCTTCACTGCATGTGCCATCATCACCATCCTACTAGATTCCATATATATGTGTTAATATACTGTATTTGTCCTTCTCTTTCTGACTGACTTCACTTTTGATGATACGTTCTAGATCCAGCCACCTCATTAGGGCTGATTCTTCTGCATTTCTCTTTACAGCTGTGTAGTATTCCATTGTATATATGTACCAGGGCTTCTGTATCCATTCGTTCGTCGATGGGTATCTAGGTTGCTTCCATGTTCTAGCTATTGTATAGAGAGCTGCAATGAATATTGGGGTTTAGGTGCTTCTTTCAGATTTGATTTCATCAGGGTATAAGCCTAAGAGTGGGATTGCTGGGTCATAGGGTGCTTCTATTTTTAGTTTTTTAAGAAATCTCCATACTGTCTTCCATAGAGGCTGTATCAATTGACATTTCCACCAGCAATGCAGGAGTGTTCCCTTTTCTCCGCACCCTCTCCAGCATTTATTATCTGTTGATTTGTGGATGACGGCCATTCTGAGGGGTGTGAGGTGATATCTCATTGTAGTTCTGATTTGCATTTCTCTAATTATAAGCAAAGTTGAGCATCATTTCATGTGTTTTGGGGCCATCTGTATGTCCTCTTTGGAGAGGTGTCTGTTTAAGTCCTTTACCCATTTTTTGATAGGGTTGTTCATTTTTCCAGTGAGTGGCAGCAGTTTTAAGACAGATCGAGCTCCCACCACTTCGCCACAGTTCCCACCCCTCCCTTTTGTCTGAAGTCATCCATCCATCCACTTCACTCACTGACATCACCTGCCTGGCTCCTGGAGCACTGAAGTATACAACTCGTGGAGCAGCTTCACTCTACCCTCGGAAGAACTCAGAAATTTAAAAGATAAAAACTTGCAAATGTTGCCCCTAGATTGCTCCTTCACAAATGGTCCAAGACAGGAACGATTTAGTGGCTACAAAGTACCATTGATTTTTTCACTAGTTCTTTATTTAAAGACAAAGCTATGTGAATTGCAATCATTTATACGCTTTTGCCATAAAACTTAATGTACTGACATTTCCTAACATAAAAGAAAACGCAATCCCAGATGTTCTCTTTCTGAATTGACCCTTGAGCACATATTCTAATGATCAGTAGCAGAAATGTAAACTAAAGCAGTTTAGGGGTTTCCCCCGGTAGCTCAGTGGTAAAGAGTTTGCCTGCCAATGCAGGAGACATGGGTTCGATTCCTGATCCCGCATGCTGTGGAGCAACTAAGCCCATGAGCCGTAACTAATGAATCTGTGCTCCAGAGCCAACTATTGAGCCCATGTGCCACAACTGCTGAAGCCCATGTGCCCTAGAGTCCGAGTTCCACAACGAGAGAAGTCATTGCAACAAGAAGCCTGCTCACCTCAACTAGAGAGTAGCTCCCACTCCCTGCAACTAGAGAAGAGCCTGTCAAAAGGTATCCCTTTTTCACAGATCTAGTCCAAAAGAGAATAGGGATGAGAACTAGAGCCAAATCCCAGCCACCAACAGGTTGCTCTCTGTGGGTTTTTAATGATCTCCGGGACCTTCTGGCCTGGGAAGCTCTTTTCTACAGTCTGGTTTTTTTCGGGAGCAATTACAGTGATAATGATTGTGCCAGGTACTGACTTAATTGTTTTATCTATATTTTCTCATTTAACCTCCTCATTGGCACTCTAAGGACTTAATCATTCCTGTTTTACATGAGAGGGAACTGAGATGCCAAGCAGTTAAGCAATGTTCCCAAGTGTCAGACCTGTGCTATGAACCCAGGGAGTCAGGCCAGAAATCACGTGGCCTGTTTGTGTCACAGCCACCTAGCTGGAAAGAGCTACCTACTAGACAGTAAAATTTTTGTCACAAACGCCCATGTGCTGGCAGTGTTCAAAGGTGTGACCACTAATGGTGTGGCTTTCCATCTGTGCGTGGGGGTGGGGGACCAGGTGAGAGGTCCCCCGGATTCCTGCCACGCTTACCGCTGGGGAAGCCAGCTTTGATCTGTCTCCGAGCCACTGGGCACAGGCTATCTGTTCATCTAGCCCTCTGCCAGGCACCCTCGCCCAGACTTTCCTTGTGCTGCATTTTTGCTTCTCATCAAGTCTTTATCCAGTGACCCGAGCCCTGAATCAGGAGTCCGAAAGATCGCATTTTGATTTTTGTTTTGTGTTCCTGGTCCTGGCTCCGACTCGAACAGAATACAAACGGCAGTGTGTTCCTTGTTTGGGTTTTAGGGGAGTTTGATTCGGTCCAACAAATGTGTAGTGAATTTCTGCTCTGAGCCTAACTATGAGGCCAGAGTTAGAGCAATTAAATGAGAAGCAGATTCTGCCCTTAAAAAATTTCAGGCTACATTTTTGTTTTCCAAATCCCCATTTCTAAACGGCTCCATTCTGGATTAGGCGAAAGATTTCTTGAAGCTCTTGGTCCCTTCAGTTTCTCGACTTTTGGAAAAGTGCTATGGACGAGTCCATTGCAACAAGAAGCCTGCTCACCTCAACTAGAGAGTATCCCACTCCCTGCAACTAGAGAAGAGCCTGTAAAACCAGATCTAGTCCAAAAGAGAATAGGGATGAGAACTAGAGCCAAATCCCAGCCACCAACAGGTTGCTCTCTGTGGGTTTTTAATGATCTCCGGGACCTTCTGGCCTGGGAAGCTCTTTTCTACAGTCTGGTTTTTTTCGGGAGCAATTACAGTGATAATGATTGTGCCAGGTACTGACTTAATTGTTTTATCTATATTTTCTCATTTAACCTCCTCATTGGCACTCTAAGGACTTAATCATTCCTGTTTTACATGAGAGGGAACTGAGATGCCAAGCAGTTAAGCAATGTTCCCAAGTGTCAGACCTGTGCTATGAACCCAGGGAGTCAGGCCAGAAATCACGTGGCCTGTTTGTGTCACAGCCACCTAGCTGGAAAGAGCTACCTACTAGACAGTAAAATTTTTGTCACAAACGCCCATGTGCTGGCAGTGTTCAAAGGTGTGACCACTAATGGTGTGGCTTTCCATCTGTGCGTGGGGGTGGGGGACCAGGTGAGAGGTCCCCCGGATTCCTGCCACGCTTACCGCTGGGGAAGCCAGCTTTGATCTGTCTCCGAGCCACTGGGCACAGGCTATCTGTTCATCTAGCCCTCTGCCAGGCACCCTCGCCCAGACTTTCCTTGTGCTGCATTTTTGCTTCTCATCAAGTCTTTATCCAGTGACCCGAGCCCTGAATCAGGAGTCCGAAAGATCGCATTTTGATTTTTGTTTTGTGTTCCTGGTCCTGGCTCCGACTCGAACAGAATACAAACGGCAGTGTGTTCCTTGTTTGGGTTTTAGGGGAGTTTGATTCGGTCCAACAAATGTGTAGTGAATTTCTGCTCTGAGCCTAACTATGAGGCCAGAGTTAGAGCAATTAAATGAGAAGCAGATTCTGCCCTTAAAAAATTTCAGGCTACATTTTTGTTTTCCAAATCCCCATTTCTAAACGGCTCCATTCTGGATTAGGCGAAAGATTTCTTGAAGCTCTTGGTCCCTTCAGTTTCTCGACTTTTGGAAAAGTGCTATGGACGGCAGCCAGCCTAAATGCTTTAAAAGGCTGCCTTCATTCACAGCCGGGGTGTTACTTTTTCCCCTGACACTAAATCAGACTTTTAAATCAGGTCTTGCTTAAAAGTTCCAATAGTTTTCTCCCTTTTCCATTCCTACCAAGTGAATTGATTTGCTCCCTTTATCTTATTTATTTGGCTAAACCAGGTCTTAGTTTCGGCACATGGGATCATCAATCTGTCGTGTGGCATGTAGAATCTTTAGTGGATGTGGGATTAAGTTTCCTAACCAGGGATCGAACCTGGGACACCTTCATTGGGCTCTCAGAGTTTTAGACACTTGGACCACCAGGGAAGTCCTGCTCCCTGTATCTTCAATCTATTATTGCCTCCTTGTTCACACCCTTTCTTTGGAATTCTCCTTCCTGTGCAGGTCTCCGTGGGCTTACGCAGCCATGGTTTCATCACGAGCTTTGCCTCTTGACCACAGCTGATTGGTTCTGATGGGGGTCACCTGACCTAGGGTACCCAACCACAGGGTGAGCAGAGCCAGTTTTTCTTCCCTTGCCCTGGAGCGGGAGGGTGTTGTGGTGATAAGGTGTGAAGCTTGTGTGGAGGATAATCCTAGCAAGAGAGGGAACCAGGGGAAGGGAGCCATGTGTGGAGGAAGTGGTAGAGGTCAGAGACAGTCCAGGAGGCGTTGAAGGGGGAAACGGAGGGAGGAGGACAAGCCCGATGTACCAGATTGAGCTTCCTGACTTCCCTTTGGAACTCATCTGGCTAGCCCTGGATGCCTGGTATACCTTTTGACAGTTCAAACTAACTGGAGCAAGTTGGACATGGCCTCTAGGATTGACTGGTTTGATCTCCTTGCATCCAAACAAACTTGTGATTAGAGCATCAACAGGTTTCTTCCCTGCACAATGCACAGTGATTATGATCAAGTGTTGCCATTCTGCCCCCAACAGATGGTGATGCCTTTTAATTCATCCTTAGACCTCTACCGGTTGCCTCGGCCTCGGCACCTGGCGAATGGTTTGCGTTCAATAAAAGCCTGATGGAGGAAGGAAGACCTCCTCCACATCTTTTTCGGCCTGGCTTTCCAGCCTCCCCACGGTCTGGCCCCATATCTAACCTCATTCCCCACTACTCCTCACGACACACCCTTCGCTGTGGTTCAACCAGTCTTGCCAAGACATCCGACTCATTGCTCGGGGCCTTTCCTCATGCTGGAACGCCCTCCTCTCTCTTCCTCACCGAATGTCGGCCCCCTCCTTCTGCATTCCTTCCTCTAATCTTTACTGAATGCCCACTCTGTGGCAAGCATTATGCTAAGTGCCAGGCTACAGCAGAGAACAGAAGACACAGGCTTTCCGTCACCATGGTGCTCTGGTCTTTCTCTGAAGCCTTCTCCCACTCAGCTCTCTCTTCTCTTACCTCTTGTAAGATTAATTTTTTGTACCTCAATCTACTGTCCCTTCAGCTTCTCGGCGTCAGGTTTGCCTACCACGCCTCCTCCTGCTCACTGGTTTTTAGGTGCCTTGAGGGCTGGAGCTTCAATTCTGTACTTTTGTTATTTATAATTTATGCAGCTCAGCATTGGGGACACTGTGGGCACCTCGAAAATAATTCTTGACTGCCTGGCCTCTTGGTGGAAAGTGTCTCCTGCCCTCTTAGCCTGGAAAATGGAAGGACAGAGAGGCATTTGTCTCTGCAATCCCAGGAATAAACACCAGCCTGGGTTTCGGTTGATCCCCACAACCTTGGCCATGAAGCACGATCTAAATCCAGGGGAGAGAGGAACACACAGAGGTTTCATTTGTTCTGTTTAGTGCCAAGTCCTCTGGGAAGCGCTTCACCAACCTCCTCGCCACAAACCCACGCTGACAAACAAGAAGCCACTTCTCTGGCAGCCTCCTGCATGGCCCCCTTTTACCTACGCGTCAACTCCTCGTCTCCAGGTTTTCTGAAAGACACCTTTCAGCTCTGCATCTCTACTAGGTGGGAAGTGGCGGGGCGGGGGAGCAGGCGCACCAGATTTCATTCTCTCCCCAGACGTAAGCAAAGGTGGTTCACCCCCAAACCAAGCCCAGCAAACCCTTGCCACAGAATCTCTCCGTATAAAGAAAGTATCTTTTTGAAACACAAAGTTACTCTTTCAACTCAGGACGGCATAAAAAATAATCCGCCAAGCAACTCCTAAACCTGTGCTTGGCCAGAATCCTGAGGTCGATGGCAGGATCGAAGTGAATCATTTCTGTCTGCTCTGACTCCATCAACGACAGGCAGACGTCTGGGAGCTGCTCGGTCCCCAGCAGAGGCCTCCCACCACCCTTGCCCCTAATTCTGATTCCCTTTCTTATTGGGAAGCAGGGCCATCTTCGCCAACGCAGGACAGGAGTTAGGTTCAACCCAGCCAGCTGGGTCCAGGGCTGACAGTTCTGAGGAAGAAGTCTGTGCTGTTTCCGTGAGGGATTATTCCTCCTGAGTCTAAAAGTCAAGCCGACTAGCTCCATCCCTCTGTGCCATTTGAGACACTCCATGACGCCTTCGACGACAGGAAGTCTTAGCTGATAGGTATCTCTTCACAAGAATAACAACTAGTAGTTTTCGAGCCTTCCTAAGTACCCTGCTCTTGCTAAACACTGTGTGTTATTTCATTAGTTCCTAAAATCAAAAACAAGCAAACAACAACAACAAAAAACAACACCTTATCAGGTCAGTGTTACGGCTGTCTCTATTATATAGATATGGAAACTGAGACCCAGAGAATTAAGGTGGCTGGTCCACATCTAGTAACAGATCACGGCAGGATTTGAACCCATAGCAAGAATTTGACTCCATAGCCAAGTTCTTACTCACTACACTAGCAGTTTGCTCTCCTTACTTTTCCAAAGATTCCCCATTCTTTTTTTTTTTTTAATTACTTTATTTAATTTATTTTTGTACATGTATGTTCCCAGATCAATCAGATGCATATCCCTTGACCCTCCCCCCACCCAGGTTCCCCCCCCCCATCCCTCCAGACCATTGCTCCAAGTGGTTGTAGGTACTCCTATTCCCCTAGCACAATGACAATAGCTATCTTTTCTACACATGACAGTATAGGTTCCCATGTTACTCCCTCCCATTGTTCGGTCTCCACAATGTCTTTATGTCTATTCTCTGTTTTTCATGAGTTCACTGTGTGTGTTATCATGACCATCTTACTAGATCCCATATATATGAGTTAGTATACTATACTTGTCTTTCTCTTTTTGACTTACTTCATTTTTTATGATAGGTTCTAGAGCCAGCCACCTCATTAGGACTGAGTCTTCTGCATTTCTTTTAACAGCTGAGTAGTATTCCATTGTATATATGTACCAGAGCTTCTGGATCCATTCATTTGTCGATGGACATCTAGGTTGCTTCCATGTTCTGGCTATTGTATAGAGAGCTGCAATGAACATTGGGGTACAGGTGCCTCTTTCAGTTTTGATTTCATCAGGATATAGGCCTAATAGTGGGATTGCTGGGTCATAGGGTGCTTCTATTTTTAGTTTTTTAAGGGATCTCCATATTGTCTTCCATAGAGGTTGGATTAATTTACATTCCCACCAGCAATGCAAGAGGGTTCCCTTTTCTCCACACCCTCTCCAGCATTTGTTGTCTGTCGATTTGTTGATGATGGCCATTCTGACAGGTGTGAGGTGGTATCTCATTGTGGTTTTAATTTGCATTTCTCTGATAATAAGCGAGGTTGAGCATCGTTTCATGTATTTTTGGACCATTTGTATGTCCTCTTTGGAGAGGCGTCTCTTTAGATTTTTTTCCCATTTTTTGATTGGGCTGCTCATTTTCCCTGTGCTGAGTTGTCTGAGTTGCTTGTAGATTTTGGAGATTAATTCTTTGTCTGTTGTTTCATTTGCTATGATTTTCTCCCACTCTGTGGGGTGTCTGTTGAACTTTTTTGTAATTTCTTTTGCTGTACAAAAGCTTTTAAGTTTCATGAGGTCCCATATGTTCATTTTTCTTTTCAGTTCTGCTATTTTAGTTGGTGGGTCAGAGAAGATCTTGCTTTGATTGATGTCCTTGAGGGTTTTGCCTATATTCTCCTCTAAGAGTTTGATGGTTTCTGGTCTTACATTGAGGTCTTTAATCCATTTTGAGTTGATCTTAGTGTATGGCGTCAGGGAATGTTCCAATTTCATTTTTTTGCATGTAGCTGTCCAATTCTCCCAGCACCACTTGTTAAAGAGGCTGTCTTTGTCCCATTTTATAGTTTCTCCTCCTTTGTCAAAAATAAGGTACCCATAGGTGTGTGGGTTGATCTCTGGGTTCTCAATCTTGTTCCATTGATCTATAGTTCTGTTTTTGTGCCAGTACCATACTGTCTCGATAACTGTTGCTTTGTAGTAGAGTCTGAAGTTAGGGAGGCTGATCCCTCCAACTCCATTTTTCTTCCTCAGGATTGCTTTGGCTATTCGAGGTCTTCTGTGTTTCCATATGAACTGTGTTATTATTTGGTCTAGTTCTGTGAAAAATGTCAGTGGTAGTTGAATAGGTATTGCATTGAATCTGTAGATGATATTTGGAAGTATGGTCATTTTCACAATATTGATTCTTCCAATCCAGGAACATGGAACATCTCTCCATCTGTTTAAGTCTTCTTTAATGTCTCTCATGAGTGTCTTGTAATTTTCTGTGTACAGTTCTTTTGTTTCTTTGGGTAGGTTTATTCCTAGATATTTGATTCTTTTGGTTGCAATGGTGAAGGGGATTGCCTCTTTGATTTCATTTTCTGATTTTTCATTGTTTGTGTATAGGAATGCCAGTGACTTCTGTGTGTTGACTTTATATCCTGCAACTTTGCTGAATTCATTGATTAGTTCTAGTAGCTTTGTAACCGTGTCTTTGGGATTTTCTATGTATAATATCATGTCGTCTGCAAAAAGAGAGCTTGACTTCTTCCTTTCCAATCTGGATTCCTTTGATTTCTTTCTCTTGTCTTATTGCTGTTGCTAGGACTTCCAGGACTATGTTGAATAGCAGTGGTGAAAGTGGGCACCCTGTCTTGTTCCTGATCTTAGAGGGAATGCTTTCAGTTTTTCACCATTAACAATAATGTTCGCTGTAGGTTTCTCATAGATGGCTTTTATTATGTTGAGATAGGTTCCTTCTATGCCCATTTTCTGAAGAGTTTTTATCATAAATGGATGTTGTACTTTGTCGAAGGCTTTTTCTGCATCTATTGAGATGATCATGTGATTTTTGTCTTTCAACTTGTTGATATGGTGTATCACGTTGATTGATTTGCGGATGTTGAAGAAGCCTTGCATGCCTGGGATGAACCCAACTTGATCGTGATGTATGAGTTTTTTGACATGTCGTTGAATTCTGTTTGCTAGGATTTTGTTGAGGATCTTGGCATCTAAGTTCATCAGTGAAATTGGCCTATATTCTCCTCTAAGAGTTTGATGGTTTCTGGTCTTACATTGAGGTCTTTAATCCATTTTGAGTTGATCTTAGTGTATGGCGTCAGGGAATGTTCCAATTTCATTTTTTTGCATGTAGCTGTCCAATTCTCCCAGCACCACTTGTTAAAGAGGCTGTCTTTGTCCCATTTTATAGTTTCTCCTCCTTTGTCAAAAATAAGGTACCCATAGGTGTGTGGGTTGATCTCTGGGTTCTCAATCTTGTTCCATTGATCTATAGTTCTGTTTTTGTGCCAGTACCATACTGTCTCGATAACTGTTGCTTTGTAGTAGAGTCTGAAGTTAGGGAGGCTGATCCCTCCAACTCCATTTTTCTTCCTCAGGATTGCTTTGGCTATTCGAGGTCTTCTGTGTTTCCATATGAACTGTGTTATTATTTGGTCTAGTTCTGTGAAAAATGTCAGTGGTAGTTGAATAGGTATTGCATTGAATCTGTAGATGATATTTGGAAGTATGGTCATTTTCACAATATTGATTCTTCCAATCCAGGAACATGGAACATCTCTCCATCTGTTTAAGTCTTCTTTAATGTCTCTCATGAGTGTCTTGTAATTTTCTGTGTACAGTTCTTTTGTTTCTTTGGGTAGGTTTATTCCTAGATATTTGATTCTTTTGGTTGCAATGGTGAAGGGGATTGCCTCTTTGATTTCATTTTCTGATTTTTCATTGTTTGTGTATAGGAATGCCAGTGACTTCTGTGTGTTGACTTTATATCCTGCAACTTTGCTGAATTCATTGATTAGTTCTAGTAGCTTTGTAACCGTGTCTTTGGGATTTTCTATGTATAATATCATGTCGTCTGCAAAAAGAGAGAGCTTGACTTCTTCCTTTCCAATCTGGATTCCTTTGATTTCTTTCTCTTGTCTTATTGCTGTTGCTAGGACTTCCAGGACTATGTTGAATAGCAGTGGTGAAAGTGGGCACCCCTGTCTTGTTCCTGATCTTAGAGGGAATGCTTTCAGTTTTCACCATTAACAATAATGTTCGCTGTAGGTTTCTCATAGATGGCTTTTATTATGTTGAGATAGGTTCCTTCTATGCCCATTTTCTGAAGAGTTTTGATCATAAATGGATGTTGTACTTTGTCGAAGGCTTTTTCTGCATCTATTGAGATGATCATGTGATTTTTGTCTTTCAACTTGTTGATATGGTGTATCATGTTGATTGATTTGCGGATGTTGAAGAAGCCTTGCATGCCTGGGATGAACCCAACTTGATCGTGATGTATGAGTTTTTTGACATGTCGTTGAATTCTGTTTGCTAGGATTTTGTTGAGGATCTTGGCATCTAAGTTCATCAGTGAAATTGGCCTATAGTTTTCCTTTTTTGTGTTGTCTTTGCCTGGTTTGGGTATCAGGGTGATGGTGGCCTCGTAGAATGTGTTTAGGAGTTTTCCTTCCTGTGCAATTTTTTGAAAGAGTTTTAGAAGGACAGGCATTAGCTCTTCTTTAAATGTTTGGTAGAATTCGGCTGTGAAGCCATCTGGTCCTGGGCTTTTATTTTTGGGTAGATTTTTAATCACAAAGTCGATTTCTGAGCTTGTGATTGGGTTGTTCAAAGTTTCTGTTTCTTCCTGGCTCAGTCTTGGGAGATTAATCCTGTCCAAGAAACTGTCCATTTCTTCCAAGTTGTCCAGTTTGTTGCCATAGAGTTGCTCATAATAGTCTCTTAGAATCCTTTGGATTTCTGCATTATCTGTTGTAATCTCTCCTTTTTCGTTTTTGATTTTGTTGATCTGGTTCTTCTCTCTTTTTCTTAATGAGTCTGGCCAGTGGCTTGTCAATTTTGTTTACCTTTTCAAAGAACCAGCTTTTTGTTTTATTTATCTTTACTATTGTTTCTTTTGTTTCTTTCTCATTTATTTCTGCTCTGATCTTTATGATTTCTCTTCTTCTGCTAGCTCTGGGATGTTTTTGTTCTTCTTTCTCCAACTGTTTTAAGCGAAGGGTTAGGTCATCTGCTTCATATTTTCCTAGTTTCTTGAGGTGGGATTGTATTGCTATAAATTTCCCTCTTAGAACTGCTTTTGCTGTATCCCATAGGTTTTGCACTGTCGTGTGTTCATTGTCATTTTCTTCTAGGAATTGTTTAATTTCTCCTTTGATTTCCTCAGTGATCAGTTGGTTTTTTAGGTATGTATTGTTTAATCTCCATGTGTTTCTGTTTTTAGGGTTTTTTTTCTGGTAGTTGATCTCCAGTCTCATTGCATTGTGGTCCGAGAAGATGGTTGATATAATTTCGGTTTTCTTGAATTGACTGAGGTTAGATTTGTGGCCCAAGATGTGGTCTATCCTGGAGAATGTTCCGTGAGCACTTGAGAAGAAAGTGTATTCTTCTGCTTTTGGATGGAACGTCCTAAAGATATCGATGAGGTCCATCTTTTCCAGTGTGGCATTTAAGGCTTGTGTTTCTTTATTAATTTTCTGTTTTGTTGATCTGTCCATTGGTGTGAGAGGAGTGTTAAAGTCTCCTACTATTATTGTGTTATTGTTGATTTCTTCTTTTATGTCTGAAAGTACCTGTCTTATGAGATTCCCCATTCTTTAAAGAGGGGGGAGAAAATTCCATCCCCTCCCAGGTATCTGTAGGTCTCTCTGGCCTTGCCTCATCTGACAGATTTCCCCTTATCTGTTCACACCTCCCAGGCTCTTCTGCAGGAACCATCCACTCATGTAACAAAGACTGAAGGGAACTTGGTGGTGGTTCAGTGGCTAAGACTCTGCACTCTCAATGCAAGGGGCCAGGGTTTGATCCCTGGTCAGGGAACTAGATCCTGCATGCCTCAACGAAGATCCCCCAACTAAGAGTTCACATGGCACAACTTAAAAAGAGAAGGCTTCCCTGGTGGTCCAGTGGGTAAGGACACCGCCTTTCTTAATGAGTCTGGCCAGTGGCTTGTCAATTTTGTTTACCTTTTCAAAGAACCAGCTTTTTGTTTTATTTATCTTTACTATTGTTTCTTTTGTTTCTTTCTCATTTATTTCTGCTCTGATCTTTATGATTTCTCTTCTTCTGCTAGCTCTGGGATGTTTTTGTTCTTCTTTCTCCAACTGTTTTAAGCGAAGGGTTAGGTCATCTGCTTCATATTTTCCTAGTTTCTTGAGGTGGGATTGTATTGCTATAAATTTCCCTCTTAGAACTGCTTTTGCTGTATCCCATAGGTTTTGCACTGTCGTGTGTTCATTGTCATTTTCTTCTAGGAATTGTTTAATTTCTCCTTTGATTTCCTCAGTGATCAGTTGGTTTTTTAGGTATGTATTGTTTAATCTCCATGTGTTTCTGTTTTTAGGGTTTTTTTTCTGGTAGTTGATCTCCAGTCTCATTGCATTGTGGTCCGAGAAGATGGTTGATATAATTTCGGTTTTCTTGAATTGACTGAGGTTAGATTTGTGGCCCAAGATGTGGTCTATCCTGGAGAATGTTCCGTGAGCACTTGAGAAGAAAGTGTATTCTTCTGCTTTTGGATGGAACGTCCTAAAGATATCGATGAGGTCCATCTTTTCCAGTGTGGCATTTAAGGCTTGTGTTTCTTTATTAATTTTCTGTTTTGTTGATCTGTCCATTGGTGTGAGAGGAGTGTTAAAGTCTCCTACTATTATTGTGTTATTGTTGATTTCTTCTTTTATGTCTGAAAGTACCTGTCTTATGAGATTCCCCATTCTTTAAAGAGGGGGGAGAAAATTCCATCCCCTCCCAGGTATCTGTAGGTCTCTCTGGCCTTGCCTCATCTGACAGATTTCCCCTTATCTGTTCACACCTCCCAGGCTCTTCTGCAGGAACCATCCACTCATGTAACAAAGACTGAAGGGAACTTGGTGGTGGTTCAGTGGCTAAGACTCTGCACTCTCAATGCAAGGGGCCAGGGTTTGATCCCTGGTCAGGGAACTAGATCCTGCATGCCTCAACGAAGATCCCCCAACTAAGAGTTCACATGGCACAACTTAAAAAAAAGAGAAGGCTTCCCCTGGTGGTCCAGTGGGTAAGGACACCGCCTTGTAGTGCAAGGGGCGCCGGTTCGATCCCTGGCCTGGCAAGATCCCACGTGCCGCGGAGCGGTTGGACCCATGTGTCCAATCACCGAGCCAGAGCTCTGGAGGGCATGCGCCCAGAGCCAACACTCTGCAACGACAGAGGTCACTGCGATGGGAGGTCCACAGGAGCCAAAGAACAAAGACGGATGAAAATAGAGAAATTAAAGACCAACAGAAGTGGCCCGCCCGCTCCCCTCCCTCCCCAACCCACCCCCTCCCCCAAAAAAGATAAATAAATTAAAAAAAGAGAGAAAAAGTAGTCCAGTGGTAGTCCAGTGGTTAAGAATCCACCTTCCAGTGCAGAGGGCATAAGTTCAAACCCTGGTCGGGGAACTAAGATCCCACATACCACAATGAAGAGCGAAGATGCTGTGTGCTGTAAATAAGACCTGGTGCAGCTAAATAAATAAACGAATAAATATGTAAACAAACAAACTGAAAAACACACACTGAACACCCGCACATGACAGGCACTGTTCTAGAAGACTCGGCAGTGAATCAAACGTATAAAAATTCCGGCCCTCGTGGACTTTACATTCTAGTGGAAAAGACAGATTTTTAAAAAATACAGATACATGAAAATATACACGTAGCTTAGATGGCAAGAAGTGCTAGCGAGAGAAATGAGGCAGAGAAAGGAGAGAGAGAAGACACGAGAAAATGTGCAGCTTTGGGCAGGGAGGCTAGAACCTCACTGAGAAAGTGATACGTGTTTTGAGCTTTCATAGACAAGAGAACGAGTGTGCATGTGGCGGGGCAGGATTTGAACCAGAGCGAAGGGGGAGTGCAAAGGCACAGGGGCAGGCGTGTGTGCAAAGAATGGGCAGTGCGGCTGGAGGAAGACCCGAGAGGCAAAGAGCAGGCGGAAGTGAGGCAAGAGACGTAAGGAGGGGTCCAGGCCACGTGGAACCTTGCAGGCCACGGTAAAGATGCTGGCGTTCATTCTGAATGAGTCGGGAAGTCCTGGAGGGTTTCAAGCAGATGTGCACTTGAACAGAACAGCCCCGGCGGCTGCGTTGACATCAGGCTGAAGGGGGATGAGGCTGGAGGCTGTTGATAATCCAGGTGAAGCACGGTGGTGGCTCGAAAGGAATGGAGGTGGTGAGAGCCGTCAGAGACTGGGTGCCTCCTGCAGTGAAGTCAGCAGGATTTCCTGGCAGATGGGAGGTGGGAGGTGAGAGAAAGGGAGGAGTTGGGAAAGACACCCAAGTTTCTGGCCCTAGCATCTGGAAGAACGGAGGTGCCATTTACTGAGCTCACTGTGGGAGGAAGAGGCTTGGAGGATGCAAAGCAGGAGCTCGGTAGTGGATATGAAAAATGTCAGATGCCTACTAGGGATCTAGGTGGATAGGTAGTTACACAAACAGTTCTGGAGCGGAGGGGAGCGATCTGGCTAGACACACCAATGGGGAAGTCACTAGGGCATGCATGGCATTTTTTAAGCCACAAAACTGAGTGAAGTCACGGAAAGTGAAAGGAACTAAAGAGGTTTGGTGTAAGGACCATGCCCTGAGGTGCTCAAACATTTACAGGTCAAAGAGATGAAGAGGAACCGGCAGGAGAAGGAACAGACAGGGAGACAAGATGCCACCTGGGAGAGTCTTTCAAGGGCAGAGGGAACTATCAACCGGGAAGGGTTTCTGGCTGGTCAAGTAACGAGAGAAGAATTCCCTATCAAACAAGAGGAAATGTTTAATTGAATAGTTTTCTTGTTTTCTTTACGTGTGCATTCATCTAGACTTCTCAACCAATCACACGGGTGAGGAGAGCACAAGTGCTTCTGTACCCGACTCTACCCTTACCTCCATGCCTCTTCTCCCCTTGCCCTGCCATCCACCCTGCACCCCCAATCTCACCTCCAGCTTTTGCTGGGGGGTTAACTTGCCAGCCAGAGAATGCTTGGGCCTGAATTGAAACACCAGATCAGTCTCTGAGGTGAGTCATGGCTCCACAGCTTTGGTGAATGGAATAAGCTACTACCTCCTCTAAAGGGGCTTCCCAGGTGGGCACGAGTGGTAAAGAACCCATCTGCCAATGTAGGAGACAGAAGAGACTCGAGTTTGATCACTGGGTCAGGAAGATCCTTCGAGGGGGATTTCTGGAGGCTGTTGATAATCCAGGTGAAGCACGGTGGTGGCTCGAAAGGAATGGAGGTGGTGAGAGCCGTCAGAGACTGGGTGCCTCCTGCAGTGAAGTCAGCAGGATTTCCTGGCAGATGGGAGGTGGGAGGTGAGAGAAAGGGAGGAGTTGGGAAAGACACCCAAGTTTCTGGCCCTAGCATCTGGAAGAACGGAGGTGCCATTTACTGAGCTCACTGTGGGAGGAAGAGGCTTGGAGGATGCAAAGCAGGAGCTCGGTAGTGGATATGAAAAATGTCAGATGCCTACTAGGGATCTAGGTGGATAGGTAGTTACACAAACAGTTCTGGAGCGGAGGGGAGCGATCTGGCTAGACACACCAATGGGGAAGTCACTAGGGCATGCATGGCATTTTTTAAGCCACAAAACTGAGTGAAGTCACGGAAAGTGAAAGGAACTAAAGAGGTTTGGTGTAAGGACCATGCCCTGAGGTGCTCAAACATTTACAGGTCAAAGAGATGAAGAGGAACCGGCAGGAGAAGGAACAGACAGGGAGACAAGATGCCACCTGGGAGAGTCTTTCAAGGGCAGAGGGAACTATCAACCGGGAAGGGTTTCTGGCTGGTCAAGTAACGAGAGAAGAATTCCCTATCAAACAAGAGGAAATGTTTAATTGAATAGTTTTCTTGTTTTCTTTACGTGTGCATTCATCTAGACTTCTCAACCAATCACACGGGTGAGGAGAGCACAAGTGCTTCTGTACCCGACTCTACCCTTACCTCCATGCCTCTTCTCCCCTTGCCCTGCCATCCACCCTGCACCCCCAATCTCACCTCCAGCTTTTGCTGGGGGGTTAACTTGCCAGCCAGAGAATGCTTGGGCCTGAATTGAAACACCAGATCAGTCTCTGAGGTGAGTCATGGCTCCACAGCTTTGGTGAATGGAATAAGCTACTACCTCCCTCTAAAGGGGCTTCCCAGGTGGGCACGAGTGGTAAAGAACCCATCTGCCAATGTAGGAGACAGAAGAGACTCGAGTTTGATCACTGGGTCAGGAAGATCCTTCGGAGGAGGGCAAGGCAACCCACTCCAGTGTTCTTGCCTGGAGAATCGCATGCACAGAGAAGCCTGGGGGGCTATAGTCCATGGGGTCACAAAGACGCAGGCATATGAAAGAAGGGGTGTGGGATTTCCCTGGTGGTCCCGTGGTTAAGACGCCATGTTCCAATGCAGTGGGTGTGGGTTCGATCCCTGGTTGGAGAGCTAAGACTCCACGTGCCTTGTGCCCAAAACACCAAAACATTTACAACAACAACAAAAAAAAAACCCAGAAGCAATATTGCAACAAATTTAGTAAAGACTTAAAAAAAAAATGGTCCACATTTTTTTTTAAAAAAATTTAAAAAGAGGGGAAAAGGGATAAACTGAATGTGGAAGCAAGGAAAGATGCAGACAACCATGTAAAGGCTAGACAATTTTGCTTTAAAAGAATGCCTGCGGCAATTTCGTTGTTGTTGTTGTCAGGAAGCAAAGGAATGTATCTTGGGGCTGCATGGCTCCTCAGTTTAGGCAGTCATTTATGAGCCTTTTCTGGCTGGCTCCATCCTGGAGCCTAGCACAGGGTAGAGGTTGAGAACTGAATTCCTCTGCTCTGAGTTTCCCTGGCAGGTGAGGGAGACAGGCATGTCAGAGCCTGGACACTGGGAGAAGAGCGGTGGGATAAAAATGGCTGGCAAAGAATTCCCAGGGGTGGGTGGGGCTGAGGAACCTGTTTTAAGAGCAGTGAGGTCTAACAGTCATTTTTTTTTTTTTTTCTGGAACTCTTTTATTGAAGTAATAATAGATATAGAGATAAATGACTACCACTTGCTCACTTTTCACACACCCATACAAGCAGCGCTCAAGTCAGGCAACCTAGCAGCTGCCCTTGAGTTCTCCAGTCGCGACTCCACCCCAGGGCAATCACTGTCCTGACTTTTAACTGCATGGACTAGTTTTGCCTGTTTTTGTATATTATTAAAATGGGCGGGCCCTTTAGTACCTGCCTTCTTTCCCTTGATATTGTATTTATGAGGTTCAACCATACTAGCGCATGTCATCATGGATCTTTCATTTTTCACTGCTGTAGACTACTCCATTGCAATGATTATAATACACTTGATTGCTCTCGCTACTGCTGATGGACATAGATGTCATTTCCATTGAGGGGTCACTGCAAACAGTGCTGCTACAAACATCCTTAGACATATCTAGTATTCACTTATTCCCCCAACTGTTTACTTTCAAATTTTTCAAATACAGAAAAATGAAATTATTACATAGTGAGTGTCTATATACGAATGACTCTGGATGCATTTCAAATCAAGTTGCACTTTCCCTAGTGCCTCAGAATATGTGTCACTGACAAAAGCTTACTGTTTGTGGATGGGGTCTCCTTTGAGGGAAGAGAAATGCATTCATGGTAACAGTACAAAATTCACTGAGTTCAAAATGTGGATACACCTGGGTAAGCAATATCTCTAAGAAAACCTAAAATGTTATTATCTTCCAGAAAGTTCCCCCATGCCTCTTCCCAATCTCCCCCTATAGTCATTGTATACTCCTTTTCTCCACCCAAGATTAGTTTTGCCTGCTTTAGATGCAATCACACAGCATGGATGCTTTTGTCTAAGGCTTCTTTCACTCAGCATGTTTCATAAATTCATTCATGGTGCTGCATGAATAAGTAGCTTGTTCCTTTTCATCTGCATGAATGTACCACAATTTGTTTATCCATCCTCCTGTTGATTGACATCTGGGATGTTTCCAGTCTGGGACTTTATACAGAAAAATGTTATTACCATTCTCCATACTAGTCTTTTTGTTGGACATATGCTTTCATTTCTCTGGGGTAAACAACCTAAAACCAAAATTTCTGGGTCCGAGGGATATGTGCAGCTTCATATGAAACTGCTAGACCTTTATTTCTACGTGGCTCTATGATTTTAGACTCCAACCAACAGGACAGGAGCGTTAACACTGTTCAACTGCCTTGCTAACATTCGGTGGAGTCTGTCTTTTTCATTTAAGCTGTTACGGTGGCTGTATAGTGGTACCTTACTGTGGTGGTGGGTCTTTTCTTAAAGATGGACCATTTTTAACGTCTTTATTGAATTTTCTCCTGGACCAGGGATTGAACCTGCACCCCATGCATTGGAAGGCGAAGTATTAACCACTGGACCACCAGGGAAATCCCTTCACTGTGGTTTTAATATGCATTTCTCTGATAACTAAGTCATTCTTGTTATTATAGTGGTGACTATCCCTGTCTGTCATGTGGGAGACCTGGGTTCAGTTCCCCAGCTAGGAGGCAATACATCCTTTCTGGGCTTCCCAGGCAGAGTTAGTGGTAAAGAGCCCTCCTGCCAACACAGAAGATGCAGGTTCAGTCCTTGGGCTGGGCATTTGGCCACTCATTCCAGTATTCTTGCCTGGAGAACCCCATGGACAGAGGAGCCTGCCGGGGTAGTTTATAGGGTCATGAAGAGTCGGACACGACTGAAGCGACTTAGCATGCATGCACCAATAACTGATAACATTATCAAGGGCTCAACAGCTATTCCTCCAGCATCCTTTGTGAAGTCTCTATTCAAATTTTTGCCGTTTTTTAATTGTGTTATTTGTCTTTTGTACTCTTGACTTACGGGAGTTCTTTTAAGTCCCAAATACGAATCCTTCGTTAGATAAATGCTTTCTTTACAAATAATATCTCCCAGCCTATGGCCTACATTTTCCTGTCACAAAAAAAAAATCTTAGGCTTCCCTGGTGGTCCAGTGCAGTCAAGAATCCGGCTTGCAGTGCAAGGGGCACCGGTTCACTCCCTGGCCCGGGTAGATCCCACGTGCCGCACAGCAGCTGGACAGGTGAGGTGTGCCCAATTGTGAGCCAGCTCTCTGCAGGGCACGCGCCCAGAGCCAGTGCTCTGCAATGAGAGAGGCCACTGCGATCGGAGGCCCACACAGGCCAAAGAATGAAGATGAATGAAAAACAGATAAATAAGAAACCAATAGGGCTTCCCCTGGTGGTCCAGTGGGTAAGGACACCGCCTTGCAGTGCAAGGGACGCCGGTTCGATCCCTGGCCTGGGAAGATCCCACGTGCCGCGGAGCGGCTGGACCCATGTGTCCAAATACTGAGCCAGAGCTCTGGAGCGCATGCGCCCAGAGCCGGTGCTCTGCGACAACAGAGCCCACCGTGATGGGAGGCACACATGGGCCGAAGAACAAAGATGGATGAAAATAGACAAATGAAAGACCAATAGAAGTGGCCCGCCCGCTTCCCTCCCTCCCCAACACGACCTCCGCCCAGAATAAATTAATAAATAAATCTTTAAAAAAAAAAAAAAGAAACCAATAAAAGAGGCCAAAATTAAAAAAAAAAAAAAAAGGAAAATAATAATAAAAAAATCTTTTCCTATCACCAAGTTACAAAGAGATTCTCCTACAGACAAGCTTTATAGTTTTAGTTTCTATAATTAGGTCTACACTCCATCTCAAAAATAATTTTGTATGTAAAATAACGTTTGAGGGCTTCCCTGGTGGTCCAGTGGATAAGGACACTGCCTTGCAGCACAAGGGGTGCCGGTTTGATCCCTGGCCTGGAAAGATCCCACATGCTGCAGAGCGGCTGGAATGATGTGTCCAACTATTGAGCCGGAGCTCTAGAGCGCATGTGCCCAGAGCCAGTGCTCTGCAGCGAGAGGGGCCACTGCGATGGGAGGCCCTCATAGGCCAAAGAACAAAGATGGAAATAAATGAAAGACCAATAAAAGTGGCCAAAAAACAATAATGATAATAATGTTTGAAGGTCTTTTTAAAAAATTACAGATATCTAGCTGTTTCAACATAATTAATTGGAGAGTCTCCTTGCTCTTTTAGATTGCTTTGATACCTCTGTCAGAAATGAAATCATAGTATATTTCTGAAGTCTCTATTCTGTTCCGTTACTCTATTTGTTGATCTTTATGATAGAATCTTACCATAGAGTCTTGATTACTGGAGAGTTTTGACTACTGTAACTTTATAGTAAGTCTTGAAATCAAGTAGCATGAGTCCTTCTAACCTTCTCTTTCATCTCCTTTTCCTTTCACTTTGGGTACCCTACCAATAGGTCTTCCAGATATACATTTTAGAATCAACTTGTCATTTTAAGAAGTCTGCTAAGATTATGAGACTTAGTTGAATCTCCACATCTGTAGTGATAACCTTTCATTTATTTATTCATTTTTTTTTTTTATTGTTTTTAAGGAAGTGTAAACATCTTTTTTGGTGGGGGAGGTGGGTTGGGGAGGGAGGGGGCGGGTGGATCACTTCTACTGGTCTTTTTCATTTATCTATTTTCATCCATCTTTGTTCTTTTGGCCCGTTTGGGCCTCCCATCGCAGTGGCCTCTGTTGCCACAGAGCGCTAGCTCTGGGCACATGCGCTCCAGAGCTCCAGCTTGGTAATTGGCACCATCCGTCCAGCAGCTCCGCGGCACGTGGGATCTTCCCAGGCCAGGGATTGAACCGGCGCCCCTTGCACAGCAAGGCAGTGTCCTTACCCACTGGACCACCAGGGAAGCCCTCGTTTATTTCTAATGTTGGTCATTTGTCTTTTCTTTTTGTGGGGGAGGCGAGGGAGAGGAAGTGGTTGGTCCAGCTGGAGGCTAATTTTGTTGACTTTTTTCCAAATAACTAATTTTTGGCTTTTTAAAATTATCTTGAGGGCTTCCTGGTGGTCCAGTGTATAAGGACACTGCCTTGCAGCACAAGGGGTGCCGGTTTGATCCCTGGCCTGGAAAGATCCCACATGCTGCAGAGCGGCTGGAATGATGTGTCCAACTATTGAGCCGGAGCTCTAGAGCGCATGTGCCCAGAGCCAGTGCTCTGCAGCAAGAGGGGCCACTGCGATGGGAGGCCCTCATAGGCCAAAGAACAAAGATGGAAATAAATGAAAGACCAATAAAAGTGGCCAAAAAACAATAATGATAATAATGTTTGAAGGTCTTTTTAAAAAATTACAGATATCTAGCTGTTTCAACATAATTAATTGGAGAGTCTCCTTGCTCTTTTAGATTGCTTTGATACCTCTGTCAGAAATGAAATCATAGTATATTTCTGAAGTCTCTATTCTGTTCCGTTACTCTATTTGTTGATCTTTATGATAGAATCTTACCATAGAGTCTTGATTACTGGAGAGTTTTGACTACTGTAACTTTATAGTAAGTCTTGAAATCAAGTAGCATGAGTCCTTCTAACCTTCTCTTTCATCTCCTTTTCCTTTCACTTTGGGTACCCTACCAATAGGTCTTCCAGATATACATTTTAGAATCAACTTGTCATTTTAAGAAGTCTGCTAAGATTATGAGACTTAGTTGAATCTCCACATCTGTAGTGATAACCTTTCATTTATTTATTCATTTTTTTTTTTTATTGTTTTTAAGGAAGTGTAAACATCTTTTTTGGTGGGGGAGGTGGGTTGGGGAGGGAGGGGGCGGGTGGATCACTTCTACTGGTCTTTTTCATTTATCTATTTTCATCCATCTTTGTTCTTTTGGCCCGTTTGGGCCTCCCATCGCAGTGGCCTCTGTTGCCACAGAGCGCTAGCTCTGGGCACATGCGCTCCAGAGCTCCAGCTTGGTAATTGGCACCATCCGTCCAGCAGCTCCGCGGCACGTGGGATCTTCCCAGGCCAGGGATTGAACCGGCGCCCCTTGCACAGCAAGGCAGTGTCCTTACCCACTGGACCACCAGGGAAGCCCTCGTTTATTTCTAATGTTGGTCATTTGTCTTTTCTTTTTGTGGGGGAGGCGAGGGAGAGGAAGTGGTTGGTCCAGCTGGAGGCTAATTTTGTTGACTTTTTTCCAAATAACTAATTTTTGGCTTTTTAAAATTATCTGCTCTCTCTTTCACAATTGCTGTCCTCTTTATTACTTCCTTCCCATCATGTACTTTAGACTTACTTTGCTCTTCTTTTTCTAGCTTCTGAAAGTGAAACCTAAGTCTTTTTTCTACAATTCGGTTTTAAAGCTATAAATATATCTCTAACAATTGCTTTGTCTGATCTCACAAAACTTGGTATATTTTATTTTTATAATCATTCAGTTAAAATATTTTATAATATTTCCAGAGGCTTTCTTTGGTGGGGGGGGCGGTGTGTGGGCTGGGGAGGTAGTAGGGCGGGTAGGCCACTTCTATTGGTCTCTTCATTTATCTATTTTCATCTGTCTTTGTTCTTTGGCCTGCGTGGGTCTCCCATTGTGGTGGCCTCTGTTGTCGCAGAGCGCGGGGTCTGGGCGCATGCGCTCCAGAGCTCCGGCTCAGTAATTGGACACATCGGTCCAGCCACTCCGCGGCACGTGGGATCTTCCCAGGCCAGGGATCGAACCGGCGTCCCTTGCACTGCAAGGCGGTGTCCTTACCCACTGGACCACCAGGGAAGCCCTCCAGAGGCTTTTAATGTACTAATTGTTTGCACATGTGCTAAGTTGTTTCATTTGTGTCTGACTCTTTGTGACCCTATGAGCCGGCCGGGCTCCTGTGTCCATGGGATTTTCCAGGCAAGATACTGGAGTGAGTTGCCATGCTCGCCTCCAGGGGATCTTTCTGATGCAGGGACAAAATCTGTGTCTCTTATGCCTCCTGCATTGGCAGGCAGGTTCATTACCACCAGCATCACCTGGGAAGCCCACTAATTATTTAGATCTGTGCTATTTAAGTTCCAAGTATTTGGCATTTTTCTACATATATTATTGCTATTGATTACTCATTTCATTGTGGTCATTCTCTATGGGATATTAGCGATTTTATTTTTTTTATTTTGGCTACACCACACAGTTTGTAGGATCTTACTTCCCCCACATGGGTTGGAACCTTGCCCTCTTGCAGTGGAAGCACTGAGTCTTAACCACTGGACCACCAGGGAGGTCCCAGTTTCAGCCACTTCAGATTCATTGGGACTGATCTTATGGCTCAGTACATGATCTTCCTTAGTGAATACATCTGGACACTTGAACATGAAGGTAATGTGCATTTTGTGGTGTTCACTGTTCTATAAATATCAATTAGATCAAGATAGTTGTGTGTATGTGTCCGTGGGCACACTCAATTGCTTAAGTTGTGTCCAACTGTGTGATGCCATGGACTGTAGCCTGCTAGCCTGCCAGGCTCCTCTGTCCGGGAACACTGGAGTGAGTTACCATTTCCTTCTCCAGGGGATCTTCCCAACCCAAGGATTCAACCGGAGTCTCTTGTGACTCCTGCATTGGTGGGCAGATTCTTAACTACTGGGCCACCCGGGAAAACCAAGATAGTTGATAGTAATGTTCAGATCTTCTATATTTTTATGAAATTTTTGTCTTGTTTTACAATTGCTTATAAGGTGTTAAAATAGCCAATTATGATAGCAGATTTGTGTATTTCTTTGAATTCTGTTATTCTGATTTTTCTTCAGGAAAACTCTTTGAAACTCTGTTATATATGATTGCTATACCTTCCTGGTGTTATTACCCTTTGTATCTCTGATAGTAGTCTCTGCTTTGAACTTTGATCTTAATTTAGCCACTTTAACTTTCTTGTGCTTACTTGTTTACATGAGACATCTTTTTCCAACTCATTTCTATCAACTCTTATGTGTCTTGTAGACAGAGTATAGCTAGAGTATGCATTTATCTGTTTTGACAATTTCTGCTTTTAATAGAAGTGGTACACACTATTTTAACATAGTCATTGATTTGGTTGAACACAGGTCTACCATTCTATTGTTTTCTCTTTGCCCTCCAGTATGTGTTGGCTTCTTCTTCCTATCTTGTCTTCCTTTGGATTAAATATTTCTTCAAAAATGTACTTTAACTATTAACTTTTTTGTTATGTTTCTTTGCATTTCTAAAGTGGTCACTGAATCCTCCTACACTGTTGGTGGGAATATGAATTGCTGTAGCCACTATGGAGAACAGTATGGAGGTTCCTTAAAAAATAAAAATTAAAAAACAACTCAAAAACCAACCGACAGCAAAAACAAAAAAACTTCAAAGAGAACTACTGTATGAGTCAGCATCCTATTCCTGGGCATATATTCAGAGAGAACCATAATGTGAATAGCTGCATGGACCCCAATGTTCACCACAGCACTATTTACAAACTGAGGCACGGAAGTAACCTAAAGGTCCATGGACAGAGAAATGGATTAAGAAGATATGGCGCATATACACAACAGAATATTACTCTGCCATAAAAAGAATGAAATAATGCCATTTGTAGCGACATGGATGAACCTACAGATGATCATTCTAAGTGAAGTAAATCAGACAAAGAGAGTAATATCATATGATATCACTTACCTATGGAATCTAAAAAAAATTCATACAAATGAACTTACACAGACTTCAAACACAAATATATAGTTAGCAAAGGGGAAAGGTGGGAGAGAAGGATAAATTAGGCATTTGGGATTAACATATACACACTACAACATAAAAAAAAAAAAGAGGCATCAACAAGGACCTACTGAAATTTTTGTCTTGTTTTACAATTGCTTATAAGGTGTTAAAATAGCCAATTATGATAGCAGATTTGTGTATTTCTTTGAATTCTGTTATTCTGATTTTTCTTCAGGAAAACTCTTTGAAACTCTGTTATATATGATTGCTATACCTTCCTGGTGTTATTACCCTTTGTATCTCTGATAGTAGTCTCTGCTTTGAACTTTGATCTTAATTTAGCCACTTTAACTTTCTTGTGCTTACTTGTTTACATGAGACATCTTTTTCCAACTCATTTCTATCAACTCTTATGTGTCTTGTAGACAGAGTATAGCTAGAGTATGCATTTATCTGTTTTGACAATTTCTGCTTTTAATAGAAGTGGTACACACTATTTTAACATAGTCATTGATTTGGTTGAACACAGGTCTACCATTCTATTGTTTTCTCTTTGCCCTCCAGTATGTGTTGGCTTCTTCTTCCTATCTTGTCTTCCTTTGGATTAAATATTTCTTCAAAAATGTACTTTAACTATTAACTTTTTTGTTATGTTTCTTTGCATTTCTAAAGTGGTCACTGAATCCTCCTACACTGTTGGTGGGAATATGAATTGCTGTAGCCACTATGGAGAACAGTATGGAGGTTCCTTAAAAAATAAAAATTAAAAAACAACTCAAAAACCAACCGACAGCAAAAACAAAAAAACTTCAAAGAGAACTACTGTATGAGTCAGCATCCTATTCCTGGGCATATATTCAGAGAGAACCATAATGTGAATAGCTGCATGGACCCCAATGTTCACCACAGCACTATTTACAAACTGAGGCACGGAAGTAACCTAAAGGTCCATGGACAGAGAAATGGATTAAGAAGATATGGCGCATATACACAACAGAATATTACTCTGCCATAAAAAGAATGAAATAATGCCATTTGTAGCGACATGGATGAACCTACAGATGATCATTCTAAGTGAAGTAAATCAGACAAAGAGAGTAATATCATATGATATCACTTACCTATGGAATCTAAAAAAAATTCATACAAATGAACTTACACAGACTTCAAACACAAATATATAGTTAGCAAAGGGGAAAGGTGGGAGAGAAGGATAAATTAGGCATTTGGGATTAACATATACACACTACAACATAAAAAAAAAAAAGAGGCATCAACAAGGACCTACTGTATAAGCAGAGAGAACTCAATTCAATATTCTATAATAATCTATATAGGAAAAGAATCTGAAAAAGAATAGCTCAATGTGTAACTGAATCACTTTGCTATACAGGTGAAACTAACACAGCATTGTAAATGAAGTATCCTCCAATATAAAATTAAAATTATATTAGAAAACAAAAACTAAGGTGGTCACTGTAGGAATTAAAATATATATCTTTGGGAATTCCCTGGCGGTCCAGTGTGGGAAGACTTATTACTTTCACTGTAGGATGTGGGTTCAATCTCTGGTCAGGAAACTAGGATTCTGCAAGTCATGTGGCACAGTCAGAAAAGATACATACATATATGTATACATATCCTTATCATTTCACTGTCTTGTTAGAGTTAATATTGTCCCTTTTATGCAAAATACATATTATATCATAAGTATTTAAAAGAAATCAACTCTTTTCAAATGATTCCTGATACATATGTATTTTTAAATTTCGGCCTCTATTACTGGTTGGTTGCTTATTTATTTTCATCCATCTTAACTCTTTGGCCTGTGTGGGCCTCCCATCGCAGAGGCCTCTCTCATTGCAAAGCACTGGCTCTGGGCGCACGCGCTCCACAGCTCTGGCTCGTAATTGGACACATGGGTCCAGCCACTCTGCAGCACATGGGACCTTCCGGGGCCAGGGATGGAACTGGTGCCCCTTGCACTGCAAGGTGAATCCTTTACACACTGGACCACCAGGGAAGCCCAAATGAATCCTAATGTTGTTGCTTTTATTTTTATTTGCCCTTCATTCTTCCTCAAGACCGAAGTTTTCTATCAGACACCACTCCCTTTCACCCTGAGAAACATCCCTTGAGCATTTCTAACAGTGCAGATTTGCTGGCCATAAATGATCTTAGATTTTGTTTATCCAAATGTATCTTTTTAAATAGTTTCCTGTCCTGAACTGTGCTGTAATCTCTTCTCTGTTTCCCACAAACTTTCAGGAAAAGTCTGTTTCACAAAAGTCTTGTTACTGGGACCTCGGAGATGTGGGGAAAGAAGAGACTGTGTGGAGTGAAAAGCATTACCCAGAGAGGACCACAGCTGTGTGGTCAAGAAGTTCTTTGGGTTTAGAGAGTCAGGGTAGCAGAAACTGAAAGCAGGAGCAGACAGAGACAATGCAAACCTTTCTCCCTTCCCCTTCGGAGCATCCCAAGCTTTAGGCGACGATGCCCAAACCTCTCGTTTGGATTTAGAGGAAAAGAGACCTCAGATTGTTGCTGTTGTTCAGTCGTGAAGTCGTGTTGAACTCCTTGCAACCCCACGGACTGAAGCACGCCAGGCTTCCCTGTCCTCCAACCTCAGAAATACAGAGCACTTGAGAACATTCAGGTGACACCAAAGAGAAGTTGAATTCAATCTGACAAGTATTATTAAGTGTGTCCTGTGGACTTCTGGGCCTCCGTTAGGACTTTCGGCAGTCTTACCTTTCAACCAGGGGTTGTGGAGGCTCAGCAGGAAACCTCATCCCTCACTGGTCTCTGGGGTCAACTGACCCCATGACAACACCAGGCTGCAGGATGTGCCCCCAGAAGAGGTAAACGCGTCTGAATAGAAAGAGTCAAAAAAAGTTTCCTCTCACCATCAGTGATGCCAGGGGGAGAAATTTCCCAGAGACACGGGCTGCTTAGCTCACAAACCCAGGCACACATGTGGTGGGTGGTGTGGGAGCTTCTTTCCAGCTTTCCCTGGCAAAGATCTTCAGGGCTGGGGCGAGGCAAGAAAGAGATTTGTCTCGAGTGCAGAAAATTTAAGGGAGTGCCAAAAAAAGAAAAAAAAAAAAACCCTCAGCAATCAAGATAAATAATATTTTACTGCAATGTTTTTTTCTTTTTTCAAAAAAGAAATCTCTGTGATGAACAAAATCTCAAACTTCTAAATAAGACAGAATCTGATTCTGCACTTGCAGAATTCACATCATTTGTCGACTTCTGATTCCAATCTTGCGGGCCTTGCCTTTCCTCAAAATGCTAGCCTTTTGTTCATCATGGATTCTTTGCATTAAATTTTGACTTTCCTGTCCTGAACTGTGCTGTAATCTCTTCTCTGTTTCCCACAAACTTTCAGGAAAAGTCTGTTTCACAAAAGTCTTGTTACTGGGACCTCGGAGATGTGGGGAAAGAAGAGACTGTGTGTAGTGAAAAGCATTACCCAGAGAGGACCACAGCTGTGTGGTCAAGAAGTTCTTTGGGTTTAGAGAGTCAGGGTAGCAGAAACTGAAAGCAGGAGCAGACAGAGACAATGCAAACCTTTCTCCCTTCCCTTGAGCATCCCAAGCTTTAGGCGTGATGCCCAAACCTCTCGTTTGGATTTAGAGGAAAAGAGACCTCAGATTGTTGCTGTTGTTCAGTCGTGAAGTCGTGTTGAACTCCTTGCAACCCCACGGACTGAAGCACGCCAGGCTTCCCTGTCCTCCAACCTCAGAAATACAGAGCACTTGAGAACATTCAGGTGACACCAAAGAGAAGTTGAATTCAATCTGACAAGTATTATTAAGTGTGTCCTGTGGACTTCTGGGCCTCCGTTAGGACTTTCGGCAGTCTTACCTTTCAACCAGGGGTTGTGGAGGCTCAGCAGGAAACCTCATCCCTCACTGGTCTCTGGGGTCAACTGACCCCATGACAACACCAGGCTGCAGGATGTGCCCCCAGAAGAGGTAAACGCGTCTGAATAGAAAGAGTCAAAAAAAGTTTCCTCTCACCATCAGTGATGCCAGGGGGAGAAATTTCCCAGAGACACGGGCTGCTTAGCTCACAAACCCAGGCACACATGTGGTGGGTGGTGTGGGAGCTTCTTTCCAGCTTTCCCTGGCAAAGATCTTCAGGGCTGGGGCGAGGCAAGAAAGAGATTTGTCTCGAGTGCAGAAAATTTAAGGGAGTGCCAAAAAAAGAAAAAAAAAAAAAACCCTCAGCAATCAAGATAAATAATATTTTACTGCAATGTTTTTTTCTTTTTTCAAAAAAGAAATCTCTGTGATGAACAAAATCTCAAACTTCTAAATAAGACAGAATCTGATTCTGCACTTGCAGAATTCACATCATTTGTCGACTTCTGATTCCAATCTTGCCGGGCCTTGCCTTTCCTCAAAATGCTAGCCTTTTGTTCATCATGGATTCTTTGCATTAAATTTTGACTTTTTAAAAATATACCATCAAAATGACATTTATCTGGATTGCTGTGGGTTTCAGCAAACCCTTAAATTTTGCATCTGCCTCACCCTGGTACCAACCCTGAACATCCCTCCTTCTACACTCCCATCTCCCCAAGAGAAACCCACCAGAACATGATGATAAGAAGGAATTTTTTTCATATATAAAAATAAAAGGCTTACTGGTGACACTAATAACAGACGAATGAGGAATTTGGTTAAGTTGTTGGCACAGTTCATTTAGCAGTTTTATAAGTGGGAACTCTAAAAGACATCTGGATACCAGAGTAAAAATTCACATTAAAATGATCCTAAATTTCCTCATTTCAACATAAAAGACTAAGGACTGAGGTTGAGAAATTCAAGAAATTTCAGTATATTTCATTATGTTTCTTACAATGCACACTAGCATATTTGTTATATATCCAAGGCCTCCGTTGGATAGAATAATTAAAACTCAGGTCAGATATTTAATGGTCTATAACATGGGCATCATGGGTGCCATTCATAAGGTACTGAATCCCTTTTATTCAATGCCATTGCATGTGGGTAGAGGCAACAAAGAATAGCAGTAGAACTCGAGATTGAGGATCCCAATTGTATTTATCCATGTCAACTTAAGCAAGTCATTAAATGTTCTTGGCTCTCACTTTCCTCATCTATACAACACTGCTATAATTTACCGTAAATGTCATGTCACTTAAAACAACAACAACAGGGCTTCCCTGGTGGCCCAGTGGATAAAGAGACTGCCTTGCAGTGCAAGGGGTGCCAACTGGATCTGTGGCTTGGGAAGATCTCACATGCCGCAGAGCGGCTGGATTGGTGGGTCCAATTACGAGCCAGTGCTCTGCAATGAGAGAGGCCACTGCAATGGGAAGCCCACAAGGGCCAAAGAAAAAAGATGGATGAAAATAAATAAAAATGAAAGACCGATAAAAGTGGCCAAAATTAACAACAACAACGACAACAAAAGGGACTTCCTTGGTGGGAACATTCAAGTGATACCAAAGAGAAGTTGAATTCAATCTGACAAGTACTATTAAGTGTGTCATGTGAATCTTTGGGTCTGTTAGGACTTTCAGCAGTCTTCCTTTTTAACCAGGGAATGTGGAGACTCAGCAGGAAGACTCCCCACTCTCAGTGGTCTCTGGGGTCAACTGACCCCACAACAACATCTGGCTGCAGGATGTGCCCCAGGAACCGGTAAATGTATCCGAATGGAAAGAGTTAAGAATTGCTTGCCAAGGCAGGGGACACAGGTCCAATCTCTGATCTGGGAAGATTCCATATGCCATGGAGTAACTAATCCATGTGCCACAACTACTGAACCTGTGCTCTAGAGCCCAGGAGCCAGAACTACTGAAGGGCCCATCCCTACAGCCCAGGCTCCACAACAAGAGAAGCAACCACAACGAGAAGCCTTCACACCACAAACTAAAGAGTAGTCTACACTCGCCAAAACTAGAGAAAAGCCCTCACGTCAACGAAGACCCAGTACAACCAGAAGTAAATAAACAAAATTATAAAAAATAAAAGTAAAGTTAAAAGTAAAATAAAGGTTTAAAAAAATAAATAAAAAAAAAAATAAAATAAAAAATAAAAGTAATGAGAGTCCCCTGGTGGTTCAGTGGATAGGACTCTGTATTCTCATTGCTGAGGGTCCAAGCTCAATACCTGGTTGGGGAATTCAGAATCTGAAAGTTGCAAAGCATGGCCAAAAAAACCCCATAATAAATAAGTAATGATTACAAAACTTTTTGGAGCCCAACATATTGGTCTCCATATGCCAAATGGGAAGCAGAGACCATTTTTTTTCTTTTCCTGCCATGGGGCATCTGGGATCCTGGTTCCCTGACCAGAGATGGAGTCTGTGTCCCTTATGTTGGAAGCAAGGAGTCTTACTCACTCTACCACCAGGGAAGTTCCATGACGACTTCTAATCTGAAATTTCAGAGACGTGAGAGTAGACGCTCTGCACTAAAACACCAGTGATCTAGGATGATTAAAAAAAAAAAAAATGGGAGGAGAGGTTCTTAACATCTGGGCTAAAGCTCCAGCAAGCAGAGGAAGAAGACTGACAACAGCTGACTGTCATAAAGGGTGGAAACCACATTCTCACCAGGACTTAATTAGGAGTCCAGGTTCTATTATTAGTTTCTTCCCCAAAGTCTAATCTTGTCAGGGTTACAGTTCATGATTCTGACTGGACAGCATTCGGTAGGTTAGAATTATTCTCTATAATTATTTCAGCAAAACATTTCCTTTGTTCCTCGTTTTCAATTCCAGACGTTCTTTACCACCATGCAACCAGGGAAATCTCTTGGGACCTTCTCCAAGCACCTGGCATGAGACACTAACATCACCATTGAATAGGAGAGGAACTAAACCCATCTGGGGTCCCTTGTCTCTTTGTAACTTTTTAATAACAGTCTTATTGAGATGTAATTCACATATACAATTTACCTATTTGAAGTGTACAATTCAGCGGCTCTTAGTATATTCACAGAGTTGTCCGGTCATCCTCGCAATCAACTATAGAACAGTTCCCTCACCACTCCAAAAAGAAACCCTGTATCCACTGGTGGTGCCCCCTCATTCTCCCACGCCCCACAGCATGAGGCAACCACTAATCCGCATTCTGTCTCCGTAAATTTGCCTATTCTGGATATGTCACATAATAAGTCTTACAATATGTGGTCTTTCGTGGCTGGTTTTTTCCCTTAGCCTAATGTTTCTAAGGTTAATCCACATTGTAGCATGTATCAGTACTTCATTGCTTTTCATGGCCAAATAATATTCCAGGATACAAGTAGGCCACATTTCATTTATCTATCCATCAGTGAACATTTGCGTGGTTTCCACTTTTTTGGCCTACTGTGAGTAATGCTGCAATGAACATACTGAACACATTTCCAACTCGCTTGGGTATATATCTAGGAATGGAACTGCTGGATCATGTGCTTCTTTACACTTTTCAATGGAATGATGTATCAGTTATGCATTTGTGCACAGGAAATCACCCCCAAAGCCTTTGTGAATTCAAATAATAACTTCTTATCTCTTACAGTTCCTGAGAGTCAGAAATTTGGAAGCACCTTGACAGGGGAAAACCCAGTAAGGATGATTAAAAAAAATGGGAGAGAGGTTCTTAACATCTGGGCTAAAGCTCCAGCAAGCAGAGGAAGAAGACTGACAACAGCTGACTGTCATAAAGGGTGGAAACCACATTCTCACCAGGACTTAATTAGGAGTCCAGGTTCTATTATTAGTTTCTTCCCCAAAGTCTAATCTTGTCAGGGTTACAGTTCATGATTCTGACTGGACAGCATTCGGTAGGTTAGAATTATTCTCTATAATTATTTCAGCAAAACATTTCCTTTGTTCCTCGTTTTCAATTCCAGACGTTCTTTACCACCATGCAACCAGGGAAATCTCTTGGGACCTTCTCCAAGCACCTGGCATGAGACACTAACATCACCATTGAATAGGAGAGGAACTAAACCCATCTGGGGTCCCTTGTCTCTTTGTAACTTTTTAATAACAGTCTTATTGAGATGTAATTCACATATACAATTTACCTATTTGAAGTGTACAATTCAGCGGCTCTTAGTATATTCACAGAGTTGTCCGGTCATCCTCGCAATCAACTATAGAACAGTTCCCTCACCACTCCAAAAAGAAACCCTGTATCCACTGGTGGTGCCCCCTCATTCTCCCACGCCCCACAGCATGAGGCAACCACTAATCCGCATTCTGTCTCCGTAAATTTGCCTATTCTGGATATGTCACATAATAAGTCTTACAATATGTGGTCTTTCGTGGCTGGTTTTTTCCCTTAGCCTAATGTTTCTAAGGTTAATCCACATTGTAGCATGTATCAGTACTTCATTGCTTTTCATGGCCAAATAATATTCCAGGATACAAGTAGGCCACATTTCATTTATCTATCCATCAGTGAACATTTGCGTGGTTTCCACTTTTTTGGCCTACTGTGAGTAATGCTGCAATGAACATACTGAACACATTTCCAACTCGCTTGGGTATATATCTAGGAATGGAACTGCTGGATCATGTGCTTCTTTACACTTTTCAATGGAATGATGTATCAGTTATGCATTTGTGCACAGGAAATCACCCCCAAAGCCTTTGTGAATTCAAATAATAACTTCTTATCTCTTACAGTTCCTGAGAGTCAGAAATTTGGAAGCACCTTGAATATGAGGTTCTGCCTCCAAGTCTCTCATGAGGTTGTGGTGAGATGCTGGTCAATGTGGCAGTCATCTGAAGGCTCGGCTAGAGCCAGAAGGTCCACTATGATGACGCTCACATAGCTGGCAAGTTAGCGCTGCTGCTTGGCTGGAGGGCCTTAGTTCCTCTCTATCTGGGCTTCCACACCAGGATGCCTGAGTGTCCTCAAAATATTAATAGCTGGCTTCCTCTAAAACTAGCTAGCCAGGAGACCAAGGTAGAGGCTGAATAACCTTTTATGACTTAGCCTCGTAAGTCATAAAAGTAGACTATGTCACTTTCACCGTATTCTACACAGGCCAGCCCCCATCCATGTGGGAGGGGACCAGCTCCATAAAAGAGGTTACCAGAGGAGGTGTGCTTGGAGACCATCTTGGAGGCTGGCTCCCATCTTGGCAGCCATCTTGGACAGGATGACGTCGAAGCTCTGGTCTCTGCTGCTCCTGAGAAGATGATCCAAATTTACAGACTCCAGGCAAGAGGTCAAAAAAAGGTCAAAAAAGGTCCACATCAAAGTTTGTAGGATCCTAACAGCTCTGAGATTCAACCTGCAGTGGAGCTTCGGACTCCACCGCAGGGGAATTTGAGGAGCAGAGCCTTGGTGTATTTTGTGCCTGACAGAAAGAAGACGAAGAACTCCAAGCCTGGTGCTGACCTTGGCTTAATGCCACAGGCATTCATCTCTGGAAGTGTCAACACTCTCTCTGCCACGCTAGCAAAACCTTCCTGGGTGTCATTTGGGTTATTTAATCTAGAACCCAAACCCACTTTCTCTCCTGGCAAATCAACAGGCACTTAATTAGTATCTATGGTGTACCAAAAAGTAAACCTCAGGATCATTTGAGACCAGTGTAAGACAGTTAAGCCAAAAAAATGCCCAGGCGTGACCAAAATAGATTGTTGTCAAACCCACCTGTCTTAAAGCTTCAGAGGCAAGGAACTGAAAAGGGCTTTTTTTTTTTTTTTGGGTTTGCATTTAGAGAAGTCACAGCCATGAAAACGATTTAAGATCTAAATCCGGTTAGAAAACTCCCGAGGACATGAAAAACAAAGAAAAGATTGAGGAAGAATTCTAGAGTAAAGAAGTTAAAGACACCCATCTAGGGCTTCCTGGTGGTCCAGTGGATAAGGACACGGCCTTGCACTGCAAGGGGTGCTGGCTCAACCTCTGGCCTGGGAGGATCCCACATGCCACTGGACCAGATGTGTCCAACTACTGAGCCAGAGCTCCAGGGTGCATGCACCCAGAGCCGGTGCTCTGCACGAAGAGGTGCATGGGCCCCCCCAGACCTCAAAATATTAATAGGTAAAGAGGCTGAATAACCTTTTATGACTTAGCCTCGTAAGTCATAAAAGTAGACTATGTCACTTTCACCGTATTCTACACAGGCCAGCCCCCATCCATGTGGGAGGGGACCAGCTCCATAAAAGAGGTTACCAGAGGAGGTGTGCTTGGAGACCATCTTGGAGGCTGGCTCCCATCTTGGCAGCCATCTTGGACAGGATGACGTCGAAGCTCTGGTCTCTGCTGCTCCTGAGAAGATGATCCAAATTTACAGACTCCAGGCAAGAGGTCAAAAAAAGGTCAAAAAAGGTCCACATCAAAGTTTGTAGGATCCTAACAGCTCTGAGATTCAACCTGCAGTGGAGCTTCTGGACTCCACCGCAGGGGAATTTGAGGAGCAGAGCCTTGGTGTATTTTGTGCCTGACAGAAAGAAGACGAAGAACTCCAAGCCTGGTGCTGACCTTGGCTTAATGCCACAGGCATTCATCTCTGGAAGTGTCAACACTCTCTCTGCCACGCTAGCAAAACCTTCCTGGGTGTCATTTGGGTTATTTAATCTAGAACCCAAACCCACTTTCTCTCCTGGCAAATCAACAGGCACTTAATTAGTATCTATGGTGTACCAAAAAGTAAACCTCAGGATCATTTGAGACCAGTGTAAGACAGTTAAGCCAAAAAAATGCCCAGGCGTGACCAAAATAGATTGTTGTCAAACCCACCTGTCTTAAAGCTTCAGAGGCAAGGAACTGAAAAGGGCTTTTTTTTTTTTTTTGGATTAGCATTTAGAGAAGTCACAGCCATGAAAATGCTTTTAGATCTAAATTTGTTTAGAAAACTCCCGAGGACATGAAAAACAAAGAAAAGATTGAGGAAGAATTCTAGAGTAAAGAAGTTAAAGACACCCATCTAGGGCTTCCTGGTGGTCCAGTGGATAAGGACACGGCCTTGCACTGCAAGGGGTGCTGGCTCAACCTCTGGCCTGGGAGGATCCCACATGCCACTGGACCAGATGTGTCCAACTACTGAGCCAGAGCTCCAGGGTGCATGCACCCAGAGCCGGTGCTCTGCAACGAAAGAGGCCACTGCGATGGGAGGTCCACACAGGCCAAAAAACAAAAAAGATATGTGAATGAAAGATCAATAGAAGTGGTCAAAAAAAATAAATAAATAAGTATATATTGAAAAAAAAAAAAAGACACCCATCTATAAAATGAAATGCTTATCCTGAATGAGATCCTGGATGAAGAGAAAACAGTTATAAAATATGTAACTGGTAATTGGTGAAACTGGAATACAAACTGTAGAGTAGATAACAGTATTGGAGCAATGCTATCTTCTCTGAATTTTCTAAGTATATTGTGGTTACATAATAAAATACATCTCTTTCTTAGGAAACACAAGCTCAAGTATAAGGGGTAAATGTCTCTGTAACACACTTTTAAGTGGTTCTGAAGAAAATGTTTGTATACACACACATACACATACATATGTATATACACTGAAAGAGACAGACTAAATACCGCAAGATGTGAACAAGCTGAAGAATACGCAGGAATTCTTTACAGTATGCTTGCATTTTTTCTCTAAGTTTGAAATGATTTCTAAACAAAAAGCTTCTAAAAAGAAAAGGAAACTCTTGAGGGGCTTCTGTGAAAGACAGGCTCACTGGGATGCCACTCTGCTCCTTGCAGAATACGGATGGACAAGTATAAGGTCAGGTCAGGTGGGTGCCAACGCCCCACGTAACCCAGCCAAAACTGTACCTAGGGTGCTGGAGGTGACCCCTGTCTGAGCTGACACCTCCTGGCAGTCATTAGGAACTTCAGCATCACCACATAAGCCAAAAAATGCCCAGGCGTGACCAAAATAGATTGTTGTCAAACCCACCTGTCTTAAAGCTTCAGAGGCAAGGAACTGAAAAGGGCTTTTTTTTTTTTTTTGGATTAGCATTTAGAGAAGTCACAGCCATGAAAATGCTTTTAGATCTAAATTTGTTTAGAAAACTCCCGAGGACATGAAAAACAAAGAAAAGATTGAGGAAGAATTCTAGAGTAAAGAAGTTAAAGACACCCATCTAGGGCTTCCCTGGTGGTCCAGTGGATAAGGACACGGCCTTGCACTGCAAGGGGTGCTGGCTCAACCTCTGGCCTGGGAGGATCCCACATGCCACTGGACCAGATGTGTCCAACTACTGAGCCAGAGCTCCAGGGTGCATGCACCCAGAGCCGGTGCTCTGCAACGAAAGAGGCCACTGCGATGGGAGGTCCACACAGGCCAAAAAACAAAAAAGATATGTGAATGAAAGATCAATAGAAGTGGTCAAAAAAAATAAATAAATAAGTATATATTGAAAAAAAAAAAAAGACACCCATCTATAAAATGAAATGCTTATCCTGAATGAGATCCTGGATGAAGAGAAAACAGTTATAAAATATGTAACTGGTAATTGGTGAAACTGGAATACAAACTGTAGAGTAGATAACAGTATTGGAGCAATGCTATCTTCTCTGAATTTTCTAAGTATATTGTGGTTACATAATAAAATACATCTCTTTCTTAGGAAACACAAGCTCAAGTATAAGGGGTAAATGTCTCTGTAACACACTTTTAAGTGGTTCTGAAGAAAATGTTTGTATACACACACATACACATACATATGTATATACACTGAAAGAGACAGACTAAATACCGCAAGATGTGAACAAGCTGAAGAATACGCAGGAATTCTTTACAGTATGCTTGCATTTTTTCTCTAAGTTTGAAATGATTTCTAAACAAAAAGCTTCTAAAAAGAAAAGGAAACTCTTGAGGGGCTTCTGTGAAAGACAGGCTCACTGGGATGCCACTCTGCTCCTTGCAGAATACGGATGGACAAGTATAAGGTCAGGTCAGGTGGGTGCCAACGCCCCACGTAACCCAGCCAAAACTGTACCTAGGGTGCTGGAGGTGACCCCTGTCTGAGCTGACACCTCCTGGCAGTCATTAGGAACTTCAGCATCACCACAGCTTCACATGGTGTTTGTGGCCCTGCCTTCAGCCCCTGGAAGTGGGGGTCTCAGCTCACTCTACCCCTGACCTTTGGCCTGACAGCCATCTCTATGGCTCCCCCATCACATCCCAGGCTGGCCAGTGGCACCACTAAGCCTCCCGCTCCCCAAGATTGAGTGTATCAAGTGCTGAGTTGGAAGGAAGAAATCTCTCCTGTTCCCTTCAAATCAGAGGCAGCCTAGCCAGACAGCCTTGGTGCAGAATCCCCCATGTTTCCAAGAATATCTCAGAGCCACAGAGTCGGTCAAATGTTTCTGAGTTGGCCCAGAGTCAGAAATGCTCGGTCTCAGACGTTGTGATGCCTATTCCACTAGGTGGGTAGGAGGCAGCCAGGCTCCACTGACTTAAAAGCAACAGACTCCATCAAGGTCCAGAGGACGCCCCAAAGAAACACACTGGCCCTTCGGCCTGGCAAACTCACTAAATCCTAGTTCTCCCAAATGCGCTCAATGCCAGCCACACTCGAGTTATCACCTTCTACCTGCCCAAACCAATCCACTGACTTGCAGTGAGAGGAAGTGGAAAGGTCATCAGCCCCAAGGGCTTCAGAGAGAAGGAGGTCAGGGAGCTCCCTGACAGGACTCAATAGCAGCACTTACCATGGGGGCAGGAGAATGTGGTCTTTCCAGTTCCTATCAAAGTGGCTACTGGGACTTCCTGGTGGTCCAGTGGTTAAGATTCCATGTTTCCAATCCAGGGAAGGTGGGTTTGATCCCTGGTTGGGGAACTAAAATCCTATGTACTGCATAGTGTGGCTAAAAAGTAGGTTAAAATTAAAAAAAAATTGTTCTTTTAATTTTTTTAAATAAAAGTAGTTACCAGAAATGGCCTCCAGTAAGCCCACAGCCTGGAGGCCACCTGCTGGGGATAAGACCTTTCACCTTAAGCTTGAATTCTCTGCTTTATGTGTGGGAAAGATCAGCCACCCTCTGTTCACCCTTCCACAGCATGTTCTCAGCCTTCCTGACCACCCGAGTGGTCAGCGAATGAATCACAGGTTCAATACAATTTTTCAACAATGGCAAACACCACGGCGCTTACCAAGTGCCAGGCACTGTTCTAGTTGCTTTACAGATAACAACTCGTGGAAGCTCCCAGCAACCCTATGAGCATGGTACTCTCTTCTTACCCCCGTTGGGGAGCTGTGGAAACTGAGGCACAGAGAGGTAAAGCAACAAGCCCCAAGTCAATGACCTAGTGAATCATGAAGCCAGGATGTGAACTCTGGTGTCTGGCTTGCGTCTGGGCTTTTAACCACTTCCTTATGCGAGCCCTCCTGGCTTATTCCACAAGCTGCTTCTAAAGAACCCATAAATGAGGAAATAAACACTCTAATTTCAAAAAATCACATAGAGACAGGAAGAGAGGAATAAAGACTCTGCAAAGCAGGTCGACAGGTGACAGGAAAAGGGGGTGGGTCTCACCATTCTCCAGTTCACTTACCATCTGTATCGGATCATCCATCCACCAATACATTACAAACTCACCCCCTCGTACTTAAGATGCGGGACCTACTGAGCGTTCGAGTGGGAGGAAACAAGAGGAGCCCACTTTAGTTAATGACATGAAATGTGGGCACACACACAGTGAAATGGTCAGAGGAGGAGGATTTTAAACAGAGTGAGTGGTGCTGACATCGGGGGCAGGGTGGGGCTGGGAAAGGGAATTTGGGCAGATTGCAGGGGCATAGGTCTTGGAAGTGTACCTGACCACCCCAACTGGTTGGAGGAGACCCTTCTTTACTTCATCTGTATGCACCTACACTCACTATACCATGTTTCCAATCCAGGAAGGTGGGTTTGATCCCTGGTTGGGGAACTAAAATCCTATGTACTGCATAGTGTGGCTAAAAAGTAGGTTAAAATTAAAAAAAAATTGTTCTTTTAATTTTTTTAAATAAAAGTAGTTACCAGAAATGGCCTCCAGTAAGCCCACAGCCTGGAGGCCACCTGCTGGGGATAAGACCTTTCACCTTAAGCTTGAATTCTCTGCTTTATGTGTGGGAAAGATCAGCCACCCTCTGTTCACCCTTCCACAGCATGTTCTCAGCCTTCCTGACCACCCGAGTGGTCAGCGAATGAATCACAGGTTCAATACAATTTTTCAACAATGGCAAACACCACGGCGCTTACCAAGTGCCAGGCACTGTTCTAGTTGCTTTACAGATAACAACTCGTGGAAGCTCCCAGCAACCCTATGAGCATGGTACTCTCTTCTTACCCCCGTTGGGGAGCTGTGGAAACTGAGGCACAGAGAGGTAAAGCAACAAGCCCCAAGTCAATGACCTAGTGAATCATGAAGCCAGGATGTGAACTCTGGTGTCTGGCTTGCGTCTGGGCTTTTAACCACTTCCTTATGCGAGCCCTCCTGGCTTATTCCACAAGCTGCTTCTAAAGAACCCATAAATGAGGAAATAAACACTCTAATTTCAAAAAATCACATAGAGACAGGAAGAGAGGAATAAAGACTCTGCAAAGCAGGTCGACAGGTGACAGGAAAAGGGGGTGGGTCTCACCATTCTCCAGTTCACTTACCATCTGTATCGGATCATCCATCCACCAATACATTACAAACTCACCCCCTCGTACTTAAGATGCGGGACCTACTGAGCGTTCGAGTGGGAGGAAACAAGAGGAGCCCACTTTAGTTAATGACATGAAATGTGGGCACACACACAGTGAAATGGTCAGAGGAGGAGGATTTTAAACAGAGTGAGTGGTGCTGACATCGGGGGCAGGGTGGGGCTGGGAAAGGGAATTTGGGCAGATTGCAGGGGCATAGGTCTTGGAAGTGTACCCTGACCACCCCAACTGGTTGGAGGAGACCCTTCTTTACTTCATCTGTATGCACCTACACTCACTATACTGATTTTCACATTTCCCACACTGACTTGGAAGTTTCCTATTTGCTTCTCTGGCAGCTATTCATTTCTGTATTCCCTGTGTGAGGCATGGGACCAGTCACTCAGTGTTGGCGGAATGGTTTTCTGAATGAAAAAGGCCCAAACGTACTTGTGACAGGGGAGAAAACCCGTAAGTATACTGAAGGGACACGAGCAGAAAGGCTCATCTGAGCTGGGTGGGTGAGAGCAGTGCTTCTCAACCTATGGGTGCACGAGAGTCACTCAGGGATCTTAGGAAAATGCAGATCCTGACTCAGTAGGTGTGGGGTGCAATCCGAGAGTCTTCCTTTCCTCCAGGCTTGGTGGTGATGCTGGTACTGCTGGTCCCTGAACCTCACTTGGAGTAATAAGGCCCTCGATGATCCCTGGCCCCTTCCAGCCCCAAGAGCCTCATTCTGCGCTAGGACTCCCTTCTACCGCCCCTGTGCGTCTCCTAATGCCCTTTACACAACCTCAGTCCCTCAGCCAGTGGTTTCCATTTGGGTTTGGCCAGTGGGATCACAGCTGGGAGATGTGAGAGCAAGAAAAGAACATGGAGGGACTTCCCTGTGCTCCAGTGGCTAAGACTCTGCACTCCCAACGCAGGGGGCTAGGGTTCGATCCCTGATCCGAGAACTGAGACCCTATATGCCACCATTAAGATTCTGTATGGGGCTCCCCTTGTGGCTCAGTGGATAAGTCTCACCATTCTCCAGTTCACTTACCATCTGTATCGGATCATCCATCCACCAATACATTACAAACTCACCCCCTCGTACTTAAGATGCGGGACCTACTGAGCGTTCGAGTGGGAGGAAACAAGAGGAGCCCACTTTAGTTAATGACATGAAATGTGGGCACACACACAGTGAAATGGTCAGAGGAGGAGGATTTTAAACAGAGTGAGTGGTGCTGACATCGGGGGCAGGGTGGGGCTGGGAAAGGGAATTTGGGCAGATTGCAGGGGCATAGGTCTTGGAAGTGTACCCTGACCACCCCAACTGGTTGGAGGAGACCCTTCTTTACTTCATCTGTATGCACCTACACTCACTATACTGATTTTCACATTTCCCACACTGACTTGGAAGTTTCCTATTTGCTTCTCTGGCAGCTATTCATTTCTGTTTTCCCCTGTGTGAGGCATGGGACCAGTCACTCAGTGTTGGCGGAATGGTTTTCTGAATGAAAAAGGCCCAAACGTACTTGTGACAGGGGAGAAAACCCGTAAGTATACTGAAGGGACACGAGCAGAAAGGCTCATCTGAGCTGGGTGGGTGAGAGCAGTGCTTCTCAACCTATGGGTGCACGAGAGTCACTCAGGGATCTTAGGAAAATGCAGATCCTGACTCAGTAGGTGTGGGGTGCAATCCGAGAGTCTTCCTTTCCTCCAGGCTTGGTGGTGATGCTGGTACTGCTGGTCCCTGAACCTCACTTGGAGTAATAAGGCCCTCGATGATCCCTGGCCCCTTCCAGCCCCAAGAGCCTCATTCTGCGCTAGGACTCCCTTCTACCGCCCCTGTGCGTCTCCTAATGCCCTTTACACAACCTCAGTCCCTCAGCCAGTGGTTTCCATTTGGGTTTGGCCAGTGGGATCACAGCTGGGAGATGTGAGAGCAAGAAAAGAACATGGAGGGACTTCCCTGTGCTCCAGTGGCTAAGACTCTGCACTCCCAACGCAGGGGGCTAGGGTTCGATCCCTGATCCGAGAACTGAGACCCTATATGCCACCATTAAGATTCTGTATGGGGCTCCCCTTGTGGCTCAGTGGATAAGAACCCGTCTGCCAATGCAGGAGACACAGGTTCGATCCCTGACCCGGGAAGATCCCACATACCACAGAGCAGCTAAACCCACACATCAACAAATACCCAGCACAGCCAAAAATAAATAAATAAAAGGGTTTTTTTTTTTTTTTTTTAAAAAAAAAGATTCTGTATGCCTCAACTGAAAAGATTCACATGCTTCAACTAAGATACAGCACAGCCAAATACATACACAAACATTAAAAACATGGAGCTATTTCATCCTTGCTGCAGCCTCATGCCACAGGGCAGTGGCTGCATCTCTTTAGCCCCGTCCCCCTCAAGGCAGGTTCTCTACAGCTTGGCTCTCACTCGGCTCCCTTCGGCCCCACCACACCAGGACGCAAACAGCTTCTGTTGTCACAAGTCCCAGGGCATCTTGCCATCCCTGCTGCTTCTTTCCCTCGTGCCCACTTCACTGGGAGGAGTCTTGGCACTAATAGCTTCATTTGATTTTATTTTTCAGTAAAACCCTTAGAGTGGACCGTGTGTTCCCTGCTAGGACAGAATGCTGCATTTTGATCAAGTACAAGGTCCTAACTTGGCTTAAGCCAAAGCAATGAAACTCTAATTGTAGTATCTGGGGCTACAGGGAGTCCAGAGAGAGAAGGTACTTTGCAATGCGGGAAGCATGCCAATGCATCTCAGTGCCTTGAAACCCAGAAGTTGGCTTCGCGTTAATTTTATTCTGTTCCGCCGCTGTGAACTGAGAAGTTGCCGTGCTCTAGACACAGGGCTCAGGCTTGTGGGAACCAAGGGCGATGGAGTTCAGGTCCCAGGCCCCAGAGCCTCACACTCAGAGACACTCAGGCCGGGGCAGAATGAAAGCCCTGGAATGGAATTGAATGTGACAGGCAGCCAAGCAAGGCAAAGCCAGCTGAGATAAGGACCTAATCAGAGTTCAGACAGAGAACAGTAGCGGAAGAGCAGGCAGAGGCCTTGTTCCAATGCTGGGGACCTGGGAGGACCTCACAGGGTGGAGGAGGAGGTCACGCGGGACCTTGGAGGACCACGACATCGGCCGATCAGCTGCCTTGGCGCAGAAGACAGAGCCAATACGCAAAAACAACCAGGAGACGTCCTGCTGCAAGGGGGGCTTCTGTCCAACATGTTGGCTGGACTTGGAGTCCTGCAGGGTGTCCCTGCTGGGGCCAAAACTAACGACACTTTGGGTGCGATAAATACAGCTGGAGCAAAATCTCCATGCCCAGAGTTTGTTAGTGAGATGTTTTATGTTTTATTTTACCTTGTTGAGGAGCAGTGATACCCTGTGTTTTTCCCTTTCTAAATCTGCTCCTGAACTGTCACACTGAGACGCTGTCCTGAGAGCAACACTCCAAAACAGGAGACCAGGCAGCCATCTTTCCTCCTTGGCATGGGGAGAAATGTCTGTGTGCAGTTGGGAAATCTGGGCTTTTGCCACTAACTGGCCTGTGTGCTTTTTGTCTCCAAAGCTCCTTCCAGCTCTGAAATATTATGACTCGGCAACTACACTTCTATTTTCAACGCCTGCTGCTTCTTATTACAAAGGTAGATATATTCGCTGCAGACAGTTAGAAAATGTAAATAAGAGAGTCGAGGACAGTATAAAATCTCTCATTGGACTTCTCCGTAGTCCAGTGGTTAAGAATCCACCTGCCATGCAGGGGACGTGGGTTGAATTCTTTGGTCCAGAAAGCATCTACGTGCTGGGGGGCAACTACGCCTGTGCGTCACAACTCCCAAGCTCGAGCTCTAGAGCCCATGCTCTGCAACGACTGAAGTCACTGCAATGAGAAGCCCGTGCACCCCAACTAGAGGGTAGCCCCCACTCTTCATAGCCATGAAGACCCAGTGCAGCCAAAAATAAACAATTACACTATAAACAAAATCACTCATCATTTTACCACCGAGTACTAACCCTTATTAACCTTCACTCATTCATTAACACATATTTATTGAGTGGTTTTTGTTTTTGTTTTTGTTTTTGGCTGTGGTGGGTCTTCACTGAGGTGCGCAGGTTTTCTCTAACTGTGGGAAGTGGGGGCTTCTCTTGTTGGGGAGCAAGGGCTCTGGCGCACACCAGCTTCAGCAGTCGCAGCACGTAGCCTCAGTAGCTGCAGGGCACCAGCTTAGTTGCACTGCAGCATGTGGGATCTTCCTGGACCCGGGACTGAACCCATGTCCCCTGCATTGGCAAGCAGATTCTTAACCACTGGACCTGCATTGGCAAGTGGCTTCTTCACCATTGAACCACTAGGGAAGTCCATTATTGAGTGTTTGCCATGTAGCGAGCAGTATGAAATGCATCTTTCCAGGAGATTTATATTTTAATGAAATCACCCTGCTTTGTAACCTGCCTTCCACTTACTAAGACAGTTGTGAACATACTCTCACGGCAGCAAACATTTTTCCACAACATTCTGGTTTCTCACATTACATGAACACTCTTGGAGTCAGAATTCGAACAAATGTAAAACTGTTACTTGAAGATAATCCCCACATGTAGAATTCCTAGGTTAATTAGTAATCACACTTACGAAGCTTCTGGCAGGCGGTGCTAAAGAGTCTGCCTCCCAACCTCTCTTTACATCCTTCCACTCAGATAAGTGCACTCAAAAGGGTCTACGAGCCCCACTCCCTCTACAGCGGACACATGACTGCAACTACACTTCTATTTTCAACGCCTGCTGCTTCTTATTACAAAGGTAGATATATTCGCTGCAGACAGTTAGAAAATGTAAATAAGAGAGTCGAGGACAGTATAAAATCTCTCATTGGACTTCTCCGTAGTCCAGTGGTTAAGAATCCACCTGCCATGCAGGGGACGTGGGTTGAATTCTTTGGTCCAGAAAGCATCTACGTGCTGGGGGGCAACTACGCCTGTGCGTCACAACTCCCAAGCTCGAGCTCTAGAGCCCATGCTCTGCAACGACTGAAGTCACTGCAATGAGAAGCCCGTGCACCCCAACTAGAGGGTAGCCCCCACTCTTCATAGCCATGAAGACCCAGTGCAGCCAAAAATAAACAATTACACTATAAACAAAATCACTCATCATTTTACCACCGAGTACTAACCCTTATTAACCTTCACTCATTCATTAACACATATTTATTGAGTGGTTTTTGTTTTTGTTTTTGTTTTTGGCTGTGGTGGGTCTTCACTGAGGTGCGCAGGTTTTCTCTAACTGTGGGAAGTGGGGGCTTCTCTTGTTGGGGAGCAAGGGCTCTGGCGCACACCAGCTTCAGCAGTCGCAGCACGTAGCCTCAGTAGCTGCAGGGCACCAGCTTAGTTGCACTGCAGCATGTGGGATCTTCCTGGACCCGGGACTGAACCCATGGCCCCTGCATTGGCAAGCAGATTCTTAACCACTGGACCTGCATTGGCAAGTGGCTTCTTCACCATTGAACCACTAGGGAAGTCCATTATTGAGTGTTTGCCATGTAGCGAGCAGTATGAAATGCATCTTTCCAGGAGATTTATATTTTAATGAAATCACCCTGCTTTGTAACCTGCCTTCCACTTACTAAGACAGTTGTGAACATACTCTCACGGCAGCAAACATTTTTCCACAACATTCTGGTTTCTCACATTACATGAACACTCTTGGAGTCAGAATTCGAACAAATGTAAAACTGTTACTTGAAGATAATCCCCACATGTAGAATTCCTAGGTTAATTAGTAATCACACTTACGAAGCTTCTGGCAGGCGGTGCTAAAAGAGTCTGCCTCCCCAACCTCTCTTTACATCCTTCCACTCAGATAAGTGCACTCAAAAGGGTCTACGAGCCCCACTCCCCTCTACAGCGGACACTAGACACACAGGGCTGTGTCAGTTTAAGTTAAAACTAATTAAAATAAAGAATTCAGGTCAAGCACTCCATGGGCACATGTAGCTAGTGGTTACTGAAACAGCATAGAGGACATTTTCATTACTGCAAAAAGTTCTACGTGCCATCAGTAGCCCAGATGGGGGGTTGTATTTATGTTAATTATTGTTATTTTGGGATAGAGAGATTTGGGGGATTTTCCTATTCATTCCATTTCTTGGTTGTTTAACTTTATTTGGCCAGGAGGCTTATGGGATCTTAGTCCCCTAACTAGGGACTGAACCTGTGCCCGACAGTGAAAGCACTGAGTCCTAACCACTGGACCGCCGGGGAGCTCCCTCCTGGCCCCTTTCATAATGAGTATTTACCTATTATTGTTTTGCCTATATCATGTTTAAAAGCTTTCTCCTCTTTGGAAAGGTGTACCTTGTGCTCACTGGTCCCCTGCAGGCATGGCTGACTATGGGAAAACTTCAGAGCCCTTACATCTGGTCATTGTGTTTGGATTCTGACTTCCTTCCTAGGGACAAAGCTCCAAAAGAGTTGTATTAAGAATCTCTAGGTTCTAGAGCCAGCCACCTCATTAGGGCTGAGTCTTCTGCATTTCTTTTAACAGCTGAGTAGTATTCCATTGTATATATGTACCAGAGCTTCTGGATCCATTCATTTGTCGATGGACATCTAGGTTGCTTCCATGTTCTGGCTATTGTATAGAGAGCTGCAATGAGACCGAACAATGGGAGGGAGTAACATGGGAACCTATACTGTCATGTGTAGAAAAGATAGCTATTGTCATTGTGCTAGGGGAATAGGAGTACCTACAACCACTTGGAGCGATGGTCTGGAGGGATGGGAGGGGGGGGAACTGGGTGGGGGGAGGGTCAAGGGATATGCATCTGATTGATCTGGGAACATACATGTACAAAAATAAATAAATAAATTAAAACAAACAAACAAACAAACAAAAAAAAAGAATCTCTAGGGCTTCCCCTGGTGGTCCAGTGGATAAGGACACCGCCTTGCAGTGCAAGGGGCGCAGGTTCGATCCCTGGCCTGGGAAGATCCCACGTGCCGCGGAGCGGCTGGACTGATGTGTCCAATCACCGAGCTGGAGCTCTGGAGTGCATGCGCCCAGACCCCGCGCTCTGTGACAACAGAGGCCACCGCGATGGGAGGCCCGCAGGAGCTAAAGAACAAAGACGGATGAAAAATAGAGAAATGGAAGACCAATAGAAGTGGCCCGCCCGCTCCCCTCCCTCCCCAACCCGACCCCCGCCCAAAAATAAATAAATTAAAAAAAAAAAAAAAGAATCTCTATCCAGGGACTTCCTTGGCAGTCCAGTGGTAAAGAATCTGCCTGCCAATGCAAGGGATGTGGTTTGACCAGGGGTCAACGAAGACACCACGTGCGGGAGAGCAACTAAGCTGGTGCGTCACTACTACTGAGTCAGCACTTTAGAAACCACAACAAGAGAAGCCGCCATGACAAGAAGCCCGCGCACCACATCTAGAGAAAGCCCACAATGCACCAACAAAGACTCCGCAAGGCCAAAAAATCAAGAGAATCTCTATCCAAATGCGCTTATGTATACATAAAGAAACTCTGGAAGGATACCATAAATAAATAAATAAATAAATAAATAAATAAACCTTACTTACCTTCTCTATGGCATGCAGAGCGTGTCTTTGCAGATGAGGACAAGAAAGGTAAGGCGATTTCCCATGTGAACGTATCACCTATTTAAAAATAGAGCCAAAAAACAAATTTAAAATATCTCATTAAATTACACAAAGAGCATACAATTGTTAAAAAAAAAAAAACTAATAGGAGACAGTGAAATTGCTTTCCCTGAAGGCTATCAATGGTATGTTGATGAGAATCCTTTCAGATTCGGATCCATTATGAACAATCACATATAAAAGCTTGTTTATATGAACAGGGTCATGGGCCGTTATGCTCTGGAGTGTGCTTAACACATCTCTAAAATCTTGTCTGTGTGCTTTCTTCTTTCCTTAGACATGTCTAGAGTCTTCCTTGTCCTTCCTGACAGCTGGAAAAAGTGGGTTTTTAAAACCTCCAGGACTTTTTTCTCTTGGGTCTCCAGGTGGCCCTTGGTAACACCTCTACATCTGTGCCCAGATGGCGGCAGAGCTGGAGTGGGTTGGTCCCGGTCAGTTCCATCCGCACTGAGGCTGCAGAGTCGCTCCCCACCCTCTCACCCTCTCCCTGCCTCAGGCGTCTCCTCGTCCATACCGCTCCCAGGCAGCAGGAGTGAGCAGAGTAAGAGCATCTCCACGTGGAGCCTCGGGGCAGGAAAGAGGCAAGGATATGGGGTATGAGTCACCTCCATGTGCCCCCTCACCTCCTCCAAGCAGCCAGTAACAGCCCCCTTATGTCCTCCTGTCCAACCCTAGTCCAAATCCACTTCTGGATGCCACCTCGCTGGACACACACCTCAACATGCACCTGTGTTTCTGTCAGAGCTTTCCCAAAATGACCTTGGGGAGTCCCTCCCCACCCCACCCTTGAGTACAACCTTGTCCGTATCTTCCACAGGGAGGAAGAGGCAATGCCAGAGGACTGGGTGGGATGACAGAAAAAAAGGCGGCCATGACAAGAAGCCCGCGCACCACATCTAGAGAAAGCCCACAATGCACCAACAAAGACTCCGCAAGGCCAAAAAATCAAGAGAATCTCTATCCAAATGCGCTTATGTATACATAAAGAAACTCTGGAAGGATACCATAAATAAATAAATAAATAAATAAATAAATAAACCTTACTTACCTTCTCTATGGCATGCAGAGCGTGTCTTTGCAGATGAGGACAAGAAAGGTAAGGCGATTTCCCATGTGAACGTATCACCTATTTAAAAATAGAGCCAAAAAACAAATTTAAAATATCTCATTAAATTACACAAAGAGCATACAATTGTTAAAAAAAAAAAAACTAATAGGAGACAGTGAAATTGCTTTCCCTGAAGGCTATCAATGGTATGTTGATGAGAATCCTTTCAGATTCGGATCCATTATGAACAATCACATATAAAAGCTTGTTTATATGAACAGGGTCATGGGCCGTTATGCTCTGGAGTGTGCTTAACACATCTCTAAAATCTTGTCTGTGTGCTTTCTTCTTTCCTTAGACATGTCTAGAGTCTTCCTTGTCCTTCCTGACAGCTGGAAAAAGTGGGTTTTTAAAACCTCCAGGACTTTTTTCTCTTGGGTCTCCAGGTGGCCCTTGGTAACACCTCTACATCTGTGCCCAGATGGCGGCAGAGCTGGAGTGGGTTGGTCCCGGTCAGTTCCATCCGCACTGAGGCTGCAGAGTCGCTCCCCACCCTCTCACCCTCTCCCTGCCTCAGGCGTCTCCTCGTCCATACCGCTCCCAGGCAGCAGGAGTGAACGGAGTAAGAGCATCTCCACGTGGAGCCTCGGGGCAGGAAAGAGGCAAGGATATGGGGTATGAGTCACCTCCATGTGCCCCCTCACCTCCTCCAAGCAGCCAGTAACAGCCCCCTTATGTCCTCCTGTCCAACCCTAGTCCAAATCCACTTCTGGATGCCACCTCGCTGGACACACACCTCAACATGCACCTGTGTTTCTGTCAGAGCTTTCCCAAAATGACCTTGGGGAGTCCCTCCCCCACCCCCACCCTTGAGTACAACCTTGTCCGTATCTTCCACAGGGGAGGAAGAGGCAATGCCAGAGGACTGGGTGGGTCTGAGGTGCCCCAACCAAAGATCTCACATGCTGCAAGTAAGACCTGGTGCAGCCAAATAAATACATAAATAAAAATAAAATATTTTTAAAGAAAGAAAGAAGTGGAGGCAAAAGGTGTGAGCCGCCTACAGGTGTCACTGATGCCCTTGGAAGTCACCCAATACCTGGATCTAAAAGAGAAATCTCAATTCTGCGGGGAGGAGGGAGTGAGTGTGCCCCTTCCCCCAGGGACCCAGTAACCGGCCCAGTTTCAAAGGCTCTGGTCCTGCCCCCACAGGTCTGGCACTAGCAAAACCAGAGAGACAAAAGTAGATTAATGGTTGCTGGATGCTAGAATGGGCGGACGTAAAGTAGCTATCAGTGGGTACAGGGTTACTTTTAGGAGTGATGAAAATGTTCCAGCTAGTGATGACGGTTTCTCTGTGAATAAAATCACCAAACTGTACTCTTCATAAGGGTGAATTTTATGGAATGTTAATTGTGTCTCAATAAAAAAGTAACTTACAGGGCTGCAAACCTACTGAGATATAACTGATATGCTCTAAAATGCACCCTTTATTATTTATTTTTTACAGAGTTCTGTTGTTTACGGGCAAACATCAACCTGAATCAGCTGTAGGTATACATGTTTTCTCCCTCTTGAACTTCTTTCCCATCTCTCTCCGCATCCCGTCCCTCTAGGTTCTTACAGAGCCCCTGTGTGAGTTCCCTTAGTCTTAGAGCAGATTCTCATTGGTTTTCTATTTTACATATGGTAGTGTATGTTTCCATATTACTCGTTCTATACCTCTCACCCATTCCTCCCTTCCCTCAGCATCCGTAAGTCTGTTCTTTATGTCTGTTTCTCCATGGACACCCTGTGTATACATTCATTAGTACCATCTTTCCAGATGCCATACATATGTTAGTATACAATCTTTCTCTTTCTGACTTACTTCACTCTGTACAATAGGCTCATTCACCTCCTTAGAGCTGACTCAAATGTAAACTGCACCCCTCTTAATAGAGTGCAATGATTTTTGACAAAGATACCCATGCCACCACCACCACCCTTATCAAAATATAGGACATATCCATCACCCCCAGAGTCCCCCTGTACCCCTTGAGCATTATTTTTCTTTCAAGAAAGTTGAATAGAGTAGAAACTATCAGAATTCATCACACATCGTAAAGAGTGCTCGTTCATAAAATTTACATCTTTGTATTAAAAGATACATAAACACACACACTATAGGGCTGTGATCTGAGTCACAGCAAAAAGATTTGCAAGTTTCTGTTGAAACGAAATGCACGTGGAAGGTGTAGCGGGTCACGGCAGAAACGTTATGCACTTGCTCTGAGGTTGCTACGCACTGGGCTCTCCTTAGCACATGCATGTGTGACCCCATTCAATCCTCACAGCCACATTCTAGGATGTGCCCTCATCATCTCTTTCTGCAGATGAGGAAACCAAGGCTTCATGCTCTTCCCTGGAAGCTAGATCTAATTTCAAAACCTATTGCCCTTAAAGCCTCAGTTTTCCCTTTTGTTTTCAGTCACTAAGTCGTGTCTGACTCTTTGCGACCAATGGGCTGTAGCCTTTCCAGGGCTGCAAACCTACTGAGATATAACTGATATGCTCTAAAATGCACCCTTTATTATTTATTTTTTACAGAGTTCTGTTGTTTACGGGCAAACATCAACCTGAATCAGCTGTAGGTATACATGTTTTCTCCCTCTTGAACTTCTTTCCCATCTCTCTCCGCATCCCGTCCCTCTAGGTTCTTACAGAGCCCCTGTGTGAGTTCCCTTAGTCTTAGAGCAGATTCTCATTGGTTTTCTATTTTACATATGGTAGTGTATGTTTCCATATTACTCGTTCTATACCTCTCACCCATTCCTCCCTTCCCTCAGCATCCGTAAGTCTGTTCTTTATGTCTGTTTCTCCATGGACACCCTGTGTATACATTCATTAGTACCATCTTTCCAGATGCCATACATATGTTAGTATACAATCTTTCTCTTTCTGACTTACTTCACTCTGTACAATAGGCTCATTCACCTCCTTAGAGCTGACTCAAATGTAAACTGCACCCCTCTTAATAGAGTGCAATGATTTTTGACAAAGATACCCATGCCACCACCACCACCCTTATCAAAATATAGGACATATCCATCACCCCCAGAGTCCCCCTGTACCCCTTGAGCATTATTTTTCTTTCAAGAAAGTTGAATAGAGTAGAAACTATCAGAATTCATCACACATCGTAAAGAGTGCTCGTTCATAAAATTTACATCTTTGTATTAAAAGATACATAAACACACACACTATAGGGCTGTGATCTGAGTCACAGCAAAAAGATTTGCAAGTTTCTGTTGAAACGAAAGTACGGTGGAAGGTGTAGCGGGTCACGGCAGAAACGTTATGCACTTGCTCTGAGGTTGCTACGCACTGGGCTCTCCTTAGCACATGCATGTGTGACCCCATTCAATCCTCACAGCCACATTCTAGGATGTGCCCTCATCATCTCTTTCTGCAGATGAGGAAACCAAGGCTTCATGCTCTTCCCTGGAAGCTAGATCTAATTTCAAAACCTATTGCCCTTAAAGCCTCAGTTTTCCCTTTTGTTTTTCAGTCACTAAGTCGTGTCTGACTCTTTTGCGACCCAATGGGCTGTAGCCTTCCAGGCTTCTCTGTCCATGGAATTCTCCAGGCAAGGATACTGGAGTGGGTTGCCATTTCCTCCTCCAGGGGATCGAACCCGCACGTCCTGCATAGCAAATGGATTCTTTATCATTGAGCCACCAATTGGGAAGCCCCAATTTTCTCTTTATGGGTTTATATTCCAACTGAAATGTCAAACCCTGGAGGATGAAGCCAGTATCTGTCCACCTCTGTTTATCCATTCAAGCACAGCAAAAACAAGAAGCAGCAGCAAGAAAAAAGACACAGTCCTCCCTCCAAGGAACCTGCAATCTATTTGGAGGTGTGCGTACCAATCAGAGAACCTGAAGCATCAAAGACAGGACTGAAGTGTCATGTTTCTGTTTTGTAACCCTGGGTGTAACCCTGGGTGTGACGGGCTGGCTTTTCCTGTGTCCAGTTGCTGGGGATGTTGCCCCAGTCTTTCTCTGAGACGGTCCTGGGCAGTCAGACCAGGCAGATCCTGTGAGGGCCCCTCCCTTCTGGGTTGTTCTGAAAGGCCCGAGATCTGGAGCCCTCATGACACACAAGAGTCCTGAGGCTCCGAGGACCCCAGGCCAGGGGTCCTGCTGCAAACAGTGGAGTCTTCCAGAGCTCTCCAGAGCCCTCCTGTCAAGCAGCTGGCTGCAGAGGAGCAGGCGAAGGATTCACAACACAAGAGTCTGTCATCAGGGTCTCAGCGCCTGAGTTAGGCCTCCATGATAACCTGGTAGCCACTGTCAGTCTCTCATTTCAAAAGAGTGAAGCCAGGTGGCATAAATTCCACTTTCCAGTTAGCCCTAATTGACTTCACCCTTACCGACTTGTTGCTAGTTAATGAGTCTGTGTATCTGAAGCCTAAAATCTTTCTTTCTCCCTTAAGATTCTCCGGCATCATTAAGCCTTCTAAACATTAGGGAATGTCTCTTTTTGGACATCCTAAGCCACCTGGATTTTTTTCATGCTCTTCCCTGGAAGCTAGATCTAATTTCAAAACCTATTGCCCTTAAAGCCTCAGTTTTCCTTTTGTTTTCAGTCACTAAGTCGTGTCTGACTCTTTTGCGACCAATGGGCTGTAGCCTTCCAGGCTTCTCTGTCCATGGAATTCTCCAGGCAAGGATACTGGAGTGGGTTGCCATTTCCTCCTCCAGGGGATCGAACCCGCACGTCCTGCATAGCAAATGGATTCTTTATCATTGAGCCACCAATTGGGAAGCCCCAATTTTCTCTTTATGGGTTTATATTCCAACTGAAATGTCAAACCCTGGAGGATGAAGCCAGTATCTGTCCACCTCTGTTTATCCATTCAAGCACAGCAAAAACAAGAAGCAGCAGCAAGAAAAAAGACACAGTCCTCCCTCCAAGGAACCTGCAATCTATTTGGAGGTGTGCGTACCAATCAGAGAACCTGAAGCATCAAAGACAGGACTGAAGTGTCATGTTTCTGTTTTGTAACCCTGGGTGTAACCCTGGGTGTGACGGGCTGGCTTTTCCTGTGTCCAGTTGCTGGGGATGTTGCCCCAGTCTTTCTCTGAGACGGTCCTGGGCAGTCAGACCAGGCAGATCCTGTGAGGGCCCCTCCCTTCTGGGTTGTTCTGAAAGGCCCGAGATCTGGAGCCCTCATGACACACAAGAGTCCTGAGGCTCCGAGGACCCCAGGCCAGGGGTCCTGCTGCAAACAGTGGAGTCTTCCAGAGCTCTCCAGAGCCCTCCTGTCAAGCAGCTGGCTGCAGAGGAGCAGGCGAAGGATTCACAACACAAGAGTCTGTCATCAGGGTCTCAGCGCCTGAGTTAGGCCTCCATGATAACCTGGTAGCCACTGTCAGTCTCTCATTTCAAAAGAGTGAAGCCAGGTGGCATAAATTCCACTTTCCAGTTAGCCCTAATTGACTTCACCCTTACCGACTTGTTGCTAGTTAATGAGTCTGTGTATCTGAAGCCTAAAATCTTTCTTTCTCCCTTAAGATTCTCCGGCATCATTAAGCCTTCTAAACATTAGGGAATGTCTCTAAATGCAAGTCTTGGACATCACTGTACTCAGCACACCCCATGTTCTGGAATAGTCAGGGGATCCCCGACAGGGACCAGCTTTCATCTAAGGAGTAAAACCCTGAGAGCTTTGAGGTGACGAAGGCCACCTCAATGTGCTCACCTGGGATGGTGTGGAAAGCCTTGGAACCACGTTGGCCTGGGTCTGGGTCCCAGCTCTGTCATTTGTTAGCTTTGTGGTCTTAGACAATTTATCTAACCTCTCTGAACTTGTTTCCTCATCTCGAAAAAGAAAAAAAAGAAGACGACCACCACCAAAGTAAAACAAAAAACCATAAGCCTCATAGGGTTATTGAGGGATTAGATGAAACCCAGGTAGGCAGTTGGCACCTAATACATACCAGCTCTCCTCCCTTCCTCCTGCCTGCCAAGGAGATTAACATTCTGCAGAGAAAAAAAAAAAAAAAACATCCAAACAACTTTCTCTAAAGGAGGACTGGCATCTTTGTTCATGTTTTTTTCTGGAAGGGCGTGAACAGGAAACCTAGGACTGGCAAAAGCAGAACACCTTAGCTCTGGTTCTTCTGCGCAGTAAGAGAGGGTAACTGCCTCATGTTGTCATATAGGACGTGATATAAGCCATGTGTGTTCACTGGAAAATGGTTCTGTCTCGCCATCTGTACAGCCACCAAGAGGTCCCTGCCACCGTCTCCCACTCACCTGGGCCACTTGTCAGCCTCGCTCCGGCCCGCCTTCTGCTCTTGCTCTCCTAGAAGACACTTCTTCCGAGACCATGTCTCAAGATGCAAATCCAGTCACAGACTCCCACTCTACACCCTCCACTGTCTTTCCTCCGAAGTCCGACGCTGCCCACCCGAGGCCTCCCTCTCCGTCCCAGTCCTGACCTCTCCTCTCCCGGAAGCTGAACCCCCTTCCCCGGAAGCTGGACCAACCACAGGTGTTTTCCTTTTCCTTAAGCAGCCCAACTTGTTACAGCCTCGGGGGGCCTTTTCAGCAGCTGCTCCCTCCACCTGAAGCACTCCTCCTCCAAATGGAAGCTTCCTTTGCGATATGCAGGCTTTGGCTCCAGTGTGCCTTCTCAGTTCACATCTATCATTTCACCCTATTTTACTTTCATCCTTGTGCTTGTCAGGACCTTTAAAATTCTCTGCTACATTCTCCGTCCGTGCCTACAACACCGCCTGGCATGGGGCAGGGACGCAATCCATGCTTGTTAAATAAACAAACTCAGGGAATTCCCTGGCAGTCCAGTGATGAGGGGTTCTTACTGCTGATGGTCAGGGGTTCAATCCCTGGTCAGGGAATTAAAGTCCCACAAGTTGCACTGTGTGACCAAAATAAAATAAAATAAACCCCTCTGTCTCATCATTTAAGCACAAATCAATGATCTTCAGGAAGGTCTCTCTTCACAGGAGAGCTTCTAGTGTGTAAGCGTCTAGACAGTCCTTTTATTTTTGGCATTTTTGGCAAAGTGACTTGCTTCTGGAATTTAACAAAACCAGACAACGCCTGTCTCCCAAGTCTCAACCAAAGCTGTGCCACTGCTGCCTGGCTCCTCCTTAATAACTAGGCATGGATGAGGCTGAGATTTTACAAACCCCAGTGGAACATTCTGCTGCCTGAAAAACTGGAGCACCACGGGACTGGAGGCTTGAAAATGGAGGCAGCCTGAATCCAGCCAGAGTTCCTACTCCTCAGCAGGCTGGATACCAGTGATTAATTCAGGCAAGAGCCAGGCAAAAATGTTGGGGGATTTTAAGATCCAGATGGAAAAGAAAGCTGGGGGTGTGAGTAGGGGTGCAGGGTAGGAAGAGCCCACCCTCCTTCACCCAGGGGATCTTAACCTGCTAGAATTGATATTAAATGTTAAATCGGGGCATATCTGTGTGTATGTATGTTTAGGGGACGGGGTCCACAGTTCTTATCAGAATTGCAGTAGGGTTTCTGCCCTAAAAGGTTGAGAACCCTGGATCTGAAAGGCAGGCAATTAGGTTAGCAAATCATCATCCTAAACATGACCTGAACTGAGACAATCACGAGAAAGGAAAAGTGCTTCATGATCCAAAGAAAACAAAAGCTATTTCCAACAGGAATTGGCTGTCACATTCTCTGCACTTGGAAAAAAAAAATCAACAGAGCATCCGCCCAGCCTGCCCAAGGCCCATCCCTTAAGCCCAGGTCTCCAGGGAAGGCTCGGAGCCTTTGTTTTCCAGCCTGTGGGCAACTGGCTGGGCAGAAAGCCAGAGGGGAGAGACCTTGATGGAAGAAAATACAGAGATGTGCCAAGCTGTGCGGGCTAGGCTCCTGAAGGTGGGCTCTGGATGTTTCTGTGGGGCCCACCAGGCAAGGAAGGTGGCGGCGGCTCTGACTCCGTTACCTTCTGACTCCTCGATTAGGCTCCAGCCGTGATGTGGGACCTGCTGTTTCCCCTGGAGGCTCTGTGCGCCCCCGTACTTATCACAGGCCTGGGTGCCTATTTCTAAGCAGACTTTGGACCCCTCGTGATTAGTAAGCCCACTTCTCTCCCTGTGGCCACTGCCTATTTAAGGCTGTGTGTCGCATCTGGTGTTCAAAAGGGACACTCCCTTCCCCTGGCCCTTCTTGCCTTTGTAAGGGGAGGACCTGGGACATGGCAGAAGGCCCAATAAACACTGGAAGGAGCCCCACGAGCAGCCGGGCAGGCTGGGAGCCAGAGCACTGTGCCAGCACCTGGTGTAACCTCCAGGGAGGGCGCAGTCCACACGCGTCCTGGCTTCCAAGAGGCAGGCACTGGGGAAGCCGTCGCCTCTCCTGCTCCGCCTCTCTGCGAGCCTATGGAGTCTCACTTGGCCTTGACTTGTTATTCTTCTGCGTTTGTATAGGATCTATCTTTCATATATTCTGGTGCCGAGACTTCTGAATTCCCACCCCTAAAGCTGACTCCTTTCTGAGCTTCTCCGTCTCAGCCAGCGTTTGTATTAGGATCTTAAAGGTTAAATCGGGGCATATCTGTGTGTATGTATGTTTAGGGGACGGGGTCCACAGTTCTTATCAGAATTGCAGTAGGGTTTCTGCCCTAAAAGGTTGAGAACCCTGGATCTGAAAGGCAGGCAATTAGGTTAGCAAATCATCATCCTAAACATGACCTGAACTGAGACAATCACGAGAAAGGAAAAGTGCTTCATGATCCAAAGAAAACAAAAGCTATTTCCAACAGGAATTGGCTGTCACATTCTCTGCACTTGGAAAAAAAAAATCAACAGAGCATCCGCCCAGCCTGCCCAAGGCCCATCCCTTAAGCCCAGGTCTCCAGGGAAGGCTCGGAGCCTTTGTTTTCCAGCCTGTGGGCAACTGGCTGGGCAGAAAGCCAGAGGGGAGAGACCTTGATGGAAGAAAATACAGAGATGTGCCAAGCTGTGCGGGCTAGGCTCCTGAAGGTGGGCTCTGGATGTTTCTGTGGGGCCCACCAGGCAAGGAAGGTGGCGGCGGCTCTGACTCCGTTACCTTCTGACTCCTCGATTAGGCTCCAGCCGTGATGTGGGACCTGCTGTTTCCCCTGGAGGCTCTGTGCGCCCCCGTACTTATCACAGGCCTGGGTGCCTATTTCTAAGCAGACTTTGGACCCCTCGTGATTAGTAAGCCCACTTCTCTCCCTGTGGCCACTGCCTATTTAAGGCTGTGTGTCGCATCTGGTGTTCAAAAGGGACACTCCCTTCCCCTGGCCCTTCTTGCCTTTGTAAGGGGAGGACCTGGGACATGGCAGAAGGCCCAATAAACACTGGAAGGAGCCCCACGAGCAGCCGGGCAGGCTGGGAGCCAGAGCACTGTGCCAGCACCTGGTGTAACCTCCAGGGAGGGCGCAGTCCACACGCGTCCTGGCTTCCAAGAGGCAGGCACTGGGGAAGCCGTCGCCTCTCCTGCTCCGCCTCTCTGCGAGCCTATGGAGTCTCACTTGGCCTTGACTTGTTATTCTTCTGCGTTTGTATAGGATCTATCTTTCATATATTCTGGTGCCGAGACTTCTGAATTCCCACCCCTAAAGCTGACTCCTTTCTGAGCTTCTCCGTCTCAGCCAGCAGCCCCTTCATCACCTTGGGGATCACTCTTCAGGTCCCAACTCAACAGCATCTCCTCCATGGAAAGACCTTAGACACCAAACCTGTCTGCCCCATCCCCGCCAGTCAAGATGCCTTCCGTGATATCATCCTGTTTGTTGATCACATTCTGTATCTGTTTTATTTTTATCTGTGTCTCCCCATTCAAAATGTAAAGTTTGTGAAAATAGGGGATCCCAGGTGGTCCCCACTTGCCTCTCTGTGGCCACTGTCCAGCAACCTCCCGCAGCTCTTGCTGGGTTCTCCTAACCCTGCTGTCTTCCCAGGCCCAGTGGCACTGACTGCCAACTGTTACCACCCCAAGGTGCCTCACCATCCCTTCAACAGGGGGCTCTTACCCCGCCCACACTTCCACAAACTGTCCCTGCATTAAACTCTCCTCAGTGACACCACTCGAATGTACACTGGCTCCCCGCTGGTGGTTCTGACCAATACAAGGGCCATATCTAACTCTTTGACCAGTTTCCCCAACAATGTCCACACGCCCTAGAGCCCAGGCTTGGCAACAAGAGAAGCCACAGCAATGAAAAGCTTGTACAATGCTATCAGAGAGGAGCCCGCGAGCAACAACAAAGACCCAGAGTAGCCCAAAATAATAAGGAATCAAAAAAATTATTTTAAAAAATGCTACCCTTCCCATGATCACTGTCTGAGGTTCATCATCAGGAGTTTATCAAAAAGGGGGAATATCCAGCTGAGAATATCTCAGAAGATTTAACAAAAGATTAGAAACAAGGGAGGACCTGGGACATGGCAGAAGGCCCAATAAACACTGGAAGGAGCCCCACGAGCAGCCGGGCAGGCTGGGAGCCAGAGCACTGTGCCAGCACCTGGTGTAACCTCCAGGGAGGGCGCAGTCCACACGCGTCCTGGCTTCCAAGAGGCAGGCACTGGGGAAGCCGTCGCCTCTCCTGCTCCGCCTCTCTGCGAGCCTATGGAGTCTCACTTGGCCTTGACTTGTTATTCTTCTGCGTTTGTATAGGATCTATCTTTCATATATTCTGGTGCCGAGACTTCTGAATTCCCACCCCTAAAGCTGACTCCTTTCTGAGCTTCTCCGTCTCAGCCAGCAGCCCCTTCATCACCTTGGGGATCACTCTTCAGGTCCCAACTCAACAGCATCTCCTCCATGGAAAGACCTTAGACACCAAACCTGTCTGCCCCATCCCCGCCAGTCAAGATGCCTTCCGTGATATCATCCTGTTTGTTGATCACATTCTGTATCTGTTTTATTTTTCTCTGTGTCTCCCCATTCAAAATGTAAAGTTTGTGAAAATAGGGGATCCCAGGTGGTCCCCACTTGCCTCTCTGTGGCCACTGTCCAGCAACCTCCCGCAGCTCTTGCTGGGTTCTCCTAACCCTGCTGTCTTCCCAGGCCCAGTGGCACTGACTGCCAACTGTTACCACCCCAAGGTGCCTCACCATCCCTTCAACAGGGGGCTCTTACCCCGCCCACACTTCCACAAACTGTCCCTGCATTAAACTCTCCTCAGTGACACCACTCGAATGTACACTGGCTCCCCGCTGGTGGTTCTGACCAATACAAGGGCCATATCTAACTCTTTGACCAGTTTCCCCAACAATGTCCACACGCCCTAGAGCCCAGGCTTGGCAACAAGAGAAGCCACAGCAATGAAAAGCTTGTACAATGCTATCAGAGAGGAGCCCGCGAGCAACAACAAAGACCCAGAGTAGCCCAAAATAATAAGGAATCAAAAAAATTATTTTAAAAAATGCTACCCTTCCCATGATCACTGTCTGAGGTTCATCATCAGGAGTTTATCAAAAAGGGGGAATATCCAGCTGAGAATATCTCAGAAGATTTAACAAAAGATTAGAAACACACCTATTTTAAGGTTTGCAGCATAAACATCAGATACAAGCCCCAATGAAAGATTCCTCACATAGAATTTCATTGCAGACGATTAACAGGCTATCATAAGTGAGGGATCTGGCAGTGTAGTGGAAAGGATTCATCTTAATTTATACTTCTAATTAAGCAATATTTGAAACTTTTTTGTTTAGTTATAAGTCTGTTCATGTATTGTTGAGAAATAAAATACCCCCAAACATACATATATGTGTGTATATATATATATGTTTTACATATTATATGTGTATATATGCTGTTAAATTCCTCATAAGGCATACAACCCAGTGGATTTTTTTAGTATATTCAAAACTGGTGAGACCATCATCATTAATTCCAGAACATCTTCATCACCTCAAAAAAGAACCCTGGGGCTTCCCTGGTGGTCCAGTGGGTAAGGACACCGCCTTGCAGTGCAAGGGATGCCAGTTCGATCCCTGGCCTGGGAAGATCCCACGTGCCACGGAGCGGCTGTATCGCTGTGTCCAATCACCGAGCCAGCACCCTGGAGTGCATGTGACTGGAGCCGATGCTCTGCAGTGAGAGGGGCCGCTGCGATGGGAAGCCCACACAGGCCAAAAGAACAAAGATGGACGGAAATGGATGGATGAAAGACCAATAGAAGTGGCCAAACAAAAACAAAAACAAGAACCCTGTACCTGTTAGAGTTACTCTCTTTTCCCTGTCCCCCAGCTCCTGGCAACCCAGAATCTACTTTCTGTTTCTATGAACCTGCCTATTTGGGACATTTCACATAAGCAGAATGATATGTGATTTTCTGTATCTGGCTTCTTTCACTTAATGTAATGCTGTAGCATCATCAGTGATTCGTTCCTTTTTCTGCTGAATAATAGTCCACTGTAGGTATAGACCACATTTTGATAACCAGCTGCTGGACATTTGGCCTGTTTTCCACCTTTTGGCTTTTATGAATAATGCTGTTTGGAACATTCACGCACGAATTTTATGTGAACATGTATTTTCAGTTCTCCAGTATATCACATGGTAATTCTACGTGTAACTTTTTGAGGAAGCATTTTGTTTTACTCTCTTTTTTTTTTGGCCACACCATTCAACATGAGGGATCATAGTTTCCCACAGTTGAACCCACGCCCCTGCACTGGAAGTGTGGAGTCTTCATCACTGGACCACCAGGGAAATCTCAGGATTCTATGTTTTAAATCTGTGTGTCTCACAGCACTTTCTCTATCCTGTGGCCTCAGGTATGGGCATCTGCCTTAAAGAGAACCCAATCGACGAGGATGTGGAGCAAAGTAAGTCTCACACATGGCAGGTCTTTTCCCACTTACACACCCAACAGACAGTCCTGCACATGTGCACCAGTGTACAAAAAGGATGTTCCCGGGCTTCCCTGGTGGTCCAATGGATAGGGACACCGCCTTGCAGTGCAAGAGGCGCCGGTTCGATCCCTGGCCTGGGAAGATCCCACGTGCCGCGGAGCAGCTGGACGGATGTGTCCAATCACCGAGCCGGAGCTCTGGAGCGCATGCACCCAGAGCTGGTGCTCTGCGACAACGGACGCCACCGCGATGGGAGGCCCACAAGAGCCAAAAGAACAAGGACGGATGAAAAACGGAGAAATGGAAGACCAATAGAAGTGGCCGGCCCGCTCCCTTCCCTCCCCAACCCGACCCCCGCCCAAAATAAATAAATAAATCTTTAAAAAAAAAAAAAAAGGATGCTCCCAGTCATATTGTTGGCGGAAAAATCAGAAATAATCCAATGCTCATTCACAGTACTTTGCATACATTGTGGACTATATACCAAAGAAAATAACAGCTACACATCCCAGTGCAAATGAGCCTCACAAACACAGTGTTGAAAGAAAACAGGTCACGAGAGAATACGTATAGCAGTTTCATTTATATAAAGTTCCAAAACAAGTAAAGTGAATCCATGTGGTTTATAGATGCAAATGTGAGTGGAAAAACTATTAAAAATTATTTCCACCAAAAAAACAGGATATTGGTTACCTCTGGCAGGGAGAGCAGGAGACGTGTCAGGGAAGGACACAAGAAGGTCTTCTGAGTGGCAGCCAATTTTTGAGTTCTTGTCCTGGGTGATGGATACACCAGGGTTTACTGCAAATTATTTTTAACCGTACATAGGTACTTACTTACTCATGCACTATTCTGAAAGTTTTATTTCACAATTCAAAGGACAGATAGAACAGAGCCCACATCTAGGGGTCAGGATGCCTGGATTCGAGATTGGGCTACCACTAAAGAGTTGCGTGACACAAGACAAATCATTTAATCTCTCTGCCTCTACTTTATTCTAAAATGGGAATGATACTAACTCAGAACTGACTATTCCCAGGCACTGTGCTAAATGTTTTCACGTGGGTCAACAGCAATCAGTAGTATGTCCCACGAGTACAACAACCGTAACTGAAGCCAGCTCAAGCAAGAAGTATGACATGGTTGCAGAGACAGTCTTGAGCACCTAAGGGCAGGGTGCACGAGGGAACAGACTTGGTCTCTTACTGCCGCTCTTCCCTCTGGAATGGTTGCTGCCTTCTCTTTTGCTACAGACTGGTTGCTCTGGCACCCCATTCACATGTGAGAAAATGACCACCCATACCTGCCAGGTTTATAACTTCTCCATGCAAGACACCAACCAGACTAAGCCTGGCATCTCTCAGTACAGATGGGGAAAGAATTCTTACTGCTCTAGTTTGGATCTGGCCTCTTCCCTGATCCAATCAACTGTGACAGAGGGGCAGAGACACACCACGCAAAATGCCTGCTGGTGACAAACATCATGAAAACAAATGGGGACAATGGACAGTCAACAGTTCACCCCATAACTCCATAGAGGTGTCTACTGCAAAGAATGGCGGGGAGAGTGAAAGAACAGACAATCCAACATCAACTGCTATTTCATCTACTCTTTGTAACAACCCAACAAGGTACTGTCAAGATCTCCACTGTATAGATGAAGAGACTAAAAATCAGATTAAAGTCACAGCTTTCCCAACAGCCGCACTGCTGACATTACAGGCTGCACAGCTCTTTCTGGTAGGGCATTTGTCCTGTTTACCATGGCTGAGTTTAGCAGCATCCCTGGCCTCTGCCCACTGGATGCTAAGGGCACTGCTCCAGTCACGATGATCAAAAATGTCTCCAGAGGTTGCCAAATGTTCCCTGGAGGTGAGAACCACTGACACAGACCAAGTAAATTCACAACACTGCTCCACTGGTAAGACAGAGACAGGATTCAAACACAGGTATGTCTGAGACTCTAAGGCCTGTTCTCTTAGTCACTGTCTCCTTATGATCGTATCTAAACTACCTACCTCACAAGGTTCAGCGATGCTATAGTGAGTGAGAAAGCACCTTGAAGAGTTAGGTGGAACAGAAATAAATTATGATGTCTCCACATTCTGGTGACCTTCCAGTTCTGAAGGTCAGTGTAAGTCTTCAGTCAGGCCAGAGCTCTACAGGGCTAAGGCATTTGACTTCCATGGGTCTGACCACCAACCAGATTCCCCATTTAGTGTCATGATGTGATCACTCTCCATATCCACTTCCTCCTGAGAATACATATTCCCAGGAGCACCTAAGGGCAGGGTGCGAGAACAGACTTGGTCTCTTACTGCCGCTCTTCCCTCTGGAATGGTTGCTGCCTTCTCTTTGCTACAGACTGGTTGCTCTGGCACCCCATTCACATGTGAGAAAATGACCACCCATACCTGCCAGGTTTATAACTTCTCCATGCAAGACACCAACCAGACTAAGCCTGGCATCTCTCAGTACAGATGGGGAAAGAATTCTTACTGCTCTAGTTTGGATCTGGCCTCTTCCCTGATCCAATCAACTGTGACAGAGGGGCAGAGACACACCACGCAAAATGCCTGCTGGTGACAAACATCATGAAAACAAATGGGGACAATGGACAGTCAACAGTTCACCCCATAACTCCATAGAGGTGTCTACTGCAAAGAATGGCGGGGAGAGTGAAAGAACAGACAATCCAACATCAACTGCTATTTCATCTACTCTTTGTAACAACCCAACAAGGTACTGTCAAGATCTCCACTGTATAGATGAAGAGACTAAAAATCAGATTAAAGTCACAGCTTTCCCAACAGCCGCACTGCTGACATTACAGGCTGCACAGCTCTTTCTGGTAGGGCATTTGTCCTGTTTACCATGGCTGAGTTTAGCAGCATCCCTGGCCTCTGCCCACTGGATGCTAAGGGCACTGCTCCAGTCACGATGATCAAAAATGTCTCCAGAGGTTGCCAAATGTTCCCTGGAGGTGAGAACCACTGACACAGACCAAGTAAATTCACAACACTGCTCCACTGGTAAGACAGAGACAGGATTCAAACACAGGTATGTCTGAGACTCTAAGGCCTGTTCTCTTAGTCACTGTCTCCTTATGATCGTATCTAAACTACCTACCTCACAAGGTTCAGCGATGCTATAGTGAGTGAGAAAGCACCTTGAAGAGTTAGGTGGAACAGAAATAAATTATGATGTCTCCACATTCTGGTGACCTTCCAGTTCTGAAGGTCAGTGTAAGTCTTCAGTCAGGCCAGAGCTCTACAGGGCTAAGGCATTTGACTTCCATGGGTCTGACCACCAACCAGATTCCCCATTTAGTGTCATGATGTGATCACTCTCCATATCCACTTCCTCCTGAGAATACATATTCCCAGGAACTGGCTACCCCAAGTCCGATTCTGCTCTTGAATTTACAGTTTATGGTAACTTTCACCTTAAAATTTTTTTTCTGTGGACTTATTTTTAAAGTCTTTATTGAATTTTTTTACAATGTTTTATATGTTTGGGATTTTTAGATGGGAAGCATGTGGGATCTTAGCTCCTCCGCCAGGGGTCGAACCCATGCCCTCTGCCCTGGAAGGCATTCTTAACCCCGGGACCGCCAGGCAAGTCCCTATGAAAACTTTTCTTACCTGGTTTTCCCTCTAGTGGTTCCAAGTCTTCTCCCAGATAATTTGGTCCCCAAAGCCTATATATTCTTCTTCCAAAAACAACTAACTCAACATCTTCCATCTTTCCTCCATGAATCAGAGGTCTCAACCTAGGCTGCATGAGGTTGCTGGCTGTCATCTCCAAACTCTGGTCTCTCTGGAGTGGATCCTCCTGTAACTAGAACACCTCTCTGGGAATGACCAGGTCTTATGGGGACAGATGCCAGCCTGTTAGCTCTCATTTTGGTTTTCAATAGTCAATGTGTCTGAACTCTAAAAATGATTAAGTCCTTCATCTGCAAGGCAGTGAGGCCCTCCCATCCAAGCCCTAAGGGAAAACATTTTGGCTGACATTATAGAAGGCTGGCCACACACCAGTGACGGGTGGGTGGGGGTGGCGCACGGGCGGCGGGGCGGTCTTCACAATGAGATTCTGGAAGTCAATCAGAGAAAACAGATCCCTACAGCTCAGCTGAGCTGCTTAATAAAATGACCACAATATGGCATTCACATCCTCCCAGTCAAGATATAAACAGTTTGGAGGTCTGGTTGCAATGTAGGATCTCTACTAAAAGTTAACAAAAACTTTCTTTTAAAAATTGAAGCATAACCTCCATGCAGAAAAGTACACAAACCATAAGTCTACAGTCCAGTGAATTTATCCCAGAGTAAACATGCTCACCAAACCACCACCCAGATTAAGAAGTTAGCGACATTCCAGAAGCCCCTCCGAGGCCCTCTCCTGGCCAGTCTCCACCCTCTCCTTAAATGTAACCACTCTCATTTTAATCTATGACCTCCATATTTTTTGTGTATCTGATGGCCCAGATAATTATCTCTGGAGGCCAGAGTTAATCAGAAGCTGGGAGGACTGTTTCCCCATGAGTCATTCTTCTTAGCGAGAGTTTATCACTGAGGATGCTTCCAGCTGCAAGTAATAGAAATCCCAACTCAAATGGCTTAAACAATAAGAAAATTTACAGTCACAACCTAAATGGAAGTTCTGGCAGTAGGGTGTGCTTCAGGGTTCTCTGTGTCAGCAGCTGGAGTCAACAGTCTCCAATTCTCTCAATCTCCACTCAGCCATCCTGGTTCTCGCTTCTCAGGCTGGTGGCAAAACAACCATAGCAGTTCTGTGACTCTGTCTTTGGAAAGAAAATTTCTTCCAGAAGTTTCATCCCACCAGTAAGAACTGGGTCCCACGTATAATTATGTGGGACAGAAGGCAGGCCCGACTGTCCTAGACTTTGCCGACTGGGGTGAGACACATGCTGAGAAGCCCAGCCCAGGGCTCCCTACAGAAAGCCATGGAAGGAAAATGGAAAGTGTCTGCCCCTACTCATGGATACACATGCTTTATATTGATCAGTGGTAATGAGGGTCATCAACAGGGGAGATTTGTGGTTCAGTCTAATGTCGGAGATTCAAGGTCAGAGGTAAGTAATTCTCTGGGAGGAGAGAATCAATTGACTGGCAAAACAAATACAGTCGCCTTCTGCTCTGTCCCTCTGCTCTGAATGTCAATGATCCTTCCTCTTGGAATTGCCTATTTGGGCCCTGAGTCATAAACATATTTTTTGAAGTTATGGGGATGGTGTCTGCTACCAGTTATGTTGAGCACAGAACATAATGCTGCAGTGTACTCTTAGGACAAATCCTACCTACTTACAGGTCACATGATGGCAGGCAGGATCTGCTTAACCAAAATTATGCTTGAAAAAAATAGTCACAGTCCAGTGAATTTATCCCAGAGTAAACATGCTCACCAAACCACCACCCAGATTAAGAAGTTAGCGACATTCCAGAAGCCCCTCCGAGGCCCTCTCCTGGCCAGTCTCCACCCTCTCCTTAAATGTAACCACTCTCATTTTAATCTATGACCTCCATATTTTTTGTGTATCTGATGGCCCAGATAATTATCTCTGGAGGCCAGAGTTAATCAGAAGCTGGGAGGACTGTTTCCCCATGAGTCATTCTTCTTAGCGAGAGTTTATCACTGAGGATGCTTCCAGCTGCAAGTAATAGAAATCCCAACTCAAATGGCTTAAACAATAAGAAAATTTACAGTCACAACCTAAATGGAAGTTCTGGCAGTAGGGTGTGCTTCAGGGTTCTCTGTGTCAGCAGCTGGAGTCAACAGTCTCCAATTCTCTCAATCTCCACTCAGCCATCCTGGTTCTCGCTTCTCAGGCTGGTGGCAAAACAACCATAGCAGTTCTGTGACTCTGTCTTTGGAAAGAAAATTTCTTCCAGAAGTTTCATCCCACCAGTAAGAACTGGGTCCCACGTATAATTATGTGGGACAGAAGGCAGGCCCGACTGTCCTAGACTTTGCCGACTGGGGTGAGACACATGCTGAGAAGCCCAGCCCAGGGCTCCCTACAGAAAGCCATGGAAGGAAAATGGAAAGTGTCTGCCCCTACTCATGGATACACATGCTTTATATTGATCAGTGGTAATGAGGGTCATCAACAGGGGAGATTTGTGGTTCAGTCTAATGTCGGAGATTCAAGGTCAGAGGTAAGTAATTCTCTGGGAGGAGAGAATCAATTGACTGGCAAAACAAATACAGTCGCCTTCTGCTCTGTCCCTCTGCTCTGAATGTCAATGATCCTTCCTCTTGGAATTGCCTATTTGGGCCCTGAGTCATAAACATATTTTTTGAAGTTATGGGGATGGTGTCTGCTACCAGTTATGTTGAGCACAGAACATAATGCTGCAGTGTACTCTTAGGACAAATCCTACCTACTTACAGGTCACATGATGGCAGGCAGGGCACATGAGCATGTCATTTAAATGCTACAAGGTATGTGAGTTATGGCTCCTCAGAACACTCCAGTTCCTTCAGTTCCCTTAGATGATACCCTAGCCATTCGGTTCCCCCCAGGTGGTTTAATATCTACCACGTTAAAACAACAAATTTTGGGGGCTCCCCTGGTGGTTCAGTGGGTAAAGAGTCAGGGGCACTGATTCAATCCGTGGCCCGGGAAGATCCCACGTGCTGCGGAGTGGCTAGACCGATGTGTGCAATTAGGAGCCAGCGCTCTGGAGCATACGCGCCGAAAGCCAGTGCTTTGCAACGAGAGGCCACTGTAATGGGAGGCCCACAAAGGCCAAAAAATAAAGATGGATGAAAAAAAAAACAAAACTCCAACTTTTGAATAAATATGAGTGGCTGGGAATGTAACATGTTTACATCCTTTCTTCAATGTGCTAGTCACATATTATCCAAACACAGATGAATACCTGTCGGTGAATATACACATAAGTGAAAGATAGTAATAACAAGATACAAGAGTGACGTTTTTATGTTAAGTGGTAAAAGAATTTGTATGTCTGTGAATGATAGGACAAATAGGAGACAGGTTGCAAGGATAAGGTATTAATTACACTATATATGTGTATGCATTTTATATATGTCAGTGCATATGTACCAATAATTTTATCTTCTGTTTGAAAAAAGTTCTCATAAGCATTCAAAATGGATACATACACAACTGACAGTATTCTTAGCACCATCAAGAAAGGATGAGAGCATGGGTGATTCCAAATGAAGAATAAAAAGCCCAGCATATCCTTCAGAAAAATATCTGCCACAAAACTAACATTCTTGAGGAATTTGTTTCTCAGATGTTTCTAATTTTAATTTCCACTGTATTTACAAGGCCATAGGTCAGTCCAAATATTAAAATATTTAATATGCAAAGTTCTAATATAAGAAAATGCACCACTACAGAAAACTGGATCTTACTGGGCCTAAATGTCATGTTTCAGAAAACATTCTTTTTCACCAGAATCAGGATATTAAATATAATATCCTAAGACCATTCATCATTTTAGTTGCATTTCTGACACCCAACAGCCATCCACTATCCCTTGGATGTTTGAGCATTCATTCTTGTTAGAACTCTAGTTCTTTCTCAAGAATGATATATGAAGTAATATTATATATTACTACCAACCTAAATGGAAAATGAATTTGAAAAGGAATAAAAGAATAGAACTGTGTAGCACATAGATGGCAATATAAGTTTCTTTAGAGATTAAAAAAAAAAAGAATGACATACATGGCAAATATATTTTACTATTCCCTCTTACGTCAACTGGTAGTGTATCTTATTTAAAATCCAATACTACCCTGGTTTGCTTTTCAGTAGAGATTAAGTTTTTTCAAAAGAAGGTGAATATTTGATGATGACAAGACCCAGTATCGTCACAGGTCTTCTCATGGGGACATGAAAGATTAGAAAGAAGTCCCTGTGAATCTGCTCTGTGAAAGTCAGATCAAGGCTGCAAAGGTTTTAGGAGGAAACCCCTGCTCTTCCCTTCCACACCTGCAGAGGGCACATTTTCCACTTCGCTATTACTCCTCCAACCAGTCAAATGTATTCTGAGCACCTACTGTGCTAGAGCATTGTGTTAAGAGTACACAATGTACAGTGGAGAAATACAAAATAATGCTCAGTAACTGCCTAAACTGTCCCCAGAGACACTCCAGTCCAGTTGGGAAGATTAACACTGAGGCTTGTTCGGTGCCAAAGAATGGAAATGCTTATGAGTGTGCCAGATACTGAGAAGGGAATAGTGAATAGTGGATTGGAGTAGTCAGAGGTTTCATGGAGAAAGTGAAACCAGGGATGGACTTTGCAGTCTGGGTATGATTTAGCTAGACCAACCATATTTAGATAAAATATGCTGCCTGTCCAGTGTCACTCTTCATGCTTGCCAGAGTCGCTCCACTACCCACTGAGCTCAGATCAAAAACAGCACTACATAAGCAACCAGACTAGTCAGCTGCCATCAAAACTCTGGACAAAAACATGTCTGGGATGTGTGGGGATGGATTATTAGGTGGGATATTGCAGTTAATAGAAAAGAACTCTGAAGGGTCCAAGTGTTAGGAAAGGGTAAAGTTGAAGAAGAAGACAATAGGGATATTGGATGGCTGAGAGGAGACTAGATAATAAAGTCTGATAGTATTGGGTCCAATCATAGAAGATACTGAAAACTAGGTAATTCTTAAACAAAGAATGTGTTGAAGAATAGGGGTTTCCTTGGTAGTCCAGTGGGTAAACAGTGTGCCTTGCACTGCAAGGGGCACCGGTTCAATCCCTGGCCTGGGAAGATCCCACATGCCGTGGAGCAGCTGGACCAGTGTGTCCTATTACAAACCTGCACACTGGAGCGCATGCGTCCAGAGCTGGTGTTCTGCAACAAGAGAAGCCACTGCAATGGGAAGCCCACACAGGCCGAAGAATAAAGATGGATGAAAATAAATAAAAAACCAATAAAAGAGGCCAATGTTAAAAAAAAAAAAATCTAAGAATCTGTGTAGTAGACACAGAAAATAACTGGGTACATCCACTTAAAAAAAAAAAATCTCATTTAGCAAATTCCCTGGTGGTCCACTGGTTCGGACTTGTCACTTTCACCGGCATGGGCCTGGGTTCAATCTCTGGTTAGGGATCTGAGATGCTGTAAGCTGTACAGCAGAGCCGAAATAAGACTCATCTAGAAAAAGCCCAAACCTCTGGATAGACATAGGAGTAGAAATTCTTAATTTTCATGAACAAGAGCTTTATTAAGTGTCCTGAATCCAAGAAGTCATTTTCTTTCAGAAGGCATTGTTCCACTAGGTTCTCGAAAAATTTCATCAACAGAGGTGTTCTCTCTTATTCACTCGGTATCAGTGCTTACTCCTTACTCTCATCACTTATGTAGTTTTTGGAAGGAGCAGATATTGTTTGTCAAACTGCTATGTTCAGTCTGAAGCCCCTTACTGTTATTTTCTTTAGGGTGGTCCAAAACCATCTAAATATTAATCAAGTATAAAATTCTGTGAACCAACCCTCTATACAGAAGAATTCCAAATGATTATGCAGGTATGTCACCCTCAAGGAGGTGGAGTGAAACTCCCCTCACTCTACTGGGTAAGTTTGGGTTGCCTGTAGTGACTTCCTCCTAACAGGGAACAGTTCCTTCCAAAGAGCTTTATTGGGAAGAAACCTAACAAACTGAACCTGAAAAAGAATATATACCTTTGCTGTATACCTAAAAGTAACACATTATAAATGAATGATATATCAATAAAACAAAAATCCTAATAAACACTACCTCATCCTGTTGATCAAGGTCAACCTCATCAATCATAAGTCATATTGACAGTATACACCCTTTATATGATACAATACTAACAAGTCATATCTAGAGCCGCCCCTGACCCCAACCAAATCTATAATGTCAGTGTCATTATAAGAAAAATCAACTTTGAATTTAGGGCGCCTAAATTGACTGTACCTGACCAATACTCCTCAAAACTATTAAGGCTATCACAAACAAGTCTGAGAGATCCTCATAGTCCAACAAAGGCAAAGAAGAAATGATGACTAAATATAACAGTGGAACAGAAAAAGGATATTATGTAAATACTGAGGAAGTATAAACTGTGGACTTAGATAATAAAGTACTGATATCAGTTAGTTAATTGTGATCAATGTACCATACTAACATTTACAATGCAAGTGATAGAGGAAGCCAGGTGCTGAGCCTATGCCAATTCTCTTTGCAAAATTTTTCTAAATTTAAAACTTCTCTAAAAAACAAGTTACTTTAAAATATATCTATGAAACCAATCAAAGCTGGCAACTGAATTTATTTATGGAGAAAATGGAAGTGTGGGGATGCAGGAATGAATGGGGCTTTTGGTTCTTAGTGATATGGGCAGAATTAGGATTCATCTCAAAATTTTACCTGGGAGTCCCAGACAGCTCTGCAACAAATTTAGATAGGTTATTCACTTAGACACAGCATGATAAACCATATGGAATCTACTTATTAGCCCAGCATAAATCTGGCTGTCCTGAGGGATGCAGAATATGCTTCCTTCAGAGGGCATAGTCTATTAATGAAGGCACTCAAAATACAAAGCACACAACAAAAATGTGCTTTCCCTACCATCCTTCTCCCATTAAAACCTGAGGAATGCATCCCCCTGTCCTTGATGGGACAAGAAATGGACACTTGGATACTATCTGACTAATTACATTCTCACTTATAAGAATCTGTTTTCATCAGGAGTCTGAACTGCAAACTAATGTAGCCACCTTGATTCCTATTGGTCCTAATTCCTGGCTCTAGTTCCCATGAGGTCCAGTCTTGCTCCCTACACAAGTTCTATCAGATACTCATCCAGAACTGATTCCTAACAAATAAGTTCTTTTCACCTGTTAGCTTAAATGGGCTTGTTACTTATGTATCTTATTCTATTACAAAAATCAGCTGCTTGTGTCTCTTTTTAAAGTAATAAATATTTCTTCTTTGCAAAGATACTCAGACTTAGCACAGAATAAAAAATGGTCTCTGTCCTAAGGGAGCTAGGTATACTGGGAAAGGCTGAACCTTTTCAAAGATGTTACCAAGGCAGGCCTTTTAAGATAGACTGTATGTCACTGTATTTAGGATATGCTTTAGAAACCAAGCTTGAACTAGCTTAAATCAAAAAGCAAACATATTGACTAATACATGAAAAGGCCAGAAGTAAAATTTAGCCCTAAGCGAGGTCAATAAATATGCTCAAACAGAACTGCACTAGTTTACATGGATGGCCTAGCTCATAAACAAATCAGCTCTATTTCTTCCAAATGCTTTTTCTAAGACAGCTGGTGGGTATATTTTTGGAACATAATACTTAAAAATGAAGAGAAGAGTAGCTGAGTTGTTACCTTGTCACTCAGTAGTAAAACATGAGGCAGAGTACCAAACCTTAAGGAGGCAAGATGGAATAGGTGGAACATGTAGGAAAAAAATCCAAAACCTAAAAAGCCCTTGTTAAAAAAAAAAAAGATTCAGGAAAAAAAAAGTGAAGGGGGCCAGATTAAGAGTTTTGGAGGGCTTCCCTGGTGGTCCAGTGGGTGAGGACGCTGCCTTGCAGTGCAAGGGGCACCAGTTCGATCCCTGGCCTGGGAAGATCCCGCGTGCTGCGGAGCGGCTGGACCAATGTGTCCAATTGCCGAGCCGGAGCTCTGGAGCGCATGCGCCCAGAGCCGGCGCTCTGCAGCGATAAACGCCACCGTGATGGGAGCCCCACGCGGGCCAAAGAGCAAAGACGGATGAAAAATGGACACATGAAAGACCAGTAGAAGTGGCCCACCTGCTTCCCTCCCTCCCCACCCCACCCCAAAATAAACTTTTTTTTTTTTTTTAAAGAGTTTTGGAAAGCTCATTTTCCTGTGCTGCTTCTGACTAGATTTCTTGAATAATTAAATCAGAATGGACAGGTTTGTGAAACGATTCCTTTTTATTGTGGACATCATCCTAGTGTTTTTAAAGTAATGCCACCTCCTTTTCTAGAAAACTTCGATGAGAAAACTAGAAAGAAAGATTCCCAAAGTAAGCTTCTCTAAGGAGAAATGAAATTCAGGCATCTGGATCTTAAAATTTTTCTCTGACCAGGTTCATGTGGTTCTAAAGTTAACCTCACACTGATGTTTCAAGCTCAGAGGTCAGGACCAGGAACAAACAATTGGAAACTGCTCTGAGACTGGCACTGATGGATCAAAAATGTCACTTGTCACACTTGTAACAAATAGCATTTGTATCTGCACTATGCTGTGCTTCCTCCAATGACCCTAAATCATCTTTTCACAATATAACAAAAAAAGCCAGAAATGACAGTTTCCAAACCTTGTGCTACATGGCACAAAGTGAAAGATTTCCATTTCTTGGACTTCCTCATGATTTGTAGAGATACGTTCAGAAAAGGCTAAGGGTCAAGCCAACCAATTAACAATTACTTCTCATTAATAGCTATAGGTTTGTATATATATATATATTAAGCCTTTGTGGGGGAAAAAAAAGATTCAGGAAACAAAGAGGGCGGTCCAGGTTAAATCTCATCCAGAACCCTAGATTGGGTAATAAGATAGAAGTTACGTAAGAAATTCTCATCTCTGTGGCCTGAAGATTTCATCAATAGTCTTTTAACTGTTTTACAAGCTACCTTTTATCAAATGTTATTTCTAATAATACAGTTCAAATCTAAACTCCCATTAACTGGCTTTAAGAAACTGTTCCGCAAGGATGTGAGGGTCATTTTAAATAAACTGTCTATGATTCTCTTCAACAACCAAGACTTTTGGGGGGACTCCTAAGACAGTACTTATTTTCTAGAACCTACTGATTTAAGAATAATGATTACACTGATTCCATTTTTATTGACCATACACAGAAATATCCACATACATAAATGAGAAACAGCAGTAGATATACCAGGCATATTATTTTGGCAGAGCTAGAGCTCAGTTTATTATTATTTTTTTTTGGCCACATTGTATGGCCTGTGGAATCTTAGTTCCCCAACCCGGGATTAAACCTGTGCCCCCTGCACTGGTAAGTGCTAGCGCACAGTCTTAAAATTAACAACTGGACCAACAGGGAAGACTCTAGAGCTTAGTCTTCATATGGTAACGACCAACAGCAGAAATTGAGTTATAGGGCAAGATCTGGGTTTAAAGTCTAGCTCACCTCTTACCTGTGAGGTCTCAAGCAAGTCACTGGTAAAATTTAGATCTCCTTGATTTCCATGTAAGGATGCTGCAGAATCAGAAATGCGTGGAAACTGTCAAAGATACCGCATGGCAGAGAGTAGGTGACAAACAGTATTACAACGATGTCCTCACGTTTTGCCTGAAAGTTACTCTAGTCTTTCCTGAATGCTTCATACAATTGCTTCCAAAATATCGTTAAATATGTGATTAAGCTGACTGACCCTAGAAACACATAGTTCCAGGCCTACTGAGGTTGTTTAATTTTTCTACTTTATGACAGTGCAAATGATACACATTCAGTAAAAACCATACTTTTGAATTTTGATCTTTACCTGGGCCAGCGATATCCAGTACGATACTCTCTAGTCTACTGAGACGTAAGCATCTGGTAAGCAGAGGAAGACCTGCACAGGGTATATAGATATCTATTAAGCTAATCAATGTTAGGTTACTTAAGTTCCCTGCAATTACCAACCATTTAGTAGACTGTGAGTGTTCCGTTCTTTAAATTTACATAATTGAAATCACAACCTTCTAACCTCAGGTTTTCAGGTATCAATCAGGATTTGTCAAGTACCTGAAACACTCAGCATCAAGGAAGAGTGATATGAATGGTTAGGATTGAAGCATGAGATTCAAATACACTCGATGAGATAGGGAAACTGTTCCAAGGATGTGGGAAAACTGTCTATGATCCCAAAAGTTTTGGGGGACTCCTAAGACAGTACTTATTTTCTAGAACCTACTGATTTAAGAATAATGATTACACTGATTCCATTTTTATTGACCATACACAGAAATATCCACATACATAAATGAGAAACAGCAGTAGATATACCAGGCATATTATTTTGGCAGAGCTAGAGCTCAGTTTATTATTATTTTTTTTTGGCCACATTGTATGGCCTGTGGAATCTTAGTTCCCCAACCCGGGATTAAACCTGTGCCCCCTGCACTGGTAAGTGCTAGCGCACAGTCTTAAAATTAACAACTGGACCAACAGGGAAGACTCTAGAGCTTAGTCTTCATATGGTAACGACCAACAGCAGAAATTGAGTTATAGGGCAAGATCTGGGTTTAAAGTCTAGCTCACCTCTTACCTGTGAGGTCTCAAGCAAGTCACTGGTAAAATTTAGATCTCCTTGATTTCCATGTAAGGATGCTGCAGAATCAGAAATGCGTGGAAACTGTCAAAGATACCGCATGGCAGAGAGTAGGTGACAAACAGTATTACAACGATGTCCTCACGTTTTGCCTGAAAGTTACTCTAGTCTTTCCTGAATGCTTCATACAATTGCTTCCAAAATATCGTTAAATATGTGATTAAGCTGACTGACCCTAGAAACACATAGTTCCAGGCCTACTGAGGTTGTTTAATTTTTCTACTTTATGACAGTGCAAATGATACACATTCAGTAAAAACCATACTTTTGAATTTTGATCTTTACCTGGGCCAGCGATATCCAGTACGATACTCTCTAGTCTACTGAGACGTAAGCATCTGGTAAGCAGAGGAAGACCTGCACAGGGTATATAGATATCTATTAAGCTAATCAATGTTAGGTTACTTAAGTTCCCTGCAATTACCAACCATTTAGTAGACTGTGAGTGTTCCGTTCTTTAAATTTACATAATTGAAATCACAACCTTCTAACCTCAGGTTTTCAGGTATCAATCAGGATTTGTCAAGTACCTGAAAAACACTCAGCATCAAGGAAGAGTGATATGAATGGTTAGGATTGAAGATTAAACATGAGATTCAAATACTATTAATAAGAATGGGGCTTTTCGATTGGTAATCCACAGTTCATATGATAGTGAGATAACCAAGCCCTAAGGAACGATGTCTCATTGGTAATGTTAGAAGGCTATCAGTGTGTTTTAAAGGTAACTGTAAAAATGGCTTATTTCTCTGGTTTTATGAACAGTTAACTAGAACTTCAATCTCAATGTTTAATTTTCCCCAACAGTTTAGCTATTTCCAAGAAAAACTACCATTTGAAGACTAGCAATGACATAACAAAATACTATCACCTTGAACTGGTTTCTTTTTATCAGATAGTTTTAGTAAAAACCTGTCTACCTCGTTGCCACATCACATCCATCAACACAGCAAAAGTCTTGGTTTGTGCCTCTTGTGATTACTGAATCAGCAACTCACATCAAGGAAAGAGCAGTAGCAGCAACAATCCTGAAGAACCGCAGAACGTCCCCTTCAGCTACACTAAACTCAGTACTAGCATCGATACACATGGTTTTTATGCTCCTCCAATTCTTTTCTTCTAGAACACCTGAGAATTACAGAACCAATATTTCTACTTAAAAAAAATTTTTTTTTTCTTTTTTTTTAAATAACTGTAGTCAGGGCAAGAAAAGGAAAACAGTATCTTTATTGTGTGTAGTTCTAAACAAACATTCACTGTGTGCACATTCCAGAGAGAGACAAAGATCTTTGTTCAAAATATGCTGAAATAAAATAGGTAAACAAATTCCATTTATTGAATACACAAAAGGAATGTTAATATTACTTGCTCAGAGCGTAAAATCAAAAGAAAATGAATTCATCATGTTTGGCCTAAACAGCAAATAGAGACGATAGGTGCAGGTGCAAAGCGGCTCCTTGTGTTCACACAATGACAGGCTAGACGTAGAGTGGGTGACCTGACAGTATACCACCCTGCTTCTTGGAACTTCTCTCTGAGATCACCTCCACAAATTCCAAAGTTGGCTCTCCCAGGAAACAACTGCCAAATGGGACTAAGCTTCTCTGAGCCCCTTTAAATTTACATAATTGAAATCACAACCTTCTAACCTCAGGTTTTCAGGTATCAATCAGGATTTGTCAAGTACCTGAAAAACACTCAGCATCAAGGAAGAGTGATATGAATGGTTAGGATTGAAGATTAAACATGAGATTCAAATACTATTAATAAGAATGGGGCTTTTCGATTGGTAATCCACAGTTCATATGATAGTGAGATAACCAAGCCCTAAGGAACGATGTCTCATTGGTAATGTTAGAAGGCTATCAGTGTGTTTTAAAGGTAACTGTAAAAATGGCTTATTTCTCTGGTTTTATGAACAGTTAACTAGAACTTCAATCTCAATGTTTAATTTTCCCCAACAGTTTAGCTATTTCCAAGAAAAACTACCATTTGAAGACTAGCAATGACATAACAAAATACTATCACCTTGAACTGGTTTCTTTTTATCAGATAGTTTTAGTAAAAACCTGTCTACCTCGTTGCCACATCACATCCATCAACACAGCAAAAGTCTTGGTTTGTGCCTCTTGTGATTACTGAATCAGCAACTCACATCAAGGAAAGAGCAGTAGCAGCAACAATCCTGAAGAACCGCAGAACGTCCCCTTCAGCTACACTAAACTCAGTACTAGCATCGATACACATGGTTTTTATGCTCCTCCAATTCTTTTCTTCTAGAACACCTGAGAATTACAGAACCAATATTTCTACTTAAAAAAAATTTTTTTTTTCTTTTTTTTTAAATAACTGTAGTCAGGGCAAGAAAAGGAAAACAGTATCTTTATTGTGTGTAGTTCTAAACAAACATTCACTGTGTGCACATTCCAGAGAGAGACAAAGATCTTTGTTCAAAATATGCTGAAATAAAATAGGTAAACAAATTCCATTTATTGAATACACAAAAGGAATGTTAATATTACTTGCTCAGAGCGTAAAATCAAAAGAAAATGAATTCATCATGTTTGGCCTAAACAGCAAATAGAGACGATAGGTGCAGGTGCAAAGCGGCTCCTTGTGTTCACACAATGACAGGCTAGACGTAGAGTGGGTGACCTGACAGTATACCACCCTGCTTCTTGGAACTTCTCTCTGAGATCACCTCCACAAATTCCAAAGTTGGCTCTCCCAGGAAACAACTGCCAAATGGGACTAAGCTTCTCATGATATCTGGCAAATGAACGAGATGGTTCAGAGATTGAGAGAAAGGGGAAGAAAAAAAAAGCCAACCTGCTGTTGACACAAGACACGTTTGAATCCATTTCTCCTGGGGAGGGAAGTAATGAACATTGTTCAGTGTTTCTAAAATGGAATTTAATCAGATGGGTATCACTTGAGATTTTAAGCATGGGAGCTATGTAAGTAATGATACATCTGGCCTGAAAAGCATTTTTCATTGCTCCACATGGGAACTGAGTGAGTATGAACACAACACTGTTCTTATTTCACAACATGTGCATTTATGACAACTGCTGGAAGAACCTGACAGGCTCAAATTATAGGTTCCAATGGCTTTTTGTTGCTGCTGAAGTGGTCACATAACTAAACACAGTATAAACTTTGTCCCCATCACTTTCCTGTCTTTACAAATTTAAGTCATTTGGAAACCAAAACCAATTCCTGAGAGACAGAGGCAGGAAATCTTGGGACTCGGCTCTAACACGTCTATTTGGGGGCACTAATTTCCTCTCATCTCCTCTCCCGTGATCTCCAGTCATGATGTCTATCGTACGGCGGGAGCCAGCCGTCAAGTCTTCCTTGGGAATAAACAACCCAGAACTCCAGAGACATCCCAGGAGGCCTGGCCAACAGGGACTGGCTCCACTGGTTCTCCAGAGGGGTTTTCAAGACTCAGAGATGTGGAGGCTGTTTCAAGAATTCCCACCTCCTTCTTAAAACAAAAGTCCTTTTTGATGGATTTGGCTAACAAACTATATTATTGTTCAGTTAAAAAAAAAACCCAAAAACCTCTGCAAGCTCTCACACAAGCTCTACCTTTCACCTGGCTGTTTATGTAGGCAGAATAACAACAGTAAATGGGCCCAAAAGTGGTTTTTATAATATAAAGTGACATCACATTAACAGATCAAAAGAGAGCCCTGGGTATTGGACGGATTTCATAGATGGCTGAGACAAAGTTTGAAAATCTTTTCCTCTGGCTCTGAATAAAAACAAGACAGGATGTAAACAGGAAATATGGACAACCAATATGAAACAGAAAAGAACATACCTTCCTGTAGTGGTCCTTACCCTAAAAAAATATCAAAAAATACAAATTTTACTTAAGAGTATCTTTCTTTAACATTGCTTCCAACCCAGATGTTTTTCATTCAATTTTGGACTGCCAACACACTTTTAATTGATCCAAGTTATCTTCTGGCTTAGTTTTAGCTTGAATGTTCCCTTTCCAGCTCCTCAATACTTCTTTGTTCTTCATTTCTACCCCAGTGTGGGCCCACATGATCATGTGACTTAATGGTTACAGCAATTATATACCAACTCTTATTCAAGGCAACCGTTCCTTGCCTTCAAAATGGAGGAGCAAGCAAGTCATACCACCCCTGTTACACAAAGATTTTTCTTTCAGTAAATTGTCTTAAAAGTGACATCTTATAGTGCATACAAAATATTTTCTATTTTCTAAAGATAAAAGTTTTAAGTTTACCCAACTCCCTGACATACAAAAGTTGGCCAGAAATCCCCTAAAAGAACCCTATAATGTCATAACCAAGTGTGTGATTACCAGGTTAATGTTGTTTTTATGAATTCTGAATTCACTCAACTGCTAAATCACAGGATACAAGACCTGGGTTGAACTTTTTCTTAAGCAGTTTGCATGGGCAGACACTGGTTTGCTGTGTAGTTTCCTGTCCTGTCAACTCTCTGGCAAGTGGGAAGAGGGGAGGAGATGCTGAGCAGTGCCGTGGTCCTTCCTGAATGACACTTGTTTCCTACTGTATGTGATAATGGCTCAGAGCAGGCCGGTCATCCTGAAACAACGGGCAGGGAAAATCACCACAGTGGTCAGCAGAACACTGCCAGTGGCCAGTCTGCTTAGGTGCTTCCACGGGGGAAGAAAGCAGCTGAATATACTATAAAAATGCCTGAACTGAGGAGAAACAGTACGGAATTCTAAATAATAACCTACTCCTTATGGAAACAGTTATCCAAGGGGGGGAAAAAAAGTAACAGGTTGGTTTTTTATTATTATTATTCTCAATGGAAAAACAACAAAACCACAAATTGGAGCCATGGAGGTAAAAATACAGATGAAGTGGAAAATATTCTCTTGTCCCGATCTCCCCCTTTTGAATGCCGCTGTACCACAGAAGTTACTTTACTGGGGCAAATAAAAGATCAAATACTTTATCTTTGATCAATTTAGAGTCTCTTCTGTAAAATGGGGAATAAAAAACCTGCCAGTTGGTTAAAAAAAGAAATAGCAAAATCCTTTAACAAAATTGTAAAGCTTTAAAGACATACTTAATAAATTTCTATTTTACCAATAAAAGATGGTAAGGGCTTTTTAAAAACAGAAGAAAAAAAGATGGTAAGGAACTGGTGCCAAATCAAAGGATGAAGGTTTAGATGCATCTTCTGAATTCCTGTCCTTAAAGCAGTGCTTTTTCAGTAATTTTCAAAAGAAAGACAACCGTGAATTCACTCTATCATCTTAATTCATCTGTCCCTATTTCTCTCCACTCCCAATTAACAAAAGGGAAGCAGAGTTCTGCCCAGCACCACCATCTGGTGCCTTACTTAGTGGGTGGGGCAGGCAAGGGCTTCTTGCTACATCCAGTCAGTTGTAACAAATACAAACAAGAAACAGATCATTCTGCGTGTGTTTTAAGTCACAGCTATGCAACCTGACGTCACAAACTAAATCTCTTATGATAAATAATAGAATTAAGTCATAATTTAAAAACCAAGAACATTTACTTAAGATAAAAAGGGAAAAAGAAAAGCTTCAAACAAGAACACGTGCCCTGTTAAATATGTCTAATGTGCATTTAAAGTACTGGAAAGCAAGCAGTTTTACCAAACAGCAATGCCATGATGACATGTGGATGGTAACCATAGAAGAAAAATTTTGAAACATAAAAGTGTTCATGGGAAAGAGTAAAGAGAGGAAACAAAGGTGATGATACAGAACAACGAGCACGTGCTTTGAGAGTAAGGCTCTGAGAAAAGACTTGGACACCAGCCCCGGTGCTGAGGTGGATGCCTGGCCAACCGTCTGGGTTCCGATGGAGAAGAATACAAATGGCAGGACTTGAGAAGAGGGCACCGCCGCAGGCTCCAAACAGGTCTCTAGTTCTCACTCCCAAGTGGTTATGCTTTCCAGACTTCAACAAGGTCTCCTCAGGACCTGCTTTCCGCCATGTAGTAACGGTACAGAAAACCTAAGAGGATAGCGCCCACGATGGGGAAGATCCAATACGACCAGTAGCTAGACGTTCAGGGAGGGAAAAAGCAATAAAACTGTGAACATCTCATATCAAACATTTCCTGTCTTTCAACATTCACATTTTAATACTTTAAAATGTTTCCACATTTTAATATTTTTATGAGCAAATACTTTTGATTTATCTGGGGAGAAAAAAATCAAAGGCTTGGACTGAAGTGAAAGTTAAACAATAATTACAATGGACTTAAAAAAAAACGTATAGGGCTTCCCTGGTGATCCAGTGGGTAAGGACACCGCCTTGCAGTGCAAGAGGCGCCGGTTCGATCCCTGGCCTGGGAAGACCCCACGTGCCGTGGAGCCACTGGACCGATGTGTCCAATTACTGAGCTGGAGCTCTGGAGCACATGCGCCCAGAGCCGGTGCTCTGCGACAACAGAGGCCACTGTGATGGGAGGCCCACACGGGCCAAAGACCAAAGATGGATGAAAATAGATAAATGAAAGACCAGTGGAAGTGGCCCGCCCCACCCCCCAAAAAGAACGTATAGCATGATACCAAAAAAAGATATACTTACACCTTAGTACAGGTTTTCACAAAGACATAAAATGGTTATTTCTAGGTTATGGGATTATGCATAGTTTTAATTTTTCTTTATGCTTATTCACATATTCTACAATTAATATCTTTAAACAGGAAAAAGCCACCATTTTATGCATATATTTATCAATGTAGAACCAATAATAATACAATTGTTGACAATATTATATCTGCCTCATGTGTATTCTTTTTTCTTCTTAATTTTGGCCTCTTTCACAGTTTTTCTTTTTTTTTTTTTTTACCTTTTCTTTGGGTGGGGTTGGGTAGGGAGGGAGCGGCGGGCCACTTCTATTGGTCTTTCATTTCTCTATTTTCATCTGCGTTCTTTCCGCTGAGGTTGATGCCGGGCCAAGCGGCTGGGTTCCGATGGAGAAGAATACAAATGGCAGGACTTGAGAAGAGGGCACCGCCGCAGGCTCCAAACAGGTCTCTAGTTCTCACTCCCAAGTGGTTATGCTTTCCAGACTTCAACAAGGTCTCCTCAGGACCTGCTTTCCGCCATGTAGTAACGGTACAGAAAACCTAAGAGGATAGCGCCCACGATGGGGAAGATCCAATACGACCAGTAGCTAGACGTTCAGGGAGGGAAAAAGCAATAAAACTGTGAACATCTCATATCAAACATTTCCTGTCTTTCAACATTCACATTTTAATACTTTAAAATGTTTCCACATTTTAATATTTTTATGAGCAAATACTTTTGATTTATCTGGGGAGAAAAAAATCAAAGGCTTGGACTGAAGTGAAAGTTAAACAATAATTACAATGGACTTAAAAAAAAACGTATAGGGCTTCCCTGGTGATCCAGTGGGTAAGGACACCGCCTTGCAGTGCAAGAGGCGCCGGTTCGATCCCTGGCCTGGGAAGACCCCACGTGCCGTGGAGCCACTGGACCGATGTGTCCAATTACTGAGCTGGAGCTCTGGAGCACATGCGCCCAGAGCCGGTGCTCTGCGACAACAGAGGCCACTGTGATGGGAGGCCCACACGGGCCAAAGACCAAAGATGGATGAAAATAGATAAATGAAAGACCAGTGGAAGTGGCCCGCCCCACCCCCCAAAAAGAACGTATAGCATGATACCAAAAAAAGATATACTTACACCTTAGTACAGGTTTTCACAAAGACATAAAATGGTTATTTCTAGGTTATGGGATTATGCATAGTTTTAATTTTTCTTTATGCTTATTCACATATTCTACAATTAATATCTTTAAACAGGAAAAAGCCACCATTTTATGCATATATTTATCAATGTAGAACCAATAATAATACAATTGTTGACAATATTATATCTGCCTCATGTGTATTCTTTTTTCTTCTTAATTTTGGCCTCTTTCACAGTTTTTCTTTTTTTTTTTTTTAACCTTTTCTTTGGGTGGGGGTTGGGTAGGGAGGGGAGCGGGCGGGCCACTTCTATTGGTCTTTCATTTCTCTATTTTCATCTGTCTTTGTTCTTTGGCTCCTGTGGGCCACCCATCGCAGTGGCGTCTGTCGTCGCAGAGTGCCAGCTCTGGGCACATGAGCTCCAGAGCTCCGGCTCGGTAATTGGACACATCAGTCTAGCCGCTCCACGGCACGTGGGATCTTCCCAGGCCAGGGATCGAACTGGTGCCCCTTGCACTGCAAGGCGGTGTCCTTACACACTGGACCACCAGGGAAGTCCCATCTTTCACTGTTTTTTGTTTTTGTCTTTTTAAAAATTTTTAATCATCTTTATTCTTTGGCCGGTGTGGGCCTCCCATTGCAGTGGCCTCTCCTGCTGCAGAGCAACGGCTCTGGGCACATGCACTCCAGAGTGCTGGCTCATAATTGGACACGTGGGTCCAGCCAATCTGTGGGATCTTCCCGGGCCAGGGATTGAACCGGTGCCTCTTGCACTGCAAGGCAAGCTCTTTACCCAGTGGACCACTAGGGAAGCACTTCTATATGTATTCTTAAAAAATTTAACCCTCACAACAATCTTATGAAATAGATACTATTTTAATTTTATACATAGGAAACACAAGGTGTGCACCCCAAAATCACATAGGGCAGTTGATTCCTATCCTCTTAATCCCTACTTAAGCTTGGACACTAATAAGGACACAGACACACAAGAGAACATACTGATATTTCTAATAACATTAGGCAAGTACTAGTTGCGTTAAAAAGTCCTACTAAGGGCTTCCCTGGTGGTCCAGTGGGTAAGGACACCGCCTTGCAGTGCAAGGTGCGCCGGTTCAATCCCTGGCCTTGGAAGATCCCACGTGCTGCGGAGCGGCTGGACCAATGTGTCCAATTACCTAGCCGGAGCTCTGGATCGCATGCACCCAGAGCCGGTGCTCTGTGACAAGAGGCCACCGCGATGGGAGGCCCACACGGGCCAAAGAACAAAGATGGATGAAAAAAACAGACAAATGAAGGACCAATACAGGGCTTCCCCTGGTGGTCCAGTGGGTAAGGACACCACCTTGCAGTGCAAGGGGCGCCGGTTCAAGCCCTGGCCTGGGAAGTTCCCACGTGCCGCGGAGCGGCTGGACTGATGTGTCCAATCACTGAGCCAGAGCTCTGGAGTGCATGCGCCCAGAGCCGGTGCTCTGCAGCGACGGACACCACCGCGATGGGAGGCCCACAGGAGCCAAAGAACAAAGACGAATGAAAACAGAGAAATGAAAGACCAATGGAAGTGGCCCGCCCGCTCCCCTCCCTCCCCAACCCGACCCCAACAACAACAACAACAAAAAGTCCTACTAAGAAACTTCTTCAGAATTTAAGGTCACTGTTCCTGGTGGTCCAGTGGTTAAGACTCCTCTCTTTCACGGTGGTGGCCAAGGTTCAATCCATGGTTGGGGAACTAAGATCCCTTAAGTCCCATGGCACAGTCAAAAAAGAAAAGAAAAATTCTTCTTTTCTGTTAGAGCTTATTCGCACTGCTAGTTTTAATCCAAATGACCTGGCTGTCCCTCCACTTATGACATATGCAGTTTGGGTATTAAAAGGCTTGGAAGCCCAAAAAACCAGCTGAGGTTCAATAATAAAAATGATCCTCTTTGTCTACACATGCCTAGCATTTTGTACACCTTTAAGCATGGTAGAAAGCTGTTCTGGACAAGTTTAGAATGGCAGCCAGGTAGCTTTGCTTAAAGACAAAAGCAAATTGGTCAGTGTGTACCACAGCAACATGGTACAGGGAAACCTGACAGCAATCTGCCCAGAAGAGCAATGTATCTTTCAGGGAAGCCACAAAAGACAAGAGATCAAAACTTTGATCCTCGAGAAAACACAGAAGATAAATCCTTCACTGCAGAACACTGAGAAAGGCTGACCTCTAATTCTCAGAAAATCCTTAGCAACTTTACAGCCACTGAGAACAGAACTAGAGAAAACACATCTATCCTGCAGCAAAGGAGATAGGGGTTCAACAACAACCTCCTGCCCATAAGACAGAATTCTCTTCATTCAGATCTACTCAGGTGACTGCATGTAGCTGTTGTCACTCAGTTATTTTTACTGTTTTGTAACATTCTACTGTGTGAATATCCCAAAAAGAATTCATTCATTTTACTAATGAATGGTTACTTGAATTGTTTCCAGTATTTTAATGTCTTGAATAATGTTACCATGAGCATTCTTGTACGTGTTCTCTGGTATATTTATATACACATTTCTCGTTAGTATATGTGTATATATATCCCTAGAAATGGAATTGCTGGGTCAAAAGCTACTATACTGTCAAATTTACTTGATAATGCATAAATTGTTTTCCACGGAGATTATACCCATTTACATTTCCTTTAAGATCCTAACAGGACCTAAGAATACTGGCAATACACTTCCTAAACAACCTCTCTTACTTTTAGAATTTTTAATTTTGGCCAATCCAACAGGTGTGAAATACACTGTATGATTTTAATTTGTGTCTGATGGCAAGTGAAATCAAATTATTTTAAAAATATGCTCATATGTGTACTTATCAAACTATGTTTTTAAATATGTTCATACGTGTGCTTCTTCTGTAAGGTGCTTCAGTCTTTTTTCTCATATTCTATGCAGTTATTTTTTCATTGATTTGTAAAAATTCTTTATGCATTCTACATAATGATTCTTAATCAGTTTTAAGTGCTGTATACGTCTATAGCAAGTTTATGGCCCATATTTTCAAATTCTTTATGGGGTTTTTGGCTGAGTATAAATCTTTACTATCAAGGAAGCTGAATAGTTTCCTTTAATTTCCACTTTTTAAAAATATTCTGCCCATCACCTCAAACAGGAAAAGCATGGTAGCTTTATGGGGTTAAAAAAAAGACACATTTTTCTTTCTCTATGAAATGCTTTAAGTGAGACCTCAGAAAGATTAAAAAAGCCCTATATTATCTCTATAAATTTTTTTTTTTTAAAGATTTATTTATTTATTTTGGGCGGGGCGGGGAGGAGGGAGGGGAGCAGGCAGGCTACTTCTGTTGGTCTTTCATTTGTCTATTTTCATCCATATTTGTTCTTTGGCTCCTGTGGGCCTCCCATCGCAGTGGCCTCTGTTGTCGCAGAGCACCGGCTCTGAGCGCGTGCGCTCCAGAGCTCTGGCTCAGTAATTTGACACATGGGTCCAGCCGCTCCGCGGCACGTGGGATTTCAAAAACATTTTTTTTTATTTTGTGTGAATATCCCAAAAGAATTCATTCATTTTACTAATGAATGGTTACTTGAATTGTTTCCAGTATTTTAATGTCTTGAATAATGTTACCATGAGCATTCTTGTACGTGTTCTCTGGTATATTTATATACACATTTCTCGTTAGTATATGTGTATATATATCCCTAGAAATGGAATTGCTGGGTCAAAAGCTACTATACTGTCAAATTTACTTGATAATGCATAAATTGTTTTCCACGGAGATTATACCCATTTACATTTCCTTTAAGATCCTAACAGGACCTAAGAATACTGGCAATACACTTCCTAAACAACCTCTCTTACTTTTAGAATTTTTAATTTTGGCCAATCCAACAGGTGTGAAATACACTGTATGATTTTAATTTGTGTCTGATGGCAAGTGAAATCAAATTATTTTAAAAATATGCTCATATGTGTACTTATCAAACTATGTTTTTAAATATGTTCATACGTGTGCTTCTTCTGTAAGGTGCTTCAGTCTTTTTTCTCATATTCTATGCAGTTATTTTTTCATTGATTTGTAAAAATTCTTTATGCATTCTACATAATGATTCTTAATCAGTTTTAAGTGCTGTATACGTCTATAGCAAGTTTATGGCCCATATTTTCAAATTCTTTATGGGGTTTTTGGCTGAGTATAAATCTTTACTATCAAGGAAGCTGAATAGTTTCCTTTAATTTCCACTTTTTAAAAATATTCTGCCCATCACCTCAAACAGGAAAAGCATGGTAGCTTTATGGGGTTAAAAAAAAGACACATTTTTCTTTCTCTATGAAATGCTTTAAGTGAGACCTCAGAAAGATTAAAAAAGCCCTATATTATCTCTATAAATTTTTTTTTTTTAAAGATTTATTTATTTATTTTGGGCGGGGGGCGGGTTGGGGAGGGAGGGGAGCAGGCGGGCCACTCCTATTGGTCTTTCATTTGTCTATTTTCATCCATATTTGTTCTTTGGCTCCTGTGGGCCTCCCATCGCGGTGGCGTCTGTTGTCGCAGAGCACCGGCTCAGGGCGCATGCGCTCCAGAGCTCCGGCTGGGTAATTGGACACATAGGTCCAGCCCCTCCGCGGCACGTGGGATCTTCCCAGGCCAGGGCTCGAACCAGCACCCCTTGCACTGCAAGGCGGTGTCCTTACCCACTGGACCACCAGGGGAAGCCCTATTATCTCTATAAATTTTTATGAGCCCAGGATTCTAGTTATCTCAAGAGACATTTGAGGATGACAAACATACACTGCAAGGCTAATATTACTGTATTAGTAACATTACTGAAAGGGACATTTCTAGGTAAACCTTTCAGAAAACCCAAACTCCTGAATATGACTGTGATACACATTTTTTTTTTTTTTCCCTTCTGTAGAATGTAGTAACAGCACCCACCCTACGGGGTGAGGATTAAAGGAGATTAAATTTTTAGTGGAAGCTGCATAGCTGGTCTGAACTGCAGAGACTGTGGGTCTGACTTAGGAGTAATACTTTTCATGCACACTTGCCTCTTACTACATGTGACTCTAATTTATGTCACAACAAGATTTAAAAATTACTCAAGGCAAGAACTTCTTTGAGATTATTCAAGATGACCGAAACTGTAAAACTTAATTTTGCTAAAGCTAAGGGACTACTGAATTTGCAATAACTCTAACAAAAAAAAATGAGCTGTCAAATTATACTCTTAAGTTATATTACATGCATACATTTAGGTATATTTATGGAAGAACCTCTTTGCCACACAGGACGATGAGCACAAGGAAGTCTACTAAGGGAATACCAACCTTTTGTATATATTGCTTTTCGGAGGTTCCTGAAGAAGCCACATATTCAAAAACAAACAAACAAAAAAAGATTAACACAGAGTATATAAAATTTCTCTAATATTTATGTAAACACTTAAGCTAAATAATAACTTCATCTTTCATGCAATTTGATGTTTACAAATCCAGGAATTGTTTTTCTGATAATATGTCAGTATTCCTTAGTAAAGAACCACTTATGAAAGCATAGAGAAATGACCTAAACTCTCTTATTTGTTGAAAAAAAAAAAAAAAGCCACTGATACAAACTATATTGCAAGGAACTAATTTGCAGTCACAATGATAAGCCTAGTTCAGCTGGGCTTGCCAGTAGTTAAAATCACATTTTCTGAAAAACATATTTAAAAAATAAAAACTCCTCTCTCTTAAATCATAGAGATCAACTGGGAAATGCTCAAAAGTATGCAGATGACTGCTCTGTAGCTTAGAAAAGTAAACTGATTTACTCTCTGAAATCAGAATAATTAAAATTAGAGATCACAGGGTCTATTTCACACTGGAAACAGAGTTAAGTTAAACAAAATGGAGTTAAGAGAAAGAAAATACCAAAGTAAGCTTAAAAACAAAAATGTGGCACCAACTAGAGGTACTGATATATGTGACAACACTGATGAACCCTGAAAATGTTATTTGAAGTGAAAGAAACCAGACACAAAGACTATATATTATATACTCCCATTTACATGAGATATTCAGGATAGGCAACTAAGAGTCAAGAAAGCAGATTAGAGGTTTCCTAGGGCAGGGAGAAGAGGGAAAGGAAGGCACTGAAAAATGATTGTTGAAGGTTAGGGGGTTTCTTCTTAGATGAAAATGCTCCACAACTGATCAGTGATTATGGCTGCATGACTCTAAATATACTAAAAACCCTTGACCTGCACATCTTAAATAGGTGAACTGGATGGCATGTGAATTACATCTTAATAAAGCTGATATTAAAATTTTAAATTCAACTTATGTAAACATCAAATGAAGTTAAGGATTTTATTAATTAGTTGTAGAGTACAAAAAAGCCTGCTAACTTACCACCAGAGGACAGCAACCCATAGGACAGGTTGCTGGTGCCCAAAAGATCATCTTTGCCAACACGCAGTAGTATGCCAGGGTATGAACACATAATTACAGTTCTCAGTCATCTCCAAGACTTCCCACAACCCTACACACATACTGACCTAGATACTTTATAGAGCAGACCATGAGATGAGTTTTAATTGCATATATCCAAAACACTGTCCTGAAAATGAGTACATGCCCCAAATCTGAAAGAAATTTACCTACAGGCAAGTAAAACTTCTAATAAAAAGTTTTAAATAAATCTTATTTCTACACTACTACACTTCTTTGAGACCTTGCTGATAACAATCTGGAAACATTTCTCCTTGAACAGAATGAGTCAGGCTACTTAAAACATGTCACAGTCAATCTGTGAGAAATACAGCCAATGTTTTGCAGAGCTGGAAGGTGGCAGTGGCTCTGATGGTTGTGTGTGCATCTCATTTCACTGCCTTTTAAACTATTCCATTACATTAGCCAAGAAATAATTGAATTCTGTTGAGAAATGTCCATGGTTTTTACACTTTCATTATCCACAAATATATCAATGATTTACAGAACAAAAGATGTACAACTATTTTGAAAAAATAAAAAAGAAGGTAATATGAAAGGTTTGCATGAAAGTGTAACGGATAATATGTGTATTATTTTGTTTAATCTGTAATCACACTAGAAACCATTAGTTCATATAAATGAATTCTCTAGATTTCAAAGTGTTTAGCCTCTTTTACAACCAAAAGCACTGAGTGTGTGCTAACCAGATTGAACCTCAGACAATGTAGTAAGCAACTCAGAGAAAAAGGAAATAGGGAGAGAGAACAGAGGTACCAAGACTATCATATACTGAAATGGTAATAGTTCCAAATAAGCAAGTAAAATTTTAAAAAATATATATGGCTTCCGTCCCTCCTTCCCTCTTCTTCTTTTACCTAAGTACTTCAACCCCTGTTTCAAGATCAAGCTATCCCTGAAGACAAAAAGACCAACTTGCCTAACCACCAGGGGAAAGAGAAGAGAAAGAAGCATATTCACTTTAGAATACTGACAACCAGATAAATGCCAAAGTCCGGTGACTTTGCTTTTAATCAACTATAAATGAAAGAATTGTCCAAGGAACTGTTCATGGTAGCCAAGTGCCTCAGCCAACTTTGGAAAGAAGTAAGTTATTTTTAATTTAACAAAATTAAAAAGAAAAAGGTTCTATTGACACAAAACCTTTCTTCAAGTCCACCTCTCTATTCTTGCTGCGCCCAGTTCTCATTTCCACTCCAGAGTTCTGTGCTGAGTCTAACAGAAATTCTGCCCCAAATCCTACAGGCAAGTAAAACTTCTAATAAAAGTTTTACATAACTCTTATTTCTACACTACTACACTTCTTTGAGACCTTGCTGATAACAATCTGGAAACATTTCTCCTTGAACAGAATGAGTCAGGCTACTTAAAACATGTCACAGTCAATCTGTGAGAAATACAGCCAATGTTTTGCAGAGCTGGAAGGTGGCAGTGGCTCTGATGGTTGTGTGTGCATCTCATTTCACTGCCTTTTAAACTATTCCATTACATTAGCCAAGAAATAATTGAATTCTGTTGAGAAATGTCCATGGTTTTTACACTTTCATTATCCACAAATATATCAATGATTTACAGAACAAAAGATGTACAACTATTTTGAAAAAATAAAAAAGAAGGTAATATGAAAGGTTTGCATGAAAGTGTAACGGATAATATGTGTATTATTTTGTTTAATCTGTAATCACACTAGAAACCATTAGTTCATATAAATGAATTCTCTAGATTTCAAAGTGTTTAGCCTCTTTTACAACCAAAAGCACTGAGTGTGTGCTAACCAGATTGAACCTCAGACAATGTAGTAAGCAACTCAGAGAAAAAGGAAATAGGGAGAGAGAACAGAGGTACCAAGACTATCATATACTGAAATGGTAATAGTTCCAAATAAGCAAGTAAAATTTTAAAAAATATATATGGCTTCCGTCCCTCCTTCCCTCTTCTTCTTTTACCTAAGTACTTCAACCCCTGTTTCAAGATCAAGCTATCCCTGAAGACAAAAAGACCAACTTGCCTAACCACCAGGGGAAAGAGAAGAGAAAGAAGCATATTCACTTTAGAATACTGACAACCAGATAAATGCCAAAGTCCGGTGACTTTGCTTTTAATCAACTATAAATGAAAGAATTGTCCAAGGAACTGTTCATGGTAGCCAAGTGCCTCAGCCAACTTTGGAAAGAAGTAAGTTATTTTTAATTTAACAAAATTAAAAAGAAAAAGGTTCTATTGACACAAAACCTTTCTTCAAGTCCACCTCTCTATTCTTGCTGCGCCCAGTTCTCATTTCCACTCCAGAGTTCTGTGCTGAGTCTAACAGATGCTTAGGCGAAATTCCTACAGTTTATGATTGACTTTAATTTACCCGTGTGGGTGTTCAGGCATATCTTGGCTGCTTGTGTTCTCGTCCACATTTTAATTTACATGCAAGATTGGTCAAGAGAAGGCACTGCTCTCCATCTTTGGCACAGACAGTAGTAACTGCAGTACCGTATGACTTTTAGTTATAAGACAGTAGTTTCAATACAGAGTTCTACCAAAAGCCTTACCAAGTACTTAATATCCATGTTTCTTTCTCCTCCAAGACTGGAATACACTCCCAAACAGTAACAGTGCTCTAAGTCTACTCTGATTCTAGTCCAAAATTAACAGAAATTAACTGTTTAAACAAGGTTGGTTCCTCAAGTTCAAGATTTCCTAAGGCTTTATTTCCCTCATAAAACAAATACAATAATAAATATATGTATATACATATAAATACTAAACATGGACTTTAAGGATAAAAGGAGAAATTATGTCTAATATTTTTAGGCTCAATACTATACCAGTGTCCTCACTTGTGAACTGAAAGGCTCGGGTCAGGGGAACTTGAATTCTAAAGTCATAGTCAATTAACTCGACACATTTTTCTGACCCAAGGGAATTTTAGCAAAACCTACTAGAGCAAACTTCTAAAGATGAGAGAGAAGCATTCTCTCACATCCAGGAAGACGGAAGGATCACAACCACAGAGATGTTTCTATCTTACAGATGAATGTTAAGGTGTATTCTTCCAGATGCTCTCCTGATAGGCAGTGCACCATGAGTACTAACCCTGTGATATAGTTAAAGGAATGACAAAGAAACATTAAAATTGGAAAGCAAGTGGGAAGGATTTAGGGATCAGTGGGAGTGATTTCACTATGAACCCTGTTTAGGAAAAACACAGGAGAGCATATGCTTGAGGAATGGTGTACTCTGTCACCTGGACGAGGGTGACTTTGCTTTTAATCAACTATAAATGAAAGAATTGTCCAAGGAACTGCCTCCAGCCAACTTTGAAAGAAGTAAGTTATTTTTAATTTAACAAAATTAAAAAGAAAAAGGTTCTATTGACACAAAACCTTTCTTCAAGTCCACCTCTCTATTCTTGCTGCGCCCAGTTCTCATTTCCACTCCAGAGTTCTGTGCTGAGTCTAACAGATGCTTAGGCGAAATTCCTACAGTTTATGATTGACTTTAATTTACCCGTGTGGGTGTTCAGGCATATCTTGGCTGCTTGTGTTCTCGTCCACATTTTAATTTACATGCAAGATTGGTCAAGAGAAGGCACTGCTCTCCATCTTTGGCACAGACAGTAGTAACTGCAGTACCGTATGACTTTTAGTTATAAGACAGTAGTTTCAATACAGAGTTCTACCAAAAGCCTTACCAAGTACTTAATATCCATGTTTCTTTCTCCTCCAAGACTGGAATACACTCCCAAACAGTAACAGTGCTCTAAGTCTACTCTGATTCTAGTCCAAAATTAACAGAAATTAACTGTTTAAACAAGGTTGGTTCCTCAAGTTCAAGATTTCCTAAGGCTTTATTTCCCTCATAAAACAAATACAATAATAAATATATGTATATACATATAAATACTAAACATGGACTTTAAGGATAAAAGGAGAAATTATGTCTAATATTTTTAGGCTCAATACTATACCAGTGTCCTCACTTGTGAACTGAAAGGCTCGGGTCAGGGGAACTTGAATTCTAAAGTCATAGTCAATTAACTCGACACATTTTTCTGACCCAAGGGAATTTTAGCAAAACCTACTAGAGCAAACTTCTAAAGATGAGAGAGAAGCATTCTCTCACATCCAGGAAGACGGAAGGATCACAACCACAGAGATGTTTCTATCTTACAGATGAATGTTAAGGTGTATTCTTCCAGATGCTCTCCTGATAGGCAGTGCACCATGAGTACTAACCCTGTGATATAGTTAAAGGAATGACAAAGAAACATTAAAATTGGAAAGCAAGTGGGAAGGATTTAGGGATCAGTGGGAGTGATTTCACTATGAACCCTGTTTAGGGAAAAACACAGGAGAGCATATGCTTGAGGAATGGTGTACTCTGTCACCTGGACGTAGGAAGCAATGAGCCAAAATTATGGTTATAATGCATTCAACATATAGATAGGGCAATGGTAAGTATACCTTCAGCCTCGAGAGTTTATACTTAGACTTTCAGAGGTTTAAATAAAAGGGAAACATAAAAGTATATAAGAAGCTTATGTGTTAATTCCTAAACTGAATGTCTGTCATTCCGAGAGGATTTCAGGTATTTAAAATTGGAAGAAAAAAAATAAAATAAAATTGGAAGAAGTAGATTTTAAGCCACAGGACACCTTCAGCAAATTTAATGACTTTAAATATCTGGGTGGTCTGGTAGCTTTTGCAGCTTTTTTTTTTTAATTTTTGGCCTCTTTTATTGGTTTTTCATTTATCCATCTCCATTCATCTTTATTCTTCTTCAGCCTGTGTGGGCCTCCCCTTGCAGTGGCCTCTCTTACAGAGCACCAGCTCTGGGGCGCATGCGCTCCAGACAGCTGGCTCACAATTGCACACACCGGTCCAGCCGCTTCACAGCACGTGGTATCCTCCCAGGCCAGAGATCCAACCTGTGCCCCTTGCACTGCAAGGCGGACTCTCTACCCATGGACCACCAGGGAAGCTCCAGCTTTTGCAGCTTTTTATTTAGAATAGTTTGGTCTCTATGTGGCCAGGAAAGCAACTTGGGAACTTTGGGCTTCAATTACTACTGCAAAAGGTTTCCCCCTCCGTGATACAAAGGACATTAGCTATCACTATATGAATTTTAGTATTAGGTTCATCATACAACCTAAGAAATCTGAGTTTTGAAAGTACATGATTTCAATACATTCAGGGCCATGGGGTGTAGATCTTGAGCAAAGCCTTCTTCTGAAACTCCAATGTACTATGATTTTTTTCTAGATAAGAATACAGTTTAGCAACTACTGTCTTGTAAAGCATAAATCTCTAGTCAGTCCAGTCATACAAAAAATATTTCCCTGTAAACTAGGGCAAATGCAAACATGAAAAACACTTGCTGAAACAAATTTTTGTACAACTTTCTCAAGAACCCATTATGATAAGATATGTAAAATATCACGGAGGGAAAAAAAATTAAAACTTTCAGAGACTGATTTTACTGGGACCTAAGAAGTGACAAAACTTGTTATTACACTGGAGACCTGATTTGAAAAAGATCTTACATGGTCCTTTTGCATTCACAAGATAGGGCAATGGTAAGTATCCTTCAGAGAGTTTATACTTAGACTTTCAGAGGTTTAAATAAAAGGGAAACATAAAAGTATATAAGAAGCTTATGTGTTAATTCCTAAACTGAATGTCTGTCATTCCGAGAGGATTTCAGGTATTTAAAATTGGAAGAAAAAAAATAAAATAAAATTGGAAGAAGTAGATTTTAAGCCACAGGACACCTTCAGCAAATTTAATGACTTTAAATATCTGGGTGGTCTGGTAGCTTTTGCAGCTTTTTTTTTTTTAATTTTTGGCCTCTTTTATTGGTTTTTCATTTATCCATCTCCATTCATCTTTATTCTTCTTCAGCCTGTGTGGGCCTCCCCTTGCAGTGGCCTCTCTTACAGAGCACCAGCTCTGGGGCGCATGCGCTCCAGACAGCTGGCTCACAATTGCACACACCGGTCCAGCCGCTTCACAGCACGTGGTATCCTCCCAGGCCAGAGATCCAACCTGTGCCCCTTGCACTGCAAGGCGGACTCTCTACCCATGGACCACCAGGGAAGCTCCAGCTTTTGCAGCTTTTTATTTAGAATAGTTTGGTCTCTATGTGGCCAGGAAAGCAACTTGGGAACTTTGGGCTTCAATTACTACTGCAAAAGGTTTCCCCCTCCGTGATACAAAGGACATTAGCTATCACTATATGAATTTTAGTATTAGGTTCATCATACAACCTAAGAAATCTGAGTTTTGAAAGTACATGATTTCAATACATTCAGGGCCATGGGGTGTAGATCTTGAGCAAAGCCTTCTTCTGAAACTCCAATGTACTATGATTTTTTTCTAGATAAGAATACAGTTTAGCAACTACTGTCTTGTAAAGCATAAATCTCTAGTCAGTCCAGTCATACAAAAAATATTTCCCTGTAAACTAGGGCAAATGCAAACATGAAAAACACTTGCTGAAACAAATTTTTGTACAACTTTCTCAAGAACCCATTATGATAAGATATGTAAAATATCACGGAGGGAAAAAAAATTAAAACTTTCAGAGACTGATTTTTACTGGGACCTAAGAAGTGACAAAACTTGTTATTACACTGGAGACCTGATTTGAAAAAGATCTTACATGGTCCTTTTGACATCTTGTTTTCCAAAACTAAAGTAGTATAGAGAAGGACACTAATCCCTGAGAATTTCTCAAGGACATCTGTCTTCCAAGAGAGACCTTGCCATTACATTCTATGCTTTATTTCAAAAGATTATGTTACAAAATACAAACGGTAGGGGAAAAAAAGAAAAAAAGCAACAATAAAATAGCCACGCAAAATTTTTTGGTGAATAGCAAGCATTGCTCACCTAAAGGGTATCCACATACTGACTTAAATGTTAACAAACTGGGTTGTAAGTATGATAGAAATATTTAACAGTTCTTAAAAGGAAACTTTTAGCATGATGCAACCAACTACATTACATAACTGCAAAGCATGTGCTCTTTTTACTTTCCCTCCCATAAAAGAGAAGGTGAACTGAATGTTATAGATGTATAATACTGTATGTATGTGTAATAGTAAAGTCTATGTAACAAAAGTCTGTAGCATTTGGGACAGAAAAATGTATCTGCCTTTAAATGCAACTTACAAATTGCTTCTAACATAGACGGAATTTACTTGATTTCAAAAGTTAAATTTAAGTTAAAAAATGAAGTTTAAGAAGCATGCTAAGCCTTTATAGAGACAATCTTATTAAAAAAAAAGAAACAGGGCTTCCCTGGTGGTCCAGTGGGTAAGGACACCACCTTGCAGTGCAAGGGGCGCCGGTTCGAGCCCTGGCCTGGGAAGATCCCACCTGCTGCGGAGTGGCTGGACCGATGTGTCCAATTACCGAGCTGGAGCTCTGGAGCGCATGCGCCCAGAGCCGGTGCTCTGTGACAACAGAAGCCACCGCGATGGGAGGCCCACATGGGCCAAAGAACAAAGATGGACGAAAATGGACAAATGAAGGACCAACAGAAGTGGCCCGCCCACCCCCCTCCCTCCCCAACCCGCACCCCCCAAAATAAATTAAAAAAAAAAAATCATTGGCCTTTTAAAAAAAAAAAAACAGATCAAATCCTGTTATAGCAAATGTCATCGCATTAAAACTTTTGTCCATGCAATACTAAACATTAAAAAGAATGAGAAAGATCCTTATAAAATAATAGGGAAAATCACTAAGATAAAATTTTTTAGTAAAAAGAAGCAAGGGGGAGTCCAAACTACGATAGGGGTAGTGGTGACCCTCTCCAAAAAGACTTACTGCAGCATGCTGCACCAGGACCACAGCTGCAGTGTCCCTGACCCCATGGATGGCCACTGTTGACCCCACCTCTGCTGGAGACTCCAGAACATTCTGAGATTTTTTTTTCAGTAACAGTTAACTCCTGAACCCCTCATAAAAGCCAGATTTCACTGCAGTCAAATGAATTTCATAGTCAGCTGGCAGAATATAAAGATGGAGCCTGTGTTGGAAAAACTCTGATGTCCCGAGAGCGGAGCCTGAAGAGGTCACTCTAACTTTGGAAGATGGAAGGCTCAGATGATTGTGCCGCACACGGAGGCCAGCTGAAGGGATAATTTGTGAAAGGATGACCTGCTACAAGCCTGTTTAATTTTCTCACAGGGAAACAGATGGAGATCAAGATGTGAGGCATACTTGTATTGCTACATTTTGGTCATTTATATAAAATACACCTGCCACTGTATTGAGACTTCTTAGGATGAAAAATAGGAAAAGAGAAAATATTTTAAAAGAAAAAAAAAAAAAGAAGCAAGGGGCAGAATAGCGTCTACGAGATTTTTAAAGGAAGAGGTGGTTGGTCTATTGGTCAATCCATCTTCCTTCCATCCATCCATTTAGTTATATATACACAGAATTTTGTTGGAAGAGTAAACAAAAAATGGCAGCTAGCTACTTCAGGAGAAGGGGACCTAGGAGACAGAGTTGGTGATGGGAGTCATTTTTATAGTATACTTTTTTTGTACTATTTGAATTTTTACCCATGTACACCACTATCTGCCCATTCAAAAAATTTAAATGGAAAAATGATCAGGTCACTGGGTCTACTCACTGTAATGAGATTTGACTAGGTAATCAGTTGAAATGTCACCGAGAAAATATCTACAGAAAAAATGAATGAAATGCTGCCACTTTTTTGGGTCAGGTTAGCTAGCGTCTGTGTGTACCTTATCTTCCATGTTAACCAAGAAGTAAACGCATAATCGAGAGAGACGTCACTGACCACAAGTTTGTCTAGGTTACTTGTAGCAGAGTTGGCAGGCAAAGGAGCACAGAAAACACTGTTTCTAAGTGTTATGGAAACACTGTTTCATAACTCAAAGCAGATCAGTAAAGTGTTAACTCAGAGGAGAATAGAAGACTGACAGTTCTCAGCATGGTTGACTAATCCAGCCGGAAAAAGATTTAGAGATGAAAAGGTTTTTAATTCTAGTTAGTTAGTTATCTTTAACTGAAGTAGGTAGGAAAAACATGTAGTTTCTAAGTTTGGATACTGTAACAAACACTTCAGGGTCCTGAACCTCAGGCATTACCAGTCTAACAAGAAAACAAGGGAGACCATCCATTATTTATCCCATCAGAGCAAAAGCAGTATGAAAGGTAGTTTCAAAAGAACTAGGAAAAAGCTTCTGACTCAGGAAAAACATGATTCGGGTGCTTTAAGAAAAAAGACTTAATAAAATAAAAGTTTAAAAAAAAAAGGAAAAAAGATTTGTTTTTGTCAGGGGTGCAGAGGTAGTTTCAGGTGGGGAAGAGATACGGAGCTGTGGAGGGAGGAAAGAAGCAGAGAAATAAAGGAAGAAAGGAAATGAAAACCGTCCCCTAAGGGAAACGATACCTCTTAGTTAGGCATTAAAAAAACTTCTTCACAGAGGTTCTGAAACCTTAGCCAAAGGAAAGTATGAATGAAATGAACTTTACACATTTACTTCTTCATGGTGAATGTAAACAAACAAACAAAAAATGAAGAAAAAGAGATACCTGCAGCCTAGACACAGAGGGCCTTCTTTAAAACCCGCGTGAAGAAATGAATCTGAAGGCGCAAGAATTTCTTCCTGGAACTGAAATCGGGCTGGACTATAGCTTTACGACAACCCGTGTAGGTGGTCCTGAACATTTTCCCAAAGGTTTTCCTTGGCTGATGTGCCTGAAGTACGGCAGTGTGACTGGGAACACTCAATACTCAGACTCTATTTAATGCAGACAGTCCTTCGGGTACAGCAGACACAAGCTAAACAGTCTTGAAAACACTGCCCTTAACCACTGTTTAATTTAAGCTGGGCTGGGGCCAAACTACATTTGGGAATTTCTAAATTCTTCCCAAATTTCACCAAATCACATCAGCTAAAAGGGGTTTTTTTTCTTTATTTCTTACAAAAAGTTCAAGGTTCAACAGTATTAATTTATCTGAGACATCTCTAGTCAATTCTTTGGCCCACAGAAGGCACACAGTGCTTTTCACAGAAGAGAATTAAAAGTCCCCTAAGTTTACACATGAAAAGATGGGTCATTCAGTCAAAAGTCTGGGCCTTGGCTACCTGGATTACTTTAAATGAAAATTCCCACCTCCAGACAGCATGAATCAGTAATAGTAATGGAACCTCAAGGGATACACATTTTGGAAAACATGACAAGAGATTCCAATACAGGTAGTACAAGGAACAGAACTGAAAAAACACTGCTCTCCATTCCTAAGAAAAGTCCTAAATACGGGCACCACTACATACTCCTGTACAAATGGAACTATCACTTGAATCAAATGCTGACCTCTGAAAGCAACAGTTTCTGGACATGTTTAGTATACCAAACAAGCCACGTTTAGTTTCAAACTTTACCTTAATTACACAAGTGAAGATTCAAGTACGGATAGTACACGTGTTAGGAGGGAAGAGGACAACCACCCACCAGTGCTCAAAAAGCATTTAAGGAACAATTTCACACCCCCTTCATAAACAATTCAACAATTCAGAGTAGCAGAGTGAGGAAAAATTGGAAGAGTTAATTTACACAAACACTATGGACAGCGGGCAACAGGTGGCAGATACCATCAAGCAACTTCTACAGCTAAATGAATTCTTGTATCTAGGCCAACTCTGCTGGGTCACACGTGTTCAGTCACTCCAGCTCTATGAGGAAAGGGAAACTAGAAGGAAAATGGGAAGGACCATCACTTCCGTGATGTTCTATTGACAACTAACTACTGTCCCTTTAAATGAGAGGGTAGAGAAGAGTCAAGGAAAACAGAGAAAAAATATGGAGAAGGAGAGGTCACTCAATACTCAGACTCTATTTAATGCAGACAGTCCTTCGGGTACAGCAGACACAAGCTAAACAGTCTTGAAAACACTGCCCTTAACCACTGTTTAATTTAAGCTGGGCTGGGGCCAAACTACATTTGGGAATTTCTAAATTCTTCCCAAATTTCACCAAATCACATCAGCTAAAAGGGGTTTTTTTTCTTTATTTCTTACAAAAAGTTCAAGGTTCAACAGTATTAATTTATCTGAGACATCTCTAGTCAATTCTTTGGCCCACAGAAGGCACACAGTGCTTTTCACAGAAGAGAATTAAAAGTCCCCTAAGTTTACACATGAAAAGATGGGTCATTCAGTCAAAAGTCTGGGCCTTGGCTACCTGGATTACTTTAAATGAAAATTCCCACCTCCAGACAGCATGAATCAGTAATAGTAATGGAACCTCAAGGGATACACATTTTGGAAAACATGACAAGAGATTCCAATACAGGTAGTACAAGGAACAGAACTGAAAAAACACTGCTCTCCATTCCTAAGAAAAGTCCTAAATACGGGCACCACTACATACTCCTGTACAAATGGAACTATCACTTGAATCAAATGCTGACCTCTGAAAGCAACAGTTTCTGGACATGTTTAGTATACCAAACAAGCCACGTTTAGTTTCAAACTTTACCTTAATTACACAAGTGAAGATTCAAGTACGGATAGTACACGTGTTAGGAGGGAAGAGGACAACCACCCACCAGTGCTCAAAAAGCATTTAAGGAACAATTTCACACCCCCTTCATAAACAATTCAACAATTCAGAGTAGCAGAGTGAGGAAAAATTGGAAGAGTTAATTTACACAAACACTATGGACAGCGGGCAACAGGTGGCAGATACCATCAAGCAACTTCTACAGCTAAATGAATTCTTGTATCTAGGCCAACTCTGCTGGGTCACACGTGTTCAGTCACTCCAGCTCTATGAGGAAAGGGAAACTAGAAGGAAAATGGGAAGGACCATCACTTCCGTGATGTTCTATTGACAACTAACTACTGTCCCTTTAAATGAGAGGGTAGAGAAGAGTCAAGGAAAACAGAGAAAAAACTATGGGAAGAAGGGAGGTAAACCATCCAGCTTGTGAGAAGCACAAAGATGCTCATATTTTCTTCCTGGCACATTATGCAATACACCAGTTTTCAAATATTTAGTCTTTGTGGTATTACTGAGTGAAGGAGAAGGATGTGTAGGCCTATTTGAGCCCAGACAATAGGACAATGGGAACAGAAATGCTTATTCCAGTCAATTACTCAGTTACTGCAGTCTACAACTTGTTCTAAGACTTGCAAGAGTGAATCAATTTTCCAATTCTTTTTCTAATACAGAAGCAATTATTACCGCCTATACTATTAAATGTAAGACACAGGTCATAGCTTTAGTTTCAATTTTTTAAAAACATGAATAGAAGACTGAACAAAGTGTTCCTATTGTTTAAGACTCAGCTATTCTTTTCTGAGATGATACTGAGCGCAAATTCCTGGAAAAATAGGGGTTTTTTTCTGAGGGAAAAGTAAACATTTCTCTTGTTAAAATACTTTCAAAAAAAATTCTATTTGAGTAAATAGAAATATAAACACTTGAAAAACACAAGAGAAACAGAGGACTTCTTACCTTGCTACCACCTCCAGGTTTAAGGTCATTCTGTTTAAAGAGGAAAACAAATAATATTTTAAGACACATCCAAACAAACTCTCCTTATGTGCTTATTTCTAATGCTGGAACATGAAACCACATGTTGGTAGTAATTTCCTAGGAAATGCCAGGGTCTATACAAGAGTACTGCCCACTCCTCCATCTTACCCCCACATCCCTTGTTCAAATGGCAAGGTTTTATAAAAGCCCATAGTTACCACTTTTAGAAAGGAATTTGCAAGAACAACCAAAGCACTATTTTATACAGAGATATTAATTGCATCACGAGGAAATCAATCAATTGAAAACCCACCTCCAAAATCATTTCCTTTTCAGAGATATCATATATGCTGATTTACAAGCAAGATGCTCTATCTTATTAGCACAGTAGGGCTGGATGATTTGGGAGAAATGAAACTGGGTTGGAACTCATTAGTCATTCATTTCCTCATCATGAGCTAGGTGAGTATCAGCAGGAAGGAAACTAGAAGAAAATGGGAAACCATCATTATGTTCTATTGACAACTAACTACTGTCCCTTTAAATGAGAGGGTAGAGAAGAGTCAAGGAAAACAGAGAAAAAACTATGGGAAGAAGGGAGGTAAACCATCCAGCTTGTGAGAAGCACAAAGATGCTCATATTTTCTTCCTGGCACATTATGCAATACACCAGTTTTCAAATATTTAGTCTTTGTGGTATTACTGAGTGAAGGAGAAGGATGTGTAGGCCTATTTGAGCCCAGACAATAGGACAATGGGAACAGAAATGCTTATTCCAGTCAATTACTCAGTTACTGCAGTCTACAACTTGTTCTAAGACTTGCAAGAGTGAATCAATTTTCCAATTCTTTTTCTAATACAGAAGCAATTATTACCGCCTATACTATTAAATGTAAGACACAGGTCATAGCTTTAGTTTCAATTTTTTAAAAACATGAATAGAAGACTGAACAAAGTGTTCCTATTGTTTAAGACTCAGCTATTCTTTTCTGAGATGATACTGAGCGCAAATTCCTGGAAAAATAGGGGTTTTTTTCTGAGGGAAAAGTAAACATTTCTCTTGTTAAAATACTTTCAAAAAAAAAAATTCTATTTGAGTAAATAGAAATATAAACACTTGAAAAACACAAGAGAAACAGAGGACTTCTTACCTTGCTACCACCTCCAGGTTTAAGGTCATTCTGTTTAAAGAGGAAAACAAATAATATTTTAAGACACATCCAAACAAACTCTCCTTATGTGCTTATTTCTAATGCTGGAACATGAAACCACATGTTGGTAGTAATTTCCTAGGAAATGCCAGGGTCTATACAAGAGTACTGCCCACTCCTCCATCTTACCCCCACATCCCTTGTTCAAATGGCAAGGTTTTATAAAAGCCCATAGTTACCACTTTTAGAAAGGAATTTGCAAGAACAACCAAAGCACTATTTTATACAGAGATATTAATTGCATCACGAGGAAATCAATCAATTGAAAACCCACCTCCAAAATCATTTCCTTTTCAGAGATATCATATATGCTGATTTACAAGCAAGATGCTCTATCTTATTAGCACAGTAGGGCTGGATGATTTGGGAGAAAATTTAGCCTGATAGCTGGGTTGAACGAATCTCCATTTCAGTCATTCATTTCCTCATCATGAGCTATGGCTGGTGGACAGCTTCCTCTCTCTACAAGCCTTCCCAGCTCAGCTGGTTCTTACCGGGTGCACATCACCAATGTAGTACTGCTTGAGCATTTCCCTGGCATCAGAGGAGTGGCCTACATCTTCAAAGCTTTCAGTTGCATCTCCTCCAGCTTGTTCCATCAGAACCTCTTCTCCGCCAGGATGCTACAAGGAAAAGATACTTACTAAAGAGAGGACTCTGAAAAACTAATATAAGCTCCTCCCCTGCTGCCCTCCTCTTTTCATTTTTCTCATTTTAATGGCAGGAGTGGGATGAACCAGCACTATATACCCCGTGACAGGATGTAATGGGAAGAACCTTGACAACGACACTCCTGTGTCTTCTGGTGAAAACTGCATAATGTGGGTCTAATTATGAGGAAACCTAGGACAATTGCAAACTGAGAGAAATGACCAGCCTGTGCTCGCCAAAAATATCAAAGCCAAGAAAGTCAATGAAACACTATTATTCTATTCCTGGTCCAGGAGGATTCCACATGTTGCAGGGCAACTAAGCCCACAACAAATGAGCCCTCAAGTCCACAACTACTCAGGAGAAGGGGCTCTGGGTATACAGGTTTCAGTAGGCTAGTTACTGCCTAATCATTATGAAGTTTCAGTTTGGGGTAATGAAAAAGCTTTAGAAATAGATAGCAGTGTTGACTGTACAAACTGTGAGTGCAATTAATGTCATCTAATAGTACAGTTAGCTACAATGGGAAATGTTATGTGTTTTATAACTCACATACACACAAAGCTTGGTTCACATACCTATAATTAACGCAACCAAAAAATCTACTTTTGTCTGAATCACAGCAAAACCAAACCAAACCAAAGGAGTCTGGAGGTTCTCCTCAGTGATCTCAATAGACTACCTGTGCTATCCAACTCTTGGACAATCACACATGTCGTCCTGTTCTTGCAATACACATTTCCCGTTTTTTCTAGGATCTGCTTTGCTTTTAAATCTCACATGAATCTGCAAGAAAGATTCTTTTGAAATCGACAGCCTTGGGACTTCCCTGGTAGTCCAGTGGTTAAGACTCTGTGTTCCCAATTCAGTGGGGCCTGGGTTCAATCTCTGGTCAGGGAACTAGATCCCACATGCTCAACTATGACCCAGCGCAGTCAAATAAATAAATAATAATAAAAAAAAGAAATCAACAACCTTTGTGTTTTAAGACTAATGGATCTTCTCTCAGCTTTTATTGTATAAACAATTATATAACACTATAAATATTCCAAGTAAACTATATGGTAACCAAGATCATAAACTTTTAATTGATGAAATAATGCCTGTGATGGATACATTTCTATTTCAGTTCTGTGATGGATTTATTTCTATTTCAGTCTAGCAACAAGTGAAATAGCTTTACAGATACAAAGGAAACGTTGTGATGTCCTCCTGTGAAGAGTTTTAGTCAGTTCAGGGCTTTCATGGTGGCCCAGTGAGTAGAGAGTCCGCCTTGCAGTGCAAGGGGCACCAGTTTGACCCCTGGCCCGGGAAGATCCCATGTGCTATGGAGCGGCTGGACTGGTATGTCCAATTATGAGCTAGTGCTCTGGAATGCGTGCGCCCAGAGCCGGTGCTCTGCAACGGGAGAAGTCACTGCAATGGGAGGACCACACAGGCTGAAGAATAAAGATGGATAAAAATAAATAAATAAAAAATCAATAAAAGAGGCCAAAATTAAAAAAAAAGAGAGAGAGTTTTAGTTAGTTCAACTGTCCACGGAATACGTGGTAGGGAGCAGGGAAAACTTTTCAGCTTTTCATTAAGTTCATGTACTAAGTATTATTGAAAGGAGGATAGAAAATTTATGTTTTAGTATAGAAAAGAAAGAGGACAAATTGCTAGCAAAAAATAATACTTCCAGATTAGTAATTCTATGGAACGGATAAGTAACAGATGAGGAGAAAAGAGGAGAATGCAAAGAGTGACAGTTACAGAATAAAAGTCTTGTTGGGAAAAAAATTACACAATTCTCTGTGAATGGAAATTCCACAGTGATAATAATAAAAACGTAACAATAGGATACGCTAAAGACCACCTGACTTGGAAAATGAAATCTAGAAATATTAAGATTACGGAAGCTGCAAAATTAGGCCAAGCTAGCCAAACAGATTAGCAGAATGCTAATCATCAAAATAAGATATGGAGGTTAAAGTTTTGGAGAGGGCAAAAACTACTTCCTAAAAAACAGTCTGACAGCTGAGAGAAAGATAAGAGACCTGGGTGGTGAACAGTAGGAAATGGTGTGGGTCCACAGGTGCTTGTGTTCGGATTAGAAAGAACCTAGTAAGGCAGGGGTGCCACCTAGGAAAGGTTAACTTAATGGCTCCCGGAAAAGGGTGTAACCTTGGCAGTCCGTCCCAGCTGCTCAGGGTCTGAATTTCAGATCTGCAGATCCAAACATAACTTATCCCCACCAGATTACATACCCTTATCCCCATAAAGTTAGGTCCCACTGCTAGAGATGATCACAGTTCCTTAAGCATCTTCACGGTATTTATCACAACTGCAATTATTTATTCTGCACTAGACTACAAGTTCCCTAAGAACAGAGACCATGGCTGTCTTATTCATAGCTGTATTCCCGAACACAGCAGAGACCCGAGATCTAGGGGGTGCTCATAGGGCCTTCCTTCCCTCCCTCTTTCCCTCACTGGTGTGTATGATGCACAAATAAATACACAAAACTTGATGTGCTGATAAGGGCAACTCACCTGGACAGTGCTGGAGGTTAAATTTTGCCTCATCTTATTTCTAGCCTTCCCTGGGACTAACCACAAGGGACTGCCGAAGCAAAGAAAGCATACTTTCTATAGACTTATTAAGTCAACAAGCTAGATAATGATCAAGCTGCACTTTCATCTGACCAGCCTTGGAGCAATCCAGAAAGAACTGGATTTCAGAGTCAAGCTTTCAGGGGGCTACCATAGGGTGGCACCAGAGGCCCCACTCTCCATCTTTCCTAAGGGAGATCACTCTACCTTGCACGACAGCTGCTAACGCACAGATCTAATTTTCCTGGCAAGTCCAAAGCATCTTGGTGTTTGCAGGTGTGCTCAGTAATGTCCAACTCTCCGCGACCCCATGGACTATAGCCAGGCTCCTCCGTCCATGGGATTTTCCAGGAAAGAATATCGGAGTTGGCTGCCATTTCCTTTTGTAACAAAGCATCTAATTCACCTTTAAATCTTCAGGGCATGTTAGTAAGCACTCAAAAGAGGCTACAGGAAACACTATAATTTTTAATAATTAATAAAAATCACCACTAACACTGAGTTCTTTATGCCAGGTACCATGATAAGTCTTTATATGAATTACCTAAATTAACTGTCTCAACAACAACCCTGTAGAATAGGTACTATAACCTTCATTGAACAGATGGGAAAAGGCCTTTACAGAGCAAATTTTCCTAAGGTTACAGTAAAGTAGAAAATCACATAAGACTCTTGAAGCCCATGGCCCACACACAGCCATCAGAATGTTTTAGAAAAACACACACACACATATGTATGTATACACACATATACATGTCACCAAATGTGTATGTGTGTATATATGTACACCCATGTGTGTGTGTGTGTATATATATATAATCCCCAAATTCTCTTCAAAAGGCACCTAAGAAAATGAAAAGGCAAAATACATATTTAAGAAAATATTCACAATACACACTTTTGAAAGGACTTGCATCCAGAATACATAGCATTCTATGTATACACAGAATACATTATTCAAGTCAATAATAAAAAAACAATTAAAGATAAGCAAGATTGATCACTTCATAAGACACACAAAAGGCCTATCAGCCCGTGAAGACACTCACAATCATTAGTCATCAGAGAAAAGCAAGTTAAAACCATTATTATATACTGGCATACACCCATTAGAATGGCTAAAAGTAAAATCACTGACAAAACGTGTCAATGAGGATGTAGAGAAACTGGAAAACTAACACACTGCTGATGTGATGATAAAACGATGGAAAAAGTCTGGCAGTTGCTTAAAAAGCAAAACAAAAACAAAAGAAAACCAAAAAAATATGGGAATTCCTGGCATTCAACGGTTAGGACTCAGAGCTTTTACTGTGGAGGTGTGTGCTCAGTCCCTGGTTGGGAATAAGAAAAGCCTGGCAAGCCACGGCATCACGATCTAATTTTCCTGGCAAGCCCAAAATTGGGTTTGCAGGTGTGCTCAGTAATGTCCAACTCTCGGACCCCATGGACTATAGCCAGGCTCCTCCGTCCATGGGATTTTCCAGGAAAGAATATCGGAGTTGGCTGCCATTTCCTTTTGTAACAAAGCATCTAATTCACCTTTAAATCTTCAGGGCATGTTAGTAAGCACTCAAAAGAGGCTACAGGAAACACTATAATTTTTAATAATTAATAAAAATCACCACTAACACTGAGTTCTTTATGCCAGGTACCATGATAAGTCTTTATATGAATTACCTAAATTAACTGTCTCAACAACAACCCTGTAGAATAGGTACTATAACCTTCATTGAACAGATGGGAAAAGGCCTTTACAGAGCAAATTTTCCTAAGGTTACAGTAAAGTAGAAAATCACATAAGACTCTTGAAGCCCATGGCCCACACACAGCCATCAGAATGTTTTAGAAAAACACACACACACATATGTATGTATACACACATATACATGTCACCAAATGTGTATGTGTGTATATATGTACACCCATGTGTGTGTGTGTGTATATATATATAATCCCCAAATTCTCTTCAAAAGGCACCTAAGAAAATGAAAAGGCAAAATACATATTTAAGAAAATATTCACAATACACACTTTTGAAAGGACTTGCATCCAGAATACATAGCATTCTATGTATACACAGAATACATTATTCAAGTCAATAATAAAAAAACAATTAAAGATAAGCAAGATTGATCACTTCATAAGACACACAAAAGGCCTATCAGCCCGTGAAGACACTCACAATCATTAGTCATCAGAGAAAAGCAAGTTAAAACCATTATTATATACTGGCATACACCCATTAGAATGGCTAAAAGTAAAATCACTGACAAAACGTGTCAATGAGGATGTAGAGAAACTGGAAAACTAACACACTGCTGATGTGATGATAAAACGATGGAAAAAGTCTGGCAGTTGCTTAAAAAGCAAAACAAAAACAAAAGAAAACCAAAAAAATATGGGAATTCCTGGCATTCAACGGTTAGGACTCAGAGCTTTTACTGTGGAGGGTGTGTGCTCAGTCCCTGGTTGGGGAACTAAGATCCCATAAGCCATGTGTACAGCTCTCCCCAGCAAAAAAAAAAACCAAACCAGTAATCTCCTTCCTAGGTATTTTCCCAAGAGTAATGAAAACATGTGTCCACACAAAGAACTGTACATGAAAAGTTTACAATAGCTTTACTCATAATAACCAAAAAAATCCCAACAACAACCCAGTGTCAATCAACATGTCAAAGAGCTAAATTTTACTATAGTTACAATGAAATAAAAAGCACTATAACAGGAACACACTACTGATACACAGAAAAAATATAGATGAAACACAGGTATGTTAAGTAAAAGATGTCAGATACAGAACAATACATACTGTTCCACAGTGTTAGAAAATAATCATTGGTCGTAGGTGAATACAGATGGTAGAGATGTTCTAAACACTGATGGTGATTATACAGGTGAGACCTTTGTCAAAGCTCACTGAACTCCACATACAAATCTATTCATTCTACTATGTGTACATTTGATCTCAGTAGACTTAGGTGGGGGGAAAAATTTGGACAGCAACATATTACTAACAATCCAAATGTTTAGAAATAGGAGACTGCTTAAATTATAACCAGTTCAACAAATTCTATGAAGAATAAGGAAGGGCTTCCCCTGGTGGTCCAGTGGGTAAGGACACCGCCTTGCAGTGCAAGGGGCCCCGGTTCGATCCCTGGCCTGGGAAGATCCCACGTGCCGCGGAGCGGCTGGACTGATGTGTCCAATCACTGAGCCGCAGCTCTGGAGCGCATGCGCCCAGAGCCCGAGCTCTGCAGCGACAGACGCCACCGCGATGGGAGGCCCACAGGAGCCAAAGAACAAAGACGGCTGAAAATGGAGAAATGAAAGACCAATAGAAGTGGCCCGCCCGCTCCCCTCCCTCCCCAACCTGACTCCCGCCCAAAATATAAATAAATAAATAAATCTTTAAAAAAAAAAAAAAAAAAAAGAATAAGGAAGTGTTCCAGATGAATATGGAAAGACTCTTGAGAAATACAGTTATGTGTAAAAAGCAAGGCATGTTATCAGTGGATACAGTACGCCCTTACGTTATGGGCTTAAAAAAAAAAAGTGGAAGGAACTACATGCACTTTTGTTTGTATATGGAAAAACAAAAAACTCTGGAAGGATTCACAAACAACAGTAGCTAACTTATGGAGGAGGTAGAAGTGGGCAGATTAGAGGAAGGCTTTTCACAGTATACCTATTATGATCTACCTAAAAAATGAAAAAAAAAAAAAAAAAAAAACCCCGTAGGTTCTAACTCCCCTCTCTCACATTCCAAATCCTTCCAAATATGGAAGAAGGTGGCTGTAGGACAGACCTAATTTCATACTAACAACCATGAAAAAAAAAATATGGAGAAAGAAATGGCAACCCACTCCAGTATTCTTGCCTGGAGAATCCCATGGACACAGACATACGTCACAAAGTAGGACACAATTAAGCAACTAACACTACTAACACTGTGTATTAAATAGATAAACAACAAGGACCTACTATATAGCACGGAGAACTATATTCAATATCTTATAATAATTTACAATGGAAAAGAATCTGGAAAAGTATATATATGTATAACTGAGTAACATTGCTATACATCTGAAACATTGTAAGTCAACTGTAATAAAACTTTGAAATAAAAAAATAAAATAAAAAATAAAAAAGGAGTTAGATCCTAATGTATTGGGCACAGGCTATCCCATCAGACTGCTTGTACCACTTAACATTTTGATTTTGTGAAAGTTATTTCTCTGTTCCTCAATTTTCTCATCTCTCAAATGGGCTGCTAAGAGGCCTAAAAAAAAGAAACTATATGTAAGCTATTAAAAATAAGCACCTGGGGCTTCCCTGGTGGTCCAGTGGCTAAGACTCTATGCTCCCAAGGCAGGGGGTCTGAGTTTGATCCCACATGCCTCAACTAAGACCTGGTGCAGGCACATAAATAAAATAGATATTTAAAAAGAGGGTAGGATCATGTTTATTTTTTTTTTTTATTTTGGCGGGGGTCGGGTTGGGGAGGGAGGGGAGCAGGTGGGCCACTTCTATTGGTCTTTGGTTTCTCTATGTTCATCCGTCTTTGTTCTTTGGCTCCTGTGAGCCTCCCATCGCGGTGGGGTCTGTCGTTGCAGAGCGCCGGCTCTGGGCGCATGCGCTCCAGAGCACTGGCTCGGTAACTGGACACATCAGTCCAGTCACTCTGCGGCACATGGGATCTCCCCAGGCCAGGGCTCAAACTGGCGCCCCTTGCACTGCAAGGCGGTGTCCTTACTCACTGGGCCACCAGGGGAAGCCCCATGTTTACTTTTATACTACCAGGGACTACTACCACAGCACTTGATAAGAGTTAGCACTTAACAGCTGTCTGCTGAATTAATAAAATGCTATCCCATCTGTAAACCAGGCCCTACCACACTATAATCCACTCATGCCAACAGTCACTAAAAAAGTACAAAAAAAAGTTTTAAAACAGCACAATGGGCTATTTTAGGTTACTATTGTCAGAAATGGTTAATTATACATAAGACAATGGTTTACCAACTTTTTCCACTTGTGATACAGTAAGATATAAACTGAAACAAAGGTTCACAAAGTCATATTTACTTTTGCTGAGACATGCGCTTTGATATTTCGTAGTCAACGGTGCAATATAACCACTTTTATGTGATTTTTTTCTGAACTACTAAATAGTAGAAAGATGATGTGTCCTATTGCAACATTTCGATTTTGCATTTGTGATTTCAATAATCAGACCAATACCACTGACTGAAAAATGCAAAAGTAATCTATTAGGAGAAAAACAATTGAATTATATTACCAATTCTAAATGATCACACTTGAAGTCCAGAGTAACACTCTAATCATATTCACTAATCCAAAAAGAAAGAAATCTATGCAAGATATTCAGATGAGGAACCTTTTCCTAAGGAGGAGCCACAAAGCCAATCTGAACTGCAAAGGATGAAAACTGATGTTTCTTCCCAATCTGATACAACCACCCAACTCCTCCAGACTTGCAAGTCAAAAACCCTGGTCTCCCTTGACTCTCAAATTCAAGGCATCATTAAATCCTATTGGCTCTACCACCACAGCACATCCCAAAACTGACACTTCTCTATAATCCCACTGCCACCACCTAGTCCAAGCAAACATCTGTTGCCTATCATAGCCTCCAAACTGGCCCCAAGCCTTCCTTTAGTCTCTTTTCAATAGTGCAGTCAGGGCTTCCCCTGGTGGTCCAGTGGGTAAGGACACCGCCTTGCAGTACATGGGGCGCCGGTTCGATCCCTGGCCTGGGAAGATCCCACGTGCCGCGGAGCGGCTGGACTGATGTGTCCAATCACTGAGCCGGAGCTCTGGAGCGCATGCGCCCAGAGCGGAGCGGCTAGACTGATGTGTCCAATCACTGGGCCGGAGCTCTGGAGCGCATGCGCCCAGAGCCGGTGCTCTGCAGCGAGAGACGCCACCTCGATGGGAGGTCCACAGGAGCCAAAGAACAAAGACGGATGAAAGAAGAGAAATGAAAGACCAATAGAAGTGGCCCGCCCACTCCCCTCCCTCCCCAACCTGACTCCCGCCCAAAATAAATAAATAAGTAAGTCTTTAAAAAAAAAAAAAATAGTGCAGTCAGTGTTGTTTGAATATTAAACCATTAAGTCACATCTTTCTGCTCCTCTGTTCCACTACACTTCCCCATCTCGGAACAAGTCAAAATCTTTTCTAAAATGGCAAAATTGTACTTGACCTGCCTCCCACCTTGATCATGCTGACCTCATCTACTATTCTCCAGCCATAATAACCTCCCTCACTGTTCCTTAAATACACTGAACAAATTCACGCCTAAAGACCTTTGAACTTGCTCCCTCTGCCAGAAAAGTTCTTTCTGCTGATATCCATATCCAACTCCCTTAACTTCTCTCTGGCCTTTAGTCACTTTCTTAATAAAGCTACTTCTGGCGATCATACCTAAAATTTCAATCCCTCGTGCTCACACTTTCACCCTGTACACGTTCATAGTCCTCTTCTCTACGTCATCTTTCTCCTTAGCGCTTGACTTGGAATGAACAAGAATACAGGGACAGAGACTTTGGAACAAGTAAGTTAGAATGGCTAACTCCAAGCAAAATCTGCCCAAAACTGACACTTCTCTATAATCCCACTGCCACCACCTAGTCCAAGCAAACATCTGTTGCCTATCATAGCCTCCAAACTGGCCCCAAGCCTTCCTTTAGTCTCTTTTCAATAGTGCAGTCAGGGCTTCCCCTGGTGGTCCAGTGGGTAAGGACACCGCCTTGCAGTGCAAGGGGCGCCGGTTCGATCCCTGGCCTGGGAAGATCCCACGTGCCGCGGAGCGGCTGGACTGATGTGTCCAATCACTGAGCCGGAGCTCTGGAGCGCATGCGCCCAGAGCGGAGCGGCTAGACTGATGTGTCCAATCACTGGGCCGGAGCTCTGGAGCGCATGCGCCCAGAGCCGGTGCTCTGCAGCGAGAGACGCCACCTCGATGGGAGGTCCACAGGAGCCAAAGAACAAAGACGGATGAAAGAAGAGAAATGAAAGACCAATAGAAGTGGCCCGCCCACTCCCCTCCCTCCCCAACCTGACTCCCGCCCAAAATAAATAAATAAGTAAGTCTTTAAAAAAAAAAAAAATAGTGCAGTCAGTGTTGTTTGAATATTAAACCATTAAGTCACATCTTTCTGCTCCTCTGTTCCACTACACTTCCCCATCTCGGAACAAGTCAAAATCTTTTCTAAAATGGCAAAATTGTACTTGACCTGCCTCCCACCTTGATCATGCTGACCTCATCTACTATTCTCCAGCCATAATAACCTCCCTCACTGTTCCTTAAATACACTGAACAAATTCACGCCTAAAGACCTTTGAACTTGCTCCCTCTGCCAGAAAAGTTCTTTCTGCTGATATCCATATCCAACTCCCTTAACTTCTCTCTGGCCTTTAGTCACTTTCTTAATAAAGCTACTTCTGGCGATCATACCTAAAATTTCAATCCCTCGTGCTCACACTTTCACCCTGTACACGTTCATAGTCCTCTTCTCTACGTCATCTTTCTCCTTAGCGCTTGACTTGGAATGAACAAGAATACAGGGACAGAGACTTTGGAACAAGTAAGTTAGAATGGCTAACTCCAAGCAAAAATCTGCAACTCAAGCTTCAAAGGCTACGCTGGCACACTTGTGAAATCTCTGGTTCCATCAGCACGTGGTGAACCAGACTGGCAACCACCATCCAAGATTAAACTAATGTCCACTACATTCACAGAGAGTTCCTTCCAAGTTCATCATCTATTCTGAATCAGTCAGGAAGAAACTGGGGGGAAATGAAATCACAAATGAAATGCGTTACTGGCTACCCATTATAAACTATCCTTTACCATGCTACAAGTCACACTTGAAATTTATGAGGTATATGTCAAAGGTCATAAGAATTCCAAAGTACTGTTATGTAGACAAGAGAAATCAAGGTATTGATTTAAGGCACACTCTGCCACTAATCAAAGGTCTAACCAAAATCTCTCTGAACCTGTTTCTTACGTTCCTGTTAAAATCAGGATCAGCACTATCCAACACACTCTCAATTAGTTATTTTGAGGCTAAAATAACAGGAAAGCACTTTTAAAAGCACAAATGCCATATAGCCTACAAATGCAAGAAGTTACTAAATGCTAAGATGTTAATTTATTGCCCACTTAAAGAAAATAGTATTGGTCACTAGGAAGATTTATTAAAAATCAATGTCTTGGGCTTCCCTTGTGGTTCAGTGGGTAGAGTTCGCCTTGCAGTACAAGGGGCGCTGGTTCCATCCCTGGCCTAGGAAGATCCCACGAGCGTAGCTGCTGGACCAGTGTGTCCAATTAGGCGCCAGCACTATGGAGTCCATGCACCCAGAGCCAGTGCTCTGCAGTGAGAGAGGCCACTGCAAAGGGAGGCCTACACAGGCCAAAGAACAAAGATGGATGAAAATAAATAAGTGAAACACCAACAAAACTAGCCAAAAAATCCCCCCATAAAACAAAAAATGTCTTTTGGGGGGAACTTTATGCTTTAAAAATTTTTAAGAGATCTATGAATCAGGATGTAGAGCTTTATCCCCTAAGCTCCAAATTAATAGAATAATTTTTTTTTACTAGTTTTAGAAACTTTTTGTTTCAAAAAGAGCTAAAAGAAGTAAAGCTTTTTCTCACTTTTAGTAGGGTTATGTTATACAAAAACGTTCAAGAAATTAACCATTAGATTATTAACCTATTACTCAAAATAAAATGATACACACCAAAAATAACTATACTTATATATATATATATATATTTTTTTTTTTTTTAACATTTTTATTTATTTATCTTTTGGGGGGATGGGGTGGGGAGGGAGGGGGACGGGCGGGCCACTTCTATTAGTCTTTCATTTCTCTATTTTCATCCGTCTTTGTTCTTTTGGCTCTTGTGGGCCTCCCATCGTGGTGGCCTCTGTTGTCCCAGAGCGCCTGCTCTTGGGCGCATGCGCCCCAGAGCTCCGGCTCGGCGATTGGACACATCGGTCCAGCTGCTCCTCAGCACGTGGGATCTTCCCAGGCCAGGGATCGAACCGGCGCCCCTTGCACTGCAAGGCGGTGTCCTTACCCACTGGACCACCAGGGAAGCCCTATACTTATATTTAAAATATCCCAAACTCTCAGGGTTGGGAGTGAAGGGAATGACTGGAAAAAAACCATGTGATGAAAATGCTCTTTCTTAATTGGAGTTGTGATTACACAGGTGAAAATATTTGTCAAAACTCATCAAACTGTACATTTTAAATGGGCACAACTTATTGTATGTAAATTGCACCTCCAAAAGAGTTAAACAAGTTAAAAGTCAAATTTTCTTAAGGAAAAAAAAAAAAAAATCACTTAGTTACACCAGGGTCTCAAGGAGAACTTGTAGAATCTAATACACAGACTTGACTTACAAAAGAGGGTGAACAGAACCTGACTCAAAGGCCAAAAGAAACCCACATAAACTCATAACCTCTGGCCTCAAGGTCTGCTCAAAATAGAAAAAAGAAAGGCAGCATAACGGCGGGAAGGAAAGAAGCATCTCAGCTGCTTCTCAAGAAAATTAAAACCGAACACTGGATAATCACTTCAGAAGGCGCAGTCTAAAGCGTGGAGATCTGGCGCTTTCGGACCTATGTTTGAATGTTAGGTGAGAGGCTCTGAGGCTGTTTTCCTTTCTGTAAAGTGGTGATGACGGCGACTCAGTTTAGCCAAGCACACAGTAGCCGTTCAACGTGTGACAGAGACGTATTATTGAAGGCATCTGAACACGCGGGCCTAAGGTCCCCCCGCACCTCACCCCTCGCCAAACTCCGTCTCGGAGGGTCGCGGTCCCGCTCGTACGCCTCTTCGCCCGCAGGCAGGCCTCGCTCCCCTCCCGCACACACCTAGCGGCGTGTCTAGGCCCGACCACCCTCACCACTGCCCACTTCCTGGGCCCGACCTCGTTAAGGAAGCGGCTGACATCGTAGACTCGCCCGTGGATCACCAGCCAGATGTCCTTCGGGGAGTTGCGCTTCGCCACCTCCTCCAGGCGGTAATAGGTGACGGAATTCTCGACCCCTGGCCCTTTACCATCGCCGCCGCTAGCGTCTACAGTCGCCATTGGGATGGAAATACCGCTCCTCTACCGCTATCCAGGTATCCGCTACCAACTTCCTGGAAGTTGACCTCACGCTCAGTGCTCTCCGGCTTCCGTAACCGGGGCCCACAAGGCCAGATGAGGGGCAACAGCCAATCAGGCTTACGAATAGTCACTAGTCCGTTTTGCCTTCACCAACGAAACGAGGAATTCAATTTAAAATCCCACCCACGCCTCGCCAGATCCCAGGGGCGTAGGCCTGGTTCGAGGTCCAACTAACCAATCAGGATCATCCATCCCCTCCAATCTCACCAATCAGATAGCGTGATTTTGGAAAGGCGCCTATGAGACAAATTCTTCTGAAAAACAGGTTTCTTCTTCAGTCGGCTTATAGACCTGCTGAATTCTGAAAGACGGGCAAAGCCACCTTTACCCCGTTTTACTTCGCTTTGCTGTGGATCCGTCCTGAATCACGTGGAATTCGTTCCCTACCCGCTCACCCCAACTCCTGCGCAACCTCTGGTTCCAGTTCCAGATTTACTTTTTTTTTTTTTTACTTAGCGCCCTCCACGCTGTGACCTGGCAAGTCCAGTCTCTCTGAGGCTCAGTTTCCTCTTCACCGTAAAACGGGCATGATAATCTCTACCTTATAGAGAAATTTGGCCGAGTGAGTAAGAGAATGTATACACGTACCTATAGGGCGCTTGATGTCTAGTAATCAATACATAAATGATAGGCTGCGGGCTGAGGCCTTGAAACAGTATTTGGGGGTACGATATGGAGTAGTTTGTGCCTCTACTAAGAATCTGATTTTGTTGTATGTCAGTTAATATCTTAAATCAGGCTCAGGGTGGGGTGGCGGTGCGGTTCTGACTTTTAATTAAATTCTTCAGTGATCAGGACAACATACACTGTTTTTGTTTCCGTGTGTTCTAAAGTAGAATTTCGTCTCAACTGTTGATAGGTAGAGGGCCTGGCATTTTGAAATTACAAGTTAGGTTAATAGGCAATGTTGTGAGGTACACATTCTTTTTTTTTTTTTTTGGTGGGGGGGGCGGGCCACTTATATTGGTCTTTTTAAAAAATATTTATTATTTATTTATTTTGGGGGGGGCGGTTTGGGGAGAGAGAGGGGCAGGTGAGTCACTTCTATTGGTCTTTCATTTATCTGCTTTTCATCCGTCTTTGTTCTTTGTCCCGTGTGGGCCTCCCATCGTGGTGACCTCTGTTTTCGCAGAGCACCGGCTCTGGGCGCATGCGCTCCAGTGCTCCGGCTCGGCGATTGGACACATGGGTCCAGCCGCTCCGCGGCACGTGGGATCTTCCCAGGCCAGGGATCGAACCGGCGCCCCTTGCACTGCAAGGCGGTGTCCTTACCCACTGGACCACCAGGGAAGCCCCCGGGTATACATTCTTAACTGCCTTTACAGTTGACAAACTGGTCATGGTGAGATGTCATTTTCATCAGATCACTCTCCCATAATCTCCATGATCCATCCCCAACCATTTCCTTCATTCCCTTTTACAAGACTTGTGCATAAGCCACTTACTCCCAACTCTCCTGGTATAAGCCTACATCTTTTTTTTCTTTTAATATATCAGTTTTTTAAATTTTGGCCTCTTTTATTGGTTTTTTATTTATCCATTTTCATCCATCTTAATTCTTTGGCCTAGGTGGGCCTCCCATTGCTGTGGCCTCTCTGCAGAGCACCAGCTCTGGGTGCATGCGCTCCAGAGTGCTGGCTAGTAATTGGACACACCAGTTCAGCCGCTCGGTTGCACATGGGATCTTGCCGGGCCAGGGATCAAACCAATGCCCCTTGCACTGCAAAGCGGACTCTTTACCCAGTGGACCACCAGAGAGGCCCATAAGGCCCCATCTTATACCCGGTCATACCATGTCCACCCTCTTCCTTCCAATGGCTACTCACCTTGCAAGCTCCTCAAATTCCTTCTTTTTCACAAACTCTGCTACCACTCTGAGCTCCAGTGATTCCATCTTCATATGGTACTTAAGCACATTACTATTTCAGAAATTTCTGAAAGAAAAACATATATATATATATATATATATGTATGTATGTATATATATTTAAGTGCTACCAATAGAGATTTGTAGCAAATGCAAAGGGACACAGCTCTGTACACATATTTGTTAAATGATAATCATACTTAACCCTGGTGTGCATGAGTCAACTGAGAAGGCTATGTTAAAAATGCAGATTCCTAGGAATTTCCTACCAGTTCAGTTGTAAGGACCCTGAGCTTTCACTGCAGGGGCTGAAGTTCAATGCCTGGTCAGGGAAGCTAAGATCCCGCAAGCCGCACAGTTCAGCTTAAAAAAAAATAAGAAACACGGGGGCTTCCCCTGGTGGTCCAGTGGGTAAGGACACCGCCTTGCAGTGCAAGGGACGCCGGTTCGATCCCTGGCCTGGGAAGATCCCACGTGCCGCGGAGCGGCTGGGCGGGTGTGTCCAATTACCAGCCAGCGCTCTGAAGCGCATGCACCCAGAGCCGGTGCTCTGCAGTGAGAGAGGTCACAGTGATGGGAGGCCGACACAGGCCGAAGAATTAAGATAGATGAAAATAAATAAATGAAGGACCAATGAAAGAGCCCAAAATTAAAAAAAAAAGAAGAAGCAAATTCCCTTCAGTCCAGACATGGAGACTTCTGTTTGTTTGTTGAGGGCTTTTTATGTGTATAGGGAGAGAAAGAGAAAAGAGAGGGATGAGAGAGGTTTCCTAGTGCAATACAACTGAAAAAAATTTTTAAGTCTTGAAAAAATAAACATAAAGCAGCCTTTTTCCCCAGGCAACTAAACTGAAAGAAGTTTAGTTTAGTTTACTGCGACATACACATGAAACTGAGCATACAGTCCATGCAGTAGCACAGCCATTGGAGAGGACATCTTGATGCTGGCCCCAGTGCGAAACAGTCCCAGCAACGCCGCCTGCTTGCCATCGCTGCCGCCGCCACTGACACCTTCACTGCGGCCGCCTAGCCTGACTTGAAGAGGAGGATTGCAACTTGACCCAAGTAAAAATAGATGAAGTGCTTTGTCTCGTGTGTAACGTAGCTGCCAAAATTTCGGCCCACGATACAATGCCAGGTGGGGTTATATTTCTTGTCAAATTCCTTCTTGATACAGGCAGCAATGTCCTTCTCTGTGTCATACTTCTCCATAGCCAACAGCATCTTGTTGCGTGTCCTCAGACATGTCTGCGTTCTTGATCACTGCCTTCCAGTCAGATATCATGACACCAACGTCTGGACCCACTGAGGTTCAGGTTCTTCATGTTTCTTTGCAAAGCAGAATCCATCAAGAGACAGACTGATAGGTAAGAAATAGATTTATTCAGATTTAGAGAGAGCACACTCCACAGACAGAGTGTGGGCCATTGTAGAGCAAATCCAGCGGTAGCCCAGACACGGAGACTTTTCCTCATCTTGAATCTTAGCTTCCTTTGTGACTTGGGACAACCAGATAGTGACAGAATGGTACTGTGCAAGTTACAAAATCTGTATTTCAAGAGGCCTTGTAGTTGCCATCTTTACCATCTCAGAACGCTTCATGATGCTGTGAAGAAATCTGGCTTTAAAGATGTCATCTACGCATCGGCATTTGCCATCTCCCTCTCAAAGTATAAGCCCCTGCAGCTGCGGACCTTCAAAACTCCATGAAAGGAGTTCAGATGGAGATCAGGAATGAAGCATTCTGAGCTCTGGGGAAAACTGGCAGAACAAGTCTTCAGATAGATATTTTCAGGAGAGGATCCAGACATGGAGACTTCTGTTTGTTTGTTGAGGGCTTTTATGTGTATAGGGAGAGAAAGAAAAGAGAGGGATGAGAGAGGTTTCCTAGTGCAATACAACTGAAAAAAATTTTTAAGTCTTGAAAAAATAAACATAAAGCAGCCTTTTTCCCCAGGCAACTAAACTGAAAGAAGTTTAGTTTAGTTTACTGCGACATACACATGAAACTGAGCATACAGTCCATGCAGTAGCACAGCCATTGGAGAGGACATCTTGATGCTGGCCCAAGTGCAAAACAACCCCAGCAACACCACCTGCTTGCCATAGCTGCTGCCGCCATGGACACTGTCACTGCAGCCGCCTGGCCGGACTTGAAGAGGAGGATTGCAAGTCGATCCAGGTGAAAACAGGTGAAGTGCTTTGTCTCGTGTGTAACGTGGCTGCCAACATTTCGGCCCACAACACAATGCCAGGTGGGGTTCTGTTTCTTGTCAAGTTCCTTCTTGATGTCGGCAGAGTGTCCTTCTCTGTGCTGTACTTCTCCACAGCCTGCGCGGCACAGTCAACAGCGTCTTCTTGCGTGTCCTCAGACATGTCTGCGTTCTTGATCACTGCCTTCTGGTAAGACACTGTGACAGCAACGTCTGGGCCCACTGAGGCTCAGGTTCTTCATGTTTCTTCATCCAACAGGAGACAAAGTGATAGGTAAGAAAAAGATTTATCCCGGTTTAGAGAAAGCCCACTCCACAGGCAGAGTGTGGGCCATCGTAGAGCAAATCCAGCGGTAGCCCAGACACGGAGACTTTTCCTCATCTTGAATCTTAGCTTCCTTTGTGACTTGGGACAACCAGATAGTGACAGAATGGTACTGTGCAAGTTACAAAATCTGTATTTCAAGAGGCCTTGTAGTTGCCATCTTTACCATCTCAGAACGCTTCATGATGCTGTGAAGAAATCTGGCTTTAAAGATGTCATCTACGCATCGGCATTTGCCATCTCCCTCTCAAAGTATAAGCCCCTGCAGCTGCGGACCTTCAAAACTCCATGAAAGGAGTTCAGATGGAGATCAGGAATGAAGCATTCTGAGCTCTGGGGAAAACTGGCAGAACAAGTCTTCAGATAGATATTTTCAGGAGAGGATTTTATGACCCCAATTCTGTATCAGCAGATCAGCCCCATCGACCCCAAAATCACGAGAGATAACAAAACATTGTTATAAGACATTGAAAAAATTAAAAAGCAAGTTCCCAGACCCATTTCCAGAGATTCAGGCCCAGCAGGTCTGGATATAGAATTAGAAATTAACATTTTTAGCAAGTATTTTGAATAATGATGATGCAAGTGATCTATGGGTAACTTTGCGAAACATTAAACTTTTTTGGAAGCATTTTTTATACAATTCTTAAAGGTTGCACTCCATTTACAGTTATTACAAAATACTGGCTATATTCTGTGTGGTGTACAATACATCTTTGTTGCCTGCCTTACATCCAATAATTTATACCTGCCACTCCCCCCCCCCCATATTGCCCCCCTCCCCCTCCCCCCCCCTACTTGTAACCCCCAATTTGTTCTCTATTATCTGTGAGTCTTTTCTTTTTTAAGCCATTCTGTTTTGTTTCTGTTTTGGCCAACTTTGAGGCTTGCAGGATCTTAGTTCCCCAATCAGGGACTGAACCCAGATGCTCAGTAGTGAAAGTGCTAAGTGCTACTCACTGGACCTCCAAGGAATTCCCTGTGAGTCTGTTTTGAAGCATATTTCATACGTGTTTATCTCTCATATAGTGAATTAGTAAAATCACACAGCGTTTCCTTTACCATCTCCAGCTCTAGGAAACTGAATCCAATAGTGTTTTGAAAGACCCTAAAAGGATAGCATGGAAGAAACTCTCAACAAAGGGAAGGGCTGGACAAATACATTTGGAAAACCACAAAGGCTAAATAGGGCTTCCTGAGTCTAAGAAGAGGAAAGCATTCTGGGATTGCTCCAGCAGTAGGAATGCCAAAAGCTTTGTCAAAGGGACCTAGGTTGGTGACAGGACTTTGGAGTGGAAGGGTTACATGATATGTGCAGAAATACTGGACCCTTGGTGCCTGGGCTCCCAGTTCTGCCAGATCTGAATGAGGACCTTCAAAACTCCATGAAAGGAGTTCAGATGGAGATAAATGAGCTCTGAGGGAAAACTGGCAGAACAAGTCTTCAGATAGATATTTTCAGGAGAGGATTTTATGACCCCAATTCTGTATCAGCAGATCAGCCCCATCGACCCCAAAATCACGAGAGATAACAAAACATTGTTATAAGACATTGAAAAAATTAAAAAGCAAGTTCCCAGACCCATTTCCAGAGATTCAGGCCCAGCAGGTCTGGATATAGAATTAGAAATTAACATTTTTAGCAAGTATTTTGAATAATGATGATGCAAGTGATCTATGGGTAACTTTGCGAAACATTAAACTTTTTTGGAAGCATTTTTTATACAATTCTTAAAGGTTGCACTCCATTTACAGTTATTACAAAATACTGGCTATATTCTGTGTGGTGTACAATACATCTTTGTTGCCTGCCTTACATCCAATAATTTATACCTGCCACTCCCCCCCCCCAATATTGCCCCTCTCCCACTCACCCCACCTACTTGTAACCACTAATTTGTTCTCTATTATCTGTGAGTCTTTTCTTTTTTAAGCCATTCTGTTTTGTTTCTGTTTTGGCCAACTTTGAGGCTTGCAGGATCTTAGTTCCCCAATCAGGGACTGAACCCAGATGCTCAGTAGTGAAAGTGCTAAGTGCTACTCACTGGACCTCCAAGGAATTCCCTGTGAGTCTGTTTTGAAGCATATTTCATACGTGTTTATCTCTCATATAGTGAATTAGTAAAATCACACAGCGTTTCCTTTACCATCTCCAGCTCTAGGAAACTGAATCCAATAGTGTTTTGAAAGACCCTAAAAGGATAGCATGGAAGAAACTCTCAACAAAGGGAAGGGCTGGACAAATACATTTGGAAAACCACAAAGGCTAAATAGGGCTTCCTGAGTCTAAGAAGAGGAAAGCATTCTGGGATTGCTCCAGCAGTAGGAATGCCAAAAGCTTTGTCAAAGGGACCTAGGTTGGTGACAGGACTTTGGAGTGGAAGGGTTACATGATATGTGCAGAAATACTGGACCCTTGGTGCCTGGGCTCCCAGTTCTGCCAGATCTGTCAAGAAGTGACCAGTGTGGACTGAAGACAAGAGGGCAGTTCTTGAATGTTTTGCACTATGTAAAACCCCTGGGGCAGAAGAGAGAAATGCTCATAAATTACCGAGACTGAATTTGCCACCATTAGGGTAATCAGAATTAGAATCAGATTAAAGTGGTTGTTTTCCTAAATTAATATTGAAATTTCTTTATTAGAATTTCAAACAAGTTTAAGCTGAAAAAATAATAGAAGGAATTCCTGTTTTAACTTAGATTGACCAATGTTTATTATTTTTCCATATTTCCTTCATATATATTTATTTTTATTACTGTCATTAATATTGTTAAACCAAACCATTTCAGAGTAAGCTTCTGACCTCATGACTCTTTGCCTCCAAATAATCCTGTGTCTTCTATGAAAAAACCCTTCTATGATTTTCAAGTTCAGGGAATTTAACACTCATATAAAACTATGGTCTAACTTGCCATCCAGATTATTTTCCAATCATTATAATAATGTCCTTTATGGAATTTTGGTGTGTCTATGTGATCGAGAACCCAACTCAAGATAATGTACTGCATTTATGTATGTATTGTTAGTTTCCCTTAATCAGGTACGTTTTGTCAGTCTCAATTTCTTTATCATGACATTGACATTTTTGAAGAATATGGCTTCAGTTTGAATTTGATTCAGAAAAATAACGTGGCTTAAATAAATTAATTCACAATTGATAGCATGCGATAGTGAGAAAGTCTAGCTTGGATTCCATGTCCCTGATACTTACAAACTTGGTGACTTCAGGCGGCTTTCTCAATCTCTTTTGTTCTAAGTGGATACTCAGTGTTTCAACACCATTTGATGGAAACAGTTGCCCCACTGAATTGTTTTCATGTTTTTTTGTTGAAAACTGACTGACCATGTCAGCGTGGGTGTATTCCTGAACTTTCCATTCTGTTTTAGTGATTTATTTTACTACCCTATGTCAGCTCCACACTATCTTCGTTATGATCACTTTGTGTTAATAGTAAAGGCTTGAAGTCAAATGATGAAAGTCCTTCAGCTTTGCACAGAGTTTTCAAAACCGTTTCTGCTATTTTAGATCCTTAATATTTCCACCAAAATTTTTAAATCGGCTTGTTGAGCCAGGTGATCAAGGTTAACATCACCAGTGAGAAATCATGTTGAACATGTCCTGGTATGTGCTCAGGCACAGAGCTTTGCAGAAAGAGAGAAATGCTCATAAATTACCGAGACTGAATTTGCCACCATTAGGGTAATCAGAATTAGAATCAGATTAAAGTGGTTGTTTTCCTAAATTAATATTGAAATTTCTTTATTAGAATTTCAAACAAGTTTAAGCTGAAAAAATAATAGAAGGAATTCCTGTTTTAACTTAGATTGACCAATGTTTATTATTTTTCCATATTTCCTTCATATATATTTATTTTTATTACTGTCATTAATATTGTTAAACCAAACCATTTCAGAGTAAGCTTCTGACCTCATGACTCTTTGCCTCCAAATAATCCTGTGTCTTCTATGAAAAAACCCTTCTATGATTTTCAAGTTCAGGGAATTTAACACTCATATAAAACTATGGTCTAACTTGCCATCCAGATTATTTTCCAATCATTATAATAATGTCCTTTATGGAATTTTGGTGTGTCTATGTGATCGAGAACCCAACTCAAGATAATGTACTGCATTTATGTATGTATTGTTAGTTTCCCTTAATCAGGTACGTTTTGTCAGTCTCAATTTCTTTATCATGACATTGACATTTTTGAAGAATATGGCTTCAGTTTGAATTTGATTCAGAAAAATAACGTGGCTTAAATAAATTAATTCACAATTGATAGCATGCGATAGTGAGAAAGTCTAGCTTGGATTCCATGTCCCTGATACTTACAAACTTGGTGACTTCAGGCGGCTTTCTCAATCTCTTTTGTTCTAAGTGGATACTCAGTGTTTCAACACCATTTGATGGAAACAGTTGCCCCACTGAATTGTTTTCATGTTTTTTTGTTGAAAACTGACTGACCATGTCAGCGTGGGTGTATTCCTGAACTTTCCATTCTGTTTTAGTGATTTATTTTACTACCCTATGTCAGCTCCACACTATCTTCGTTATGATCACTTTGTGTTAATAGTAAAGGCTTGAAGTCAAATGATGAAAGTCCTTCAGCTTTGCACAGAGTTTTCAAAACCGTTTCTGCTATTTTAGATCCTTAATATTTCCACCAAAATTTTTAAATCGGCTTGTTGAGCCAGGTGATCAAGGTTAACATCACCAGTGAGAAATCATGTTGACAGCATGTACTCCCTGGTATGTGCTACACAGGCACGTCCACTGTAGCTTTCTTCCCCCAAACTCATAATCCAGTCTAAACATAAGAAAAACATTAGGCAAACCCAAATTGCGGAACATTCTACAAAATACCTGACCAATATCAATCAAAACTGTCAGACTCATTTAAAAAACAAAAAAGGAAGCAAAGAGAAATTGTCACAGATCCACTTTGACTAAGGAGACGCAACAACTAAATGTAAAGTGGTACTGGATCCTGGAACAACAACAACAAAAAGATATCAGGAAGAAAAAAACGGTGAAATTCGGATTCAAGTAACAGGAATGTATCAGTGTTGATTTCTTAGTTTTGACAAATGCACTATGACATATTCAAGAAGCGATTGGAAGTGGGGTAAGAGGACATAAAAACTCTGTATTATTTTTCAACTTCTCTGTAAATCTAAATGTATCCCAAAATAATAAGGCAACTTTAAAAAATCAGTCTGTTAATTTCTGTAAAAGAGCTTATAGATGAAGTTATGAAGAATGAACATCTTTAATAATCCAGAGGCTTACAATCCATAAACATGGTACCTTGCTCCATTGATGTGAATCTTTTTTCAATTTGTGGGTTACAGCATAGAGGTCTTCTATGACTTTTGTCAAAATTGTTTCTAAATATCTTATGGTTTTTATGCTATTATAAATGGAAATATTTACTTTTCAATTGTTGGCTGCTATAATAGAGAAATAGAATTGATTTTGACTCAATCTCTTTGTTCTAAGTGGATACTCAGTGTTTCAACACCATTTGATGGAAACAGTTGCCCCACTGAATTGTTTTCATGTTTTTTTGTTGAAAACTGACTGACCATGTCAGCGTGGGTGTATTCCTGAACTTTCCATTCTGTTTTAGTGATTTATTTTACTACCCTATGTCAGCTCCACACTATCTTCGTTATGATCACTTTGTGTTAATAGTAAAGGCTTGAAGTCAAATGATGAAAGTCCTTCAGCTTTGCACAGAGTTTTCAAAACCGTTTCTGCTATTTTAGATCCTTAATATTTCCACCAAAATTTTTAAATCGGCTTGTTGAGCCAGGTGATCAAGGTTAACATCACCAGTGAGAAATCATGTTGACAGCATGTACTCCCTGGTATGTGCTACACAGGCACGTCCACTGTAGCTTTCTTCCCCCAAACTCATAATCCAGTCTAAACATAAGAAAAACATTAGGCAAACCCAAATTGCGGAACATTCTACAAAATACCTGACCAATATCAATCAAAACTGTCAGACTCATTTAAAAAACAAAAAAGGAAGCAAAGAGAAATTGTCACAGATCCACTTTGACTAAGGAGACGCAACAACTAAATGTAAAGTGGTACTGGATCCTGGAACAACAACAACAAAAAGATATCAGGAAGAAAAAAACGGTGAAATTCGGATTCAAGTAACAGGAATGTATCAGTGTTGATTTCTTAGTTTTGACAAATGCACTATGACATATTCAAGAAGCGATTGGAAGTGGGGTAAGAGGACATAAAAACTCTGTATTATTTTTCAACTTCTCTGTAAATCTAAATGTATCCCAAAATAATAAGGCAACTTTAAAAAATCAGTCTGTTAATTTCTGTAAAAGAGCTTATAGATGAAGTTATGAAGAATGAACATCTTTAATAATCCAGAGGCTTACAATCCATAAACATGGTACCTTGCTCCATTGATGTGAATCTTTTTTCAATTTGTGGGTTACAGCATAGAGGTCTTCTATGACTTTTGTCAAAATTGTTTCTAAATATCTTATGGTTTTTATGCTATTATAAATGGAAATATTTACTTTTCAATTGTTGGCTGCTATAATAGAGAAATAGAATTGATTTTGTACATTGACTTAGTATCCTCTGACCTTGTTAAACTCACTTACAGTTCTACTGGTTGGTTGTAAGTTTCTTAGAAAAATCTATGTGGCAATCATATCATCTGTCAATAAAGACAGTTTTACTTGTTTCTTTCCAATCTGTATGCCCTGCCTTACTTATTTCACTGGCAAGGACTGTTTCGCACTAGCATTTCTAGTAGAACACCAAATAAAAGTGATGAAACGAGCATCACTGGCTTGTTCCTAGTCTTACGAGGAAAGCATTCTGTCTCTGACAATTAAATGCGATGTTTGTAGATTTTTCAGCAGATACTCCTCATCTGATAGAGGGAAGAATTCTCCTATTGACCTTGTTTCCTGAGGTGTTATTTTTTCTTTTTAAATCATAAAAGGAGATTGAAATCTGTCAAATTTTTTTTTCTTCATTAGGATGATGATTTATTAAGCTGATGAATATATGAGTTTATATGATTATCTACATATGCTGTGCTAAGTCACTTCAGTTGTGTCTGACTCTTTGTGACCCTATGGACTGCAGCCCACCAGGTTCCTCTGTCCACGGGATTCCATGTGCACATAAGTAAATGCGTATGTGGGTCCTTATAATGAAATACAATTCAGCAGTAAAAATAGCATGCTAGGGCTTCCCTGGTGGTCCAGTGGGTAAAGAGTCCGCCTCGCTGTGCAAAGGATACTGTTTTGATCCCTGGCACAGGAAGATCCTATATGCCATGGAGCTGCTGGACTGGTGTGTCCAATTACTAGCCAGCGTTCTGGACCGCATGCACCCAAAGCAGGTGCTCTGCAATGGGAGAGGCCTCTGCAATGGGAGGCCCACACAGGCCAAAGAATTAAGATGGATGAAAATAAATAAATGAAGGACCAATAAAAGAGGCCAAAAATTTTTTAAAAATCATAAAAATAGCATGCTAAGGCATCAATGTACCTTGAAAGCATCATGCTAAGTGAAAGAAGCCAATCACAACAGACCATGTACAGTAGGACTTCATATATATGAAATTTCAAGACAAGGCACATTTAGGGACTTCCCTGGTAGTCCAGTGGCTAAGACTCTGCACTTCCATTGCAGGAGGCAAAGGTTTGATCCCTGGTCAGGAAACCTAAGATCCCACACGCCGCAGGGCTACTAAGCCCACCTACCACAAATAAGACCCTACACAGCAAAATTAATTAAGTAATTATTTTTAAAAAGGCACATAGATCTATAGAGGCAGAAAGTACATTCAACGGTTGTACATGCCTGACAGCGTTGTGAGAAATGGGGAGTGAACTAACGGGGATGACGTTTCTTTTGTGTGTGGTGACAATGTTCTAAAATCAGATTGTAATGATGCTTGCACAATTCTGTAACTACACTCAAAGATACTGAATTATATACTTTTTGATAGGCGGTTTGCATGGTTATATGAATTATAAAGCTACTGAGGAAAAAACAAAGTTAATTTAGTGGTTAGGGGAAGGGCATAAAGAGGATTCAAAAAACATTAAAAGGGCTTCCCTGGTGGTCCAGTGGGTAAGGACACCGCCTTGCAGTGCAAGGGGTACCAGTTCGATCCCTGGCCTGGGAAGATCCCACATGCTGCAGAGCGGCTGGACTGATGTGTCCAGTTAAGGAGCCAGAGCTCTGGAGCGCATGCGCCCAGAGCCTGTGCTCTGCAGTGAGAGAGGCCACTGTGATGGGAGGCCCACACAGGCCAAAGAACAAAAAGAGATGAAAACAGATAAATAAAAGACCAATAGAAGTGGCCAAAATAAAAAAAAAAATCTTTAAAAGAAAAAAACAAAACATTAAAAGGCTACAATATTTCCCAGAAGTGGAACCAATAAAAAAATGGATGTGAAAAAATGAAACACATAGAAGCTCTTTACCCTGTAAAGGATTCTTTCTAATAAAGATGATGCAGTCCAGTGGCTAGATGATGTCACTGTTTTTACTACAATCTACTGAGCCAAAGGACACTTTGAAAAATTATGTTTCCATAAACACAAAGTTTCCTTTAGACTCACTTTGTCCTCAGAATGTTCCAATTGTCTTTGGTCAGTGACCTTTATTTAGTCTGTAGTGGATGAGTAGCGAGGCACAGAAAGCTCCTTCATAACTAGATTAATCTATTGTGTTTTCAAAGTTAGCTTTTTAAAGAGATAATTTATATGCACGAATGTACTTTTATCACCATCATCCACATTCATTTAATTAGACATTTTCTCAGGAGAGTGGCTAGAGAGTGAACAATGGTTAAGACCCTACACAGCAAAATTAATTAAGTAATTATTTTTAAAAAGGCACATAGATCTATAGAGGCAGAAAGTACATTCAACGGTTGTACATGCCTGACAGCGTTGTGAGAAATGGGGAGTGAACTAACGGGGATGACGTTTCTTTTGTGTGTGGTGACAATGTTCTAAAATCAGATTGTAATGATGCTTGCACAATTCTGTAACTACACTCAAAGATACTGAATTATATACTTTTTGATAGGCGGTTTGCATGGTTATATGAATTATAAAGCTACTGAGGAAAAAACAAAGTTAATTTAGTGGTTAGGGGAAGGGCATAAAGAGGATTCAAAAAACATTAAAAGGGCTTCCCTGGTGGTCCAGTGGGTAAGGACACCGCCTTGCAGTGCAAGGGGTACCAGTTCGATCCCTGGCCTGGGAAGATCCCACATGCTGCAGAGCGGCTGGACTGATGTGTCCAGTTAAGGAGCCAGAGCTCTGGAGCGCATGCGCCCAGAGCCTGTGCTCTGCAGTGAGAGAGGCCACTGTGATGGGAGGCCCACACAGGCCAAAGAACAAAAAGAGATGAAAACAGATAAATAAAAGACCAATAGAAGTGGCCAAAATAAAAAAAAAAATCTTTAAAAGAAAAAAACAAAACATTAAAAGGCTACAATATTTCCCAGAAGTGGAACCAATAAAAAAATGGATGTGAAAAAATGAAACACATAGAAGCTCTTTACCCTGTAAAGGATTCTTTCTAATAAAGATGATGCAGTCCAGTGGCTAGATGATGTCACTGTTTTTACTACAATCTACTGAGCCAAAGGACACTTTGAAAAATTATGTTTCCATAAACACAAAGTTTCCTTTAGACTCACTTTGTCCTCAGAATGTTCCAATTGTCTTTGGTCAGTGACCTTTATTTAGTCTGTAGTGGATGAGTAGCGAGGCACAGAAAGCTCCTTCATAACTAGATTAATCTATTGTGTTTTCAAAGTTAGCTTTTTAAAGAGATAATTTATATGCACGAATGTACTTTTTATCACCATCATCCACATTCATTTAATTAGACATTTTCTCAGGAGAGTGGCTAGAGAGTGAACAATGGTTACGAATTAAGTGATAAATTAATAAACTAAGACAAGAGGTAGTAGATGGAATAAGTTTTAAATTTAATTTTTTAAGTCTTAATACATTCACATGGCTTTAAACTAAAAAAAAAAAAAATTAAACATCTCAAAAAGTATCTTGCCCACCACTTTTCTACCTACTTTCCATTCCTTTCTACTCATCCACCACAGATAACCATTAAATGCTTATTTAATAATTTTTTATGAGTATCCTTCCTGAGTTTCTCCAGGCAAATGTAACTAAATGTACATATTTATACTTAGTTTTAGGGTCTTCCCTGGTGGCTCAGTCAGTAAAGAATATGCCTGCAGTGAGGGAAACCTGGGTTTGATCCTTGGGTTGGGAAGATCCCTGAAGAAGGTAATGGCTACCCACTCCAGTATTTTTGTTTAGTAAATCCCATGGACAGAGGAGTCTTGAGGGCTATAGTCCATGGGGTTGCAAAGAGACACAACTGAGTGACTAACACTTCTTTTTTTTTTTAATATATATTTTTTTGGGGGGGGGCGGGTTGGGGAGGGAGAGGGGTGGGCAGGCCACTTCTATTGGTCTTTCATTTATCTGTTTTCATCCATCTTTGTTCTTTGGCCTGTGTGGGCCTGCCATCGCTGTGGCCTCTGTTGTCGCAGAGCACCGGCTCTGGGCACATGCGCTCCAGAGCTCCAGCTTAGTATTGGACACATTGGTCCAGCCGCTTTGTGGCATGTGGGATCTTCCCAGGCCAGGGATCGAACTGGTACCCCTTGCACTGCAAGGCAGTGTCCTTGCCCACTGGACCACCAGGGAAGCCCAACTAACACTTTTATACTGAAAAAAAACAACAACAACAAAAAACACTTTTATACTTAGTTTTACTTGTCTATAAAAGGTAGCAAACATCACCCTTCTGCATCTTGCTTTTTTCACTTAATGATATCTTTTTTTTTTAATTTTGACCTCTTTTTATTGATTTTTTAATTTATTTGTTTTCCACCCATCTTTATTCTTCTGCCTCTGTGGGCCTCCCATTGCATATTACAAAATTTTTTTCAGTGTTTTCAAAGTTAGTTTTGGCACGAATGTACTTTATCACCATCATCCACATTCATTTAATTAGACATTTTCTCAGGAGAGTGGCTAGAGAGTGAACAATGGTTACGAATTAAGTGATAAATTAATAAACTAAGACAAGAGGTAGTAGATGGAATAAGTTTTAAATTTAATTTTTTAAGTCTTAATACATTCACATGGCTTTAAACTAAAAAAAAAAAAAATTAAACATCTCAAAAAGTATCTTGCCCACCACTTTTCTACCTACTTTCCATTCCTTTCTACTCATCCACCACAGATAACCATTAAATGCTTATTTAATAATTTTTTATGAGTATCCTTCCTGAGTTTCTCCAGGCAAATGTAACTAAATGTACATATTTATACTTAGTTTTAGGGTCTTCCCTGGTGGCTCAGTCAGTAAAGAATATGCCTGCAGTGAGGGAAACCTGGGTTTGATCCTTGGGTTGGGAAGATCCCTGAAGAAGGTAATGGCTACCCACTCCAGTATTTTTGTTTAGTAAATCCCATGGACAGAGGAGTCTTGAGGGCTATAGTCCATGGGGTTGCAAAGAGACACAACTGAGTGACTAACACTTCTTTTTTTTTTTAATATATATTTTTTTTGGGGGGGGCGGGTTAGGGAGGGAGAGGGTGGGCAGGCCACTTCTATTGGTCTTTCCTTTATTTATTTTCATCCATCTTTGTTCTTTGGCCTGTGGGCCTGCCATCGCTGTGGCCTCCGTTGTCGCAGAGCACTGGCTCTGGGCACATGCGCTCCAGAGCTCCAGCTTAGTATTGGACACATTGGTCCAGCCGCTTTGTGGCATGTGGGATCTTCCCAGGCCAGGGATCGAACTGGTACCCCTTGCACTGCAAGGCAGTGTCCTTGCCCACTGGACCACCAGGGAAGCCCAACTAACACTTTTATACTGAAAAAAAACAACAACAACAAAAAACACTTTTATACTTAGTTTTACTTGTCTATAAAAGGTAGCAAACATCACCCTTCTGCATCTTGCTTTTTTCACTTAATGATATCTTTTTTTTTTAATTTTGACCTCTTTTTATTGATTTTTTAATTTATTTGTTTTCCACCCATCTTTATTCTTCTGCCTCTGTGGGCCTCCCATTGCAGTGGCCTCTCTCATTGCAGAGCACCGGTTCTGGGCCCATGCACTCTAGAGCGCTGGCTCGTAATTAGATACACCGGTCCAGTTGCTCCGCCGCACATGGGATCTTCCCGTGCCAGGGATCGAACCAGTGCCCCTTGCACAGCAAGGCGGACTCTTTACCCACCAGGTAAGCCACCAATGATATCTTAGAAATGTTTAGATAATGATCTTTGTCATAGTTTTTACTGTTGCATAGTTTTCTATAGTTCAGTATTCAGAATTTGGTGTGAATATAGTATAATTTAACTTGTCTCCTACTGATGGAGATTCAGGTTTCCAGTGTTTTGGAATTGTATACAATGATGTAATTAATAAGACTTTGATCTTACATCATTTTACACATGTACAAGAAGAAACAGGAATTCTAAGTCAAAAGCACGTGCATTTGTAATGTTAGCAACTGCACAAGTTTATATTCTCACTGGTGATGCAGATGAGTGCCAGTTTCCTCACGGTCCCAAAGAGTGTGTTCTCAAATTTTTATATTATAACAATGCGACATTTTTAAGACATCCCTGGTGACTCACTGGTAAAGAATCCACCTGCTGGGGCTTCCCTGGTGGTCCAGTGGGTAAGGACACCGCCTTGCAGTGCAAGGGGCGCCAGTTCGGTCCCTGGCCTGGAAAGATCCCACGTGCCACGGAGTGGCTGGACCAATGTGTCCAATTACCGAGCCGGAGCTCTGGAGTGCATGCGCCCAGAGCCGGTGCTCTGCAACAACAGAGGCCACTGTGATGGGAGGCCCACGTGGGCCAAAGAACAAAGATGGATGAAAACAGATAAATGAAAGACCAATGGAAGTAGCCCACCTGCCCCCCTTCCTCCCCACCCCATCCTCCTCAAAATAAGTAAATAAATAATATTAAAAAAAAAAAAAAGAGTCAGAGAGGAATTTATCAACCTTCCATCTAGATCAGTATCTGAAAAATAACCCTAATGGCCAAGAATTTCTTTTGAGTCAAGATGATTTGATCTCTATATGCTAAGCACAAGCCTGCTTTGGGGGTATTCTCTCTGCCCAATTTCACATTTAGGTTTTATCGTTCTAATCTCTGGTTAAATGTCAGCCCCTGGGTGAGGCCTCGGTGAGCCACCACATCCTGAGTGCCTACTCCATCCAAAACATCATTCTGTTTTCTTTCTGTACAGTTCATGGCTACATGATACTTCTCTTTTCCTTTTTACTCTCAAAATCAATTTTACTGGCATTCTGGAAACTAAGCAAAAGACTACAACAACCAGATGAATGCTCAATCAAGAAAAAACAGTTGAATATTCGTCAGAGAACTCTCCGGTGTTTTAATTTGCCCTGTAGCCAACTCATGGTCTCCAGTTCGGCAGAATTTTAGATAAGACTTTGTTTTACTTGTTTTCATGCATATTCAGAATTTGGTGTAAAAAAACCCACTGATGGAGATTCAGGTTTCCAGTGTTTTGGAATTGTATACAATGATGTAATTAATAAGACTTTGATCTTACATCATTTTACACATGTACAAGAAGAAACAGGAATTCTAAGTCAAAAGCACGTGCATTTGTAATGTTAGCAACTGCACAAGTTTATATTCTCACTGGTGATGCAGATGAGTGCCAGTTTCCTCACGGTCCCAAAGAGTGTGTTCTCAAATTTTTATATTATAACAATGCGACATTTTTAAGACATCCCTGGTGACTCACTGGTAAAGAATCCACCTGCTGGGGCTTCCCTGGTGGTCCAGTGGGTAAGGACACCGCCTTGCAGTGCAAGGGGCGCCAGTTCGGTCCCTGGCCTGGAAAGATCCCACGTGCCACGGAGTGGCTGGACCAATGTGTCCAATTACCGAGCCGGAGCTCTGGAGTGCATGCGCCCAGAGCCGGTGCTCTGCAACAACAGAGGCCACTGTGATGGGAGGCCCACGTGGGCCAAAGAACAAAGATGGATGAAAACAGATAAATGAAAGACCAATGGAAGTAGCCCACCTGCCCCCCTTCCTCCCCACCCCATCCTCCTCAAAATAAGTAAATAAATAATATTAAAAAAAAAAAAAAGAGTCAGAGAGGAATTTATCAACCTTCCATCTAGATCAGTATCTGAAAAATAACCCTAATGGCCAAGAATTTCTTTTGAGTCAAGATGATTTGATCTCTATATGCTAAGCACAAGCCTGCTTTGGGGGTATTCTCTCTGCCCAATTTCACATTTAGGTTTTATCGTTCTAATCTCTGGTTAAATGTCAGCCCCTGGGTGAGGCCTCGGTGAGCCACCACATCCTGAGTGCCTACTCCATCCAAAACATCATTCTGTTTTCTTTCTGTACAGTTCATGGCTACATGATACTTCTCTTTTCCTTTTTACTCTCAAAATCAATTTTACTGGCATTCTGGAAACTAAGCAAAAGACTACAACAACCAGATGAATGCTCAATCAAGAAAAAACAGTTGAATATTCGTCAGAGAACTCTCCGGTGTTTTAATTTGCCCTGTAGCCAACTCATGGTCTCCAGTTCGGCAGAAGCTTTGACTGTGACATCCCCGATTCCTAGCCCAAGTTCCAAGTCCTGGAAGTAGAGGCAGTGACCTCATTCTTCAAGAATTGTGGTTGTTCATCTCAACCAGTCTGGTGGCTCCCAAAGGCCCAGCTCAAAAGAGTTACCCTCACTTTGCTTAACTCAGAACTCCCCAAGTATAAGGCAGCTACTTGGGGAGCATTTAATAGATTTAAAGGCAAATGTATTAGCCACTGCCTCCCAGGACAAGAAATAATGGTTTGTATAAACAAGAGACCAACCAAAAATAATAATATTTAGGTATAAGGTATCTCTTTGAGACCCTGATTTTTTTTTTTTTAAGATTTTCTATCTACACCATTTTATTATTTGGCAGCGGGTCGGGTTGGGGAGGGATGGGGGCGGGGCACTTCTATTGGTCTTTCATTTATTTATTTTCATTCATCTTTGTTCTTTGGCCCATGTGGGCCTCCCATCGCAGTGACCTCTGTCGCTGCAGAGCACCAACTCTGGGTGCATGCGCTCCAGAGCTCCGACTTGGTAGTTGGACACATCAGTCCAGCCGCTCCGCGGCACGTGGGATCTTCCCAGGCCAGGGATCAAACTGGCACCCCTTGCACTGCAAGGCGGTGTCCTTACCCACTGGACCACCAGGGAATCCCGAGACCCTGATTTTAGTTCTTTTGAATATCTGGAAATGAAATTGCTGGATCATATTGTAATTCTATTTTTAATTTTTTGAGGAACTGCTATTCTGTTTTCTATAGCAGTTTTACATTCCCATCAACAGTGCAAAAGAGCTCCAATTTCTCCACATTCTCACCAATACTTAGTATTTTAAAAGTTTTTCATAGGAGTCATCTGAACTACGGTGATGGGAAAGGAATCTGGCCTTGCTACTGGGCTGCTCAGGCAACCCCAAGCCCTGAGGCCTTATTCTTGAAAGTATTTTAACTTCGTGCTAACTTTGAGTGGTGAACGTGAGATTCACCCCGGTTAAGTTCAGGTTAGCTTTGGGACACTGGGATATTTTCTTTCATCCATAATCATTGGATCTGGACCTATAAATCAAATAGCTAAGACACAAAACACAAACAAGGTCGTAATTTGTTTCTTCCTGCCCTCTGCTTTTCTTGGCATGGAAAAACTCAAGCCTTTCCTGACTGGGGATGGGTAGTGACAGTGTGTGGGGGTGATTCATTAAAAGTGGCCTGAGGAACTGGCCTTTTATTTCTTCTCATTCTTTCCCCTTATTGTCCCAACTCATGTAAGGAAACACATGCAATAAAACAATTCTTCTGCTGATAAAAGAACTTTCCCTCAAGTCTTTGTTCATTTGCAGCGATATGCTCCCAGAATCAAAATCTTAGGGCTAGGGAGGCCGCTGTGGTAGATGTGATGGGTATTTCTGATAGAGAAGGAAGGTCAAGAACCCTGGCTTATAGAAGCTACCTTTTGCACTTGCTTTTCTTAACAAAGGTATCTATTACATTAGGAAATTTTTTCTGTCCCCTGGGATCCTGGCCATACAGCAGGAGTTGGGTGTGGCTGCGGTGAAGTCACGGTTCCCGGTCTCTAAAATGGGTGTGATGACTTTCCTCTCAGATAAGTGCCATAGTGTCGACCATTGCTAAGGCCGGGAGAGAGAAAAAGGAAGTGGTCAACAATAAAAAATATTCACTTAATAGTGTACATAGACAATACTAAGAGAAATAATATTAAGAGAAAGAGCAAAATATTTTCCTCCTTTATACTACATGTTGTTATTTCATTTGAAATATTTTTAATATATTTTTAAAGAAATGAATATATTTAAAAATATGTATAGAAAGAAGGCTGGACTATAACAGACCCAAACACTAATGAAAGCTATCTCAGGGCTGAAGGCTTTGAGTTGACTTCAGTTTTCACCCTTATACTTTTCTGTATCCTTTTTCAGTTTATTTCACAGATTGTATATTAACTTCTGTAATCAAAAAGAAATTATAGTGTTATTTTATGTAAGTTTATTTGTGTGCCCCAACCTCCCGCACCTCTGTGGAAGTGGAACAATTTATTTTCAGAGAGTTGGGCATGGAGGGACCTGAGTGGGATGGGAGAGGTGAGAGACACGTGTGACCATGCTCAGGGGCAGGGTGAGGCTGTGGAAAAATACCAGCGATGCCACACCCTCAGCACTGCTCTGGTCGAGCCTACTTTTTTATTTTTTTTAAGTCTGTGTTTTTTATTTTATTTTCTGTAGTTCCTATTTTTTGGCCATGTTATGCAGCACGCAGGATCCTAGTTCCCTGACCAGGGATCAGGCCCGCACCCCCTACATTGGAAGCACAGAGTATTAACCGTTAGACCAGAAGGGAAGGTCAAGGCTACTTCTAAATCACCCTCCATTGGCTTTCCCGCCTCCCAGGTGAAATAATCCCAGTTTCTCTCACCTGCTGTTGTAAATCTAGCTTCCATGCCTCTCATCATTTTGTGGCAGATTTATTGTATTTACTTGCTGATAGAGAAGGAAGGTCAAGAACCCTGGCTTATAGAAGCTACCTTTTGCACTTGCTTTTCTTAACAAAGGTATCTATTACATTAGGAAATTTTTTCTGTCCCCTGGGATCCTGGCCATACAGCAGGAGTTGGGTGTGGCTGCGGTGAAGTCACGGTTCCCGGTCTCTAAAATGGGTGTGATGACTTTCCTCTCAGATAAGTGCCATAGTGTCGACCATTGCTAAGGCCGGGAGAGAGAAAAAGGAAGTGGTCAACAATAAAAAATATTCACTTAATAGTGTACATAGACAATACTAAGAGAAATAATATTAAGAGAAAGAGCAAAATATTTTCCTCCTTTATACTACATGTTGTTATTTCATTTGAAATATTTTTAATATATTTTTAAAGAAATGAATATATTTAAAAATATGTATAGAAAGAAGGCTGGACTATAACAGACCCAAACACTAATGAAAGCTATCTCAGGGCTGAAGGCTTTGAGTTGACTTCAGTTTTCACCCTTATACTTTTCTGTATCCTTTTTCAGTTTATTTCACAGATTGTATATTAACTTCTGTAATCAAAAAGAAATTATAGTGTTATTTTATGTAAGTTTATTTGTGTGCCCCAACCTCCCGCACCTCTGTGGAAGTGGAACAATTTATTTTCAGAGAGTTGGGCATGGAGGGACCTGAGTGGGATGGGAGAGGTGAGAGACACGTGTGACCATGCTCAGGGGCAGGGTGAGGCTGTGGAAAAATACCAGCGATGCCACACCCTCAGCACTGCTCTGGTCGAGCCTACTTTTTTATTTTTTTTAAGTCTGTGTTTTTTATTTTATTTTCTGTAGTTCCTATTTTTTGGCCATGTTATGCAGCACGCAGGATCCTAGTTCCCTGACCAGGGATCAGGCCCGCACCCCCTACATTGGAAGCACAGAGTATTAACCGTTAGACCAGAAGGGAAGGTCAAGGCTACTTCTAAATCACCCCTCCATTGGCTTTCCCCGCCCCTCCCCAGGTGAAATAATCCCAGTTTCTCTCACCTGCTGTTGTAAATCTAGCTTCCATGCCTCTCATCATTTTAGTGGCCAGCCTCTGAGCCTGCTTCCAGCACTCCACTGTCTCTGTGGACAGTTCCTCCTGTGGGGGACCTGGCCAGGAAGGGGAGCGTGAGAGGATGAATCTATGGGTCTCTAATACCCTGAGTGGATGGTTCTTGTTGACTTTTGGGAAGGGGCTTGATAAATGACACACCTTGTCTCTTCTCAGGCTCTGAATCAACTGGGGTTCTGGGTGGTCAGGAGATGAATTATCTTCTGATAAGGCTATATGTTAGAGAACATGGCTGAGCATGTGTATCCAGAGGCTTCCTTGAAGCCTAATTAAACAGACTTTCCCGCAGTCCCAGGCGACACTGGATCAGGGTGCCCTCCCCAGGGGGCGGAAGAGGACGTGTGCTCCCCTTCCCAGTATCTCAATCTTAAGAGTCCAGGAAGAGGAAGACACGGGGAGGCTCACGTCCAGTTTCTCCTAACGATCCCTCTTCCCTAAGTGCAGGAGAAGGAAAGCATGAAGAGCAGTCTGGAGTGTTACTGTTAACTGATGGCCCTCTACAGGAAGGCACTATTTGGAGTGGGGAAAAAGCATTTTCCTCTCCCAAAGTTCTCACTATTATTTGATTACAGAACACTGTGAGGATATAAAAGATATGAAGCAAGCTGAAAACCAACACCTCAGAAAAGTGCACTTACGTGCTCATGGCTCTGGTCTTAATGGTTTATACCTGCCTTTCCCTTTCTTCTGGTTGCTGTAACCTCATCTTCCTGGGAGGCACTGCTTCTACTCTATAGTGTATATGAAGCTACAGAGGTTGCCAATCAGATGCTCGGCCTCCCCTGTGACAGCTGGCATGGGATCCAATCTGTCTAATCAGAGAAGCTTATTTCCCTGGCCCTGTTGTTTCAGGAATGGGCATTTGATTTAAGGTACCCAACATGGAGACAGAACTAACGACAGGAAGACTGCATTTTTCTGTGAATACTGAACTTGGGAAAGAGCTAAGCTTGGAGTTTCCACAGCTGTTTTGTCTGCATAAGTAGCAAGACTCTAGAGTCCAAGGAAGCAGAAAGGCGCCCTGGGGATGATGCTGACCCTTGGATCTAGTCAGAAACGAAATCTGGTCTTGTGCTTACATGAGCCACTAAATTTGCCCAGTGTTGGCTCAAGCTAGTGTCAGGTAGGTTGTCCGTCCCTTGCAATGTATGCAGACACACAGAACTTGGCCTCCACATCCCAGGGGTACTTAGGTTGTGAAGCCCAAACCTCCTGAACCTGAAGACATTCAGAGCCCCTTCTGTTCTTGGTGTCCTTTATAAACCTGAAAATTGATCAAGTATCCAAAAGATGCGGACAGCTCTGGCTACTGCATTTGGGGAGCAATACTTGCTTTTTCATGTTGGATTTTCACTTAGATCCAATTAAGAGGCAGACACTTTCAGTCCCAGGCGACACTGGATCAGGGTGCCCTCCCCAGGGGGCGGAAGAGGACGTGTGCTCCCCTTCCCAGTATCTCAATCTTAAGAGTCCAGGAAGAGGAAGACACGGGAGGCTCACGTCCAGTTTCTCCTAACGATCCCTCCTCCCTAAGTGCAGGAGAAGGAAAGCATGAAGAGCAGTCTGGAGTGTTACTGTTAACTGATGGCCCTCTACAGGAAGGCACTATTTGGAGTGGGGAAAAAGCATTTTCCTCTCCCAAAGTTCTCACTATTATTTGATTACAGAACACTGTGAGGATATAAAAGATATGAAGCAAGCTGAAAACCAACACCTCAGAAAAGTGCACTTACGTGCTCATGGCTCTGGTCTTAATGGTTTATACCTGCCTTTCCCTTTCTTCTGGTTGCTGTAACCTCATCTTCCTGGGAGGCACTGCTTCTACTCTATAGTGTATATGAAGCTACAGAGGTTGCCAATCAGATGCTCGGCCTCCCCTGTGACAGCTGGCATGGGATCCAATCTGTCTAATCAGAGAAGCTTATTTCCCTGGCCCTGTTGTTTCAGGAATGGGCATTTGATTTAAGGTACCCAACATGGAGACAGAACTAACGACAGGAAGACTGCATTTTTCTGTGAATACTGAACTTGGGAAAGAGCTAAGCTTGGAGTTTCCACAGCTGTTTTGTCTGCATAAGTAGCAAGACTCTAGAGTCCAAGGAAGCAGAAAGGCGCCCTGGGGATGATGCTGACCCTTGGATCTAGTCAGAAACGAAATCTGGTCTTGTGCTTACATGAGCCACTAAATTTGCCCAGTGTTGGCTCAAGCTAGTGTCAGGTAGGTTGTCCGTCCCTTGCAATGTATGCAGACACACAGAACTTGGCCTCCACATCCCAGGGGTACTTAGGTTGTGAAGCCCAAACCTCCTGAACCTGAAGACATTCAGAGCCCCTTCTGTTCTTGGTGTCCTTTATAAACCTGAAAATTGATCAAGTATCCAAAAAGATGCGGACAGCTCTGGCTACTGCATTTGGGGGAGCAATACTTGCTTTTTCATGTTGGTGCCATTTCTGCTTGCCAGCAATTTGGAAACCACACTGGAAGCACAGACTGGAGGGCCAGTAGCTTGAGAGAAGACAAGTAGTATGGGTGTGTTGGAATGCAGAAGATGCTAGGAGAAAGTGGCTGATCCTCTTTACCTTTACATGTAATAGATGAGAGTTGGAGGTAGAAAGAAGAGGAAGCCAATCCCACCCAAACCGAAGAGGATGTGTGGGGAAGTTAGCCTATAAGAAGACACTAGAAGACTGGTGTGGGATGGTACAGAAAAAAACCATGGAAAAGTAACAGTTAACACTTTATGTAGCAGTTACTCTACACCCTTCACATGCACTGTAACAGAGTGGATACTATTGTTATTCCCACTCTACACACGAGATGAGAAGGGTAACGCACTTATAAGAGGGTTCCACAGCCCCTGGAGCCAGGACTCTACATAAGGGTCATGCGTCCTCCTTTCTAGGTAAAGACCTGAGTCAGAACCTAGCTTCTGTCACTTGCTTGTTGAATGACCTTGGGCAAAGCCTCTCTGAGCATGCTGCCTCACCTGGAAAACTCATATTATATATCAGGTAACTGTTTTCTTAAAACTGTTTTGGAACTTCCCTGCTGGTCCAATGGTTAAGACTCCATGTTTTTGCTGTAGGGAGTGTGGATTCACCCGCTGGTCAGGGAACTAAGGCCCCGCATGCCACAGAGTGCAGCCAAAAAGTAAAAACAAAGAAAAACAACAACAATAATAAACCTCTTTCAGCTTAGAAATTTCAGGGAAAAAAATGTCAAAAACTTTTAAAACACAACTCCCCCGTCTAGGATTTATATTCTTGGCCTGAGCTTTGCCCCTCAAGATCATATAGACTGTTTTTTCCCATGGATTTAGGATCAAAGGGCTCCTTCGGGTTATGTGTTTCTTTGAAATGGATTCAAAGGCATGAGTTTTCAAAGTTGAGGGGAAATTGAAAAGCCTTCATCCTTTCTGAGTGAATCAGCATCTCAGAGCACAGGTGACAAGTCCCAACCCATCCCTACGCTGTCTGATAAAGCCACAGGTCACAGCTCTAAACTCAACCCCACTTTTCCGTCTTAATACTGCATTTGGGGAGCAATACTTGCTTTTTCATGTTGGTGCCATTTCTGCTTGCCAGCAATTTGGAAACCACACTGGAAGCACAGACTGGAGGGCCAGTAGCTTGAGAGAAGACAAGTAGTATGGGTGTGTTGGAATGCAGAAGATGCTAGGAGAAAGTGGCTGATCCTCTTTACCTTTACATGTAATAGATGAGAGTTGGAGGTAGAAAGAAGAGGAAGCCAATCCCACCCAAACCGAAGAGGATGTGTGGGGAAGTTAGCCTATAAGAAGACACTAGAAGACTGGTGTGGGATGGTACAGAAAAAAACCATGGAAAAGTAACAGTTAACACTTTATGTAGCAGTTACTCTACACCCTTCACATGCACTGTAACAGAGTGGATACTATTGTTATTCCCACTCTACACACGAGATGAGAAGGGTAACGCACTTATAAGAGGGTTCCACAGCCCCTGGAGCCAGGACTCTACATAAGGGTCATGCGTCCTCCTTTCTAGGTAAAGACCTGAGTCAGAACCTAGCTTCTGTCACTTGCTTGTTGAATGACCTTGGGCAAAGCCTCTCTGAGCATGCTGCCTCACCTGGAAAACTCATATTATATATCAGGTAACTGTTTTCTTAAAACTGTTTTGGAACTTCCCTGCTGGTCCAATGGTTAAGACTCCATGTTTTTGCTGTGGGGAGTGTGGATTCACCCGCTGGTCAGGGAACTAAGGCCCCGCATGCCACAGAGTGCAGCCAAAAAGTAAAAACAAAGAAAAACAACAACAATAATAAACCTCTTTCAGCTTAGAAATTTCAGGGAAAAAAATGTCAAAAACTTTTAAAACACAACTCCCCCGTCTAGGATTTATATTCTTGGCCTGAGCTTTGCCCCTCAAGATCATATAGACTGTTTTTTCCCATGGATTTAGGATCAAAGGGCTCCTTCGGGTTATGTGTTTCTTTGAAATGGATTCAAAGGCATGAGTTTTCAAAGTTGAGGGGAAATTGAAAAGCCTTCATCCTTTCTGAGTGAATCAGCATCTCAGAGCACAGGTGACAAGTCCCAACCCATCCCTACGCTGTCTGATAAAGCCACAGGTCACAGCTCTAAACTCAACCCCACTTTTCCGTCTTCCTGGCTCCTTTGTGGGCTTTCTGATAAGGTGCCCTCAGTGGTCTATGACAGTGTTTTCTCTCCCTGCAAACACAGTCCCTGGGGCTTGCACTCTGCCTGCAAGCTCCCCAGCTGCTTCCAGCTCTCGCTCTGCCCTGAGCCCTTTAATTGCTGCATTCCAGCAAATTAGCCATGTGACAGAAGATTATTTTTAACTTCGATAGAGCAGCTCCCTCTCTTTTAATATATCATGCTTGGCCCACATTCCCTCGGTGAAAAGGGCACCATGGCTACTTCTGAGAACTTTTAATTACTCCAATTGTTTGAAAAATCCTTAGAAGCTTTAAAAAAAAAAAAAAAAAAAAGCAATTCTTTCTCCTTTCCCAGTTTTCCCATTAGCTATTTAATGAAAGTTGAGGCTGACTTCCACTTGGGGATTTACCAGCTTCAAGAAGTCTCCCCAAGGCCATTCTACCTGCCCTTATTCTCCTCAGGGTAGTTTTTTGAAATGCAGCCCACCAGGGGTTGAAGGGAAGGCAAGTTTCAAGAGTAACTAACAGAGGCTCCTTTCCTAGCCGGATAGCTCAGAAGGTGGCAGCGTGGTGGGTAGCTGGTGGCTTTAGGAAGACTGAGAGCTAAGCACCTCATAGCTCTTAGGACCTGCCAAGAGGCTCCTGATGTTTGAGCTTGACACTGTTGCTGGGCCTTTTGGCTTCAAGTAAACCACACAGAAAAATGAGCATCTTAGGGACCACCATGTGGACGAAAGGCCCTTCTTCAATTTTTCTTAATTTTCCTAAACACCAGATACTTCTGGCTCACAAGGCCAAGTGGGCAGCGTGGCCAAAAATGATCAACACTGTATTGATCACCATTCCCTAGAAAGGTAGAGATAGAGTCGCATTTTAAGAGTCTCCCCCCCAAATTGAAAAATATGTGTTTTATTATGCCTGAGTTTTACAAAGTAATTCATACAGACTATAACAGTTAATGTATCGTTCCAGTCATTTTCTACTATTCCCACCCTTCCCATGGTTTTGCTTTCCACCAGTTCTGTCACCCATAGTCAGTTCAGTTCAGTCGCTCAGTCATGTCTGACTCTGTGGCCCATGGACTGCAGCACGTCAGGCTCCCCTTCACCATCTCCCAGAGCTTGCTCAAAGTCATATCCATTGACTCGGTGATGCCACCCAACCATCTCATCTTCTGTCGTCCCCTTCTTTTTTTTTTTTTTAAACTTTTATTTATTTATTTTTGGCTGTGCTGGGTCTTTGTTGATGTGTGGGTTTAGCTGTTCTGCGGTATGTGGGATCTTCCCAGATCAGGGCTCGAACCTGTGTCTCCTGCATTGGCAGATGGGTTCTTATCCACTGAGCCACAAGGGAAGCCCCGTCCCCTTCTTCTTTTGCCTTCTATTTTTCCCAGCATCCAGTTGTTTCCCAATGGGTCTTCTCTTCGTATCAGGTGGCCAAAGTATTGGAACTTCAGCTTCAGCATCAGTCCTTCCAATGAATATTCAGGGTTGATTTCCTTTAGAATTGATTGGTTTTAGGATTGACAATCAACCAAGGTCCATAATGTTAAATGAAAAATTCCAGAAATAAGCAACTTGTAAGTTTTAAACCATGCATCATTTTGAATAAGCTTGATGAAATCTCACTAATCTTGCTGCATACCACCAGGGCTGTGAATCATCCTTTTGTCCAAGTATCCACAATACATATGCTAACTTGTTAATCACTTAGCAGTCTACTAGGTTATCAGATTGTCACCATATCAGTGTGCAAGTAACCGTTATTTTACTTAGCAATGTTCCCAAGGCTCAAGAGTAGTGATACTAGCAATTTGGGTATTTTCTTACTTTGCCTAATTTAGAAATTAAACTTTATCGCCCTGAATATTCATTGGAAGGACTGATGCTGAAGCTCCAATTCTTGGGTCACCTGATGCAAAGAGCTGACTCATTGGAAAAGACCCTGAGGCTGGGAAAGGTTGAGGGCAGGAGGAGAAGGAGGTACAGAGGATGAGATGGTTGGAGAGAAAGTAAAGAACACAGAAGCCTGGAGTGCTGCATTCGTCAAAGTCAATTTTTTTCTGAGTTTTACAAAGTAATTCATACAGACTATAACAGTTAATGTATCGTTCCAGTCATTTTCTACTATTCCCACCCTTCCCATGGTTTTGCTTTCCACCAGTTCTGTCACCCATAGTCAGTTCAGTTCAGTCGCTCAGTCATGTCTGACTCTGTGGCCCATGGACTGCAGCACGTCAGGCTCCCCTTCACCATCTCCCAGAGCTTGCTCAAAGTCATATCCATTGACTCGGTGATGCCACCCAACCATCTCATCTTCTGTCGTCCCCTTCTTTTTTTTTTTTTTAAACTTTTATTTATTTATTTTTGGCTGTGCTGGGTCTTTGTTGATGTGTGGGTTTAGCTGTTCTGCGGTATGTGGGATCTTCCCAGATCAGGGCTCGAACCTGTGTCTCCTGCATTGGCAGATGGGTTCTTATCCACTGAGCCACAAGGGAAGCCCCGTCCCCTTCTTCTTTTGCCTTCTATTTTTCCCAGCATCCAGTTGTTTCCCAATGGGTCTTCTCTTCATATCAGGTGGCCAAAGTATTGGAACTTCAGCTTCAGCATCAGTCCTTCCAATGAATATTCAGGGTTGATTTCCTTTAGAATTGATTGGTTTTAGGATTGACAATCAACCAAGGTCCATAATGTTAAATGAAAAATTCCAGAAATAAGCAACTTGTAAGTTTTAAACCATGCATCATTTTGAATAAGCTTGATGAAATCTCACTAATCTTGCTGCATACCACCAGGGCTGTGAATCATCCTTTTGTCCAAGTATCCACAATACATATGCTAACTTGTTAATCACTTAGCAGTCTACTAGGTTATCAGATTGTCACCATATCAGTGTGCAAGTAACCGTTATTTTACTTAGCAATGTTCCCAAGGCTCAAGAGTAGTGATACTAGCAATTTGGGTATTTTCTTACTTTGCCTAATTTAGAAATTAAACTTTATCGCCCTGAATATTCATTGGAAGGACTGATGCTGAAGCTCCAATTCTTGGGTCACCTGATGCAAAGAGCTGACTCATTGGAAAAGACCCTGAGGCTGGGAAAGGTTGAGGGCAGGAGGAGAAGGAGGTACAGAGGATGAGATGGTTGGAGAGAAAGTAAAGAACACAGAAGCCTGGAGTGCTGCAGTCCATGGGGTTGCAAAGAGTCGGACATGACTTAGTGGCTGAACAAAAGTATGTATGCATAGGGAAAAACATAGTATATATAGAGAGTTTGGTACTCTTCAAAGTTACAGGCATCTGCTGAGGGTCTTGGAATGCATACGCTGTGGATGAGAGGGAACTAGTTTATACTTTTATACTTCTTTTTTTTTGGCTCTTCCGGATTTTCACTGCTGCCACAGGTTCTCCTCTAGTTGCAGGGAGTGGGAGCCACTCTTTAGTTGAGGTGAGCAGGCTTTTTGTTGTGGTGACTTCTCTTGTTGTGGAACTCAGGCTCTAGGGCACACAGGCTGCAGTAGTTGTGGCCCATGAGCTCCATAGCTGCAGCTCCAAGGCTCCAGAGCACAAGGCTCAATAGTTGTGGCTCATGGGCCTAGCTGCTCTGCAGCATGTGGGATCCTCCTGGATCAGGGATCAAACCTGTATCCCTGCATTGGCAGGTGAACTCTTTATCACTGTGCTACCATGGAAGCCATATTATATACTTTTGATGCACTGTGAACTATAAAAAGATGGATGTGCACGTGTTTGTGTGTATATTTGTATAGGAGAATGGATGCAGTTGTATGTTGGTAAAAAGGAAGAAAAAACCAGGCAGTGAGAATAGCATACAAGCACCCCGATAGGTGGAAGAAAGCAGGGTGCACTTGGGGAAGGCGCAGAACTGAAGAAACTGTCACTGGAATCTGCAGAGAGCAATATGCTAACTTGTTAATCACTTAGCAGTCTACTAGGTTATCAGATTGTCACCATATCAGTGTGCAAGTAACCGTTATTTTACTTAGCAATGTTCCCAAGGCTCAAGAGTAGTGATACTAGCAATTTGGGTATTTTCTTACTTTGCCTAATTTAGAAATTAAACTTTATCGCCCTGAATATTCATTGGAAGGACTGATGCTGAAGCTCCAATTCTTGGGTCACCTGATGCAAAGAGCTGACTCATTGGAAAAGACCCTGAGGCTGGGAAAGGTTGAGGGCAGGAGGAGAAGGAGGTACAGAGGATGAGATGGTTGGAGAGAAAGTAAAGAACACAGAAGCCTGGAGTGCTGCAGTCCATGGGGTTGCAAAGAGTCGGACATGACTTAGTGGCTGAACAAAAGTATGTATGCATAGGGAAAAACATAGTATATATAGAGAGTTTGGTACTCTTCAAAGTTACAGGCATCTGCTGAGGGTCTTGGAATGCATACGCTGTGGATGAGAGGGAACTAGTTTATACTTTTATACTTCTTTTTTTTTGGCTCTTCCGGATTTTCACTGCTGCCACAGGTTCTCCTCTAGTTGCAGGGAGTGGGAGCCACTCTTTAGTTGAGGTGAGCAGGCTTTTTGTTGTGGTGACTTCTCTTGTTGTGGAACTCAGGCTCTAGGGCACACAGGCTGCAGTAGTTGTGGCCCATGAGCTCCATAGCTGCAGCTCCAAGGCTCCAGAGCACAAGGCTCAATAGTTGTGGCTCATGGGCCTAGCTGCTCTGCAGCATGTGGGATCCTCCTGGATCAGGGATCAAACCTGTATCCCTGCATTGGCAGGTGAACTCTTTATCACTGTGCTACCATGGAAGCCATATTATATACTTTTGATGCACTGTGAACTATAAAAAGATGGATGTGCACGTGTTTGTGTGTATATTTGTATAGGAGAATGGATGCAGTTGTATGTTGGTAAAAAGGAAGAAAAAACCAGGCAGTGAGAATAGCATACAAGCACCCCGATAGGTGGAAGAAAGCAGGGTGCACTTGGGGAAGGCGCAGAACTGAAGAAAGCCCACTGTCACTGGAATCTGCAGAGAGCAATACGCTATACCCTCACAGCCCAGTTCTTTTTCTCAAGTTTTAAAATTGAGGTATATTTCACATAAAATCAAGTATTTACATTGTAGCATGGGTCAACGAGTTTTGACAACTGTAAACACTCGTGTACACCACCACCCAAAATCGAGACATACATGCTTCTTTCTCTTCAGAAAGGGGCCTAGGACCCTTTTACAGTCTCTGCCCTCAAAACCTTGGGCGGCCGCTGTTTCAATTTTTGTCATCTAGATTTGTCTTGTTTGTTCTTGGAATCACGCAGTGTGCACTTGTCTTTCTACACTGTGTTTCTGAGATGCATCTCTGCTGTCCCAACAGTTCCAACCTGGGTAGTGGTTTTCTGCTGGGCTTGCAGGAATTAAGTGGAAGCTGTAAATTCAGGGCTAACCAACATGATTTCATTTCATGATGTATTTTCTTAAAGTGGGCTTACTTCGACTGCCATGGATTCACAGTCACGCTATTTAGCTGTGACAAGGTACTTTTGACTAAAAAGAAGCTAGAAAAATGTACCTCACAGCTCGCCCTTTGACCCAGCTCTTCTGCATTCAGAAGTTGCTATTATATTTAAATATACTCACACATGGACAACATGATGTGTACACAAGAACATGCATGCCAGGACTATTTTTCATAGCTGAGGATGACAACAAACTAATGTCCATCAGTAGGGATCTGATTAAATCATATGAGTCCAGACAATGGAATCCTATCCAGTCATGAAAATAAGTGAGAAGGTTCCTTATGGAGAGATATGAGATGATCTCCAAAGGGAAAAAAGCAAGAAGGGGAACAGGTGTGTCCACGTATTCAACCAATATTTATAAAGAAACGCATGCCAGGTGCCACTGCACACTCTCAGGATCATATCATTAAAGTCCTTCCCCCTGTGCCACCATTCTAGTGACAGGAATAGAATAAAAAATGAACAGATGAAATGTATTTGTAGGGTGTGCTATCAGTGTCAAGTAACCAAATTATGGTGCATAAAGGAAGACAAAAAAACCAGGCAGTGAGAATAGCATACAAGCACCCGATAGGTGGAAGAAAGCAGGGTGCACTTGGGAAGGCGCAGAACTGAAGAAAGCCCACTGTCACTGGAATCTGCAGAGAGCAATACGCTATACCCTCACAGCCCAGTTCTTTTTCTCAAGTTTTAAAATTGAGGTATATTTCACATAAAATCAAGTATTTACATTGTAGCATGGGTCAACGAGTTTTGACAACTGTAAACACTCGTGTACACCACCACCCAAAATCGAGACATACATGCTTCTTTCTCTTCAGAAAGGGGCCTAGGACCCTTTTACAGTCTCTGCCCTCAAAACCTTGGGCGGCCGCTGTTTCAATTTTTGTCATCTAGATTTGTCTTGTTTGTTCTTGGAATCACGCAGTGTGCACTTGTCTTTCTACACTGTGTTTCTGAGATGCATCTCTGCTGTCCCAACAGTTCCAACCTGGGTAGTGGTTTTCTGCTGGGCTTGCAGGAATTAAGTGGAAGCTGTAAATTCAGGGCTAACCAACATGATTTCATTTCATGATGTATTTTCTTAAAGTGGGCTTACTTCGACTGCCATGGATTCACAGTCACGCTATTTAGCTGTGACAAGGTACTTTTGACTAAAAAGAAGCTAGAAAAATGTACCTCACAGCTCGCCCTTTGACCCAGCTCTTCTGCATTCAGAAGTTGCTATTATATTTAAATATACTCACACATGGACAACATGATGTGTACACAAGAACATGCATGCCAGGACTATTTTTCATAGCTGAGGATGACAACAAACTAATGTCCATCAGTAGGGATCTGATTAAATCATATGAGTCCAGACAATGGAATCCTATCCAGTCATGAAAATAAGTGAGAAGGTTCCTTATGGAGAGATATGAGATGATCTCCAAAGGGAAAAAAGCAAGAAGGGGAACAGGTGTGTCCACGTATTCAACCAATATTTATAAAGAAACGCATGCCAGGTGCCACTGCACACTCTCAGGATCATATCATTAAAGTCCTTCCCCCTGTGCCACCATTCTAGTGACAGGAATAGAATAAAAAATGAACAGATGAAAAATGTATTTGTAGGGTGTGCTATCATTAATGTAAAATAAAAGAATTAAATGGGAAGAGGGAAGTTCCTGGTGGTCCAGCAGTTAAAGACTTCATGCTTCCACTGCAAAGATTGCAGGTTTGATTCCTCAGTGAACAAAGATCCCCACATTTGCTGCAAGGCGCAGCCAAAAAGTAGAAAAAAATAAATAAAAGGAAAAAGAAAACATAAACACAATCTTTTATATTTGTTTTTGGTCATGTCTCAAGGCTTGCATGATCTTAGCTTCATGACCAGGGGTTGAACCTGTGCCCGACATGGAGGGCTCCAGAGTCCTAACCACTGGACCACCAGGGGATTCCCAGTGTGCTTTTTAAAAATATGCATAAAATCTCTATTTTGGAGAAGATACTTCAGAAACTGGCAACACTGGGGAAGAGAATTAGGAAGCTGGGGGTCATGGACAGAGGAACAAATGTCATTTTATGCTCTTTGTATCCTCTGAATTGTAAGATCTTGAATATGTTACCTAAACTAGAAGTAATGAACACAATTACTTTTTATTACTTTTTTTTTTTTTTAAGTTGGAAGAAGTACTTGGCAGTATTTCCAAGCACCTGGGCTCTTCAGTTGTGGGAAACGCCCAACTGTTTTTGAATCAGGGCCAGAGGAAAGGGCTAGCTCCCAGCTGTCACTTACTGTAGTTGTGAACCGATGTCATAGCATCACTCTGGGAAGATTAAAGAGGCATCATGGGGACAGAAGGAAATAAAATCAATCTTGAGTCACTTATGTTTCACAGGTATTTGCAAAAGTCTTAGGCAGCTCCTTCCTAAATCTGAATTAATGTCAAGAGCGAATTATCTCAGGAAATGCAAGTTCCTCTCTTCAAGCTTTTTGAGACCATCCCATTCTGGAATATACTCCAAAGAGCCGGGTTCTTTCACAGTGCACATCTGTGTGTGGGGAAGTGGAGGAGATAGGAGCATAATAAAAAGACCATCTTAAAAAAAAAAAAACCAACTGACACTGAACTTGGACACCTCATCTTTTTTTCATCTTTTTTTCTCAGCTTCCCTTAGGTTGTGCATATGCTTGGTTGTATGGGAAGGAAGGTCTATAAAACACTTATGGATTATTGTTTGAGTTTATTTATGTGAAAGTGGTCATATGGAAGAGGGGTGTGATTAAAATCTGTGGTCTTTTTTAAAAATATATTTATTTGGTTGCACCATTTAGGATCTAGTTCCCTGACTAGGGATCAAACTCAGGCCCCTGCACTGGGAGTGTGGCATCTTAGCAATTGGACCACCAGGGAAGTCCCTGAAATCTGTACTCTTTGTGAAAGTTTGTATTCCAGAAACTTCCCAGAGTTGTTGAATGATGGCTCTATGATTACTGTCTCCTTGTGACCTCTAGTCAACCAAAAATGGGAAAAGTTTGGCTTTGAATAATAGATCTATAATTATTATTTTATTTCACAATGAATCATCCTTTTAAAAAATTCTACCATTATTTTTCTTATATTTTATTAACTCTTAATTACTAGTTAATATAGGAATACATTCTTCTTTTATGAAAAAAATTAGATTGTTGCAGATAAAATTTTGGTTCTCTTTAATCATTTCCTACAATGCTCATTTAATTGGTCTGGAGTATGGCTGGCAAGTATTAATGGTGACTTTCTCAAAGAGAGTCCAATTAGCAGCAAAGGATGAGAACCATTTGTCCAACTAATACAGGATCCCAGTATATTTAGAAACTCAATACCAAGATGTTATAGGAAAAAAAAAATATATGTATGCATGTATTTTTGATATAAAAAAATTGTTTTCACTAAGTGAAAGGTGAGATTTCCCTTTCAATACAGATTGCATTTCAGCAAAAACACTTCCATAAACTTGTGGGCTTGGCAAATAAAAAGCCAATTTTCTATTCTGGAATGGAACTTGAGACCCTAAACTTGTGTCAAAGTTGTCACTGTTGGGGCATGTTGCACCTCTGTAGATCATCAAGATGTGGTCTGAGACTGGGGCCTGAGGAAGAACTGATGAAGAAGTGTCCTGGCTGAGGCAGAGAAAGCTGTCCAGACCCCCTTCTGGAAGGTGAGGCTCATACACTCGAGGACTGTGCTGTCCCATACAGAAGCCACCAACTGTATGCAGTTATTTATTTTTAAATATATGTGAACTAAAATTAAATCAAATTAAAAATTCAGTTTCTTAGTCATAGGACCCACATTTCAAGTGTTCAATAGCTACATATAACTAACTACCGTGCTGGACGCAAATACAGAACATTCCCATCATCAAAGATAGCTCTTTGGGACAGTGCTACTGTAGAATTCATTTCACACGGTCTTATCAAGCTGCCAACTTAAAATTCCCTTTCCTGAGATCTCATTATGTCCTCTTATTACCAAGCCTTCGACACAGATTTGAAACAATAGTGACAGGGCTTCCCCTGGTGGTCCAGTGGATAAGGACACCGCCTTGCAGTGCATGGGGCACCAGTTCGATCCCTGGCCTGGGAAGATCCCACGTGCCGCGGAGTGGCTGGACTGATGTGTCCAATCACCGAGCCGGAGCTCTGGAGCGCTCCCAGAGCAGGCGCGATGGGAGGCCCACAGGAGCCAAGGAACAAAGACGGATGAAAATAGAGAAATGAAAGACCAATAGAAGTGACCCGCCCACTCCCCTCCCTCTCCAATCCGACCCCCGCCCAAAATAAATAAATAAATAAATCTTTAAAAAAAAAAAAGAAAAACAATAGTGACAGCTAACATTTATCGAACACTTACATAATGGTCAGTTTTCCTGGTTGCAGACAGCAAGTTTCTCTCTTGCTGATTTAAGCACAACGGGGTTGATCAAAGGGTATGTCTAGCTCACAGAATCAGTTAAGAGTGTTAAGATATGGACTCTAGAGATTTTCCTGGTGGTCCAGTGGTTAGGAATCTGCCTTCCAATCCAGGAGATGCAGGTTTGATCCCTGGTTAGAGAACTAAGGTCCCACATACCACAAGCTGACTAAGCTTGCATGCCTCAACTAAGACTCTGTGCAGCCAAATGAATAAATATTAAAAAAAAAAAAGAAAAAAGATACTGATATCCCAAGAAGGGTTTGTGGTATTAATAAAAAGAAAAAGAAAAAAAGAAATGAACTCTAGGCTAAACATCTAGGAGTGACTCCCAAAGTGATACAGTGGAACTTGCTGACAAGCAAGCTACAGCCTCTGTCACCATCCGGAAGATTCAGAAGGGCTAAGCTGCCACCACAGCTGCTGCTTCTAGAATCATTTGGCTCTGGTCATGAAATGCATACCTGCCTCTCCCTCCAATCGCCGATTCAATCACACTGCCCCTGGCGACTACATATAACTAACTACCGTGCTGGACGCAAATACAGAACATTCCCATCATCAAAGATAGCTCTTTGGGACAGTGCTACTGTAGAATTCATTTCACACGGTCTTATCAAGCTGCCAACTTAAAATTCCCTTTCCTGAGATCTCATTATGTCCTCTTATTACCAAGCCTTCGACACAGATTTGAAACAATAGTGACAGGGCTTCCCCTGGTGGTCCAGTGGATAAGGACACCGCCTTGCAGTGCATGGGGCACCAGTTCGATCCCTGGCCTGGGAAGATCCCACGTGCCGCGGAGTGGCTGGACTGATGTGTCCAATCACCGAGCCGGAGCTCTGGAGACGCCACCGCGATGGGAGGCCCACAGGAGCCAAGGAACAAAGACGGATGAAAATAGAGAAATGAAAGACCAATAGAAGTGACCCGCCCACTCCCCTCCCTCTCCAATCCGACCCCCGCCCAAAATAAATAAATAAATAAATCTTTAAAAAAAAAAAAGAAAAACAATAGTGACAGCTAACATTTATCGAACACTTACATAATGGTCAGTTTTCCTGGTTGCAGACAGCAAGTTTCTCTCTTGCTGATTTAAGCACAACGGGGTTGATCAAAGGGTATGTCTAGCTCACAGAATCAGTTAAGAGTGTTAAGATATGGACTCTAGAGATTTTCCTGGTGGTCCAGTGGTTAGGAATCTGCCTTCCAATCCAGGAGATGCAGGTTTGATCCCTGGTTAGAGAACTAAGGTCCCACATACCACAAGCTGACTAAGCTTGCATGCCTCAACTAAGACTCTGTGCAGCCAAATGAATAAATATTAAAAAAAAAAAAGAAAAAAGATACTGATATCCCAAGAAGGGTTTGTGGTATTAATAAAAAGAAAAAGAAAAAAAGAAATGAACTCTAGGCTAAACATCTAGGAGTGACTCCCAAAGTGATACAGTGGAACTTGCTGACAAGCAAGCTACAGCCTCTGTCACCATCCGGAAGATTCAGAAGGGCTAAGCTGCCACCACAGCTGCTGCTTCTAGAATCATTTGGCTCTGGTCATGATTGGCCTCAGCATGAATGCTTCATACCTGCCTCTCCCTCCACGTAACTCGTAACTCGTAGTTCTAAAGTCTCACACAAATGGAACCTAAACCATAAACAGAACTGGAGCCAAAAGGGAGTTTGTGAAATGTCCTGAGGGTTTCTCTCTCCAGCCTCCGCAGTTTGGAAAGAGAGCTAGGATGGAGCTGGAATGGGTTTGGAGCAAACCAGTCTAAAGTAACTGCCATGACCTGCTGCATGCCAAGTCCTGTGAACATGCCCGATCGCATTGCTTTCTTGCAGGAAATACAGGCAGGAAGGGCCTGTTGTTGACTCCCTTTGAGAGAGGAGGACATTACAGGAAATGGTGGGGCACACAGACAGTCGTATGGGAAGTTAGAAGACAGCCCTCTGTTCACTCTGGGAGAGAAGAAAAGTGGACCGGGGAGGGCACAGGTGCTTGAGGAAGCTGGGATGGAAGCTGACCACACAGAATAAAGCAGCCGTCCCAAGGTGACAAAGGACAGCCAGAGTGAATTGGAGAACTCAAGAGTGCTGCTGAATTCATGCCAGATTCTGGAGTTCCTGCCGCACCACAAATCCATGCTGCCCCCAATGGGACGAATCAGAACTTACACCCAATGGAGACACAAGGACACTTGTCTGTCTACCCTCACACAACAAACCCAGTTACGTATGTGGCACAGGAGTGCAAAACTAAAGAACTCAATCAGGGAAGGCTTCCAGAAAGAGGCGAGTTGTTTGTGAATTTGAGAGGAGATGTATTAGCTTATGCATGGCTGTCAAAAGGCAGAGGGTTTCAGATGAAAGAACTCACTTGTGCCATGCCAAGACTCATGCCAAGGCTGAAAAGGGGCAGCCACTGTAGCATATCAAAGCAGTGCCCTTGACTGAGGATGAAGGAGGTGACTCAGTGGGCAAAAACTATAAATAAACAGGGTTGGAAAGGGAGTGGATTTGCAGGACAAAATCACGTGAAAACCCTTCCTATGACTATAATTAAATTCACATATTAGTAAAGTATGTATTTAAACTGAATTTGAAGCAGAACAGAAATCTCAGAAGTGTTAGACATTTTCTAACACTCCAGGTGATTCTCTCTCTTTTTAACCACTTCTATTGGTCTTTCATTTATTTCCATCTATGTTCTTTTGGCCTGTGTGGGCCTGCCATTGGTCTTCCCCCCTAGAAAAAAGTTTGTGAAATGTCCTGAGGGTTTCTCTCTCCAGCCTCCGCAGTTTGGAAAGAGAGCTAGGATGGAGCTGGAATGGGTTTGGAGCAAACCAGTCTAAAGTAACTGCCATGACCTGCTGCATGCCAAGTCCTGTGAACATGCCCGATCGCATTGCTTTCTTGCAGGAAATACAGGCAGGAAGGGCCTGTTGTTGACTCCCTTTGAGAGAGGAGGACATTACAGGAAATGGTGGGGCACACAGACAGTCGTATGGGAAGTTAGAAGACAGCCCTCTGTTCACTCTGGGAGAGAAGAAAAGTGGACCGGGGAGGGCACAGGTGCTTGAGGAAGCTGGGATGGAAGCTGACCACACAGAATAAAGCAGCCGTCCCAAGGTGACAAAGGACAGCCAGAGTGAATTGGAGAACTCAAGAGTGCTGCTGAATTCATGCCAGATTCTGGAGTTCCTGCCGCACCACAAATCCATGCTGCCCCCAATGGGACGAATCAGAACTTACACCCAATGGAGACACAAGGACACTTGTCTGTCTACCCTCACACAACAAACCCAGTTACGTATGTGGCACAGGAGTGCAAAACTAAAGAACTCAATCAGGGAAGGCTTCCAGAAAGAGGCGAGTTGTTTGTGAATTTGAGAGGAGATGTATTAGCTTATGCATGGCTGTCAAAAGGCAGAGGGTTTCAGATGAAAGAACTCACTTGTGCCATGCCAAGACTCATGCCAAGGCTGAAAAGGGGCAGCCACTGTAGCATATCAAAGCAGTGCCCTTGACTGAGGATGAAGGAGGTGACTCAGTGGGCAAAAACTATAAATAAACAGGGTTGGAAAGGGAGTGGATTTGCAGGACAAAATCACGTGAAAACCCTTCCTATGACTATAATTAAATTCACATATTAGTAAAGTATGTATTTAAACTGAATTTGAAGCAGAACAGAAATCTCAGAAGTGTTAGACATTTTCTAACACTCCAGGTGATTCTCTCTCTCTCTCTTTTTTTAACCACTTCTATTGGTCTTTCATTTATTTCCATCTATGTTCTTTTGGCCTGTGTGGGCCTGCCATCGCAGTGGCCTCTCTCGTCGCAGAGCACCGGCTCTGAGCGCATGCGCTCCAGAGCTCCGGCTTGGCAGCTGGACATATCAGTCCAGTCGCTCCGCGGCAGGTGGGATCCTCCTAGGCCAGGGATTGAACTGGCGCCCTTTGCACTGCAAGGCGGTGTCCTTACCCACTGGATCACCAGGGAAGCCCCCAGGTGGATTCTCTTGATCTGCCTGTCCTGAAGACTATTCCCAAGCCTTAACTCTCCTCTGTGAGGCAGCTCAAGATTTTGGTGCACAAAGGCTGTGGCCCTTTTGCCACATCATTCTTTCCCGGCGATATTCTAGTAGCATCAAAAGATAACTATATCAGGGAAAAGAATAGAGCTCAAGCAAATGGGACTTTTGGAGCAGGGCAATTCAGAAAAATTCGAGAAAGGGGCATCAAAACCCCAGAAATAACCCCGCTGGCATGCATGATTCTCGTTGTGCTTAAGTGTTATCAAGCAATACATTTTAAAAAAAACATTTTAATTTTTATTAATTTATTCATTTCCATCCATCTTTTCCCTTTTTTGTGTGGGTGTGGGTTGGAGGGGGTCGGGCGGGCCACTTGTATTGGTTTTTCATTTATCTATTTTCATCCATTTTTGTTCTTAGGCCCCCGTGGGCCTCCCATCACGGTGGCCACTATTGTCGCAGAGCACCGGCTCTGGGCGCATGCACTCCAGAGCTCTGGCTTGGTAATTGGACACATCGGTCCAGCCGTTCCGCAGCACGTGGGATCTTCCCAGGCCAGGGACCGAACCGGCGCCCCTTGCACTGCAAGGCGGTGTCCTTACCCACTGGATCACCAGGGAAGCCCCCAGGTGGATTCTCTTGATCTGCCTGTCCTGAAGACTATTCCCAAGCCTTAACTCTCCTCTGTGAGGCAGCTCAAGATTTTGGTGCACAAAGGCTGTGGCCCTTTTGCCACATCATTCTTTCCCGGCGATATTCTAGTAGCATCAAAAGATAACTATATCAGGGAAAAGAATAGAGCTCAAGCAAATGGGACTTTTGGAGCAGGGCAATTCAGAAAAATTCGAGAAAGGGGCATCAAAACCCCAGAAATAACCCCGCTGGCATGCATGATTCTCGTTGTGCTTAAGTGTTATCAAGCAATACATTTTAAAAAAAACATTTTAATTTTTATTAATTTATTCATTTCCATCCATCTTTTCCCTTTTTTGTGTGGGTGTGGGTTGGAGGGGGTCGGGCGGGCCACTTGTATTGGTTTTTCATTTATCTATTTTCATCCATTTTTGTTCTTAGGCCCCCGTGGGCCTCCCATCACGGTGGCCACTATTGTCGCAGAGCACCGGCTCTGGGCGCATGCACTCCAGAGCTCTGGCTTGGTAATTGGACACATCAGTCCAGCCGCTCCACGGCATGTGGGATCTTCCCAGGCCAGGGACCGAACCGGCGCCCCTTGCACTGCAAGGCGGTGTCCTTACCCACTGGACCACCAGGGAAGCCCCATTTCCATCATCTTTATTCTTTGGCCTGTGTGGGCCTCCTGTTGCAGTGGCCTCTCCTGCTGCAGAGCACCATCTCTGGGCGCATGCACTCCAGAGTGCTGGCTCCTAATTGGGACACATCAGTCCAGCCACTGCAGGGCAAACTCTTTACCCACTGGACCACCAGGGAAGCCCAAGCAATACATTTTAACAAGTGTTTCCATCTGCCACATTTTCCTGGTGGTCCAGTGGCTAAGGCTCTGAGCTCCCAATGCAAGGGGCTTGGGTTCCATCCCCGGTCGGGGAATTAGATCCCACACACCATAACTAAGACCCAGTGCTGCCAAATAAAAAAACAAATAAATATATATATATATTTTAAATGTTAAGCAATTTAATAATATATTAAAACATTTAACCCTCATAGCAATTACAAACATTTAAGGCAAGCCCAATTTTACAGATGAGAAAAATGAGGCTTAGAGGGTTCCACAGCTAAGAATTGGATTCCATAGTCCATGGATTTAACTATCCTGCTATGCTGCCTTGATTTCTTCTTCCTTTTTTGTGTTTTCTTATTATTTTTCACATGTTATATTTGTATACTTGTCAGCTTCAAAACCCCCCTTCAAAACTTTAAGAAACCAGGAGTTTCTTAAAGTACAATGATTAAGTCTAATAATTCATCTTTTGATACTCTTAGCCCCAGCACCCAGTGGAGACTAGCACGCAGAGAATACTTACTATACGTAAGCAAGACAGAGCTTTGTGACACAATAAGCATCCACCTTATACTCAGCAGTTCTTGCAGATATTCACAGTTCAGAAAAATTCGAGAAAGGGGCATCAAAACCCCAGAAATAACCCCGCTGGCATGCATGATTCTCGTTGTGCTTAAGTGTTATCAAGCAATACATTTTAAAAAAAACATTTTAATTTTTATTAATTTATTCATTTCCATCCATCTTTTCCCTTTTTTGTGTGGGTGTGGTTTGGAGGGGTCGCGGGCCACTTGTATTGGTTTTTCATTTATCTATTTTCATCCATTTTTGTTCTTAGGCCCCCGTGGGCCTCCCATCACGGTGGCCACTATTGTCGCAGAGCACCGGCTCTGGGCGCATGCACTCCAGAGCTCTGGCTTGGTAATTGGACACATCGGTCCAGCCGTTCCGCAGCACGTGGGATCTTCCCAGGCCAGGGACCGAACCGGCGCCCCTTGCACTGCAAGGCGGTGTCCTTACCCACTGGACCACCAGGGAAGCCCCATTTCCATCATCTTTATTCTTTGGCCTGTGTGGGCCTCCTGTTGCAGTGGCCTCTCCTGCTGCAGAGCACCATCTCTGGGCGCATGCACTCCAGAGTGCTGGCTCCTAATTGGGACACATCAGTCCAGCCACTGCAGGGCAAACTCTTTACCCACTGGACCACCAGGGAAGCCCAAGCAATACATTTTAACAAGTGTTTCCATCTGCCACATTTTCCTGGTGGTCCAGTGGCTAAGGCTCTGAGCTCCCAATGCAAGGGGCTTGGGTTCCATCCCCGGTCGGGGAATTAGATCCCACACACCATAACTAAGACCCAGTGCTGCCAAATAAAAAAACAAATAAATATATATATATATTTTAAATGTTAAGCAATTTAATAATATATTAAAACATTTAACCCTCATAGCAATTACAAACATTTAAGGCAAGCCCAATTTTACAGATGAGAAAAATGAGGCTTAGAGGGTTCCACAGCTAAGAATTGGATTCCATAGTCCATGGATTTAACTATCCTGCTATGCTGCCTTGATTTCTTCTTCCTTTTTTGTGTTTTCTTATTATTTTTCACATGTTATATTTGTATACTTGTCAGCTTCAAAACCAGGAGTTTCTTAAAGTACAATGATTAAGTCTAATAATTCATCTTTTGATACTCTTAGCCCCAGCACCCAGTGGAGACTAGCACGCAGAGAATACTTACTATACGTAAGCAAGACAGAGCTTTGTGACACAATAAGCATCCACCTTATACTCAGCAGTTCTTGCAGATATTCACAGTTTCCAGAGAACAAGTAGAAGTGACCCCTGATTCATACAGGACCACGGTCAAGGTTGAGAGTCTTGGATCCTGATAGTCACAGGTTTGAATCCTGACTCAGTCACTTAGTGGTATAATCTGAGACAAATGTTCAAAGAAAAAAAAAAAATTACAGGGCTTCCCTGGTGGTCCAGTGGGTAAGGACACCGCCTTGCAGTGCAAGGGGCGCCGGTTAGATCTCTGGCCTGGGAAGGTCCCACGTGTCACGGAGCGGCTGGACCGATGTGTCCAGCTGCCAGGCCGGAACTCTGGAGCACATGCACCCAGAGCTGGTGCTCTGCAGCGACAGAGGCCACTGCGATGGGAGGCCCACACAGGCCAAAGAACAAAGATAAATAAAGGAAACATCAATAGAAGTGGCCAAAGAAACCAAACAAACAAAAACTACCACCTACACAAACTCAGACAATAAAAAAAAAAATTCAAAAAAAAAATTGCAATTGCAATTTATAGCCACTTTCCTGTTGGTCCAGAGGCTAAGACTGCAGGTTCCCAATACAGGGAGTCCAAGTTCAAACCCTGGTCAGGGAGCTAGATTCCACATGCCATAACTACAAGTTCACATGCCACAGTGAAGATTGAAGATCCCATGTGCTTCAACTAACATCTGGCACAGACAACAATAAATAAATAAGATTAATTTTAAAATTATAATTTATATAAAAAATTATAATTTATAAAGGATTATCCTTTTTTAAAAAAAGGCACTATGGGGCTTCCCTGGTGGTCCAGTGGGTAAGGACACCACCTTGCACTGCAAGGGGAGCCAGTTTGATCCCTGGCCTGGGAAGATCCCACGTGCCGCGGAGCGGTTGGACCCATGTGTCCAACTACCGAGACGGAGCTCTGGAGTGCATGAGCCCAGAGCTGGTGCTCTGCGACAACAGAGGCCACTGCGATGGGAGGCCCACACGGGCCAAAGAAACAAAGATGGATGATAATAGATGAATGGAGGACCAATGGAGGTGGCCCGCCTGCCCCGTTCCCTCACCAACCCACCTCTGCCCCTGCCAAAAAAATAAATAAATAAAATAAAAATAAAAAAGGCATTATGGTTGGGGAATGAAAAATAGTTGGGAAAGTTTGTGGTTCCGGATTTAAATCTATATATTAAATATGTATTTCATAAAAATGGTAGGCAGATGGGTTCCCAGAAGAGTTCAGCGTCTTGCTAGTGGGCCTGCTGATCCTCACAGGCCCCTCCAATTGAGAAAGACCCTGCAGCAAGAACAGGGACTCGTGGTTAAATGTTAACCTGTGTTTATTTCTCTACAACTGCCTGCTGTTTAATTTGGCAAACCCAGGGAAGATTCTTTCGTAAGCCTGTGTGTAACTTCTAAATACCAGACCTACGACCTTTACACACATGCTAAACATTTATAGAGTGGGAGAGTTCTCCTTTTTCTCCATCAGTGGAGTGAGTAAATACCAACATCCTTGCCTTCCCACCCCCCAGAAAAGAATTCTTTGATCTGCACTACAGATTAGTCAGCAATAATTCATCCTGATCAGATAAGGGCTATAAAGCAGCTTCTTTGACAAGTCTATTAATTTCAGAGGGCACTGAGGCTTGTTTCTTCCTGATGCCAATTTAGATCCTTAAAAGTCATAGAATTTTAGAGCTGGAAAGAGATCTCTTAAGATTAGTTTGTCAAACTGTCTAGTGTTAACAGACGGCTAAAAACTTTGTTAAAACAAGATGAGAAAAACGGAGTTTCAGAGAGGAAAAAGGCAATGTAGACTCATGCAGAGATGTTAAAGAAGACAGAGCCCTATGGGAATTGTTTTGCCATAATTTCTACAGCATTTTAAGTCTTCTGTGATTTTTGCTTTTTGTTTCCTTTATAATCTAGTGATCCAAGTATAGTGTTCCGGCCCGTAACTGGAAATCTGTGGACACTGATCCTGCTTCCAGCAGATGCCAGAAATATGTGAGAATCACTGCTGCCCCCTGCTGGAAGTTTAAAAATCTCATGGGCTTTCCAGAGTTACATGGATTTTTTTTTTTAATAAAAAAATTATAAAAGTAATATTTATTTAGGTTAAAAAATTTAAAGAGCATGAAAGGACTTGGGGAATGGCTAGTTAGGGACTTTCTGATAGACACGTACACACTGCTATGTTTAAAACAAGGACCTACTATATATATATATATAGCACAGGGAACTCTGCTCTATGTTATGTGGCAGGCTGGACGGGAAGAGAGGTTGGGGGAAGATGGGTACATGTATAGCTGAGTTCCTTCACTGTTCATCTGAAACTGACTAAACCCCAATATAAAATGTGAAAAAATAAAAAACATGAAATGATATAAAGAGAAATTCACAATCTGCTTATCCTCAATCATACTTAGAGAGATAAGTATGATAACCATCATTAACAACTTTTTTGGGAACAACTATTCCATTTTTTTCTACTTAAGTATATGTGTATGTATCTATACATATATGTATATATGTATTATACACAAAAAGGACAATACTATATGCACTGTTCTGTAACATGTTTTTCTTTTTTCCTTTAATTTACTGATTTTTGAATAATACATTCAAACTATCTAATATAATGTTATTTCAATTATACCTCAATTTTTAAAAAAGAACTATGTCTTAAGTCCAATGCCTTAACCGCTTGGCCATTCTGGTACTTACCTAAAAAATAACTATATTCTGAACACTTTTTCAAAGCAGTATGTATTGATAACCTTGTTGCTTTCAATAGCAGAATAATATTATTTCACTGCCTAGTGTATCATAGAATTTTAGAGCTGGAAAGAGATCTCTTAAGCTTAGTTTGTCAAACTGTCTAGTGTTAACAGACGGCTAAAAACTTTGTTAAAACAAGATGAGAAAAACGGAGTTTCAGAGAGGAAAAAGGCAATGTAGACTCATGCAGAGATGTTAAAGAAGACAGAGCCCTATGGGAATTGTTTTGCCATAATTTCTACAGCATTTTAAGTCTTCTGTGATTTTTGCTTTTTGTTTCCTTTATAATCTAGTGATCCAAGTATAGTGTTCCGGCCCGTAACTGGAAATCTGTGGACACTGATCCTGCTTCCAGCAGATGCCAGAAATATGTGAGAATCACTGCTGCCCCCTGCTGGAAGTTTAAAAATCTCATGGGCTTTCCAGAGTTACATGGATTTTTTTTAATAAAAAAATTATAAAAGTAATATTTATTTAGGTTAAAAAATTTAAAGAGCATGAAAGGACTTGGGGAATGGCTAGTTAGGGACTTTCTGATAGACACGTACACACTGCTATGTTTAAAACAAGGACCTACTATATATATATATATAGCACAGGGAACTCTGCTCTATGTTATGTGGCAGGCTGGACGGGAAGAGAGGTTGGGGGAAGATGGGTACATGTATAGCTGAGTTCCTTCACTGTTCATCTGAAACTGACTAAACCCCAATATAAAATGTGAAAAAATAAAAAACATGAAATGATATAAAGAGAAATTCACAATCTGCTTATCCTCAATCATACTTAGAGAGATAAGTATGATAACCATCATTAACAACTTTTTTGGGAACAACTATTCCATTTTTTTCTACTTAAGTATATGTGTATGTATCTATACATATATGTATATATGTATTATACACAAAAAGGACAATACTATATGCACTGTTCTGTAACATGTTTTTCTTTTTTCCTTTAATTTACTGATTTTTGAATAATACATTCAAACTATCTAATATAATGTTATTTCAATTATACCTCAATTTTTAAAAAAGAACTATGTCTTAAGTCCAATGCCTTAACCGCTTGGCCATTCTGGTACTTACCTAAAAAATAACTATATTCTGAACACTTTTTCAAAGCAGTATGTATTGATAACCTTGTTGCTTTCAATAGCAGAATAATATTATTTCACTGCCTAGGTGTATCATAAATGATTCATTCAGTCCTCTGATGGAATAAAGTATAAGTCTCCATAAAAGGAAGGACTTTATTATTTTCTTGTTTTGCTATTTCTTACAATGAGAATAATGCTCAATATTATTTAATGAAGAAATCAACATTTTCCTAGTTTCAAGAATTTCTTTTTCAAAAATGCTTCCCTGAATACCTCTGTGTCTGTATTTTGGGGCACAGGATGAAATTGAGGGAGAAGTACAGCTTCAAAGGCATGTGAATTTTAAGTTTTGATTGATGGCCAAATTGCTACTTTTAATGAATGACGGATTCAGAAATTTAATAATTCTATCATTCCCATCCCTGACTGAACATCAAAATCAGATTCTCCCAGAGATTTTAAAATAACTCCTTTCTGCACAGACCTTCTCTGCTCTAATTCAGTAGTGTGTGTGGTGGTAGGGGGTATGTATATTTAACAGTCCCTCCCCAACACCATGATTCCAATGCACACTCAGAATGGGAACATATTACCTACCCGCTTCTTGCTACAGGGCAGCAGATGGAAAGGTGCTCCTGTATCCTGATCATAATATAGTCATTCATTTGTTATTCATCCGATGCTTATCAAGCACCCATTGCATGCAAGACCCTATGCTCCCTTTCCCAGAGGCAAGGTCGTACAGGGGATGGGGCGTGGGTTTCACCACTCCCATGGGTGGTGGTGTGCTGGGGTGAGTGGGCGAGTCTATTGGCAGTACCTGTGTTGGCCCGTGGCTGGAGCTTGAGGAGGGAACAGTGTGTGGGTGAAACTCGGGAATCCTGCAGCACTACAGTGGCAAGAATTTTTAAAAGGTTTCAGTGACATGTCTGTGGCGCAAACGAGTACGGAGCCAGCCCAATTCTAGGTCTTCTTAGGCAACTGCTACTGGGGCTCTCTATAAGCGATGCTTGGGGTGGGGCTCAGTCCTTTCCCTCTGGGGCCTACTGAGCCAGATAAAATACAATGCAGATGAAACACACATGGGAACTGCGCCAAGGGACAGCCAACAGATCCCAGTCCTAAAAAAGGATGACAGATTCCACGGTCATTCGTGACCCACCCAAATGTCACGTCCTCTGGCATTTCCTGCCACAAGCAGGTTTGTTTCCACATATTCCACAGCACTTGATATAACAAGAGAAAGAAATAAAAATCATTACTACTGCTACCTGAGGCTTGTTATGTCAAAACTTCTCCTTGCTTTTACTGGGCCACCCCCTCATATTCCCCCAACAGTGCAGGAAGCCCAGGCAAGTTAAATGACTAGATAAAAGCCACACAATTTGTTTAATGGAGTGGTCTTCATAATTTTTCTGCTTGTACATGCCTTCACATGGGTTTCCCTGGTGGCTTAGTGGTAAAGAATCCACCTGCCAATGCAGACTGAGCTCAGGCTCAGTCCCTGAGATAGGAAGGTCCCCTGGAGGAAGAACCCAAGCGAGTAGTGCCTGGGAAATCCCATGGACAGAGGAGCCTGGCCGGATACATTCCATGGGGTCGCAAAAGAGTCAAATACAACTTAGTGACGAAACAACAAAAAACCTGATCAAATAATTTTGAAAAATGGTGTATCCTTAGAAACAGATACATTCTATGAACATGTAATTTATAATAAAGGAGGCACTACAAAGAGTGGGAAAAGATCTTTTTTAAAAAATAGGGCTAGGATCCCTGGGTACCTATTGGGAAAAAAAATGAAACTGGATCCTTCTTTATGCCATACACAAATATCAAATCCAGGTGGATAAAGACTTAAATGTGAAAGGCAAAATCTAGAGCTTTTCAGAAGATAATATTACATACGTCTTCATGACTTTTGAAGGAAAGGATTTCTTTAACAAGCCTATGAGCTCTCAGGCTATAGATAAAGAAGGATAAATTAAACTATACTTAAAAAATTAATTAAGGTAAACAGTAGTTCTTAAGTATAGTCTATAAAGAGTATAACAGACAAACCACAGGGTGAGAGAAGATATTTGCAACAAATAACAATTTGTTCAATAGATTGTTGCAATATTAAGCTTAGGCAGCAGAGTTAAATGGGAATTACTAGAAAATAGTTAGGAATTCATTGAATGTATGCTATAATTTGCAAGTGAAAAAGAAAAGAAACTACTACCTAAGAATATGTACCGCTTTGTCAATTTTAAAGTTGAAGTCTGGAAAGGAGGCTCAAGAGGGAGGGGATATACATATATACACTTATAGCTGATTAACATTGTTGCACAGCAAAAACTAACACCATATCATAAAGCAATTATACTCCAATTTAAAAATAAAGTTGAGGGCTTCTCTGGTGGTCCAGTGAGTAAGGACACCACCTTGCACTGCAAGGGGCGTCGGTTCAATTCCTGGCCTGGGAAGATCCCACGTGCCGCGGAGTGGCTGGACCAGTGTGTCCAACTACCGAGCCGGAGCTCTGGAGCGTATGCGCCCAGAGCCGGTGCTCTGTGAGGAGAGAGGCCACTGTGATGGCAGGTCCACACAGGCCAAAGAACAAAGACGGATGAAAATGGATAAATGAAAGACCAATAGAAGTGGCCAAAAAAATAAAGTTGAAATCTAATAGTTTTTCATATCTTATTTACATTTTTTAATTTGTACAAGAATGTTCATATCTATAACTTACTTATATCTTTATTATTTATAACTCCCAATGTGGAAACAGCCCAAATATCTATGGAGAATGGACAAGTAAATTGTGGATTTTCATACAATGAAACACTACTCAGCAATAATAAGGAACAAGGATGAATTCAAAAACATGGTGATACAAAAGAAGTCCAACACAGAGTGCCTATTATATACTACATGATTCTATTTATACGAAATTCAAAAACAGACAACACCAAGCTGTTGAAAATCCAAAGAACAGTTGGGGAAGGGGTTGGCTTGAAAGGGACATAAGAGAACTTTCTGGAGAGGTTCATCATGTATTGCTGGCAGTACTTGTGTTGCCTAGCGGCTGGGGTTTGGGGAAGGAGCTACATACAAATGTTACAAAAGATGTAACTTCTGCATATTATAGATCTCACTGTCATAAATATATCCAATGGAAGATATTTACAATAGTAATTTGATATCTACCATCATGCATTCAAAAATAAAAATATACAGAGACTTCACTGGCAGTGCATTGGAAAGACTTGGAGCTCCCAATGGAGGAGGCATGGGTTCAGTCTCAGGGAAGGGAACTAGATCTTGCAAGCCACAACTAAAGATTCCCTCAGTCATGTGTGAGTCTTTGCATGGACTGCAGCCGCCCAGGCTCCTCTGCCCACGGAATTTTCCAGGCAAGAATACTGGAGTGAGTTGCTATTTCCCACTCCAGAGGCTCTTCCCTGCCCAGGGATCAAACCTACATCTCTTACATCTCCTGAGTTGGCAGATGAATTCTTTACCACTGGCGTCATCCAGGAAGTCCCAAAGATTCCTTCATGCCGCAACTAAAGATAAAGACTCCTGCAACTAGAGATCCCACATGCCACACTGAAGATACCTGGCACAGCCAAATAAATAAATAAGTATTTTTAAAAATTCAAACATATCTTTTCTTCCAAATATATCTAAGATCTAACTCAAACATAATATGATATCTTGGGTTGGTCGCTTAATCTTCTGGAGCCTCAGTTTACTCACCTTAACAATGGCAAAATGAGACCTCTTTTGTAGGGTTTTGGTTAAGATTAAATGAAATGACAGCTATAAGTTACCTTAGCCAAGTGAGTGATAAATAGTAAATGTGCAAAATAATTTTTTTTTTTTTTTAACACCTACTGGCCTCAACAGGCTGGCTGGAACCGCTCTCCTTGTTTCCATTCATTTGTTCTCTGGTCTAAAGCCCTCATGTCCAGTGAAACTGTCCTCGACTGCTGGGAGATCAAGACGGCGCCTGCACCGTCTCCTCTCATTAAGCCTTCTTCAAAAATTTTTATGAGTACTATTTCCATAAATTTGTTATCAGATTATATGTTTCCATCCTTTTCTCTTCTTTTACATCTGAACATAAAATAAACTTTGGGTCCATAATTATTTATTTTATAGGGGCATAGTTTTATTACCAATTAAAATTCCTTATCATGAATACATGTTGACTTAGTCGATAATTTTATGCAGTACTTGTGTTGCCTAGCGGCTGGGGTTTGGGGAAGGAGCTACATACAAATGTTACAAAAGATGTAACTTCTGCATATTATAGATCTCACTGTCATAAATATATCCAATGGAAGATATTTACAATAGTAATTTGATATCTACCATCATGCATTCAAAAATAAAAATATACAGAGACTTCACTGGCAGTGCATTGGAAAGACTTGGAGCTCCCAATGGAGGAGGCATGGGTTCAGTCTCAGGGAAGGGAACTAGATCTTGCAAGCCACAACTAAAGATTCCCTCAGTCATGTGTGAGTCTTTGCATGGACTGCAGCCGCCCAGGCTCCTCTGCCCACGGAATTTTCCAGGCAAGAATACTGGAGTGAGTTGCTATTTCCCACTCCAGAGGCTCTTCCCTGCCCAGGGATCAAACCTACATCTCTTACATCTCCTGAGTTGGCAGATGAATTCTTTACCACTGGCGTCATCCAGGAAGTCCCAAAGATTCCTTCATGCCGCAACTAAAGATAAAGACTCCTGCAACTAGAGATCCCACATGCCACACTGAAGATACCTGGCACAGCCAAATAAATAAATAAGTATTTTTAAAAATTCAAACATATCTTTTCTTCCAAATATATCTAAGATCTAACTCAAACATAATATGATATCTTGGGTTGGTCGCTTAATCTTCTGGAGCCTCAGTTTACTCACCTTAACAATGGCAAAATGAGACCTCTTTTGTAGGGTTTTGGTTAAGATTAAATGAAATGACAGCTATAAGTTACCTTAGCCAAGTGAGTGATAAATAGTAAATGTGCAAAATAATTTTTTTTTTTTTTTAACACCTACTGGCCTCAACAGGCTGGCTGGAACCGCTCTCCTTGTTTCCATTCATTTGTTCTCTGGTCTAAAGCCCTCATGTCCAGTGAAACTGTCCTCGACTGCTGGGAGATCAAGACGGCGCCTGCACCGTCTCCTCTCATTAAGCCTTCTTCAAAAATTTTTATGAGTACTATTTCCATAAATTTGTTATCAGATTATATGTTTCCATCCTTTTTCTCTTCTTTTACATCTGAACATAAAATAAACTTTGGGTCCATAATTATTTATTTTATAGGGGGCATAGTTTTTATTACCAATTAAAATTCCTTATCATGAATACATGTTGACTTAGTCGATAATTTTATCACCATATCTTTTAAGTTCTAATTTTTTGTACATAATTAGTAATGCTGTGCTGAAGATCCTTGTAATTAAATCTTGGTGCTTATTTATGATTATTTCCACAGGATAAATTTCTAAACAATGGAATTTTTATGGCTTTTTTTTTTTTCTTTTTCATTTTTCTTAGTTACTCTCTGGAAAAGTTGTACTGATTTACCCTCTTACCAGCACTGGCTGAAAATGCCTGTTTCCCAGTATCCTCCCTGAACTGGGTATTACTATTTGTTAAAATCTTACTGTTACTGTAATAATTTAACTGGAAAATATCAGGTATTGTGTACAGGCTTTATCTCATTTCCTCTTCAACTACAACCCTCTGAAGCATCCATTTGGTTGTCTGCTGTATTTAGCAGATTGGAAAAACAGGGCTTCCAAAGGTTAAGTTCCTAGCCAAGCAAGAACAGGCAAACCTCATTTTATTGTGGGTCACAGATATTGTCTTTTTCTTTTTATAGATTGAAGGCAATTTGTGTGACTCATTTTACTGCAATGGCCTGGAACCAAACCTGCAATATCTCTGAGATACACCTGTGAAGTCCTTAGTCCAGGATAAGCCTGTGCTAAGCTGCCTCAGTCGTGTCCGACTCTTTGTGACCCCATGGACTACTGCCTGCCAGTGACCTCTGTCCATGGGACTCTCCAGGCAAGAATACTGGAGTCGGTTGCCATCTTCCTGACCCAGTGATCAAACCCACATCTCTTTAAGTCTCCTGTATTGGCAGGCAGGTTCTTTACCACTAGTGCCACCTAAGAAGCCCCCGGCTAAGCCTATTTGTTCCTTAACAAGCTGGAAATGGCTTCTCCCCTATACCACACTGCCCTCTGCTGGTGCCCATGGGGAGGGCAAAAAGTCCTGAAATTCCTGGAATCATTCCGTAGATGAGTTGGGTATTTGTCGTCAGGAAGACAGTGATGGTGGGACAATCATATAATGGTGGAACTTTGAAAAACGAGGAGAAAACTCATCAAGCTTTTCCTTTGATATGTGTGCAATTTATGTGAGTTATACGTTAACTCCAAAAAAAAAAAAAAGAAAAAAAATGAGATTTTTGATACAGAAGAGGATTCAGGGAGGCAATGGATGAGTTAATAAACATAGCTCACACTTACTGAGTCCTCACTATAAGTTAAATCCCTCACCAAGGGTGCTGGAGGTAGAATGCATTCAATTTTCATACAACCTTCATGAGGTACCTCTATTATTTGTGTTGACAGACGAAGAAATAGAGGCCTAGAGATGGTTAAGAAGCTTGCTCAAGGTTATACATCTAGCAAATGGAAGAGTCCGGATTGCAGGCAGGAAATCTGGCTCCTGATTAAAGCAGGCAGGCTGGAGCTTCCCTGGTGGTCTAGTGGTTAAGAATCTGTTTTGCAATGCAGGAGACACCAGACTGTTGCCTGGTTCAGGGAAATCCCACATGCCATGGAGCAACTAAGTCCATGTGTCACAACTACCGAGTCCATGAGCTGCAACTACTGAAGCCCGGGCACCAAAAGCCTGTGCTCTACAGCAAGAGAAGCTACTGAAATGAAGACATCGCAACCGGAGAGCAGCCCCCACTCACTGCTACTAGAGAAAGCCTGCACAGCAACGAAGACTCAGCGCAGGCAAACATAAAAAAAATAAATAAAACAGGCAGGCTGGGATCACAAAGCAGCCACAATCTCCAAAGATCTGACAGAATGAAAGGCCTCTTCTGCTACTCTGAAGCATCCACCATATGGAGATTTTGTCAGACCAGGATACCATGCAGAGTAAGGTCCAGGTTTAATCAATTCAAGGATCCAACATGTCACTTCACATCCTCAGTGATGCTGCCACTTGCCCTCCCAAGTGTCCTTTAGTGACCAAACTAGATCTCTGCTGATTCTAGTCCAGTGGCGCTGGTTTGAAGCTAAACGAGTTACTGGGACTCCGAGGGAAGGGGCACATGCACCCACCAGAACTGGGTTTTCTTTGTTTACTAACGATGCTGGGTGATGAATTCCAAGAGCATCAGAGACACCTATAAGTGGCTCACGTTCTACGTCCTCACTTCCTACCTACACCCACAACCCACCTAGTCCTTTGGAAATGTCCCTTACTCACTCACTCCCCTGCCTGTGGAAGATATGGTAGTGGTGGAAGATAGTGATACATGCATTGAAGAAGGTTCTCCAAGGTCAGTGTGGCAAACCCAACACAGAAATGCAAAGGAAGGAAGGAAGGATCAGGAACAAGTCCAGTAAGGTGAAAGCTGGAAGTGGATTTGGAACTGGAGTTGGACATGAAGAGACTTGGAAAAGGAGAGAGGGACTTCTCCAGGTCTGTCTACAGGAGAGAAAAGGAGAAGAGAACTCAGGGTATGTATTCTGCGAAGTCTGAAGTTATGTAGTCAGCATCTCTTTAGCTAGAAAATCATAATGCAAATATTTAAGAAATGGGAGGCAGCTATAAGAATGTCCCTGTATGAGTAAATATAGTTTGCTGGTGGACATGGAATTAAATTTCAGTAAATATAGTACTCATTGGAGGTACAGTTCTTCAACATGTATCAAAAGTCTTACTCATGTGCCTACTCCATAAAATCCAACATCATACACAGGCCCTGGGCTAGGCTCCGGGATACAGGGTAAACAAGAAGAGTACCAGGCTCCAAATGAGTGAACTGTGGAGAATGTATTTGAGGAAGGGTGAAGTATGAGGTGTTCAGGAGACAGCAGGAAGGAGATTTAACCTAAACCAGAAAATCAAGAAGGGGTGAAATGTCTTTTAAGTGAGGCTTGAAGGACAGGAAGGATTTAGTTAGGCTGGAGTGGACAAGTGAAGGCTCTGGGCAAATAGAGTAGTAGCTGAAAAGAAAATGATAGGAGCTGTATACACATACACATACCACGTGAAACATGAGCCCAAAAGAAGTTGGAAAACAGGTGACTTTGTTAGGCTTTTAAAGTCATTTTAAGGAGTCTGCACTACGTTCAGAAGTAAAAGGAAAAAATGATGAGTGAAGTTCTGACCAGTGTTCTATTGTATATTCTTTGACTCAATAATTCTATTTTAAGGAAATTATCCTAAGGAAGTCATTTTGAATTTATGCAATGATACATTTAAAAAAGGAAATTTAACACTGGCCTTTTCCTTTACTTATTTAAACGTAAATTTTAGAAGTTTTCTCTCTGCATAATACATTTCACGATTTAAAACATGCTTAATAAGACGCACGCACTTATTGCTCAATTTTTTACACACAGCCCCGCGTCTCTTAGAATAACGTTTCATAATTTCCAAGCAGAGTTGACACTTAACTGCAAACCGTAGCTAAATTAGCCGTCTTCGCAACTTGGACTTCAAGTCCCAGCAGGCATTGCGATCAGCATACTGGGAACTACAGGGTCCGAGAGGGAGGCTGGGAACCCCAGGTCCTTTCCCTCCCAGAAGCCCGCGGGCGGCTCGGATCGCCGTCTGTATCATGGCCGCTGGAGCCGGGGCGGCGGGCTCTGCTTCCGGCCCGGGCGTCGTGCGTGACCCAGCGGCGTCACAGTCGAGGAAGCGTCCCGGCAGGGAGGGTGGGGAGAGCGCGCGGCGATCAGACGCGATGGCGGGAGGAGGCGGGAGCAGCGAAAGCAGCGGGCGGGCGGCAGGCAGGCGGGCGTCCCGCAGCGGCGGGCGGGCTCGGCGGGGGCGCCACGCGCCGGGGCTGAGGGGAGCCGCGGAGCGGGGCGCGGGGGAGGCGCGGCTGGAGGAGGCGGTCAACCGCTGGGTGCTCAAGTTCTACTTCCACGAGGCGCTGCGGGCCTTTCGGGGTAGCCGGTACGGAGACTTCAGGCAGATCCGGGACATCATGCAGGGTGAGGGCCGAGCCTGGGGAAGGAGGCTGGGGCTCCTGGGAAGGGGATCTGTGGCCCCAGGTTTAGTTACTTATGAAGGCTCTGGGCAAATAGAGTAGTAGCTGAAAAGAAAATGATAGGAGCTGTATACACATACACATACCACGTGAAACATGAGCCCAAAAGAAGTTGGAAAACAGGTGACTTTGTTAGGCTTTTAAAGTCATTTTAAGGAGTCTGCACTACGTTCAGAAGTAAAAGGAAAAAATGATGAGTGAAGTTCTGACCAGTGTTCTATTGTATATTCTTTGACTCAATAATTCTATTTTAAGGAAATTATCCTAAGGAAGTCATTTTGAATTTATGCAATGATACATTTAAAAAAGGAAATTTAACACTGGCCTTTTCCTTTACTTATTTAAACGTAAATTTTAGAAGTTTTCTCTCTGCATAATACATTTCACGATTTAAAACATGCTTAATAAGACGCACGCACTTATTGCTCAATTTTTTACACACAGCCCCGCGTCTCTTAGAATAACGTTTCATAATTTCCAAGCAGAGTTGACACTTAACTGCAAACCGTAGCTAAATTAGCCGTCTTCGCAACTTGGACTTCAAGTCCCAGCAGGCATTGCGATCAGCATACTGGGAACTACAGGGTCCGAGAGGGAGGCTGGGAACCCCAGGTCCTTTCCCTCCCAGAAGCCCGCGGGCGGCTCGGATCGCCGTCTGTATCATGGCCGCTGGAGCCGGGGCGGCGGGCTCTGCTTCCGGCCCGGGCGTCGTGCGTGACCCAGCGGCGTCACAGTCGAGGAAGCGTCCCGGCAGGGAGGGTGGGGAGAGCGCGCGGCGATCAGACGCGATGGCGGGAGGAGGCGGGAGCAGCGAAAGCAGCGGGCGGGCGGCAGGCAGGCGGGCGTCCCGCAGCGGCGGGCGGGCTCGGCGGGGGCGCCACGCGCCGGGGCTGAGGGGAGCCGCGGAGCGGGGCGCGGGGGAGGCGCGGCTGGAGGAGGCGGTCAACCGCTGGGTGCTCAAGTTCTACTTCCACGAGGCGCTGCGGGCCTTTCGGGGTAGCCGGTACGGAGACTTCAGGCAGATCCGGGACATCATGCAGGGTGAGGGCCGAGCCTGGGGAAGGAGGCTGGGGCTCCTGGGAAGGGGATCTGTGGCCCCCGCCCCGAGTGTCGCGGCAAGGGGTCGCCGAGCAAATGTTGTCTTCTTTCCCAGCTTTGCTTGTCAGGCCCTTGGGGAAGGAGCATACCGTTTCTCGGCTGCTGCGGGTTATGCAGTGTCTGTCGCGCATTGAAGAAGGGGAAAATTTAGGTATGGCTATTTTACGTTCTTCTCTTGGCTTACTTAGGGTTAACGTTGCTTTTCAAACTTATATCCTGGACTGAAGAATTCAGGATTAAGGTGGGCTATTGTGTTTTATTCACTGCGGTCTTTTTCCTTCTAGGATGAGTTTATTCTCTGGCTCTAGTTTTCTCCACTTAGTATTCTCTTGGCTGCTTTTCTGTATTTTTTTCCTCCCACCTGTTTCTTGCTCGCCCCAACTTTGTTGCTGTCTAAATTGAATTAGGTGAAGATGGCCATCTTTCCTCGGGAATGGAATGTTTTTAAAGTATGAGCACCTCCCTCCCCCCCTAAATTTGATCTTGACAGGTGTTTAGCAAAACTATCTTCAGTTTCTGGCTGGTTGTATCTGATCCATTTGAGATGCAATTGCATCTGTTAAAAAGCAATTTTTCACCTGTCTTGAAAATTACTTGAAATTCAAGGATTTGCACTTGGACCTTTAACATGTTTGTAAGCCTGTAGCTAGTTTATTAGCAAATGAAATGCAAGTTTTACTATATTTGCATGTTTCCTTTTAATGCACATATTTGGATATAATTCTTCTGATCTTTAGAAAATAGGTTAAAGTGAAAACTGCTCTTTTGTCCTAGACTGTTCCTTTGATATGGAAGCTGAGCTCACACCACTGGAATCAGCTATCAATGTCCTGGAGATGATTAAAACGGAATTTACACTGACAGAGGCAGTGATCGAATCCAGTAGAAAACTGGTCAAGGAGGCTGTAAGGCTCTATTTTTAATTTCTTTTTTCTTTTAACAAAGATCAGAGGTCTTTGAGGAATCAATGCTTATCTTTCCTGTGTGGGGTAGAGGACATGCAGGTATGGAGAGAACAAGCAAGTACACTCAAAACACATAACTCACAACATAGATGTCATTTCATCAGGTGACTCCTTCCTAGCCCAGACTTGGAAAGAACTGTTAATGGTACATGCTCAGCTTTTGTGATTTTGATGGTCTTCCTTGTGGCTCTAATAGGAGGGGTCATGGTACACAGTAAGTGAGCTGGCAATGAAGAATGACATTTTAGAGGTTGTACCGTTCAGAGCAACCTTGTGAAAGGGCTAAAAGTAACTGGCCTAGGCTTTGGTCACCCTTGTTTATTATAGACCAAGGAGAAGAGCTGGCGCCTTGTGAAATGTGGGATAGCTGTGCTCTTTCATGCAATTGTAGAGAGGCTTAGAACAGGCTTAGATTCTGACCAGACAGAATCAGAGATGCTGGGTGTAATCAGCCAGTTAGAAAAACAGTAATGGTAGATGGCTGGCACAGGCGTGTTCTTGACAAGAAAAAAAGCTTGTTGAGTGTCTAGGAATTTGGGATTGGAAGTATGGTTCAGGTAGCTTGTATGAGCACCTCCCCCCCTAAATTTGATCTTGACAGGTGTTTAGCAAAACTATCTTCAGTTTCTGGCTGGTTGTTCTGGTTGTATCTGATCCATTTGAGATGCAATTGCATCTGTTAAAAAGCAATTTTTCACCTGTCTTGAAAATTACTTGAAATTCAAGGATTTGCACTTGGACCTTTAACATGTTTGTAAGCCTGTAGCTAGTTTATTAGCAAATGAAATGCAAGTTTTACTATATTTGCATGTTTCCTTTTAATGCACATATTTGGATATAATTCTTCTGATCTTTAGAAAATAGGTTAAAGTGAAAACTGCTCTTTTGTCCTAGACTGTTCCTTTGATATGGAAGCTGAGCTCACACCACTGGAATCAGCTATCAATGTCCTGGAGATGATTAAAACGGAATTTACACTGACAGAGGCAGTGATCGAATCCAGTAGAAAACTGGTCAAGGAGGCTGTAAGGCTCTATTTTTAATTTCTTTTTTCTTTTAACAAAGATCAGAGGTCTTTGAGGAATCAATGCTTATCTTTCCTGTGTGGGGTAGAGGACATGCAGGTATGGAGAGAACAAGCAAGTACACTCAAAACACATAACTCACAACATAGATGTCATTTCATCAGGTGACTCCTTCCTAGCCCAGACTTGGAAAGAACTGTTAATGGTACATGCTCAGCTTTTGTGATTTTGATGGTCTTCCTTGTGGCTCTAATAGGAGGGGTCATGGTACACAGTAAGTGAGCTGGCAATGAAGAATGACATTTTAGAGGTTGTACCGTTCAGAGCAACCTTGTGAAAGGGCTAAAAGTAACTGGCCTAGGCTTTGGTCACCCTTGTTTATTATAGACCAAGGAGAAGAGCTGGCGCCTTGTGAAATGTGGGATAGCTTCGTGCTCTTTCATGCAATTGTAGAGAGGCTTAGAACAGGCTTAGATTCTGACCAGACAGAATCAGAGATGCTGGGTGTAATCAGCCAGTTAGAAAAACAGTAATGGTAGATGGCTGGCACAGGCGTGTTCTTGACAAGAAAAAAAGCTTGTTGAGTGTCTAGGAATTTGGGATTGGAAGTATGTCATGGTTCAGGTAGCTTTAAGTAGTGGAACTTAATATTGAAGTGGCTGTGGAAACCAGTTGGAAAACTCTTTTTCTTCAGTAACCAAGGCTGGGGTATGGAAGCAGATGCAGAGGTGGGGACTAAACAAAAACAGCTCAGCATTGTCTTGGTGGTAAGGAAGGAAATAGGTTAAAAAAAAAAAAAAAGACATCTCCTAAAAGGATGGAATCTTGAGGACAGAGAGTTAGGAGATAAAATCTTGCTTATTAGCAAAGAAGACTTTATGTCCCTTGGTTGTGTACTGAGTACTCAAGACACCCTGTTAAAAAAAACAACAGTTAAGTAACCGTGTGGGTTGCCAATATTTTATTTATTCAGTTAAGGACCTTGGGGCAGGAACTACTTTTGCTCTTGCAAAAAGTGCTGGGAAAATTCCCATTCTAAGCAAGAGTGATTGCAAGCATAGATTTTTAGTATTGGTGAATCAGGTTTGTGTTGGAGATAAAATGCCATGAAAGATATATTCGCAGGGGAGGAGAAATCCATGCCTACTAGAATAGCTGAGGATTTTTTGAATTGGAAGAAATGTTTCCAGTTAAGAGTAATTCATGTAACTACTCTTAAGTAGCCAGCTAATTCAGAAATGCTTTAGAACACAAGTGCTATAGTTTTGTCTTCTGGCTGCTCTTCTGGAAGAACCTGAGGTTTTCATCTTCAGCTGTGTATTTATTATTTAAGCTTCCTTGTGGCTCTAATAGGACCAAGGGGGAAGAGTTTTGGGCGCCTTGTGAAACTAAAAGTAACTGGCCTAGGCTTTGGTCACCCTTGTTTATTATAGACCAAGGAGAAGAGCTGGCGCCTTGTGAAATGTGGGATAGCTCGTGCTCTTTCATGCAATTGTAGAGAGGCTTAGAACAGGCTTAGATTCTGACCAGACAGAATCAGAGATGCTGGGTGTAATCAGCCAGTTAGAAAAACAGTAATGGTAGATGGCTGGCACAGGCGTGTTCTTGACAAGAAAAAAAGCTTGTTGAGTGTCTAGGAATTTGGGATTGGAAGTATGTCATGGTTCAGGTAGCTTTAAGTAGTGGAACTTAATATTGAAGTGGCTGTGGAAACCAGTTGGAAAACTCTTTTTCTTCAGTAACCAAGGCTGGGGTATGGAAGCAGATGCAGAGGTGGGGACTAAACAAAAACAGCTCAGCATTGTCTTGGTGGTAAGGAAGGAAATAGGTTAAAAAAAAAAAAAAAGACATCTCCTAAAAGGATGGAATCTTGAGGACAGAGAGTTAGGAGATAAAATCTTGCTTATTAGCAAAGAAGACTTTATGTCCCTTGGTTGTGTACTGAGTACTCAAGACACCCTGTTAAAAAAAACAACAGTTAAGTAACCGTGTGGGTTGCCAATATTTTATTTATTCAGTTAAGGACCTTGGGGCAGGAACTACTTTTGCTCTTGCAAAAAGTGCTGGGAAAATTCCCATTCTAAGCAAGAGTGATTGCAAGCATAGATTTTTAGTATTGGTGAATCAGGTTTGTGTTGGAGATAAAATGCCATGAAAGATATATTCGCAGGGGAGGAGAAATCCATGCCTACTAGAATAGCTGAGGATTTTTTGAATTGGAAGAAATGTTTCCAGTTAAGAGTAATTCATGTAACTACTCTTAAGTAGCCAGCTAATTCAGAAATGCTTTAGAACACAAGTGCTATAGTTTTGTCTTCTGGCTGCTCTTCTGGAAGAACCTGAGGTTTTTCATCTTCAGCTGTGTATTTATTATTTAAGTTCATACATCTCTTGTTTGGAAGCTTCATTAGGAAAAATTGATAGCAAAATCTAGATTCCTTTAAAATAGTCAACCATTTTCTTATGTTGACTCCCTTCTCTTTTTTCATTTTCCACTAGGTACCAGATCTCTTGTTACTATGTTACTGTTAACTGCTGTGTAACAAAGTTACCCAAAACTTAGCAGCTTAAAACGCTTAAATAGTATCTCTTAGTTTCCAAGGACCAGGAATCTGGTAGTGATTAAACTGTGTTTCTAACTGGAATTATCTCATGAAATTACAGTCGAACTGCTTGCCTTGATAGTGAAAGTAAGAAAATCGGTGCAGTTATCTCAAGATCAACTAGGGCTGATGGGTCTGCTTTTGTACTCATTTCCATGGTTGTCAGCAGGACTCACTTTCTTGCTGGTGGAAAGACTTCAGCTCCTTGTCTTTCTGTAAGACTACTTGTAACACTGTAGCTTGCTTCCCCTAGAACATGTGATCGAAGAGAACAAAAGTCCAAGACAGAAGGCTATAGTCTTTCATAAATTAATCTCAGAAGTGACATACCATTTCTGCCATTGCTCTTGTTCCTATAGACCTGACCAACTGGATTAGTGTATGGAATGGGAGACTGCAGGTGGGGGTTGCTGGGAGCCATCTTAGAGGCTGGCTACCATAGCTACCTTGATGTCCAAGTGACTAAATGCTACTATATCACTTTCTCTTTGATCTGTTTTTTTTTTTAATTTCTTATTCAGATGTTAATGGTCTAAATACCTTAGGAAAACACCTTGGAATGCCTAGGCTCAGTGAGGCTTTTGATGCATTTTAAAGCTTTTAAAGTATCATAGCGACTGTTTTTTTTTTTGAATCAGGTTTGTGTTGGAGATAAAATGCCATGAAAGATATATTCGAGGGGAGGAGAAATCCATGCCTACTAGAATAGCTGAGGATTTTTTGAATTGGAAGAAATGTTTCCAGTTAAGAGTAATTCATGTAACTACTCTTAAGTAGCCAGCTAATTCAGAAATGCTTTAGAACACAAGTGCTATAGTTTTGTCTTCTGGCTGCTCTTCTGGAAGAACCTGAGGTTTTTCATCTTCAGCTGTGTATTTATTATTTAAGTTCATACATCTCTTGTTTGGAAGCTTCATTAGGAAAAATTGATAGCAAAATCTAGATTCCTTTAAAATAGTCAACCATTTTCTTATGTTGACTCCCTTCTCTTTTTTCATTTTCCACTAGGTACCAGATCTCTTGTTACTATGTTACTGTTAACTGCTGTGTAACAAAGTTACCCAAAACTTAGCAGCTTAAAACGCTTAAATAGTATCTCTTAGTTTCCAAGGACCAGGAATCTGGTAGTGATTAAACTGTGTTTCTAACTGGAATTATCTCATGAAATTACAGTCGAACTGCTTGCCTTGATAGTGAAAGTAAGAAAATCGGTGCAGTTATCTCAAGATCAACTAGGGCTGATGGGTCTGCTTTTGTACTCATTTCCATGGTTGTCAGCAGGACTCACTTTCTTGCTGGTGGAAAGACTTCAGCTCCTTGTCTTTCTGTAAGACTACTTGTAACACTGTAGCTTGCTTCCCCTAGAACATGTGATCGAAGAGAACAAAAGTCCAAGACAGAAGGCTATAGTCTTTCATAAATTAATCTCAGAAGTGACATACCATTTCTGCCATTGCTCTTGTTCCTATAGACCTGACCAACTGGATTAGTGTATGGAATGGGAGACTGCAGGTGGGGGTTGCTGGGAGCCATCTTAGAGGCTGGCTACCATAGCTACCTTGATGTCCAAGTGACTAAATGCTACTATATCACTTTCTCTTTGATCTGTTTTTTTTTTTAATTTCTTATTCAGATGTTAATGGTCTAAATACCTTAGGAAAACACCTTGGAATGCCTAGGCTCAGTGAGGCTTTTTGATGCATTTTAAAGCTTTTAAAGTATCATAGCGATTTATCTTAAAGTTTTATTAGTTTTTTTAAAGTTTATCAAATAAGTTATTTGTTAAGTTAGAACTTCTCCATGCATGGTCCAGGGATCTTTGCAGGTCTTCAGGGCTCAAAACTATCTTCATAATAATGCCAAAATGCTAGTTGAGGTTTTCAGTGCACTAACATTTACAGAAGCAGTGACGGTAATGTTCCTGCAGTCTTAGCACGACCAAGGCAATTACACACTTTACTAGTAGTCATTATATTCTTCATTGCCACGTGCTTACAGCTAAAAACAGAAGCCAGTTTCAGTTAACAATGTCTTTGATGAAGCAGTAAATATTATTAATTTTACTAAGACTAATTAATTTTATTAATTCACCTAACAATGATGAAGCAGTAAAAATTAGTTTTATTAAACCTTGAACAAAATGTTTTTTCAGCATTTCATCTGAAAAAATAGAAGTTTTCCTGTAGCATTTCTGCTGCATACCAAAACATGATGGTTTTCTGCGGGAAGAGTAATTATGTGATTGAGTTGCTTGCTGATCTAGCTGCTTTTGTACTGGAACACTGTTTTTACTTGAAACAATCGACAAATCTTGGTTATTCAGATGTGGTAATCTGGCCATCATTTTCTTGAGAGAGCAGAGTGAACTGGTCACATCAGTGAAAACATTTGGCAGCTTGTGTTGCCAGAGATAAAATTCATGCTTTTCAGGTGGAAACTAGATTTTTGGAAAACCTATTTTCATGTGCTTGGTAGCTTCTGAAACTCTTCTGATATGACTGATAGTAATATTAGTAACTGATTTTAAAGATTTTAATGACTGTGTCAAGATGTCATAGTTTAGTAAACCAGTATTTTCCAAATGATCAAAGAATTGCAAAATCATTCATGGGTAACATATTCATTAAAAGTGCAAGCTAGACTATCACGTTTTAATGTAATAATGATGAAGAGGTCACCTGCTGAAGTTTGGTATAGAATCAAAGAAGAATATCTACATTTTCTGAAAGTGCTATTAATAATCTTCCCTTTACTACATTTTCTGAAAGTGCTATTAATAATCTTCCCTTTTTCAACTTTAATCTATGTGAGGCCAGATTTTTTAGTATTTTTCAACCAAAACAATATATCACAACAACAAAAAAAACCCCATCACAACAGAATGAATACAGAAGCAGATATGATAATACCATCCTTCTATTAAGTCAGATATTAAGGAGATTTGCAAAAATGTAAAATAATGTCCTCCTTAACATTAAAGTTTTGCCTTAGGAAATAAATAATTTTCATAAAGTGATGTTATTTATGTTAACCTGTAATGAGATTGTTATTTTTTAACGAATTAATAAATATTTTGAATTTTTCTCAGTTTTATATCTCTAATAACAATAAATATCAATGGATATAATCTGTGTAAATAAAGGCTTTTGGGGGTCCTCATTAACATTTAACAGTATAAAGAATCCTGAGACCAAAAGTTTGAGAACTGTTTCTGTAAGCTGATAATGATATTGAGACTACTTTGGTTTTCTTTTTGTAACTAAAAGAGAGATGCCTTAGAGTTCTGTGAGCGTGGGAGAGTAACCTACATAGCATGTTCTTGGGGAAGCATTTTCTGTGCTGCCTTTGAGTGCACCTTTGTTAACAGCACCTTGATTTACTTTGGGGGCAACTTACCCCATATGAGGTGCATCAGACACAATGTCTGAAAACTTTTAATTCTTGAAACAGCCTTGTCAAGGCTCTTTGAGCATTTGTGCTTCAATAACAGTCAGGTTTCTTTCTGAGTTTGCTTTTTTTAGACTTTCTTCACTTCTGTGAGTTTGGTCTTCTCTTCTTATGTTCTTTCTGGCATTTCTTCCCACATAAACCTATCTCACCTATATTGAAAATCTGTGCTTCAAAAATCCCTTTTGTTTAAGTTAGCCAGAGACCACTGCTACTGCTTACATGATAAGAACCTTAACAGATACATAAGAGAAGAAGTTATCCTTATTTCTGAAAACCAAGTTTTCAAAATGCAGTTTCAGCTCTTAAAAAACAAACAAAAACCAACAGAAGAACTTCCCCCCCCAAATTAAGTTAATGCATAGTTTTAGAAAAGCTCATAGTACAAACTTTAGAGGCAGGCTTTCAATTTAGATTTTGAAAGCATTCACATTTCCTTTCTTGTTTCACAAATTAAACATAGCAGGACCCATGTTCCAATTCTAGGAGAGATAGACAAGCATACTCTTCTGCCTTTCTTAATGCAAATACAAGTCCCAGACAGAATGAATGGAGCAGCTGTCTGAGAACTCAGAAGTGTAAAGGGCAGGAGGCACATGGGGAAGACACGAATACGAAGATCCACCTAATCTCCTTAAATAAGCCTTAGGAAATAAATAATTTTCATAAAGTGATGTTATTTATGTTAACCTGTAATGAGATTGTTATTTTTTAACGAATTAATAAATATTTTGAATTTTTCTCAGTTTTATATCTCTAATAACAATAAATATCAATGGATATAATCTGTGTAAATAAAGGCTTTTGGGGGTCCTCATTAACATTTAACAGTATAAAGAATCCTGAGACCAAAAGTTTGAGAACTGTTTCTGTAAGCTGATAATGATATTGAGACTACTTTGGTTTTCTTTTTGTAACTAAAAGAGAGATGCCTTAGAGTTCTGTGAGCGTGGGAGAGTAACCTACATAGCATGTTCTTGGGGAAGCATTTTCTGTGCTGCCTTTGAGTGCACCTTTGTTAACAGCACCTTGATTTACTTTGGGGGCAACTTACCCCATATGAGGTGCATCAGACACAATGTCTGAAAACTTTTAATTCTTGAAACAGCCTTGTCAAGGCTCTTTGAGCATTTGTGCTTCAATAACAGTCAGGTTTCTTTCTGAGTTTGCTTTTTTTAGACTTTCTTCACTTCTGTGAGTTTGGTCTTCTCTTCTTATGTTCTTTCTGGCATTTCTTCCCACATAAACCTATCTCACCTATATTGAAAATCTGTGCTTCAAAAATCCCTTTTGTTTAAGTTAGCCAGAGACCACTGCTACTGCTTACATGATAAGAACCTTAACAGATACATAAGAGAAGAAGTTATCCTTATTTCTGAAAACCAAGTTTTCAAAATGCAGTTTCAGCTCTTAAAAAACAAACAAAAACCAACAGAAGAACTTCCCCCCCCAAATTAAGTTAATGCATAGTTTTAGAAAAGCTCATAGTACAAACTTTAGAGGCAGGCTTTCAATTTAGATTTTGAAAGCATTCACATTTCCTTTCTTGTTTCACAAATTAAACATAGCAGGACCCATGTTCCAATTCTAGGAGAGATAGACAAGCATACTCTTCTGCCTTTCTTAATGCAAATACAAGTCCCAGACAGAATGAATGGAGCAGCTGTCTGAGAACTCAGAAGTGTAAAGGGCAGGAGGCACATGGGGAAGACACGAATACGAAGATCCACCAAACTGCTGATGAGTAGATTACCACTTTCCCCTTTCTGGTATCATCACCTGGACCTAAATTGTAAATCTGGAAGTGCACTCCAGGTGTTAACAGAAGTCACTCCAAGAGGGGCTCTCTCTGGTCTAAAGAGCAGGAAAGGGAATCTGTTAAGGGTTAGAGAGGGTGGAAGAAATCTCAGTTTCTTTTGTCTTCCTTTTCCCTTCTTTTCTGTCTTAGCACCCAGGCTGTATTACACTGGTGGCAGCAGTGACACACTGATGACTACCGGGGCAGGAGGGCAGGCACCTAAAACTAAAGGAAGAGGATCATTTCTCTTCAGCAGTAGAGCTGTGAATTCGAAGTGGATTGCATTTTTTTTTTTTTTGCCTAGTATATTTTGCTGCTTAGTCCTGGATGCAGATACAGTTAGTGTGTGGCAGAACAGGGAAACTAAAGTCCAGGAACACAAGACTGGTTCAGTATTTGAAAATTTATGTAATTTACCCTGCTGGTCCAAAGTAAAAACCATATGATCATATCAGTTGAAGCAGAAAAAAATGTTTGAAGGGATTCAATGTTAGTTCATGCTAAAAACACTCAGCCAAATAGGAATAAAAGGTAACTTCCTTAACCTGGTAAAAGTATCTATAAAAACCTACAGGAACATCACAGTTAATGGGGAAGAATAGAATGCTTTGAGGGAAAGATGTCTGTTCTCACTTCTATTCTATATCGTATAATAAATAAGTCCAGCCAGACTGTAGGATATAAGATCAACAACACACAGAATTAATCACTTTTATATCTCAAAAGAAACAAAACCAACAGAAGAACTTCCCCCCCCAAATTAAGTTAATGCATAGTTTTAGAAAAGCTCATAGTACAAACTTTAGAGGCAGGCTTTCAATTTAGATTTTGAAAGCATTCACATTTCCTTTCTTGTTTCACAAATTAAACATAGCAGGACCCATGTTCCAATTCTAGGAGAGATAGACAAGCATACTCTTCTGCCTTTCTTAATGCAAATACAAGTCCCAGACAGAATGAATGGAGCAGCTGTCTGAGAACTCAGAAGTGTAAAGGGCAGGAGGCACATGGGGAAGACACGAATACGAAGATCCACCAAACTGCTGATGAGTAGATTACCACTTTCCCCTTTCTGGTATCATCACCTGGACCTAAATTGTAAATCTGGAAGTGCACTCCAGGTGTTAACAGAAGTCACTCCAAGAGGGGCTCTCTCTGGTCTAAAGAGCAGGAAAGGGAATCTGTTAAGGGTTAGAGAGGGTGGAAGAAATCTCAGTTTCTTTTGTCTTCCTTTTCCCTTCTTTTCTGTCTTAGCACCCAGGCTGTATTACACTGGTGGCAGCAGTGACACACTGATGACTACCGGGGCAGGAGGGCAGGCACCTAAAACTAAAGGAAGAGGATCATTTCTCTTCAGCAGTAGAGCTGTGAATTCGAAGTGGATTGCATTTTTTTTTTTTTTTTTTTTACTGTATATTTTGCTGCTTAGTCCTGGATGCAGATACAGTTAGTGTGTGGCAGAACAGGGAAACTAAAGTCCAGGAACACAAGACTGGTTCAGTATTTGAAAATTTATGTAATTTACCCTGCTGGTCCAAAGTAAAAACCATATGATCATATCAGTTGAAGCAGAAAAAAATGTTTGAAGGGATTCAATGTTAGTTCATGCTAAAAACACTCAGCCAAATAGGAATAAAAGGTAACTTCCTTAACCTGGTAAAAAGTATCTATAAAAAACCTACAGGGAACATCACAGTTAATGGGGAAGAATAGAATGCTTTGAGGGAAAGATGTCTGTTCTCACTTCTATTCTATATCGTATAATAAATAAGTCCAGCCAGACTGTAGGATATAAGATCAACAACACACAGAATTAATCACTTTTATATGCTAGCAGTGAAATGAAATAAAGATGAAAATTTTGGGATTGCCAAAACAGTGTTTACAATAGCTCCAAAAAAGAAAAAATACTTAGGTATAAGTAAAACAAAACGTATATGTGCAACTTCCCTGGTATTCATGGTTAAGAATCTGCCTGCCAATCCAGGAAATATGGTTTGATCTGGGTGCAGGAAGATCCCACACACCACATGGCAATTAAACCCATGTGCCACAACTACTGAAGCTTGCACACCCTAGAGCCAATGCTCTGCATAAGAAGCCACCACAATGAGAAGCCTGAGCACTGCAGCCAGAGTAGTCCCAGCTCGTTGCAACTAAAGAAAGCCCATGTACAGAAACAAAGACCCATGCCAGCCAAAAATATATTTTTCTAAAATGTAGGATCTGTATGTGGAAAAGTTATAAAATGCTAATGAAGAAATCACAACGTAGTAAACGAAGAGAAATACCCTGTTCGTGGTTAGAAGACCTAATATAGTTGTCAATTCTCTCCAACAGATCTACTACACATTTAATATAATTCTAATCACAATCTCAGGAGGATTTTCTGTAGATACACAGTGATTCTAGAAGACATAAAGTAGGGCAAAAAAACTAAAATAAGTCAATTTTGTAAAAGAAGAACAAGGGTAGGGCTTCCCCTGGTGGTCCAGTGGATAAGGACACCGCCTTGCAGTGCAAGGGGCACCAGTTTGATCCCTGGCTTGGGAAGATCCCACGTGCTGCGGAGCGGCTGGACTGATGTGTCCAATCCCCGAGCCGGAGCTCTGGAGCGCATGCGCCCAGAGCCGGCACTCTGTGACAACGGACGCCACCGCGATGGGACGCCAGCAGGAGCCAAAGAACAAAGACAGCTGAGAATAGAGAAATGAAGGACCAATAGAAGTGGCCCGCCCGCTCCCCTCCCTCCCCAACCCGACCCCCGCCCAAAATAAATAAATAAATCTTTAAAAAAAAAAGAAGAAGAACAAGGGTAGAGGGTTCACACCCAATTTTAAGAATCACTATAAAGCTTACAGTACTCTTTTTTTTTTTTCTTACAGTACTCTTGACTGCAGACAGACAGGTTAGTGGAACAGAAGAGAGAGTCCAGAAATAGACCCACAGGACTGATCAATTTTTAACAGAAAAGTGAAGGCAGGGTTTTTTCCACGTGGCCCAGTGACTTAAGACTGCCTGCTCCCAATGCAGGGGAACCAGGTTCGATCCCTAGTCAGGGAACTAGATTCCATATACCTCAACTAAAGATCCCACATGCTGCAGCTGAGACCCGGCACAACCAAATAAATAAATATTAAAAAGAAAGAAAGAAAATGTGACGGTGGACTTACCTGGTGGTTCAGTGGATGAACCACCCTGTGCTCCCAATGCAGGGGGCCTGGGTTTGATCCCTGACCTAGGGAACTGGATCCCACATGCTGTAACTAGGACTTCACATGCTGTAACTAAAGATCCTGCATGCCACAACTAAGACCTGATGCAGCCAAATAATATTTATTTTTAAATGTGAAAGCATTTCAATGGATGCAAAAAAAATGAACCCTGACCTAAAACTCATACGAAAATCTATTCGAAGTGGATCATAATCTAAGTGTAAAATGTAAAGCCATACAACTTTTAGAAGAAAACATGGAAAAAAAAAAAAAAACCTTCACATCCTGGACTTAGGCAAAATGATTTTAGATATGACACTAAAGTAAGTATGATTTACACAAGCATAAAGTGGACTTCATCAGAACTTTTGAGAAAAATACTGTTGAGAGAATGAAAAGACAAGCTATAGAGTGGGAGGAAGTATTTGCAAGTCACATATCTGACAAAGAATTTGTATCCAAGACACCTAAAGGCCTCTTAAGATGAACAAGAAAACATATACCCCAAACAAAACAACCAGAGAATATACTGTTGGCAAGTATAAATCACATGAAAAGATGCTCACCATTTGGTCAATGGGGAAATACAAATTCAAACCACAGTGAATACTGGCGCATTCCTATTAGAATGACTAAACTTTAATAAAACAAGTGCAAGTATGAATGTGGAGCAACTGAAACCCTCATACATTGCTCATGAGGATGCAGAATGGTATAGCTGTTCAGGAAAACAGTTTGGCCAAGTCTTATAAAGATGGATTATCCAAATGACCCAGGCGCCTCACTCCTGGTCATTTACCCGAGAGAAATGAAGTTATGTTTGCACCAAAACCTGTATATGAATGTTTTAGCATCTCTACTCATAATCACAAAGATCACAGACAACTATCTTTCTAGTGGGTGAATGGCTCAACAAACTGGTCCATCCATACAACAGAATACTACTTATCAGTAAGAAGGCAGGAACTATAGATAATGCAACAACACAGACGGATCTCAAGGGCATTATACTAAGGGAAAGAAGCCAGGCTCAAGACTATATCCTTAAAAAATTAAGCCGTGTGATTCCCTTTATACTGTATGATTCCATTCGCATGACATTCTGAAGAGTTGAAATGGTGAAAGGATGAGGGGTTAGGGATGGGGAAGAGGTGACTACATAGTGGAGCACAAGGGAGGTTTATTGGATCCTTGGTGCTTTGGTATCACTGTGGTGGTTAAAGGAGTTGACATTTGTCAGAACAGCATCTCCAAAAAGAGTTAAAACATAATAGGACCTAAATGACTCAAAAAGTAAAACTTTTGTATTCTTCAAGAAAGGAAGTATAGTCTTAGTGTGTCTTTTCTGAAAATGATATAAAAGTGAATGTGATGATATGAGTTAAATGAAAAGACTCGGCCCCCTCCCTGGCAGCAGAAACTTAGTGTTGTGCCTGCTATTCAGAGCATGTGACTCCAGTTTCCTTGGCCCTCTATGGCTGTGCTCAGCACATTGAGGACAAAAGCACCAGAGATTTGTACTTTCTGAATTCCCTTGCTATTCCTCCTCCTCTCGGTCTGTATGCTATCTCCTTAAATTCTTCTCTGTGAAGACTGAAAATATCTATGGACTGGTTTTCTTTCCCTTTTATGTGTGTGCGTGTGAGGTATGTGTCTTTGACACTACATTTAAAGTAGCTACTTTATCCTATAAGATAACTCCAGGTGGTCTCAATTTTTTCCTGGCTTTTTTCATTAAAAAAAAAAATGTTGTACATAGGTTTTTAAATATCCTTTTTAATTTTCATTTACTTTCTTTTGCCCTCTTCGTGTTTCTCTTGAAACACAGAACATAGGTTTCTTGACCAAACGACTCTCCTTTTCTCTGGCTGAGAAGACTTTCTCATCCTGTCTGGAACTTGAGTTTTTGTTTCAGTTTTAAATATCCTTATGGGTCATTGGTATCCCGAGAGAAATGAAGTTATGTTTGCACCAAAACCTGTATATGAATGTTTTAGCATCTCTACTCATAATCACAAAGATCACAGACAACTATCTTTCTAGTGGGTGAATGGCTCAACAAACTGGTCCATCCATACAACAGAATACTACTTATCAGTAAGAAGGCAGGAACTATAGATAATGCAACAACACAGACGGATCTCAAGGGCATTATACTAAGGGAAAGAAGCCAGGCTCAAGACTATATCCTTAAAAAATTAAGCCGTGTGATTCCCTTTATACTGTATGATTCCATTCGCATGACATTCTGAAGAGTTGAAATGGTGAAAGGATGAGGGGTTAGGGATGGGGAAGAGGTGACTACATAGTGGAGCACAAGGGAGGTTTATTGGATCCTTGGTGCTTTGGTATCACTGTGGTGGTTAAAGGAGTTGACATTTGTCAGAACAGCATCTCCAAAAAGAGTTAAAACATAATAGGACCTAAATGACTGAAAAAGTAAAACTTTTGTATTCTTCAAGAAAGGAAGTATAGTCTTAGTGTGTCTTTTCTGAAAATGATATAAAAGTGAATGTGATGATATGAGTTAAATGAAAAGACTCGGCCCCCTCCCTGGCAGCAGAAACTTAGTGTTGTGCCTGCTATTCAGAGCATGTGACTCCAGTTTCCTTGGCCCTCTATGGCTGTGCTCAGCACATTGAGGACAAAAGCACCAGAGATTTGTACTTTCTGAATTCCCTTGCTATTCCTCCTCCTCTCGGTCTGTATGCTATCTCCTTAAATTCTTCTCTGTGAAGACTGAAAATATCTATGGACTGGTTTTCTTTCCCTTTTATGTGTGTGCGTGTGAGGTATGTGTCTTTGACACTACATTTAAAGTAGCTACTTTATCCTATAAGATAACTCCAGGTGGTCTCAATTTTTTCCTGGCTTTTTTCATTAAAAAAAAAAATGTTGTACATAGGTTTTTAAATATCCTTTTTAATTTTCATTCACTGTCATTTGCCCTCTACGTGTGTTCTCTTGAAACACAGAACATAGGTTTCTTGACCAAACGACTCTCCTTTTTCTCTGGCTGAGAAGACTTTCTCATCCTGTCTGGAACTTGGTAGTTTCCTTAATGCTTGTGGCTGGGCTCGGTTTGTCTGCATCAGGAATTCCCTGCAAGTTTTAACTGGAGTTAGCCTGCTGGGGTTTACCATATAAGAGGCTGCGCTGAACTGGCTTCAGGCCTTTCACGAATAGAACTAGTGGGACTCTGGTTAGCAGATCACCCCCCTCCCTACAGTGTATCCTCCTCTCACCCCCCATTCCATCACAGCTTTTGCATCCTCAAAGAACAAAACCAATTGTTCCAGGGCCTGGAATGACTCCTGTCCATTTTGCCTTTACTTAGGAGGCCCTGTTCAGATGGAGTAAATGGTCTGTAATCCAGGAGATCAGATTTTGCTGTATCAGCTTTTTCTTTTTTTTTGTAAATCCAACATAATATTGAAAATCTAGTACCTTACACACTGAAGGAGAGTGTATGGTTGTTTGTATGTTTGAACGATAATTGGTAGTTTTTAAACACAAGAATTTGAAAGAAATGTGAGAAAGTTCTTGGGTATATAAGATTCAGTTTTACTTTTTAGTGGAGCTTATTTTGATACTTGATATCCTGATTGCACCTTTCATTATTACAAGTTTTTAAAAGTTTTTTCCCCCCTTTCGTAGGCGGTCATTATTTGTATCAAAAACAAAGAATTTGAAAAGGCTTCAAAAATTTTGAAAAAACATATGTCCAAGGACCCTACAACTCAGGTAAATTTGATATACTTTTGCTTCCATGACCTAAATCCAGCTCACTGATCTTTGTGAGTAAACAGGGAAAGGGTTCTCTGTCAGGAATGTTATCAAAATATTCAGCACCTTGCGCATGTTGTCTTTTATATCTAGGATAATTTATGGTTAAAATGGCTTTCAAAAAGTTTGTTTGAAAAATGTACAGAAATCATTTACTTGCCCATTTTTGCCAGGTGTTTGACAAAACTTTAGTGATCATCACTGGTACTAACATTTATGACTTTATTTACACAAATGCTGATCCTGCAGACTTGAGAATCTGCCTTACTGAGGACTGAACTCCTCTATCTTCTGGTTTTAAAAGCTCTGTTGGTACCCTGCCCTTATTTTTTTCCCTTTATAAATATAAATTTTACTTTTTGAAAAGTTAATACATGTATGTAATACAACATTCATAAGATGCAACAAAACAGTTTTAGGGAAAATTCTCTCATCTCTGACCATCTCATTCCTCTCCTTAGAGGCAATCAATGCTTTTTTCTCCTTGATAGAGATATTCTGTGCCTATGCAGACAAATAAGTGTTCGTGTGTGTATATATACAGATATCCACATCATATCTGTTCTTCCAATATATATATGTAAGCATAGTCTACATACTAATTTGAGCATTAAATTACTATTTTCACTTATATTGTGGAGATCTTTTTATATATGAAAGTACAGAGGGAGCTTTTCATCTGTTTTGGTTTTCTGTTTTGAAAGTTTAAAAATATTTATATAAAAATGTAACGGTACCTTAGATTCTGACTTCTTCATCTTCTTTTTTCATAGCTGCATAGTAACCAACTGTGGCTGGTTGGTAGTTTTTTGACCTGTTCTACACTGTGATAGGCTTTCTTTCCTGTGTGTGTAATAGATCTATTCATTGACAGTATTGTGAAAATTCTGATAGCATTGTCTTAACTCTTCATCATTGAATTTTTACTGGAGTTTTCCCCTCTCATGTTGCAAATATTGGTCCTTTCTGCAGAAGCTGAGAAGTGATCTCCTGAACATTATCCGTGAAAAGAACCTGTCCCACCCTGTGATCCAGAACTTCTCCTATGAGACCTTCCAGCAGAAGATGCTGCGCTTCCTGGAGAGCCACCTGGACGACGCAGAGCCCTACCTCCTCACGGTGGGGCTTGGAGACACTGGTCATCCTTTCAAAAAAAAAAAAAGTTTGGCTTTTGCAATTGACCCCAAAGGTCTGTTTGGGATTTAGAAACTAGATTCGGGATGAGACTGAAAGGACAGAAGAGGAGACACAAAGTAAAATCACTTAGTTATTTGCTGTCCAAAATAACTGGAATTCTTGCAAAGTCAAGATGGTTTCAGCACCACTCAGATTGAGTTCTCCTTTAGTATAGAAAACTGAGCCACTGTATGAGGAAAGAAAGAAGAAATCTGAGACAATTATTATAAGTTCTCTCCCTTTTTATGTCCTCATGTAGTCTATGTCTAAATTGGATTTCTAAGTAAAATGTGCTTGCATACTGAGTGTTCATGGTGAAAGAAGTAGAGAGTTAATGAAATTCTGAGACTTCCTTTTCTTGACAATATCTTTCCTTTAGGAAAATTCTCTCATCTCTGACCATCTCATTCCTCTCCTTAGAGGCAATCAATGCTTTTTCTCCTTGATAGAGATATTCTGTGCCTATGCAGACAAATAAGTGTTCGTGTGTATATATACAGATATCCACATCATATCTGTTCTTCCAATATATATATGTAAGCATAGTCTACATACTAATTTGAGCATTAAATTACTATTTTCACTTATATTGTGGAGATCTTTTTATATATGAAAGTACAGAGGGAGCTTTTCATCTGTTTTGGTTTTCTGTTTTGAAAGTTTAAAAATATTTATATAAAAATGTAACGGTACCTTAGATTCTGACTTCTTCATCTTCTTTTTTCATAGCTGCATAGTAACCAACTGTGGCTGGTTGGTAGTTTTTTGACCTGTTCTACACTGTGATAGGCTTTCTTTCCTGTGTGTGTAATAGATCTATTCATTGACAGTATTGTGAAAATTCTGATAGCATTGTCTTAACTCTTCATCATTGAATTTTTACTGGAGTTTTCCCCTCTCATGTTGCAAATATTGGTCCTTTCTGCAGAAGCTGAGAAGTGATCTCCTGAACATTATCCGTGAAAAGAACCTGTCCCACCCTGTGATCCAGAACTTCTCCTATGAGACCTTCCAGCAGAAGATGCTGCGCTTCCTGGAGAGCCACCTGGACGACGCAGAGCCCTACCTCCTCACGGTGGGGCTTGGAGACACTGGTCATCCTTTCAAAAAAAAAAAAAGTTTGGCTTTTGCAATTGACCCCAAAGGTCTGTTTGGGATTTAGAAACTAGATTCGGGATGAGACTGAAAGGACAGAAGAGGAGACACAAAGTAAAATCACTTAGTTATTTGCTGTCCAAAATAACTGGAATTCTTGCAAAGTCAAGATGGTTTCAGCACCACTCAGATTGAGTTCTCCTTTAGTATAGAAAACTGAGCCACTGTATGAGGAAAGAAAGAAGAAATCTGAGACAATTATTATAAGTTCTCTCCCTTTTTATGTCCTCATGTAGTCTATGTCTAAATTGGATTTCTAAGTAAAATGTGCTTGCATACTGAGTGTTCATGGTGAAAGAAGTAGAGAGTTAATGAAATTCTGAGACTTCCTTTTCTTGACAATATCTTTCCTTTCCAAGATGGCCAAAAAAGCTTTGAAATCCGAGTCCTCTGCCTCAGCCACAGTGAAGGAACCACCACCTCAGCCAGCCCCAGAGCCTGTGGAAAAGCCACCCAGAGAACCTGCCAGGTGAGAGAGATGTCCTTTTGTGAGGCTAGGTGAAACACTGGGGGATCATGTGTTAGAAACGTAGTTGTTTTCTTAGAGCAGAATCAGTTCTTCCTAGTGGTTTGACCTAATAACATGTTACTGGGTTACTTAAGGAAGGCACCATAGGACTTACAGAACACACCCTAGGGAGATGGGAATATTGAAAGCAGGGTGTCAGGTCCTTGGCTGGCTATTCCTCAAAGGCTCTTTCCTCTGTTTCTTTCTCCTTGCCTCAGTACTTCCCTCTTGATGGCTTATCTCTTAATACGCTGTTAAGACTTGTGGATCAGATTCCTGAGACCAGTTAACAAAGCAGAGGTCATGCATTTAGATGTTTTGGGGGGCTCCAGTAGGAGATGTACAGAGGCAAAGTGTGTCTCGGATACAGTTGAGAGCATGGGACTGGGGCCTAGAGAGAGCGTGTTTTCCAGCTTTGTGTGATTGTTGCTTTGTTCGATGTCCAAACTTCAGTTCAAATTTTTATGTGAGATGTCCAAAATATTTTTTGAGATTTCCCAATATTTGAATGTTGGTGGTTAGTCCAATTAACAACAACAATAAAAAACCTGAATAGGTTAGACAAGACATATCTGCCATCTACGTTTGGCATGCAGGCTGCTGGTTTGCCCTCTCCTGTTTACTTAAAACATACTAGCTCTTCCAAATGCTCGATGAACTTTATTTTGAAAAGGCAGTTTCTTGTTGTTCGAAGACTGTGGCACGCCACTAACGCTGAGAATTCTCAAGATTCCGTTTATAAGTACATTGTAGGAGAAAGAGGGCAGAATGGAGACCAGTCTTTTACTACTCTAACATGAGGATTGCACTGGGAATCTGGAAAAAGAGTTTAGACTTTAAGGTGAGATTGCTGGAATTTATCAGTTGGTCATGCAGATAGACTTGTACATGTTAGGCACTTTGGAGAACTCGTGCATTACAAAAAGCATCGCTTTAGTTCCACGCAGACTAACTAATAGGTTAGCACACAGATGAAGAGGTCTCTGGAAGGAATATCATTGACTCTAATTTCTTTAAGGCTCTCTTGAAGTTTAAGCTCCGTAATTCAATTTAGATATCATATGTAAAGCCTCTGCTTAATACATAAACAGAAGCTTTTATGAATAAAGGTTGTATCACACACCTTCTCTTTTTTTAAATAAGAGTTCTCAACTTGAGAAGTCTCTCTAATTTGAAGCTTCACACTTTGAAAAAGTTGAGGCTGCATGGATGGGCCTTGGCAGTGGTGAAACTGATCTCTGTGTGTTTGCGTTGTTTGTAGGCAGCTACAGAGCACTCCAACCACCATTGGGATTACAACTCTGAAAGCAGCTTTCAAGACTCTGTCCAGTGCACAAGATTCTGAGGCAGCCTTTTCAAGACTGGACCAGAAGGATATGGTATTTCCTCCTAATAAAGTGTGCATGCCATCACTAGCCCTCAAAAACAAGAGACCGAGAAAAGATGACAACGGAAGTTCTGCTCCCACTGAGGGTGAGGGTGGCTCTGAACTGCAGCCCAAGGCCAAGCGCATGACAATAAGCAGACTGATTTTGGAGGAAGACAGCCAGAGTACTGAGTCAAGCCCAGGCCTCGAGTCTTCCCAGGAGGTCATGTCACCAACACCATCCAAGTCAACTGTCCTCAACCAAGCCCCCCCTGGGGAGAAGAATCCCAAGTATGAAGATCTTCTTTGTAGAAGTTTGGGGGCTGGTTGGTGGTCCTGGTTAGGCCTGGTATTGCTTCCGTGAATGAAGTAACTTTCAGCTACGTTATTCACCACGAAGGCTTGCTCAGACTGCTAGAGTGTGACTCGGGGTGGGGCGGGATGTCAGCCTTTCTGCCAATTCTGAAGCCCTGCACTGGGCTTCCAGGCGTTGCACTAGGCAAGAGTGGAAGGGTGTCAGAGCCTCCTACTCATAACTGCTTCCATTTTTAGCCAACTTCTGAGTGCCTTGACTGCTAAATAGTCTTGTTACAGGACGTTTGTTTGAATTGGGCCATGTTATACTCTGATCCTTACAAGCGATTTATGAATCTAGTTTTTCACATTCTATGGGCATTTGAGACTCGGCAAGTTCAGTAAATACTAATCTCTCACATTCTGCGAGGGTTTGTGAGGCAGGCAGTGGTTGAAATGCTTTCATTTCACTCCACATCATGATTCCCAACCTGGTTTTCAGTTTTGCTACCTTTGTGCCCTCATGTGGATCCTTCCTCTAGGCCAGCCAGTCTGTTTGCTCCCTTAACATTGTTTCTGTCACTGTACTCTTCTTGCTGCCTTAACACATGGACTGTCATTCCTCCACCATCGCTTGTCAATCCCATTTGTCTGTCTTTCAAAGGGAAGAGAAGCTGATGTTGACTAAGTATTTTCTGTGGGCCAAGCACTTTCAATCAGTATCTTAGTATCTATGCCGTTTTATAGGTGAGGAAGGTTCAGAAACGTTACTGACTTACCTGAAGTCACACACCTAAAAAGCAGCAAAATTGGGCTTTAGGACTTTTAATCCTAGTCAGTCTTGACACAAAAGCCCATGGCCTGGACACCATGTACATCAAGCTGCCTCTCCTCCGTAGATTTCTCCTGGTCACCTTGCTGTAAGTGGTCACCCCACTGATCTCCCAGCGTCTTTGCCATCTGCACTGCCACTCTCTGTCGGAGCTGTTCAGGGACCTGTGCCCTGGCATGCATGTGCTAGGTGCCCTGTGGGGCTGTGGCGTCTGATAAGTGATATATACCTGGACACAAATCTGCACTTTATGTACCACTTCCTGCATTTAGAAGTCAGTGAGTCACTGGCTGGGCAAGCTGAATAACACACTGTTATTCTCACTTGATACCCGATCTCTGCCTCTCATGGCAATTCTATGAGGTAAAGGTATTGGTCCCATGGACAGATGAGGAAACTGGAGAGTGTATGATTGAATGGCTTTACAAATGGAAGGCTCTATCAAGGGTATGAAGTAAGATGGGATCTCTAAAGCAGAGGTGGGAAAATTATGGCCCTTGGCTAAGTCCACCTGCTGCCTGTTTTTGCAAATAAAGTTTTATTGGAACAGCCACACCGATGAATTATGTACTGTCTGTGGCTGCTTTTGATGCTGTGCTGAGTTGAGTAGTTGCGGCAAAGATAGTCAGGCCTGCAAAAGTTAAGATACGATCTGGCCCTTCACAGAAAAAAGGGATCCCATGACTCTACCTCTACAAGAGTATATGAGGTGCCCTGGGAGCTGGGAAAAAGAGCCGATTTGGGCAGCAGAGTTGTGGGTGGAGCAGCCTTGCAGAGGAGAAAGTGCTGAGCTGGCCTTGAAGAATCAGGGAAGTCATCCAGTATATGGGAAGATGTGGGGTTCTAGGCAGCAGGAGCCTCTTACAACTCAAGAAAGCCTAGTATGCTCTGGAAACTGTCCTGCAGTCTGTATGGCAGAACACAGTGCACAGAGAGGCTGAAAGGAGAAAAGTTTGGAGGGCGGATGGACTAGGTCTGGGGCTCCTATTATACTCTGTCAGGCAGAGGTTCTCATGGGGGACCTCATTTCACAATAACCTGTGCAGAGTGGGACTCCTGACTACTGCATGAGAGGAGATGGGAAGTGGTCTCTAACCTAGTTTGCCAGTTGTGCCCCAGATAAGTCTAACCCACCTCCTCGACACAGGGCTCTCTCCTCCGTAGATTTCTCCTGGTCACCTTGCTGTAAGTGGTCACCCCACTGATCTCCCAGCGTCTTTGCCATCTGCACTGCCACTCTCTGTCGGAGCTGTTCAGGGACCTGTGCCCTGGCATGCATGTGCTAGGTGCCCTGTGGGGCTGTGGCGTCTGATAAGTGATATATACCTGGACACAAATCTGCACTTTATGTACCACTTCCTGCATTTAGAAGTCAGTGAGTCACTGGCTGGGCAAGCTGAATAACACACTGTTATTCTCACTTGATACCCGATCTCTGCCTCTCATGGCAATTCTATGAGGTAAAGGTATTGGTCCCATGGACAGATGAGGAAACTGGAGAGTGTATGATTGAATGGCTTTACAAATGGAAGGCTCTATCAAGGGTATGAAGTAAGATGGGATCTCTAAAGCAGAGGTGGGAAAATTATGGCCCTTGGCTAAGTCCACCTGCTGCCTGTTTTTGCAAATAAAGTTTTATTGGAACAGCCACACCGATGAATTATGTACTGTCTGTGGCTGCTTTTGATGCTGTGCTGAGTTGAGTAGTTGCGGCAAAGATAGTCAGGCCTGCAAAAGTTAAGATACGATCTGGCCCTTCACAGAAAAAAGGGATCCCATGACTCTACCTCTACAAGAGTATATGAGGTGCCCTGGGAGCTGGGAAAAAGAGCCGATTTGGGCAGCAGAGTTGTGGGTGGAGCAGCCTTGCAGAGGAGAAAGTGCTGAGCTGGCCTTGAAGAATCAGGGAAGTCATCCAGTATATGGGAAGATGTGGGGTTCTAGGCAGCAGGAGCCTCTTACAACTCAAGAAAGCCTAGTATGCTCTGGAAACTGTCCTGCAGTCTGTATGGCAGAACACAGTGCACAGAGAGGCTGAAAGGAGAAAAGTTTGGAGGGCGGATGGACTAGGTCTGGGGCTCCTATTATACTCTGTCAGGCAGAGGTTCTCATGGGGGACCTCATTTCACAATAACCTGTGCAGAGTGGGACTCCTGACTACTGCATGAGAGGAGATGGGAAGTGGTCTCTAACCTAGTTTGCCAGTTGTGCCCCAGATAAGTCTAACCCACCTCCTCTGAAAGCCTCTGAGCAGACACCACTGAGGGCTTCTGAACTGACACTGAGGGGAAGGAGAGAAGGAGTGTGGTGGAGCCTGCTGTCTGGTGAGCAGTCAGGACCCAGGGGAAGCTGGGCCAGTGGAATCAGGCAGGGAAGGCAGACTTAGGGTCTGTCACCTTGACGGTAGGGTCATGACTACTAGGTTTTCATATCCCTCATGGCACTTGGCACAGAACTAGTGCTTACTAGCTGTTTTATTAACCAAACAAAATAACAGTTCTTGGCTCTTGGAATTTAAGGGACCACATGCAAAGCAGCTATAAAAGGCGAGGCAAGGGTGAACATTTTAGGCTATGTCCACTTGTGTCTCTGTCGCATGTTCTTCTCTTTTATTTACCAACCTTTGAAAATTGTAAAAACTGTTCTTAGTTCCAAGGGCTGTACAAAGACTAGCAGCCACAGGTTGTCGTCTGCCAACCCCTCTAGGCCATTAAGTTCTAATTTTACCACTTAGAGGAGTGCAGCAAGCCAAGAAGTGACCCAGCTGTCTGCACAGCCACATAGCAGTTAGGACTAGGGTCAGATCTGAATCCCTTCCACGACATGAGAAGTTAGCAAATGCTAAAATGTTTATACATGTTATGAATGCTGAGTTCAGAGGAGGCGCAGGAAGTTACCAAAGTGATCTGCAAAGACGGGCTGCAGGAAGAGTGAAAGCCACTTAGGTGAAAATGATGGACCCAGAAGGTTAAAACCAGTTTCATCCCAGGACTTGGATAAATAAATGGAAAATTTAAACTCTGATCCTGACCTTTATATAGGAATAATAATTAACGGGTAATATCCTGAGATGGTAAAACCTCATGTAATTTCTTTTTTTAAAACTTGGTCTTAAATCAAGTTTTTCTTAGAAATAACCCTTTGGAGGATATGACCTAATTTAAAAACAAAAGTCAAGAGTCCACTATTTGTCTCAGCCACTGAGTTAAGGAATTACAGAGAAAATTCATGGAACTCAAGGAATTTTTTTCAAGCTGATGCACCTATTAAGCAAACTACTGCATGAGAGGGGATGGGAAGTGGTCTCTAACCTAGTTTGCCAGTTGTGCCCCAGATAAGTCTAACCCACCTCCTCTGAAAGCCTCTGAGCAGACACCACTGAGGGCTTCTGAACTGACACTGAGGGGAAGGAGAGAAGGAGTGTGGTGGAGCCTGCTGTCTGGTGAGCAGTCAGGACCCAGGGGAAGCTGGGCCAGTGGAATCAGGCAGGGAAGGCAGACTTAGGGTCTGTCACCTTGACGGTAGGGTCATGACTACTAGGTTTTCATATCCCTCATGGCACTTGGCACAGAACTAGTGCTTACTAGCTGTTTTATTAACCAAACAAAATAACAGTTCTTGGCTCTTGGAATTTAAGGGACCACATGCAAAGCAGCTATAAAAGGCGAGGCAAGGGTGAACATTTTAGGCTATGTCCACTTGTGTCTCTGTCGCATGTTCTTCTCTTTTATTTACCAACCTTTGAAAATTGTAAAAACTGTTCTTAGTTCCAAGGGCTGTACAAAGACTAGCAGCCACAGGTTGTCGTCTGCCAACCCCTCTAGGCCATTAAGTTCTAATTTTACCACTTAGAGGAGTGCAGCAAGCCAAGAAGTGACCCAGCTGTCTGCACAGCCACATAGCAGTTAGGACTAGGGTCAGATCTGAATCCCTTCCACGACATGAGAAGTTAGCAAATGCTAAAATGTTTATACATGTTATGAATGCTGAGTTCAGAGGAGGCGCAGGAAGTTACCAAAGTGATCTGCAAAGACGGGCTGCAGGAAGAGTGAAAGCCACTTAGGTGAAAATGATGGACCCAGAAGGTTAAAACCAGTTTCATCCCAGGACTTGGATAAATAAATGGAAAATTTAAACTCTGATCCTGACCTTTATATAGGAATAATAATTAACGGGTAATATCCTGAGATGGTAAAACCTCATGTAATTTCTTTTTTTAAAACTTGGTCTTAAATCAAGTTTTTCTTAGAAATAACCCTTTGGAGGATATGACCTAATTTAAAAACAAAAGTCAAGAGTCCACTATTTGTCTCAGCCACTGAGTTAAGGAATTACAGAGAAAATTCATGGAACTCAAGGAATTTTTTTTCAAGCTGATGCACCTATTAAGCAAACTGCTTTCACTACTCATCTGCAGAATACCCAGACAGCCTTTACAATAAAGTTGTTTCATAGGAAGGGAAAGGAGACAACAGTTTGTCTCTACTTTCTTGGTCAGGCTTTTCAGGTGATCTTTGATTTATAAAAATTCTTCAAAACTTAGTTCAGATACTTCACAGGTTTGTTTTGTAAGGGATGTTATAATTCCGAGGTCAGATGTTTGCTATGTTCTGTAAGACTGAATATAATTTCATTTATTTAACTTGGGTTTTGGATTACTTTTCAGTTTTGGGACCATTTTTGGTTGCACTCAGGTACTCAAAATTGTTTGCTTGCTGTTCTAATCTTTGATGGTATAATTCCTCTACAGGTCTTTGATAACCAGTTACCAGTTTAGCTAATCTCTCTCCAGCTTCTGTTAGGGTGTGTGTTGCTGTGCTCAGTGTTTGGGGTAGAAAAACGAGGATATGGTCCCTGCTCTCAAGGTGTTTATGGTCAGGGGTATATCGTGAAATGGCTGTGTAATAAAGTGGAAGCACTACCGTAGGGGCAGAGGAGCAAGGGCTGTTGTATGTGTTTGGCAGGGTTCATTGAGAATGATGGTCTTGAAACACTTCACTTGGCAAGGAAGGGAATCCCAAGCAGAGAGAACAGTAAATAGTACAGTAAATGGAGAGGCAGGAAAGCAAAGACCTTAGAGGAGGAAGGAGGAGCAGAGAGGGTGGTTCTCCTGTTCGAGTGGGTGTATGGGTGTGTCGGTGGTGTGAATGTTGGTGGGGAGGGGAAGAACCGATGGGAAACAGCCTAGCTAGACTAGATGATCTGGACTCCCCCATATGGGCACTGTTTATAGGCAGTGAGAAGCTATCACTGAATTGAGGAGGGGTCTGGTAATTTTAGGATGACTGTTCAGGTGGCTTTGGAAAGAGAAGGGACTTGAAGGGAGAGACTCCAGTTAAGAAGCTAGTGAAATACTGGTGAAAGGTACTGGACCTTCGGTTTGGACTAGGAGAATGGGGAAGGAATGGAGAGCATTCCAGAGATAAGAGTACATCTGTGATGGGGAAGGAGTTCTAGGTTAGAAGAATGCTGAAATGTGTAACGAGAGTCCAAACTAACCAAACAAAACCCCCAGGAAAATGAAAAGACTGTTGAGAGGGATGGTGATGAATTCAGTGCTGAGTTTAGGGTGACTTTGTTTATACCTTGTCCTCTTGTTGATCTCCCCTCAGAGTACCCAAAGGCAAGTGGAACAACTCTAATGGGATTGAGGAAAAAGAGACTTGGGTGGAAGAGGAAGAACTGTTTCAAGTTCAGGGTAAGAGTCTCATCGGTCTCTCTCCTTGATGCTTGCCAAAGTACAGATGCATGCTACTGTCATCAGTGTTCCACAGACTACTTGTCTCCAAACAAGAAAAAGTTCAAAGTTCCTCTTTGTGATTCATGAGGAATTCATGTCTTTTCCCATCAAACAGTGGAGACTATCGAGCAACACTTTATAGTTAAAGAAAATTCTTGGTTTGGTTTCATAAATCCTATATTTAATGGTAGTACTTGCTGTTCTTCCTAAAGTCTTTAATTAGAAAATGTAGAAGTAGTCATTGCCTACATTTCTTATTTAACTAAATAATCTCTTAACCAGTTTCTAAAGAATGTTTTTTCCTAAGATGAAAAACTTTCCTTTCCTTTAATGAATATTAAACTTCACAGCATTTGCATTAGGATCTCCCCCACCACATATTTTGCACTCTAATGGAAATATCTACATGCTAAACCTTAATCTTGCAGATTCTGAAGACTTTTGAAACAGCAGCAACAGTAATCCTTTGCCAATCTCAAAGTTTTGTCCTTAAGAATTACCTTTAGTTGGCAGAAACATAGTTGGCAAAAATCAAGATTACACCCAGGATGGGAAAAGTAACGATCAACGGAAGTGGCATTAAATATATTAAAACAGGATATAAAAGTTCTAGAAAACATCCACTTCTGATGCAGGTCAGGTTGGGCAGTTTCTTAAGTATCCCTTTTCCCGCGTCACATCCTCACTCTGTAGGAAGCATTACTGGGACAGTGACGTCTGCTGAGGCAAACGCTGTAGCACATTTCACGTTTATGCAACTTTACCCTGAGCAGCTTTTTAACTGGCTCTTGTTGGCTTGAGACAGCATGTCTGTTATACTTGTATACCCTCCTATAGCTCTCTGATCCTTTAAAAAATTACCTTGGTCCTTGTTTTTTGAGGCCTGACCTTATCCACATGATGAGAAGGTGGAATTTGAGCAGATCTCACATGGTGTGTTGACATGAGAAGCAATAATTACTCCATTGTTTTTATTTGAAGACTTGAGCCAAATTGTGTTTATATATAATAATTAGGGATTTGTATTATATAGGATTATATATTATTTTAGGATTTGAAATACTACAGTTCCTTGGTAAGTTTAGAAAATGATACTGGTTTTACTGAACAGCCTAAAACCCATTGCTGACCAACATTTATTGAATGCCTATTTGTAAAGTATTTGCTTTGTACAGATTCTCATGATTGGTATTTTGCAAGCGAAGGACAAAAACAAATTATCCTTTAGTGATGTCCTTTCTTTTCTCAAAGTTTTAAAAATCTGAATCAAGTTTTCCCTTTGGGGATGTTCTATGTCTTTTTCTTGCAATTTATGCTGAGGAAGGTTGAGCTCTGAAATGAGTCTGCTTTTAATGTTTTCCAGCAGCACCAGGAGAAGAGACTGCAATCAGTACAACAAAAAAGCAGGTAATTTGAAATTTTCTTTTCTGTTTGTAGAGCTTGGACTACCCATGCACATGGTAAAAAATCAAACTAAGTTAAACCTTAATCTTGCAGATTCTGAAGACTTTTGAAACAGCAGCAACAGTAATCCTTTGCCAATCTCAAAGTTTTGTCCTTAAGAATTACCTTTAGTTGGCAGAAACATAGTTGGCAAAAATCAAGATTACACCCAGGATGGGAAAAGTAACGATCAACGGAAGTGGCATTAAATATATTAAAACAGGATATAAAAGTTCTAGAAAACATCCACTTCTGATGCAGGTCAGGTTGGGCAGTTTCTTAAGTATCCCTTTTCCCGCGTCACATCCTCACTCTGTAGGAAGCATTACTGGGACAGTGACGTCTGCTGAGGCAAACGCTGTAGCACATTTCACGTTTATGCAACTTTACCCTGAGCAGCTTTTTAACTGGCTCTTGTTGGCTTGAGACAGCATGTCTGTTATACTTGTATACCCTCCTATAGCTCTCTGATCCTTTAAAAAATTACCTTGGTCCTTGTTTTTTGAGGCCTGACCTTATCCACATGATGAGAAGGTGGAATTTGAGCAGATCTCACATGGTGTGTTGACATGAGAAGCAATAATTACTCCATTGTTTTTATTTGAAGACTTGAGCCAAATTGTGTTTATATATAATAATTAGGGATTTGTATTATATAGGATTATATATTATTTTAGGATTTGAAATACTACAGTTCCTTGGTAAGTTTAGAAAATGATACTGGTTTTACTGAACAGCCTAAAACCCATTGCTGACCAACATTTATTGAATGCCTATTTGTAAAGTATTTGCTTTGTACAGATTCTCATGATTGGTATTTTGCAAGCGAAGGACAAAAACAAATTATCCTTTAGTGATGTCCTTTCTTTTCTCAAAGTTTTAAAAATCTGAATCAAGTTTTCCCTTTGGGGATGTTCTATGTCTTTTTCTTGCAATTTATGCTGAGGAAGGTTGAGCTCTGAAATGAGTCTGCTTTTAATGTTTTCCAGCAGCACCAGGAGAAGAGACTGCAATCAGTACAACAAAAAAGCAGGTAATTTGAAATTTTCTTTTCTGTTTGTAGAGCTTGGACTACCCATGCACATGGTAAAAAATCAAACTAAGTTAAAGTAATAGTTATTCTCTGGAAGAAATATCTTAGGAGATCAGAATGCAGACACATTCACCAACCATGAACAATACACGTTTTAAATTCTGAATGCAGAAATGATTATTAGTTGGGGACGAAATGGAAGGACACTGAAAATTAGCAAATGTTCAAATCCATGGTGTTAACTTATAATCTATATTTTAAGACTATAAATCCTCCCTTTGGGTTCAGATTATTCTCCTAGGATTAAGTTCACCTCTTCACTATATGAAAATGAAAGTAGAGAGACAGGTGGTGATAAATCCTTTGCTTTTTTGTCTTTTTTTTGCAGAAGTGGACTGTAGAGGAAAGCGAGTGGATCAAGGCTGGAGTGCAGAAGTTCGGGGAAGGAAACTGGGCTGCCATTTCTAAAACTACCCATTTGTTAACCGAACAGCTGTGATGATTAAGGATCGCTGGCGGACCATGAAAAGACTTGGCATGAACTGAAACAGGCTTTCATTTCCACAGAATTCACAGGAGCATGGTTCCTAATAATAGCCCCTGGTAGTCTGCTGTTTCTCAGAAGCTGGGCTGGGATGAGAATTTTGGGCATCCTCCTTTTATGTGGGGGAGGTCCCAGTTTTACTTCATCGCAGTTGGAGATCAATGGAGCTGAGACACAAAGCCAAGTTCATCCCATGTCCTTGGCAGAGATGACAGGCACATAGCTTGTACAGTGCCAGAATACCATTAGTATTTCCCTTCTTTAGTGATTTGCTTGAATTTAAATCCCTGGTAATCAGTAGAACCTTCTCCTAGGAAATGGTGGAGTCTATTAGGAGCCACTTTTGATTCCATGACTTGTTAAAACCAGCAGTGTGAGCATTATTTGGAGTGAACTTATTCCAGGTAAAGCTTTGGCCTTCTGATGCAAATGCAAAGGAACTTCCTTTGTGAGGCCAGGTTGATGAGAGAACAGTCCTGGTGGAATCAGAGTCCCTTTAAAATTGTGTTAGTGACTGCTTTAAACCCAGGAGAAGAGACTGCACATGCAGGTAATTTGAAATTTTCTTTTCTGTTTGTAGAGCTTGGACTACCCATGCACATGGTAAAAAATCAAACTAAGTTAAAGTAATAGTTATTCTCTGGAAGAAATATCTTAGGAGATCAGAATGCAGACACATTCACCAACCATGAACAATACACGTTTTAAATTCTGAATGCAGAAATGATTATTAGTTGGGGACGAAATGGAAGGACACTGAAAATTAGCAAATGTTCAAATCCATGGTGTTAACTTATAATCTATATTTTAAGACTATAAATCCTCCCTTTGGGTTCAGATTATTCTCCTAGGATTAAGTTCACCTCTTCACTATATGAAAATGAAAGTAGAGAGACAGGTGGTGATAAATCCTTTGCTTTTTTGTCTTTTTTTTGCAGAAGTGGACTGTAGAGGAAAGCGAGTGGATCAAGGCTGGAGTGCAGAAGTTCGGGGAAGGAAACTGGGCTGCCATTTCTAAAAACTACCCATTTGTTAACCGAACAGCTGTGATGATTAAGGATCGCTGGCGGACCATGAAAAGACTTGGCATGAACTGAAACAGGCTTTCATTTCCACAGAATTCACAGGAGCATGGTTCCTAATAATAGCCCCTGGTAGTCTGCTGTTTCTCAGAAGCTGGGCTGGGATGAGAATTTTGGGCATCCTCCTTTTATGTGGGGGAGGTCCCAGTTTTACTTCATCGCAGTTGGAGATCAATGGAGCTGAGACACAAAGCCAAGTTCATCCCATGTCCTTGGCAGAGATGACAGGCACATAGCTTGTACAGTGCCAGAATACCATTAGTATTTCCCTTCTTTAGTGATTTGCTTGAATTTAAATCCCTGGTAATCAGTAGAACCTTCTCCTAGGAAATGGTGGAGTCTATTAGGAGCCACTTTTGATTCCATGACTTGTTAAAACCAGCAGTGTGAGCATTATTTGGAGTGAACTTATTCCAGGTAAAGCTTTGGCCTTCTGATGCAAATGCAAAGGAACTTCGTCTTTTGTGAGGCCAGGTTGATGAGAGAACAGTCCTGGTGGAATCAGAGTCCCTTTAAAAATTGTGACATCAACACTAGAAACATGACTGCCTTGGCATTTGCTCTTTATATTTGCTGGCCTATTTAGGCAGATTTAACCTCCACTTCTCACGTGGTTGAACCAGTGTGTTTTTTGGTAAAATGGTGATTGTAGATAAGCTTACCCCCTGTCCCCATCCTCTCTTCCCAATTCTCTTCTTTATGCTGGACTTTTGAAGCTTAAAAAAAAAATTCCTGATTGAGTGTAAATGCCTAATTCCATTCTTTGTGAGATGATTGCTTCCGCCTGGTTCCCTGATCGTGCTGTGTTAGTGTCTTGCACTGGAATTCAGCATTCCCTTCTCCTTTTGTACTGTGTTGTGCTTGCTGTCTCTCTCAGACATCCTTAAAGACTGTCTTTTTAGCAAAAAAAGAATTTCAGTAAAGTGTTTTCTGTAATCTTTTTTTAAAATGAGAACTAATTCTCCATTACTTGTAGCATTCTTCATTAAAGTCTTGCTTCTCTCAAATTTAAGTAGCTGTTTAATTGCAGCTAAAAAGTCAGAGGTAGCAAAATGCTGAACAAGCTTTGCTAAACCCTGTTGTCTGTGTTAAGAAGCTAATGTCAATTGTTATTGTATGTTCTAATCCTTGGAAGCTGTGCCATACAGAAATGAGAAAATTTCCTCTTCATATGCCCATTTTCTCATATACCATATCTCTGAAGACAACAGAATTCCCTTTTGTCCATTTCTTTTGACAAATGTTAACGTTTAAAACTTTGTCCTGTATTTAAAATTTGGAAACTTTGTACAGCTTTATTACCTACTAACTACGTGTTTGGGGAGTTGGTACTGCTGTTTTTCTAGCAGTTAACCTCAAATTAAACTACAGTGAGAAGGTGAAAATTGATCTCCACTTGATCCTGTGGGAGCCGGTTGTGGTCTCCCTCCACCCTAAGTGTTAGGATCCAGAAGCTTTTGACCTTCGACTCTCACATTGTTAGATGGTGCTCTCTAGGTAGAAGAGTGACGCTGTGATACATTAATTTTTTTTTTTTTTTTTGTGATACATTTAAAGGAAGCAAAATATCCCAATCAGTGTTTTTCCAGTGAGAAATGCATAGATCCACTGTCACTTTTTTTTAAACACAATTTCAATGTTATTTTTATTAAGAAGTTATGAACTGTGTACAGACATAAAACTCTGCCTACAGTTTCTATGGAACGATACAACTTACCATGAAGTGATGACTGTTTTGCTGAATTATCTGATCATCACCTACTGGTGAGTAGTGTTAGGAGTGGGGCAGTGGTGGAACTCCAGTGGGGGTGCCGGTACCACTCTGCACTGGAAAATGATCCCAGTGTCTCCTCCTTCACCTTAGCAACACTGCAGCCACTGTGCCTCCAGACTGTTGTGATGTCATCTGGCCTTTGTTGGAACTGAACAGAATTATGAAGTGCATTCTTCATAACACATCGCTGGTGACAAAGTATTACCACGTGGAGTCACTGTGACATATTCTGAAACACTACTTGTTAATGAAGGTGCTCATGCTGTTTTGCTTTTTAAGATTATGGCTGAGATAAAAACATTTAGACACTGTCAGAACTTACAGACTGACAGACACGTTCTTGGGGGCAACAGTATGAGGCCTACTCAGTAGATCATGAGTTAGCCTACTTAGTAGATCATAGACTCTGGATGTCCATTTCATTCTAATGTAGTAGGTAATGGTACCTCCCTTGGAGGTTGATGTGAGAAGAGTAAGATGCAGGTAAATCTCTCCTCCATGAAGGCTGTGCGTATTCAATGAGTCTTTTTACCTCTGTGGATGCTAAGAAAGCCACAGTTGAAGAAATATCGACGGTCTGAATAACGTAACAGTCTTTCAGTGCGTTTTGGATAGCTTTAGATGACTATGACTATTGGTCAGGTGGATGGTAGAATAAGGAGGGTTATTTGTAGATTTGACCACTGTCTCTTGCTCACTCCTCGTCCATTTAAATGTTTACACATGCTTCCATGCTGTGCTTTGCTCTCCTGTGCTGTGCACTGGGCAGAAAGAAGTCCACTGAAACAGGTTTTGCCCCTCGTGTCTCACAAGAGCCAACAGGTTATCATCTAGCAATTCGATATGAGTGAGAAAAATATCCCTAGCCACTGTGTACTGAGAAGTGAATCCGTATGTTCAGATGGTTGTAAATACACTTGCCTAGTGTTTATCGCCAAGAGGCAAAGACTGAAAAATAAAGCCCAAAGGAAGGGTGGAAATCTCTCTTCTGAACTAATAGATTCTATGTAGTACCTGTAAAATAGGTTTGGTAACCCAGTGTCTTTGAGGTGAAAAAAATTCTTGCTGTGAGCATGGGGTATCATGCCAGTTTTATTCTGAAGTGTCTTATGTGTGGCCGTGAGACTGACCAAAGCGTGACTCGTGGAGTTAATCATTACCCCAACAGCTGTCTAAACTGTTTGATTCCACTGGGCCGCATGCAGTCAGGAGTCTCCAGAGAGCAGCATGTTCCCCTTGCTCTTTGGGGTTGGACTGCTGGTTCTGAGCCTAGTGAGCTCTGCTAGGAGCCAGAAGGCAGAACCCCTTAGTGGCACTGGGGACCAGCCTCTCTTCCGTGGAGCAGATCGATACGACTTTGCCATTGTGATCCCTCCAGGAGGCACAGAATGTTTCTGGCAGTTTGCCCACCAAAGTGGCTACTTCTATTTCAGTTATGAGGTGGGTACTTGTTTTTCTTGTTTGTTCATTTCCTTTTGTCAAGGAGGTCATGTTTTAAATAAACACAAGGTTCTAGTTGTCTTTATTATGCTGACTCTTCCACCTGTTAACGAAATGGGTCTGCAGTTAAATGGAAACTCTTGATGGATGGATAATCACTAAAACATATGGCTCGACTTCTCAAATTGGAGGCTGTGGAATTGTGCTCATAGTAAGAGGGCAAACCTCTTCCTGGAGAAGTCGTCACCACACTCGAATTCTGAGATGGAAGTAACAGAAAGAATCCATTTTTTAAAATGTTAAAATAACATGGATATGGCACCAAGCTGAAAATTTGAGACAGACCCAGAGATTTCAAAGACATGTTTACACATGCTTCCATGCTGTGCTTTGCTCCTCGTGACTGGGCAGAAAGAAGTCCACTGAAACAGGTTTTGCCCCTCGTGTCTCACAAGAGCCAACAGGTTATCATCTAGCAATTCGATATGAGTGAGAAAAATATCCCTAGCCACTGTGTACTGAGAAGTGAATCCGTATGTTCAGATGGTTGTAAATACACTTGCCTAGTGTTTATCGCCAAGAGGCAAAGACTGAAAAATAAAGCCCAAAGGAAGGGTGGAAATCTCTCTTCTGAACTAATAGATTCTATGTAGTACCTGTAAAATAGGTTTGGTAACCCAGTGTCTTTGAGGTGAAAAATTCTTGCTGTGAGCATGGGGTATCATGCCAGTTTTATTCTGAAGTGTCTTATGTGTGGCCGTGAGACTGACCAAAGCGTGACTCGTGGAGTTAATCATTACCCCAACAGCTGTCTAAACTGTTTGATTCCACTGGGCCGCATGCAGTCAGGAGTCTCCAGAGAGCAGCATGTTCCCTTGCTCTTTGGGGTTGGACTGCTGGTTCTGAGCCTAGTGAGCTCTGCTAGGAGCCAGAAGGCAGAACCCCTTAGTGGCACTGGGGACCAGCCTCTCTTCCGTGGAGCAGATCGATACGACTTTGCCATTGTGATCCCTCCAGGAGGCACAGAATGTTTCTGGCAGTTTGCCCACCAAAGTGGCTACTTCTATTTCAGTTATGAGGTGGGTACTTGTTTTTCTTGTTTGTTCATTTCCTTTTGTCAAGGAGGTCATGTTTTAAATAAACACAAGGTTCTAGTTGTCTTTATTATGCTGACTCTTCCACCTGTTAACGAAATGGGTCTGCAGTTAAATGGAAACTCTTGATGGATGGATAATCACTAAAACATATGGCTCGACTTCTCAAATTGGAGGCTGTGGAATTGTGCTCATAGTAAGAGGGCAAACCTCTTCCTGGAGAAGTCGTCACCACACTCGAATTCTGAGATGGAAGTAACAGAAAGAATCCATTTTTTAAAATGTTAAAATAACATGGATATGGCACCAAGCTGAATGAAAAATCACGTGGACTTTGGAGACAGACCCAGAGATTTCAAAGACGCTTGTTTATGAGGTTGTAGGGGGCAACATTTACTCTCTTGCCTTTAGAGGTAAGTCCAACAAATTGGAGAATCACTGACTCAGGCTTTCTCTACGCAGTTCTGTTGCCTTTTTAAAAAAGTTATTTATTTATTTAGCTGTGCCAGGTCTTCAGTTGTAGTAGGCATGTGAACTCTTAATTGGGGCATGTGGGATCCAGTTCCCTGACCAAGGACTGAATGAACCTAGGCCTCCCGTGTAGGGAACACAGAGTCTCAGCCACTGGACCACCAGGGAAGTCCCAGTTCTATTGCTTTTAAGCCAAGTACTTTAATCTATGCTGTGTCCAAGGATGGTCTGCTCAACAGTAACTTTCATTTCTATTCATTTCCTTTGTTCTTAGAAACCTGTTAATTTTCTAAATTTTGTTTGCATATTAAAAGATCATGTTGATCTTATTCCAGAGTAACTTAAAATGCATTTTAAACTAACCTATGAATTTACAATAGAATAGTAGCTACCTGGTAGCTCACAGTAGCGGGGCCTTCCCAAGACCCAGCTTGGAGACAAGTACTTACTGAATGCCTCATGTGCTGTCAAGCATCAAAATAAGCCCAAGTCTGGTATACAATGGGGAGGTCAAAACTATGTGAGTTCAGCCAAGAACTATATGGCGAGATTCATACATACCAACCAACATATGCCAACTACATGGTCTGAGACATATTTTGTTACCAGGGGTGTTATAGGCATTTTGGGCAATTCTTTGTCTTGCTTACTGTTTCTAACATGGCGGGATATTCAACATTGCTCTCTCTCTGCCTTCTCTTATTCACAGGCAACACTATCACGATGTCTCAACTCAGATTCAAGGTGGGGTAAGGCAGTACCATCCCTGGTTGAGAACCACTGCGCTGACGGTCACTTGATGTCAATCTTACCATTCAGTTAGCTTCCTGATGACGCAGTAGGGGTTTTTCTCCCTCTTTAATGTGTCTTGACAGGTTCAGCGGACACTGGGAATGTCACATGACCGTCATGTTGCTGCCACTGCACATACCCCACAGGGTTTCCTTATAGACACCTCTAAGAATGTTCGGGGCCAGATTAACTTCTCTACCCATGAGACAGGTCTGTTTTTATCCTCACACTTAGTATATTAATCATGTTTCTTTGAAATATTGAGATTAAGTACCTTGAGATGCAAAAGCCCCAACTTTTCCACATATGGATGGTGAAATAATAGAGAAAAAATATTCAGCCTTCAACACCAAAATCCACATTTCCTGGAGACCGCCAATGGCCTAGGACATTAATCAGCAGTCTACTGGCAGTTCGGAGGCAGTCTCTGGGTGACAAATTATTATAACTCCAGGGTCGAGAAGCTCGATTTTATCTCAACATCTCTAATGAGCCAGATTATGGGAAAGTGATTAAAACAGGCAGACCTGTTTATGACACAGAATTCCAATTAATAAATTTATTATGGGATAGTGGTTTTTCCCAGTCATCAGAAGGATTTGGGCCAGTCACCAAAGAGCAGACTCAGAACACAAGGAAATACACAGCCATGAAAAATATCCACATTCTACAACAAAGCACTTCACCAGTCACCAGAAAATTCCTACAGCCAGACTGAGCCTGTCCGCAATCCAGACAGCACTTGTCAGTTTGAATTGTCCCCTCTACTAGCCAGGTGCACCAAAGAAAAACCCAAACAAAACCAGTGTTTCTCCAAAGGTACATAAGATAGTCCTTCACTGCATAGCACAAGATATTCAGCATAATTATTTAACATATTGAGCTCCTATGCGCCAGTAATGCCTTCCAGTCAAAGACAATCAAATACACTGCCACACCTTTCAAACCCTGCTCCTCCCCACTGCTCCCCACGCCTCCACCGCCACATGCAAGGAGGTTGACCCCAGTTGAGAACAAGCATCAGTACATACTCCAAACCATCAGCCCCACAGAGACCATCTTGCAGGAAGTCACTCTGGTAGGATGGCTTCTTTCATTCACAGCATCCACTTTATTCCCCCCTACTTTCAAGTTCAAGACGGTATCCAGCTTTAATGGTGTACAAGAAGCAGGCAAAGACTATGCTCTTAATATTGCTTTTGGTCAGGGATTGCTTAGATGGGAGAATTATAGGTTGAAAAAGAAAACGTTTTCTATCCAATATAGTTACTAATATTTGGCAAAATATTATTATAAACAATATTTAGTAAAGTAAGTTTCAAGATTAGTATCATCCACATAAAAACTGAATCTTTGCACTTCCTAAGAAGTCTCTAAGTGGTACATTTAACTTTGGAGAACAGTTTTCTCCAGGAAAATTTATAGAGGGTGGGATGGTACGAAACCAAGAACTTGGTAATGATCTTTGGATTCCTACAGGTTTTTATCAGCTTTGTCTAGCAAACCGGCAAAATCGGTTTGGTTCTGTACAAGTATACCTCAATTTTGGAGTCTTCTATGAGGGGTCAGAGATGGACAACAAAGACAATCAAAGGAAACAACTGAATGACACTCTGGATGCAATTGAGGTAACTGTTTTGTGAGAGATAAACATCCGTAGAATATAATTTTAAATTTGGAGGAAAGATTAGAATTAGTGGGAATAACATCACTCCAGTGAGGGCTCATTCGTGTAGAAACCAAATAGGGAAAGGGATCTGAGGTCTTTAATTAATTTTGTGACTTGGAGCTCTTGCAATTCCACACTTGTTTTATACCAGGAATTGGCCCAATGGCCTGTTGTTTAGAGATACACCACTAAGTATACAGTTTAGTGGTTTGGTTTACAAGGTCCTGCAACCATTACCAGCATCTAATTCCAGAACAGTTTCATCACCCCAAAAAGAAACTGCATGCCTCTTATTCATGCTCTGTTCCCCATACCCCCTAGCCCTGGGTAACTGCTCACTAATCTACTTTCTCTTTGTATAGATCTGTCTGTTCTGTCCATTTCACATGAGTAGAATCATACAGTGTGGCCTTTTGTGTTGGCTTCTTTCATTGAGCATGTTTTCAAGGTTCAGTCACATTATAGCATGTATAAGTATTTCATTCTTTTTTTCTGAATAATACTCTGTTGTATATATACACCATATTTGGTTTATCCACTTATTAGGTGGTAGACATCTGGGTTCTTTCCATTTGTTGGCTATCATGAATAGCGCTGCTCTGAGTGTCTGTATACAGATGTTTGTGTGAACATGTTTTCATTACTGTACATGTAGACGTGATATACTCTGTTGGCTCATATGGTAATTTTTTTTTTTTAACATTTATTTATTTATTATTTTGGGGTAGGGTGGGGTGTCGAAGGAGGGAGAGGGGCAGGCGGGCCACTTCTATTGGTCTTTCATTTGTCTATTTTTCATCCATCTTTGTTCTTTGTCCTATGTGGGCCTCCCATCGTGGTGGCCTCTGTTGTCGCAGAGCACTGGCTCTGGGTGCACGCGCTCCAGAGCTCCGGCTTGGTAATTGGACACATCAGTCCAGCTGCTTGGCGGCACGTGGGATCTTCCCAGGCCAGGGATCGAACTGGAGCCCCTTGCACTCCAAGGCAGTGTCCTTACCCACTGGACCACCAGGGAAGCCCCATATGGTAATTTTTTAACTTCAGTGATGAACCACTGTTTTCCACAGTGGGCTAATCCATTTTACATCCCACCAGCGGTGTTTGTTGAGGGCTCAAATTTCTCCATATCCTTGCCAATGTGTTATTGGCTTTTTTGTTATAAAAATCTTAGTAGGTTAAGTAGTGTCTTATTGGCTTTTGAGTTGTGTCTCCAATGACGAATGATACTGAACATCTCTCCATGTTTTTTTGGGCCTTCTGTTTATCTTCTTTAGAGAAATGTCTATTCAAATCTTTGTCCATCTTAAAATCTGGTTATTTATCTTTTTATGGTTGAGTTTTAAGAGTTCTTTATATAGCCTACATACAAGTCCAAATTTATACCTCTTATTCATGCTCTGTTCCCCATACCCCCTAGCCCTGGGTAACTGCTCACTAATCTACTTTCTCTTTGTATAGATCTGTCTGTTCTGTCCATTTCACATGAGTAGAATCATACAGTGTGGCCTTTTGTGTTGGCTTCTTTCATTGAGCATGTTTTCAAGGTTCAGTCACATTATAGCATGTATAAGTATTTCATTCTTTTTTTCTGAATAATACTCTGTTGTATATATACACCATATTTGGTTTATCCACTTATTAGGTGGTAGACATCTGGGTTCTTTCCATTTGTTGGCTATCATGAATAGCGCTGCTCTGAGTGTCTGTATACAGATGTTTGTGTGAACATGTTTTCATTACTGTACATGTAGACGTGATATACTCTGTTGGCTCATATGGTAATTTTTTTTTTTTAACATTTATTTATTTATTATTTTGGGGTAGGGTGGGGTGTCGAAGGAGGGAGAGGGGCAGGCGGGCCACTTCTATTGGTCTTTCATTTGTCTATTTTTCATCCATCTTTGTTCTTTGTCCTATGTGGGCCTCCCATCGTGGTGGCCTCTGTTGTCGCAGAGCACTGGCTCTGGGTGCACGCGCTCCAGAGCTCCGGCTTGGTAATTGGACACATCAGTCCAGCTGCTTGGCGGCACGTGGGATCTTCCCAGGCCAGGGATCGAACTGGAGCCCCTTGCACTCCAAGGCAGTGTCCTTACCCACTGGACCACCAGGGAAGCCCCATATGGTAATTTTTTAACTTCAGTGATGAACCACTGTTTTCCACAGTGGGCTAATCCATTTTACATCCCACCAGCGGTGTTTGTTGAGGGCTCAAATTTCTCCATATCCTTGCCAATGTGTTATTGGCTTTTTTGTTATAAAAATCTTAGTAGGTTAAGTAGTGTCTTATTGGCTTTTGAGTTGTGTCTCCAATGACGAATGATACTGAACATCTCTCCATGTTTTTTTGGGCCTTCTGTTTATCTTCTTTAGAGAAATGTCTATTCAAATCTTTGTCCATCTTAAAATCTGGTTATTTATCTTTTTATGGTTGAGTTTTAAGAGTTCTTTATATAGCCTACATACAAGTCCTTTATCAGATATATGACTTGCAAACAGTGGATTTACCAAAAAGTTCATTCAAGAATATCTATCATATCTTCCAGAAAATCTTTTTGGCCAACCCAATATTTTCTCCCATTGTTTGGGATCTCTCATCACTTTCCTGATAAATCTTTCTGATGCACAGAAGCCCACTGTTTTTCTAAGTGAAGTTTCACTAGAACACGGCCAATGCTTGTTTGACATCACAGTTGCCCCTCTGTATCTGCAGATGAAGAACGTGCAGATACGAAGGGCCAACAATGGGACATGAGCATCCTCTGCAGGCCCTGGGACCAATCTCCCCACCAATACCAAGGGACAGCTAACTGGACATATTGCCCGTGGTTGCTGCTGTGCCACAGTGATAGAGTTTAGTAACTGCAGTGGACACTATATGGCTGGCAAAGCCTAGACTATTCACTGTCGGGCCCTTTGATAAAAATTGGCAGGCCCCTATCCTCTACCATATACAAGAAACAGATGACATTACTTGAGAGGGCAATGATATGCTAAGTATGTGTCTAGAAAGCCTCTGGAAGAGCTTTCAGCACTGAAGTTGTTTATAATAAAATTATTTAAAAAAATTGAAGTCCAGGTCATATTTTTATATACAACAAAGCTAGCATTTATGAACTCCAGTAGCCAACCTCTTTTGGTTCTGTACCCCAAGAGCCAACTTTTACATATCATAAAATCACATGAATAAAGGAGGTTTAGTGCTGGTGGGTACCCAGGTGAGGCTAAATGAGGTTAGAGAAGACCCCTTTCTCTATTTCATTTTCTTTCCTGCAGGAGAGCACACGAAAGGTACATTACAATATCTTTCATATGTGGCGACACTACAACTTTGCTCGCATGAGAAAACGGCTGACTTTTTCTTCTCCAATCAAATTATAACTATGTGAATTGGTGGTCGACAGCCCAAAGCCTTGTTATTGTTTTTGGGCCTTCTGTTTATCTTCTTTAGAGAAATGTCTATTCAAATCTTTGTCCATCTTAAAATCTGGTTATTTATCTTTTTATGGTTGAGTTTTAAGAGTTCTTTATATAGCCTACATACAAGTCCTTTATCAGATATATGACTTGCAAACAGTGGATTTACCAAAAAGTTCATTCAAGAATATCTATCATATCTTCCAGAAAATCTTTTTGGCCAACCCAATATTTTCTCCCATTGTTTGGGATCTCTCATCACTTTCCTGATAAATCTTTCTGATGCACAGAAGCCCACTGTTTTTCTAAGTGAAGTTTCACTAGAACACGGCCAATGCTTGTTTGACATCACAGTTGCCCCTCTGTATCTGCAGATGAAGAACGTGCAGATACGAAGGGCCAACAATGGGACATGAGCATCCTCTGCAGGCCCTGGGACCAATCTCCCCACCAATACCAAGGGACAGCTAACTGGACATATTGCCCGTGGTTGCTGCTGTGCCACAGTGATAGAGTTTAGTAACTGCAGTGGACACTATATGGCTGGCAAAGCCTAGACTATTCACTGTCGGGCCCTTTGATAAAAATTGGCAGGCCCCTATCCTCTACCATATACAAGAAACAGATGACATTACTTGAGAGGGCAATGATATGCTAAGTATGTGTCTAGAAAGCCTCTGGAAGAGCTTTCAGCACTGAAGTTGTTTATAATAAAATTATTTAAAAAAAAATTGAAGTCCAGGTCATATTTTTATATACAACAAAGCTAGCATTTATGAACTCCAGTAGCCAACCTCTTTTGGTTCTGTACCCCAAGAGCCAACTTTTACATATCATAAAATCACATGAATAAAGGAGGTTTAGTGCTGGTGGGTACCCAGGTGAGGCTAAATGAGGTTAGAGAAGACCCCTTTCTCTATTTCATTTTCTTTCCTGCAGGAGAGCACACGAAAGGTACATTACAATATCTTTCATATGTGGCGACACTACAACTTTGCTCGCATGAGAAAAACGGCTGACTTTTTTCTTCTCCAATCAAATTATAACTATGTGAATTGGTGGTCGACAGCCCAAAGCCTTGTTATTGTTCTTTCTGGGATCCTGCAGCTGTATTTCTTGAAGCGTCTCTTCAATATCCCAATGAGTACAGAAACACAGAAGCCAAGATGCTAAGCTCAAACAACTACAGTGCTTTAGCTCTTTCCTTCTGGGGCACAAGCTTTGTCAAAGCTTTGTGAAGTTATCGGGGGAAAAAATCAATTTTAGAAAGTTAATAGTCTATGGCTCTCATCTACACAGGCAAAACAGCAATAAAATAATAAAATGTATAAGTTCTGATGTGGACTGTTTCTAAGGTATGTGCTAAATTCTATCACCAAAATACAGCCCATCATATTGCAACCTCTTAAACTTCACTATGTCTATTTAGGAATTAACAGAGAACCGTGGAAGGGAGAAGAGTTGAAAAACTGAGACAAAAATATGGAAACTGTGTTCTGTATGCTGCATAATAAAACAAGAGTTGGTAGAATGCTTTTCTATAATTGAAAAAATGCCTTTAGAGATGTCACCTTTAGAATTTAAAATAAGCAGTCTATGTACTAAAGAAATTATAATACAGGTAATTAAATTCTGTGATGTGCTTTTCGCTAAAAAAAAAAAAAACCACTTTAATAATTCTAAAAATAATTTTGGAAGGCATGGGGGAGGATGGAGGAGCTGAATTATTATTTCAGGATCTCTGATTAGTGCTTTTTGTCTAGTCCAGTCAGATAAGAAAATATGTATAACGAATAACTTCTGTACACCTGAAACTCCTAGTAAGCCAACGGGCTCATATTTTTATATACAACAAAGCTAGCATTTATGAACTCCAGTAGCCAACCTCTTTTGGTTCTGTACCCCAAGAGCCAACTTTTACATATCATAAAATCACATGAATAAAGGAGGTTTAGTGCTGGTGGGTACCCAGGTGAGGCTAAATGAGGTTAGAGAAGACCCCTTTCTCTATTTCATTTTCTTTCCTGCAGGAGAGCACACGAAAGGTACATTACAATATCTTTCATATGTGGCGACACTACAACTTTGCTCGCATGAGAAAAACGGCTGACTTTTTTCTTCTCCAATCAAATTATAACTATGTGAATTGGTGGTCGACAGCCCAAAGCCTTGTTATTGTTCTTTCTGGGATCCTGCAGCTGTATTTCTTGAAGCGTCTCTTCAATATCCCAATGAGTACAGAAACACAGAAGCCAAGATGCTAAGCTCAAACAACTACAGTGCTTTAGCTCTTTCCTTCTGGGGCACAAGCTTTGTCAAAGCTTTGTGAAGTTATCGGGGGAAAAAATCAATTTTAGAAAGTTAATAGTCTATGGCTCTCATCTACACAGGCAAAACAGCAATAAAATAATAAAATGTATAAGTTCTGATGTGGACTGTTTCTAAGGTATGTGCTAAATTCTATCACCAAAATACAGCCCATCATATTGCAACCTCTTAAACTTCACTATGTCTATTTAGGAATTAACAGAGAACCGTGGAAGGGAGAAGAGTTGAAAAACTGAGACAAAAATATGGAAACTGTGTTCTGTATGCTGCATAATAAAACAAGAGTTGGTAGAATGCTTTTCTATAATTGAAAAAATGCCTTTAGAGATGTCACCTTTAGAATTTAAAATAAGCAGTCTATGTACTAAAGAAATTATAATACAGGTAATTAAATTCTGTGATGTGCTTTTCGCTAAAAAAAAAAAAAACCACTTTAATAATTCTAAAAATAATTTTGGAAGGCATGGGGGAGGATGGAGGAGCTGAATTATTATTTCAGGATCTCTGATTAGTGCTTTTTGTCTAGTCCAGTCAGATAAGAATATATGTATAAACGAATAACTTTGCTGTACACCTGAAACTAACAGAATATTGTACATCAACTATACATCAAGAAAAAAATTAATTAAAAAAAAGACTTATAAGAGAAATTGTAGAAATCAAAGTGATAAAAATAACAGTCAGCCTGGGATCACACCATTCAAGAAAAAGAAAGATCAAGAAAACCACTTGTAAAAGCCAAGATAACAGAATCAAATTATATTCATAAGATCCTATTCTTAGTAACAGAAATACTCAGTATAAGCATTGCAAAAACAAATCTTACCATGTATTCAACACCATCATTTGCCAAGCACTGTCAGACACTTTATAATCATGATTTCAAATTCTAAAAAAATATTCCTAGGAAGATAGCTGTTTTTTTGAAAGAGGAGAAAATGAAACTTATTAAAGTTTAATAACTCATCTAAGGCCATACAGCTGAGAGATGTGAGAACTGTTGTTTGAACCCGATTTTCCTTCCATACCACACAGCACCTATCATATAGAAAAGCCACAGAATAAACTGCCTTTACTCTTTTATCCATATTTCGTTTTTAAAATCCCAAACATGATCCACTATTCTGATATGGTGATATCTATCTTTCACAGTGTTAATAGTTAAGAAAATTCATTATGTTCTTACCATGTGTTTGGAAAAGTTATCACAGATAACAATAATTAGCTATTCTTGTCTTCAGTTTCAACAATTTAGAACCTCTTACTCAAAACAAGAACCCCTCTAATTCAAATATAAAACACAGTATTCTGTTTAGTCGCAATCACAAAGATCCGAAACCCCATTTTTGAGCCTCTTCTGCATAGTAAGAATTCAACCTACATTTGTCCGTGATAAAGAATATTATACACTAAGAATTCCCTGAAGAGGTCACAGTGTTGACAAAAATTCAACATGACGGTGGCGCCTCCACATACACAGGAAACAAAGCTAGGCCCTTCCACACAGCCATAAGTCCTCGCGACGATTTCGTTTTAAGTCAGTGTCTCTTCATGCCGTACATATTCCCCAATGTCTGCTTGATGAAATACCACAATCGCCATGGGGTCTACTTTCCTGCAGTCTTGTGTGGACTTTGCTGCCACCCCAAAACCCTGGGATTCAAAAGAAGAGACACTGATTCACTCACGTCATTCAATAAGTATGCACTGAGGTCTGGAAACAACAAAGACGAAAAAATACAGTTCTCTGAAGAATTCAAAAGGTGCTAAGAATTTAGCCTCTCAAGAGTAGACTGAAAATACATCCTTCTTGAATGAAAAGATACTTGATCTTTTTTTTTTTTATCAGCTACCGTATCTACTCACCAGAGGGACGTCTGCCATGGAGTACACCACGACTCCCTGGTACTGAGAAGTGTTTTCAGTGATTCGCCCAAGTCCAGATTTCAGCACGTGATTCCCATACAGGAAGGACTGCTCTGCTCCAGGTTTTATCCACACTTTATACTAGAAGAAAAAGAATTAAATCCCAGAGATATAAAGACGTTAATAGTATACCCTTGCAGATAAACTAGCTAGCTGCTATCTATGGTTAATTTCTTTTTTCTTGTGAATTAAGCTTTTCTTTCATTTGTTTTCTATTAAACCGAAGTGTGTGTGTTCAGTTCAGTTGTGCCTGACTCTGCGACCTCGAAACTGAAGTAGACTGACCTACAGGACTAAGCTTGATTAATAGTTAAGAAAATTCATTATGTTCTTACCATGTGTTTGGAAAAGTTATCACAGATAACAATAATTAGCTATTCTTGTCTTCAGTTTCAACAATTTAGAACCTCTTACTCAAAACAAGAACCCCTCTAATTCAAATATAAAACACAGTATTCTGTTTAGTCGCAATCACAAAGATCCGAAACCCCATTTTTGAGCCTCTTCTGCATAGTAAGAATTCAACCTACATTTGTCCGTGATAAAGAATATTATACACTAAGAATTCCCTGAAGAGGTCACAGTGTTGACAAAAATTCAACATGACGGTGGCGCCTCCACATACACAGGAAACAAAGCTAGGCCCTTCCACACAGCCATAAGTCCTCGCGACGATTTCGTTTTAAGTCAGTGTCTCTTCATGCCGTACATATTCCCCAATGTCTGCTTGATGAAATACCACAATCGCCATGGGGTCTACTTTCCTGCAGTCTTGTGTGGACTTTGCTGCCACCCCAAAACCCTGGGATTCAAAAGAAGAGACACTGATTCACTCACGTCATTCAATAAGTATGCACTGAGGTCTGGAAACAACAAAGACGAAAAAATACAGTTCTCTGAAGAATTCAAAAGGTGCTAAGAATTTAGCCTCTCAAGAGTAGACTGAAAATACATCCTTCTTGAATGAAAAGATACTTGATCTTTTTTTTTTTTATCAGCTACCGTATCTACTCACCAGAGGGACGTCTGCCATGGAGTACACCACGACTCCCTGGTACTGAGAAGTGTTTTCAGTGATTCGCCCAAGTCCAGATTTCAGCACGTGATTCCCATACAGGAAGGACTGCTCTGCTCCAGGTTTTATCCACACTTTATACTAGAAGAAAAAGAATTAAATCCCAGAGATATAAAGACGTTAATAGTATACCCTTGCAGATAAACTAGCTAGCTGCTACATCTATGGTTAATTTCTTTTTTTTTCTTGTGAATTAAGCTTTTTTTCTTTCATTTGTTTTTCTATTAAACCGAAGTGTGTGTGTGTTCAGTTCAGTTGTGCCTGACTCTGCGACCTCGAAACTGAAGTAGACTGACCTACAGGACTATGTTAGTTGCAGGTGCAAAACACAGTGATTGACATTTTTATACATTACAAAATGATCACAAAGTCACTCTATCTGTATTGAATCCTCAATCACCACACGAAGTTATTAAGATAATACGGACTGGGCTTCCCCTGGTGGTCCAGTGGGTAAGGACACCGCCTTGCACTGCAAGGGACGCCGGTTCGATCCCTGGCCTGGGAAGATCCCACGTGCCGCGGAGCGGCTGGACCCATGTGTCCAATTACCGAACCGGAGCTCTGAGCGCATGCGCCCAGAGCCGGCGCTTTGCGACGACAGAGGCCACCGCGATGGGAGGCCCACAGGAGCCAAAGAACAAAAACGGATAAAAACAGAGAAATGAAAAGATCAACAGAAGTGGCCCGCCCGCTCCCCTCCCTCCCCAACCTGACCCCCACCTAAAATAAATAAATAAACAAATCTTAAAAAAAAAAAAAAAGATACTACGGACTAGTTGCCCCACGCTGTATATTTCACTCCCATGGTTCATTTATTTTGCAATACGAATTTTCACGAAGAGAAAGAGGCATATTGTGCCTTACACTGTTCAACCCCCTGAAGAAAACTGCCAAGAGGTTCTGTCCTCAGCTCTTCGATTCCCCCCAGGGGCTAAAAGCTAAACGGCTCTGTTTCTGGACGCCACCGTGCACCTCTTCACAGTCACCTGTTTGCTTTTCGGTCTCGAGCTTGGGTGCACAGGCTTTGCAACTTTTGCTGGAGACGAGGACCACGGCGCAGCCGCACAGGGCTCCTGCCCCGCAGTGCCATCGCGCCCGCAGGCAGCGCAGGTGCGCCCACTTGGGCGCGCTGAGGCGGCCCTCGGCCCAGCCCGCCTCCAGCCCCAGCGGCGACGGAAACCAGCCCACCCACCTTGGCGTAGGGCGCTAGGTAATCCAGAGCGGTGATGTGCAACCGAAACTTGTGCGTCTTCGTGAACTTTCCGAAGCACGTCCCCAGCGACACCAGCTTGTCACCGGCGATATTGGCGGCCAACTTCAAAATCTTCTCACTGAAGGGACAGGGGAGGAGATGAGGGAGGATGGGAGGCCCCGGGCCGCCCCGCGTTCCAACGCTGCCTACCGGCCCCGCGCCGCCTCACCTCACGTAGTACACCCGGTCGTTGTGCAGCCTGAAGCAGTAGGTGCCGTCGGGCCGGTCGACCAGCAGCTGAAGGTTCTCCCCAATGCTGAGAAGAGGAGGAGGGCTGGAGGCCGCGCCCGGACTCGTCCGGGCACCGCGTCCCCGCCCCACCCCTCCCCGCCACCCCACACGCCCTCTTCTGCCGTACGCCCTTACTATTTCGCTATCTTCTCAAACATCACACGGGTCTCCTCTTCAGTCAGAGGCCGCATTTTCCCCGCCGGGTGCGAACGCCGGTTCCTCGTGCCTCAGTTGCCGGAAGCGGAAGTCCAGCGGCCGGCTGCTCCTTGGCAACCTCGAAGCCGGCCTCTCTAGCCGCTCTCTAGTCGTTCCCCACGCGAGCGCCTCCGCATCTGGAGGACTGTCGCAGAAAGAAAGCGGCCTGGGGAGAAACCATAGAAATCAGACGTGCGCGCCAGCTGCTTCCGGTTCTAGATTCGCAGTCAGCGCCCTCCCTGGGAGGAGAAGTGACGCTGTTGCAGAGAAGATGGCGGCGACGGCGACGGCGACGGCGACGATACCGTCCTCAACGGCGGCCTCGGCCACGGCGACGGCCACCGCGGCTGCTCTCGGGGAGGTGGAGGATGAAGGGCTGCTGGCGTCGCTCTTCCGGGACCGCTTCCCGGAGGCCCAGTGGCGGGAGCGGCCAGACGTGGGACGCTATCTCAGGGAGTTGAGCGGCTCGGGGCTGGAGCGGCTCGGGCGGCCCGAGGCCTCCAGGGCCGGGCAACCAGCCCCACCCACCCTTGGGCGCGCTGAGGCGGCCCTCGGCCCAGCCCGCCTCCAGCCCCAGCGGCGACGGAAACCAGCCCACCCACCTTGGCGTAGGGCGCTAGGTAATCCAGAGCGGTGATGTGCAACCGAAACTTGTGCGTCTTCGTGAACTTTCCGAAGCACGTCCCCAGCGACACCAGCTTGTCACCGGCGATATTGGCGGCCAACTTCAAAATCTTCTCACTGAAGGGACAGGGGAGGAGATGAGGGAGGATGGGAGGCCCCGGGCCGCCCCGCGTTCCAACGCTGCCTACCGGCCCCGCGCCGCCTCACCTCACGTAGTACACCCGGTCGTTGTGCAGCCTGAAGCAGTAGGTGCCGTCGGGCCGGTCGACCAGCAGCTGAAGGTTCTCCCCAATGCTGAGAAGAGGAGGAGGGCTGGAGGCCGCGCCCGGACTCGTCCGGGCACCGCGTCCCCGCCCCACCCCTCCCCGCCACCCCACACGCCCTCTTCTGCCGTACGCCCTTACTATTTCGCTATCTTCTCAAACATCACACGGGTCTCCTCTTCAGTCAGAGGCCGCATTTTCCCCGCCGGGTGCGAACGCCGGTTCCTCGTGCCTCAGTTGCCGGAAGCGGAAGTCCAGCGGCCGGCTGCTCCTTGGCAACCTCGAAGCCGGCCTCTCTAGCCGCTCTCTAGTCGTTCCCCACGCGAGCGCCTCCGCATCTGGAGGACTGTCGCAGAAAGAAAGCGGCCTGGGGAGAAACCATAGAAATCAGACGTGCGCGCCAGCTGCTTCCGGTTCTAGATTCGCAGTCAGCGCCCTCCCTGGGAGGAGAAGTGACGCTGTTGCAGAGAAGATGGCGGCGACGGCGACGGCGACGGCGACGATACCGTCCTCAACGGCGGCCTCGGCCACGGCGACGGCCACCGCGGCTGCTCTCGGGGAGGTGGAGGATGAAGGGCTGCTGGCGTCGCTCTTCCGGGACCGCTTCCCGGAGGCCCAGTGGCGGGAGCGGCCAGACGTGGGACGCTATCTCAGGGAGTTGAGCGGCTCGGGGCTGGAGCGGCTGCGGCGCGAGCCCGAGCGCCTGGCCGAGGAGCGAGCGCAGCTGCTGCAGCAGACGCGCGACTTGGCCTTCACCAACTACAAGACCTTCATTCGCGGCGCCGAGTGCACCGAGCGCATCCACCGCCTCTTTGGCGACGTGGAGGAGTCGCTCGGCCGCCTGCTCGACCGCTTGCCCAGCTTCCAACAGAGCTGCAGGTGCCGTGGGCCCAGAGCTAGAGGGCTTTTAACAATTGTAGTCACTGTCGTTTAGGATGGTAGAAATACTTAGCACTTAGCGCTTATCATATGCCAGCTTCTCTGATCATTTTATTTATCCTTTTAAACATCACAGCAGCCTTCGAGGTAGGTACGTTATTCCCATATTGTGTATAAGGAAGTTTAGACCGTCCAGGACACAGCTAGTAAGTTTCCATGTCAGACCTGGAACCCAGCACGTCCCTCCCATATAGGGCTGTCGTGAGTTCTAAACAAAGAGAATGCATGCAAAGCACTTATCACTGGGTCTGATGTCACACCCTACAGATGTCAAATTAATATATATGCATATTTATGTAAACATACAACACACACACGTACACGATAGCCTAGATCAGAGGTCATCTGATCCTAAACGTTGACAGGAAACTCTGACAAGGAAATCCTTCCATTTGGGAGCAGCAATAATTGTTCAAAAACAAAAAAACCCTTCCTTTTGAGTCATATTCTGCCTCTCTCCAACATTATCCCTAATTCTGCCTTCCCGCCTTTCATGATAAAAGTTGTTTGCTTATTTGAGAATAGCCTTCACTGGCGGAGAAACGCCTCCGCATCTGGAGGACTGTCGCAGAAAGAAAGCGGCCTGGGGAGAAACCATAGAAATCAGACGTGCGCGCCAGCTGCTTCCGGTTCTAGATTCGCAGTCAGCGCCCCCCCTGGGAGGAGAAGTGACGCTGTTGCAGAGAAGATGGCGGCGACGGCGACGGCGACGGCGACGATACCGTCCTCAACGGCGGCCTCGGCCACGGCGACGGCCACCGCGGCTGCTCTCGGGGAGGTGGAGGATGAAGGGCTGCTGGCGTCGCTCTTCCGGGACCGCTTCCCGGAGGCCCAGTGGCGGGAGCGGCCAGACGTGGGACGCTATCTCAGGGAGTTGAGCGGCTCGGGGCTGGAGCGGCTGCGGCGCGAGCCCGAGCGCCTGGCCGAGGAGCGAGCGCAGCTGCTGCAGCAGACGCGCGACTTGGCCTTCACCAACTACAAGACCTTCATTCGCGGCGCCGAGTGCACCGAGCGCATCCACCGCCTCTTTGGCGACGTGGAGGAGTCGCTCGGCCGCCTGCTCGACCGCTTGCCCAGCTTCCAACAGAGCTGCAGGTGCCGTGGGCCCAGAGCTAGAGGGGCTTTTAACAATTGTAGTCACTGTCGTTTAGGATGGTAGAAATACTTAGCACTTAGCGCTTATCATATGCCAGCTTCTCTGATCATTTTATTTATCCTTTTAAACATCACAGCAGCCTTCGAGGTAGGTACGTTATTCCCATATTGTGTATAAGGAAGTTTAGACCGTCCAGGACACAGCTAGTAAGTTTCCATGTCAGACCTGGAACCCAGCACGTCCCTCCCATATAGGGCTGTCGTGAGTTCTAAACAAAGAGAATGCATGCAAAGCACTTATCACTGGGTCTGATGTCACACCCTACAGATGTCAAATTAATATATATGCATATTTATGTAAACATACAACACACACACGTACACGATAGCCTAGATCAGAGGTCATCTGATCCTAAACGTTGACAGGAAACTCTGACAAGGAAATCCTTCCATTTGGGAGCAGCAATAATTGTTCAAAAACAAAAAAACCCTTCCTTTTTGAGTCATATTCTGCCTCTCTCCAACATTATCCCTAATTCTGCCTTCCCGCCTTTCATGATAAAAGTGTTTCAAGTCTTTGCTTATTTGAGAATAGCCTTCATACTCTTCCAGTCCTCTAGAAGAGATAGGGGGGTTTCACAAAGCAGGTCTCTATAAAAAAGAAAGGGAGTCTGTAGCAGAAACTAAGGTTGGACAATAGTCTAGGAGATGAAGGCTGAGAGAACTTTGGGGTAAGGTTGTAGTTCAATGTTACTTACGCATCACGAGAATAAGAATATCTGTTATGAAAGGAACATATACTCCATGTCAGTTTCTGCATTAAATGCTTTATACACATCATCTCTTTAACCCTCACATATTGGAGGTGAGTCCTAGTACTATTTCACCAATGAAGAAACTGTTTGGCGAGGCTGAGCACCTTGCCATGGCTTGTCACGTGATAGATCTATGTTCAAAAAAAAATTTTTTTTTTTAATTACTTACTAGTTTTGTGATCTTAGACTAGCTGCTTAAAATCTCTGGGATTAAATCTCCTCAAGAATAAAAGTACCTCATGGGTTTGGTGTGAAGATTAAAAAGATGAATATTCTAGCCTGTCCTCAGTTCATAGTAAGTGCTTGGTAATCAGATACAGAGCAGTGAACCACCAATGTTCTCCTGATTGTTACTAGGAATTTTGTGAAAGAGGCTGAGGAGATCAGCTCCAATCGCCGGATGAACACCCTTACTCTAAACCGGCACACGGAAATCCTGGAAATCCTGGAGATCCCTCAGCTCATGGACACCTGTGTTCGGAACAGCTATTATGAAGAGGCCTTGGAGCTGGCAGCCTACGTACACCGACTGGAAAGGAAATACGCCGCCATCCCTGTCATCCAGGTAGCCAGTTTACCCAGAGAAAACTAAGGAGGAAAGAACTTGAGTGTTTAGAAGTAAAAGGACAGCCATTCTGGCTGGTTGGCAGTGAACGAGGGGGAAGCGTTAGAAAGCAGGTAAGGGCAAGAGAACCAGGCAGGGCCTATAGGCCATAGTGAACCAAGTCTTTGTTGGTGAGCCTGGATGCATCAGTTTTAGGAAGTCTACTGCATGTGTCAGGGCAGCAGTGGGAATGTTGGTTGGCAATGTTCAGGGTGAGTGGAATGGGTTCTGGGGAGTGTCTTCCCCAGCATGCTGACTCACCCCGTGTTGTCAGGGCATTGTGAATGAAGTGCGCCAGTCCATGCAGCTGATGCTGAGCCAGCTGATCCAACAACTGAGGACCAACATCCAGCTCCCTGCCTGCCTCCGTGTCATTGGTTTCCTACGGCAAATGGACATCTTCACCGAGGCTGAGTTGAGGGTCAAATTTCTTCAGGCCCGAGATGCTTGGCTCCGTTCCATTCTGACTGCCATCCCCAACGACGATCCCTATTTCCACATCACAAAAACCATCGAAGCCTGCCGTGTCCACCTGTTCGATATTATCACCCAGTACCGTGCCATCTTCTCAGATGAGGACCCTTTGTTGCCGCCTCCCACAGGGGAGCACACTGTGAATGAGAGTGCCATTTTTTACGGCTGGGTGCTGCAGAAAGTCTCACAGTTCCTGCAGGTGCTGGAGACCGACCTTAACCGAGGGATTGGTAGCCGTCTGGACTCTCTGCTGGGCCAGTGCATGTACTTTGGGCTGTCCTTCAGCCGGGTAGGGGCTGACTTCCGTGGTCAGCTCGCGCCTATTTTCCAGCGGGTGGCTATCAGCACTTTCCAGAAAGCAATTAAGGAGGCAGTTGAGAAGTTCCAGGATGAAATGAACTCCTACACCCTCATCTTAGCTCCAGCCATCCTGGGCAGCAGTACCCTGCCAGCTGCTGCTCCAGTCGCTCAGCTGGGGACCCTGCAGCCGCCCATGGTGCTCTTAGACTTCCCGCCCCTCGCCTGCTTCCTCAACAACATTCTGGTCGCCTTCAATGATCTGCGCCTCTGCTGCCCCGTGGCCCTGGCACAGGATGTGACTGGGACCCTGGAGGACGCCCTTGCAAAGGTGAGCACGGACCGTTGCCTCTCTACCGGGGCCTCTTTTTTTGTTTTGTTTTGTTTTTTGCTTTTACAGAGTTCTGTTGTTTACTGAAATGAATAATCCCAGATTAGTCATCTGTATCTCCCATCACCCCATCCCACCCCTCCAGGCCATCGCGTAGCGGGGCCTCCCTTAGTAACAGGTGGCCAGGCTTTTGTAATAAATTAGTCCATGTCACAGGGTGCCTATTGACTTAGGTTTAGTGTTGTTTTAGAGGTTTTTCTGGTTGAAAAGCTCTGGTTAGTCTTCCTTCATGGAGTGGCTCACCTGTAGAAATTTTTCAGTGATGTATTCATTTTCTGTTGCTGCATAATAGACTCACACAAACACAGCAGCTTAAATCACACATTTATCATGTCTTAGTTTCCATGCGTCAGGAATCCAGGCACAGCGTAACTGCTCACAAGGTTGCAGTCAAGGTGTTGGCCTGGTTGTGGACTCATCTTGAGCTTGGGGTCCCCTCCTTTCAGGTTCATTCACAGTGGCAGATTCCTGTTCCTTACAGTTGTAGGACTGAGGCCCTCAACTGCTAGAGACTGCCCCACTCCATGGGCAGTTCACAGCTTTTGATTCCTCAGGGCCAAAGGGAGAGCATCTCTCCTGCCTGACTCCCTTCCTCAATCCTCTTTTAGAAAAGAGGCTCACATAATTAAGTCAGGCCCACCCAACATAATTTCTCTTTTCATTAATTCAAAGTCAGCCGATTTGGGACGATAATTAAGATGGCAGAATCCTTCACCTTTGCCATATCCTGTTGGTTAGAAACAAGCCAGAGATTCTACTCAAGGAGGATGAGATTATACAAAGGAGTGTATACCAGGGGGTGGGGATCATAAGAGCTATCTTAGAATTCTGCCTAATACAAGTACTACTACCAGGACTACTAATATCCGAGTATGGTGTGTATTTTTTACACATTAAATCTTTAGAGGCTGAGGTGCTTCTTAGAACTGATAGCATCTTAGGGTCCCTGTCAACCAGGTGGCAGTCATAACGTGGTCACGTCAAGTCTTTCTGTTGATGTACTCTATGAAACAGCAAGACAATGAAGCTTTTTAGGGTCAGTGAAATTCAGGTAGTAGTAATTAGCTAATATTCACCGAGAGCTTACTTCATGCTACATAGTTCATCATACTTTATACATACGCAGACTTTAGCCTCACAACCCTATGAGGGTAGGTCCTTTTGCTGACCTTGCTTTACAGATGAGGGAACACGGGCAGAGAGGGCATGGGGTGCTTAAGTAACCACTTAGAAGCCACAGAACCACTGAGTGCACAGCTGGAGTCCACAACATCTAGCACCAGAGTCTGAAGTTTGCAACCAGGGACTGAACCCAGGCCCTGGGCAGTGAAAGCAGAGAGTCCTAACCACTGAACCTCCAGGCATTTCCCCAGACACCTCTAAATCACTTTAAAGACTCACACAAACACAGCAGCTTAAATCACACATTTATCATGTCTTAGTTTCCATGCGTCAGGAATCCAGGCACAGCGTAACTGCTCACAAGGTTGCAGTCAAGGTGTTGGCCTGGTTGTGGACTCATCTTGAGCTTGGGGTCCCCTCCTTTCAGGTTCATTCACAGTGGCAGATTCCTGTTCCTTACAGTTGTAGGACTGAGGCCCTCAACTGCTAGAGACTGCCCCACTCCATGGGCAGTTCACAGCTTTTGATTCCTCAGGGCCAAAGGGAGAGCATCTCTCCTGCCTGACTCCCTTCCTCAATCCTCTTTTAGAAAAGAGGCTCACATAATTAAGTCAGGCCCACCCAACATAATTTCTCTTTTCATTAATTCAAAGTCAGCCGATTTGGGACGATAATTAAGATGGCAGAATCCTTCACCTTTGCCATATCCTGTTGGTTAGAAACAAGCCAGAGATTCTACTCAAGGAGGATGAGATTATACAAAGGAGTGTATACCAGGGGGTGGGGATCATAAGAGCTATCTTAGAATTCTGCCTAATACAAGTACTACTACCAGGACTACTAATATCCGAGTATGGTGTGTATTTTTTACACATTAAATCTTTAGAGGCTGAGGTGCTTCTTAGAACTGATAGCATCTTAGGGTCCCTGTCAACCAGGTGGCAGTCATAACGTGGTCACGTCAAGTCTTTCTGTTGATGTACTCTATGAAACAGCAAGACAATGAAGCTTTTTAGGGTCAGTGAAATTCAGGTAGTAGTAATTAGCTAATATTCACCGAGAGCTTACTTCATGCTACATAGTTCATCATACTTTATACATACGCAGACTTTAGCCTCACAACCCTATGAGGGTAGGTCCTTTTGCTGACCTTGCTTTACAGATGAGGGAACACGGGCAGAGAGGGCATGGGGTGCTTAAGTAACCACTTAGAAGCCACAGAACCACTGAGTGCACAGCTGGAGTCCACAACATCTAGCACCAGAGTCTGAAGTTTGCAACCAGGGACTGAACCCAGGCCCTGGGCAGTGAAAGCAGAGAGTCCTAACCACTGAACCTCCAGGCATTTCCCCAGAGTCTGTGTTCTTAACCCTGTCACCCTGTGACACCTGTCTGTGTTAGCTAGGCTTGCTCTGTTATTTGGTGTGTGTAACTTCTTTGCCAGCTGTTTTCTTTCTCCTTTACGCTTTTCTTTTTTTTTTAAACATTTATTTTATTTATTTATCTAGGTGGGGAAGGAGGGGGACGGGCGGGCTATTTCTATTGGTCTTTCATTTCTCTATTTCAATCTGTCTTTGTTCTTTGGCTCCTGTGGGCCTCCCATTGCGGTGGCCTCTGTTGTCGCAGAGCACTGGCCCTGGGCACATGTGCCCCAGAGCTCTGGCTTGGTAATTGGACACAGTCCAGCCGCTCCGCGGCACATGGGATCTTCCCAGGCCAGGGATGGAACCGGCGCCCCTTGCACTGCAAGGCGGTGTCCTTACCCACTGGACCACCAGGGAAGCCCTCCTTTACACTTTTCTAGTGGTTCTAGCATTCTGGAACTTCAGAGGCCTTACTCAGTAAAACCTTTTATAGTGTTGCTTTTTTTCCTGGATCCGCCAGAGTTCTGGTCCATCTCCTATGGGAACCAAAAATGATGTATTCTGTGTATAAGTTCATGATGCTCTTTCACTGGAGTTGGAAAACTGTGCCGATAATAAAACTAGTTGAGTAGGAATACATCACGGAGGTGACAGAACTGTGAAGACTGACCACAACTGTGAATTTAAACAAGATAATAACTTACTGTTTGGAACGACTTTTTTCATGAAAACTTGAGGGCTGCACATCTGTGTCACTGCAGACCAGGACAGACTAATGGGTGATTGGTGATGCCCTTGTCTCCTAGGTAACTAAAGTAATCCTGGCCTTCCATCGGGCGGAAGAGGCTGTCTTCAGCAGTGGAGAGCAAGAGCTCTTTGTCCAGTTCTGCACTGTCTTCCTGGAAGACCTTGTTCCTTATTTAAATCGCTGTCTCCAAGTCCTGTTTCCTCCAGCTCAGATAGCGCAGACCTTAGGTAAGAGAAGGGAGGAGAAAAGATTTCTTAGACTATTTTTAAATTTATTTATTTATTTATTTTTGGCAGTGCTGGGTCTTTGTTGATGTGTGGGTTTAGCTGTTCTGCAGTATGTGGGATTGTCCTGGATCAGGGATTGAACCTTTTTCTCCTGCATTGGCAGACAGGTTCTTATCCACTGAGCCACAAGGGAAGCCCTTCTTAGACTAGTTTATTGACGTAATCCACATACTAAGTAATTCACCTATCTGTAACATTCAAGGGTTTTAGTAAACATGTACAGAGGTGTCCAGCCATTGCTACCGTCTAATTTTAAAACATTTCCATCACCTCAAAGATCCCTGGTGTTCATTTGTGGTCATTCCCCAATCACACCCTTAGCCCCTGGCAACCACGAACCTACTCTGTTGCAGCAGGTTTACCTTTTCTGGACATTTCTTATCAATAGAATCATATATTTACATTTGGCTAAGTAGAAGAAGCCAGTCACACACAAAAAAGTATGGTTCCATTGCCATAAGTGTTTGTTTATGGATGGTGTTGATAAAGTATTTTTTGTAATTTGCCTACCCATCCACTGCCTGTGCAGTTAAGACATAGGGGAGGGCAGTGGTCCCCCTGGCAGAGTGCTCTCCGCTCCCCCAGCTTCCTGGGCCTGCCCAGGGAAGCCGGTGCGTGCCGAGGTTCTCCTAGCACTTTCTGCATCTGCCCTGCCTTGTGCTGCTCCTGTTACCTTCACAGTCTGGCTTCATGGCATAGCTCCCTGCCCTCTATCACAAAGGTGACTTTTACTGCCCCTAAGTATGGAACCTGTGTTCGTTACTCCCACTAAGTGTTTGGGATTTTTATTTTCCCCTGTGACATGTCAATATTTAAATGTATTAAACGCTTTTTTTTTCCCCACTTCTTTACCTTCTGGGTCAGGCATTCCACCCAGTCAGCTCTCCAAGTACGGAAACCTGGGGCACGTAAATGTCAGCGTCGTCCAGGAGCCTCTTGCCTTTATCCTGCCCAAGAGAGAGCCAATCTTCTGTTTGGACAAGGAGCTAGTCCCCGAGCTCACAGCTCCAGCACCGCCCCCTGAGGGGCCGAGCCCCGAGCCCGTCACCCCAGCTGTCGCTGACGCGGGGCAAGAGGAGGTGGAGTCCGCGGGGCCGTCGGAGCCCGACGGGCCTAGCGCGGCTACTTGACTGGCGCAGCCTGCGCCCCAGGCTGGTGCGGCGGGTATTCGGGCGAGGGGTCGAGGGGGAGAACGTTACTTACAGCAGCTCGGGTGGGAAAGACCGGAGTTGTCGCGCGTGGGAGAGGCTGCGAAGGCGTAATTAAAGAGAGAACCCCCAACACTGTAAAGCAAACATACTCCAACTACAAATAAATTGAAAAAAGAGAGATTCTCTTGGTTATTGTAAATGTTTGCTTAAACCATCAGAAACGTAATTTAATAGTAAAACTAAGAGGCGTCGCGAGAGGCAGGCTGCGCAGTGGGACCGGCGTCCGCGCTCCCGGAAGGTACACGGAAACTGCACTTCCCGGCGTCCCCGGCGTCGGAGCGTCGGCTACGGGAGCCGGCGAGGGACGCATTCGGTGCGCCACGCACCATGGGTCAGCAGGGTGCTGGGCTGCTGCTGCTGCGGTGGCTGGGGGTGCGATGCCGCTTGGGGACGGCTTTGCTGTGGGGAGAGCGGGTAGCGGGCGGCGGCGCCCGGGCCTACAGCTCCACGCCCGCCCCGGATGGCCTTGAGGGCCCGGCGCGCCGGCGCTCTTACTGGCGCTACGTGCGGCGTCTGGTGCAGGGGACGCCGGAGCCGCCGTATTCGCGCGTGTGCCAAGTGGGGGACCCCGCGCTGCGGACAGTGGCGGCCCCGGTAGAGCCGGCGCAACTGGCAGGACCCGAGCTCCAGCGGCTGGTGCAGCGACTGGTGCAGGTGATGCGGCGCCAGCACTGCGTGGGCTTGAGCGCGCCGCAGCTCGGGGTGCCGCTGCAGGTACTGGCGCTGGAGTTCCCCGAGGCACTCTTCCACGCTTACGCGCCGCGCGTGCGCGATCCGTCAGATGGAGCCCTTCCCCTGCGCGTGTTCGTGAACCCCAGCCTGCGGGTGCTGGACAGCCGCCTTCACGTTCCCCGAGCTCACAGCTCCAGCACCGCCCCCTGAGGGGCCGAGCCCCGAGCCCGTCACCCCAGCTGTCGCTGACGCGGGGCAAGAGGAGGTGGAGTCCGCGGGGCCGTCGGAGCCCGACGGGCCTAGCGCGGCTACTTGACTGGCGCAGCCTGCGCCCCAGGCTGGTGCGGCGGGTATTCGGGCGAGGGGTCGAGGGGGAGAACGTTACTTACAGCAGCTCGGGTGGGAAAGACCGGAGTTGTCGCGCGTGGGAGAGGCTGCGAAGGCGTAATTAAAGAGAGAACCCCCAACACTGTAAAGCAAACATACTCCAACTACAAATAAATTGAAAAAAGAGAGATTCTCTTGGTTATTGTAAATGTTTGCTTAAACCATCAGAAACGTAATTTAATAGTAAAACTAAGAGGCGTCGCGAGAGGCAGGCTGCGCAGTGGGACCGGCGTCCGCGCTCCCGGAAGGTACACGGAAACTGCACTTCCCGGCGTCCCCGGCGTCGGAGCGTCGGCTACGGGAGCCGGCGAGGGACGCATTCGGTGCGCCACGCACCATGGGTCAGCAGGGTGCTGGGCTGCTGCTGCTGCGGTGGCTGGGGGTGCGATGCCGCTTGGGGACGGCTTTGCTGTGGGGAGAGCGGGTAGCGGGCGGCGGCGCCCGGGCCTACAGCTCCACGCCCGCCCCGGATGGCCTTGAGGGCCCGGCGCGCCGGCGCTCTTACTGGCGCTACGTGCGGCGTCTGGTGCAGGGGACGCCGGAGCCGCCGTATTCGCGCGTGTGCCAAGTGGGGGACCCCGCGCTGCGGACAGTGGCGGCCCCGGTAGAGCCGGCGCAACTGGCAGGACCCGAGCTCCAGCGGCTGGTGCAGCGACTGGTGCAGGTGATGCGGCGCCAGCACTGCGTGGGCTTGAGCGCGCCGCAGCTCGGGGTGCCGCTGCAGGTACTGGCGCTGGAGTTCCCCGAGGCACTCTTCCACGCTTACGCGCCGCGCGTGCGCGAGGTCCGTCAGATGGAGCCCTTCCCCCTGCGCGTGTTCGTGAACCCCAGCCTGCGGGTGCTGGACAGCCGCCTGGTCACGTTCCCTGAGGGCTGCGAGAGCGTCGCCGGCTTCCTTGCTTGTGTGCCCCGCTTCCAGGCGGTGCAGATCTCAGGTGCGGAGCGGTGGAGTCCCTGGGGCGACTGGGTGGGTGCCTGCTTCCATTCAGCTTGGGGAGGCGGCGGGCTCGGATCCCACGAAAGTTCCCGCAAAGCTGCAGTTAAAGTGTAGACATGCTGATGGCTGATCAGAGGAGCCTACCGACACGAACAAAGAGCAGACCCTAGAGTAGATGAAATTCAGGACTGATACGATGGGACGGGGCAGGAAGTGCCTGTGAGAGCCGAGTCAGCTCAAGTAGGGCACAGGGGTGCGCACGGGGAGGGTGGCCTGGTTCCAGTGTGAGCTCTCACCCTGTGCTCTGCCAGCTGTCGCTCACCCTGTCCTTTTTCTCTCACACACATTTCTGCCGCAAGTAGATCTGTCACGGTGGAGTGGGAGAAGTGGAACCCAGCTTTGCCCAGCCCAGGGTAATAAGCCATTACCTATTTGTCATTACCACAGGATGTTTTGTTGGAGGGTTGGGATGGTTGTTTCTCTTGTACAAACCATTTGGGAAGAGCATTTCTCATCACACCCCCATGGTGAGCCCAGCAACCCACTTGTCAGAGTTGGGAACCTGGTTAAATACTTGTTAAGAGTGAGAATTCAGACATATTTTCTAGAAAGGAGAGGGGCTGTGGTGTGCATTCCCTTCTGATGTTGCCTCTTGTAAACACGAACAGTCAGGTTCAGGGAGAGGCTCAGTAGGCTGGGAATGATGCAGCTCACCCTGTTTTCATCCAGGCTGTACCTTCCTTTGCAGGGCTGGACCCTAGAGGAGAGCAGGTGGTGTGGCAGGCGAGTGGGTGGCCAGCCCGAATCATCCAGCATGAGATGGACCACTTGCAGGGCTGCCTGTTCATTGACAAGATGGACAGCAAGACGTTTACAAACATCCACTGGACGGAAGTGAACGACTAAAGTCTTCTTGCTGCATTTGAGGACCCAGAAATCCAAGATGCACACACTCCAGCTTTGAGCTGGGCATGTCTTCCTTGGCATTGACTTGGTGCTGGTGCTGTTCTGACAGAAAACGAATTTTTCTGTTATGACAGAAAAGCAGCTGAACTGAGTTGGAGGAAGATGTTAAGAAAGCTCGCCCTGAAATGAGCTATGGACAATGTACGGCCTTCAACTTAAGAAGAAAAATAACTCCCCTAATGGAGTGGACATACCCTGGCAATTGTGTAGGGAGATTGGAGGTATGGGGTGAAAATAAATAGTCACACTCAATAGACATGATTTCAGAAGAGCTATAGCATCCATTCCCCAAGCCAAGATGTAACCCCCAAACATCTGCAATCTGTGTTTAAAATGCAGATTAAGGCTGTGGTTGACCATCTTCATCAAGTTCTTACATTTACAAAGGGCTCGTGTGTGTTACTTGCATAGTTTCTGTTTTGGGCACTGGTCTGCCTGTGGAAGTTAAACACAGGACAGAATGTCCCCAGTTCAATGACAGTATTAATGTTAACTGAGTATTCCTACATTTTTAAAGGTTCAGATACAGTTCAGGATTCGAGCTTTGGCTTTCCACCTTTATTAGGCCTGTGGAAGATTTTCCTGCTGAGATCTCAGGCAGTTAGTGGTTCTTTGGGTGGAGGCCATGGAGCAGGGCTGCAGGAGGGGAGATACAGATCTCCCCCCATGATCTGTAAGAAGAGCGCTCTGATGAAGTTTTTCCTAAGCTGAAATAGCATACATTGAAGAAGCAGTTACACATCTTGCTAACAGATGGACAAAATAAACCAAGATAAATCACAGATGCTCACAGACACAGTTCAAAGTTATGGCGGCTTGATGCTGAGATGCAAAGTGTAGCTCCTGGGGAAGGAGCTTGGTGGTGCCACCCTGGCAGGTCTGAGTCCAAGTTTCTCCTGTAAGAACTTCCTGCAAAACAGAAGCTGAACAGTTTTAGCTTTCACCTTTTTTGGGGAGGAGGGGGAGTGGGGTGGGGAGGGGAGGCGGGGGGGGGGCTGGCAGGCCACTTCTATTGGTCTTTCATTTGTCTAGTTTCATCCATCTTTGTTCTTTAGCCCGTGTGGGCCTCCCATCGCAGTGGCCTCTGTTGTCGCAGAGCACCGGCTCTGAGCACATGTGCTTCAGAGCTCCAGCTCGGTAATTGGACACATCAGTCCAGCTGCTCCACGGCACGTGAGATCTTCCCAGGCCAGGGATCGAACCAGCGCCCCTTGCACTGCAAGGTGGTGTCCTTACCCACTGGACCACCAGAGAAGCCCCTTGTCATTTTTTTTTGTTTGTAGAAGTCAAAGTCCTCTTCAAGTTTCTTTCCATTAGTGAAAACAGGTACTAATGTAGGTCCTTCAAAAGAACGAAGCAGCACAAAGAGAAGTTTCAAGAAGTGGGGGCTGCCCGTAGTTGAGGAGCAATGAGCCTCTTCCTGTCTCAATCAGGGCATAAACAGAAAGCAGCCCTTGTGCTTCCTCCTCACCACTTATTCTGAAAAGTGTCACAGCAACCAGTGTGTTAGCTTTAAGATTCTGTCTGAGCTTTGTCAAGAGGTGAAGGAACTCCATGTTGAGTTTGGCCATGCAGGTACTCTTACCAAAGTTCTCAAAAATCCAAGTGCTCATATAGTTAAGAAGTCCAGTAGCTGTTCAAAGAAAATGTATCTTAAACAGTAGTTAATGAAATGACCCAGGAAAAATCCATTCTCCCCCAGGGCTTTCTCTAAATAGCCAAGCCTGGGGGCATGTGAGGCCAAGCAAGCCAGCCAAGCCTAGCTCTATGTGTACCACACTTCGAGGAGGAACTGCCCAGCACTGCCCTGGGGTGAGGACAGACTCAGCCCTCGGGGAATCTGTAGTGAGCTCTCATACTGAAAACATGGATCCTTAGGAAAGTAAGAATTCAGAGAGCCTCCTTTCCTTTAGAGTGTTCAGAAGCTCCTGCAGGATGCCATTAAAACATTCTGAAGGTTCCTTACAGGCCCTGAGGATAACAGTCCTTAGTCATGCCTTTGTTATATACATAGGTGATATCTGCCGGAAGCTTCTTGACTCAAGGCCCAAAAGTAAATGGTTGTTTAGAGTGGACCTCAGGGAAAGCCTGAGATTGTTGCTGACATAAATATATAAGATCTATAGTTGTAACCAAGTCCACATACAAGGAAGGATTTGATCAATTAACCCAAGACACTACAACCCAAAGACAAAAAATTCTTGCCTTTATAATGAAGAAACTCCCACTGAGGGCAGATAGATAGATCAGCTGTAAAACCATACACACAATTCAGCACCTTGAGCTAATGAAAGTTTACAAGTCACCTTGTACAGTGCGAATTCATGTAGGCAGAGGGTTTAAATCCCTAGGTAGGGAGGAGGTGAATTTCAGAGTAAGTGCTTAGGGAAGGAAGTTCCTCTGCACACATTAGCCACATTGAGCATCGCCACCCAGCCAGCCTCAGTAGGGAACAGGACATGCACGTGCCCTGTCCCTAGGGGTAGGGAGACATTTGGGAAGGCAGAGCCGTGGTGAGAGCTGTGAGGATGGGTCCCAGCAGCCCTCCAGTTTCTGCTAACCCCTGGGTCTTGCCAAGTGTTCAAGCAGTAATAAGGAAGCAGGTTAAAAAAAAAAAACAAAAAAACTCATCAGATTTAAGTAAAGGTCACCAGACACAACAAATTAAAAGGAAGCAGTAAAAAAAAAAAAAAAAAAAGAATCTGAAGAAAAAAAAAGGAAGCAGTACAGGGAGGGGGCGGCCTCCAGTCCAGTATTTACAAGTGGCGACTGGTGGCTGAGGGTACATAACTAAGCAGGAACATACTATGGGAACTCCCTAGCAAGTGACACAGCTCCCAGCCACGGTGCCATCTGGAGGTCAGGCTTGCTGATGCTCCAGGTAACAAGCACTGGGCTTTTGCACCCGCACTGGAGAGGAGCACTGGGCCTAACCCTTCAAGAAACCAAGTAAACGCTGGTTCAATTCAGCACACGCTCCTAACCAGATCAAAGAAACACCATGGTGCAATGCTAACAGCATTAAGAGTGGCCGCATCACCAGTCGTGGACCATTCCGGCTGAAGACACAGAGGACTGATGCTAGGTTTGGGAAGGTGGGGAAGCTATAGCAATGGGACACAGGTAACAGTCTTAGTCATGCCTTTGTTATATACATAGGTGATATCTGCGGAAGCTTCTTGACTCAAGGCCCAAAAGTAAATGGTTGTTTAGAGTGGACCTCAGGGAAAGCCTGAGATTGTTGCTGACATAAATATATAAGATCTATAGTTGTAACCAAGTCCACATACAAGGAAGGATTTGATCAATTAACCCAAGACACTACAACCCAAAGACAAAAAATTCTTGCCTTTATAATGAAGAAACTCCCACTGAGGGCAGATAGATAGATCAGCTGTAAAACCATACACACAATTCAGCACCTTGAGCTAATGAAAGTTTACAAGTCACCTTGTACAGTGCGAATTCATGTAGGCAGAGGGTTTAAATCCCTAGGTAGGGAGGAGGTGAATTTCAGAGTAAGTGCTTAGGGAAGGAAGTTCCTCTGCACACATTAGCCACATTGAGCATCGCCACCCAGCCAGCCTCAGTAGGGAACAGGACATGCACGTGCCCTGTCCCTAGGGGTAGGGAGACATTTGGGAAGGCAGAGCCGTGGTGAGAGCTGTGAGGATGGGTCCCAGCAGCCCTCCAGTTTCTGCTAACCCCTGGGTCTTGCCAAGTGTTCAAGCAGTAATAAGGAAGCAGGTTAAAAAAAAAAAACAAAAAAACTCATCAGATTTAAGTAAAGGTCACCAGACACAACAAATTAAAAGGAAGCAGTAAAAAAAAAAAAAAAAAAAGAATCTGAAGAAAAAAAAAGGAAGCAGTACAGGGAGGGGGCGGCCCCCAGTCCAGTATTTACAAGTGGCGACTGGTGGCTGAGGGTACATAACTAAGCAGGAACATACTATGGGAACTCCCTAGCAAGTGACACAGCTCCCAGCCACGGTGCCATCTGGAGGTCAGGCTTGCTGATGCTCCAGGTAACAAGCACTGGGCTTTTGCACCCGCACTGGAGAGGAGCACTGGGCCTAACCCTTCAAGAAACCAAGTAAACGCTGGTTCAATTCAGCACACGCTCCTAACCAGATCAAAGAAACACCATGGTGCAATGCTAACAGCATTAAGAGTGGCCGCATCACCAGTCGTGGACCATTCCGGCTGAAGACACAGAGGACTGATGCTAGGTTTGGGAAGGTGGGGGAAGCTATAGCAATGGGACACCAGGCTGTTCCTGCTGCCCTTCAGACAGTATTCCCAAACCCGGCAGCTCTGGAGCTGCGGCTGTCTTGTTATCAGGAATCAACTCAAGTGGCCACTGGGGCTGGAGAAGAAATGCCAAAGAATGAGGCGTCCAGGTGGGGAGGGTGAGCTGGAGGGCACCGTGCCCTGATGAGCACGGCAGCCCCCAGACACAGCCAGTGTTTCCCTAACCAGTTTCAGAAGTCAGAGATCTTAATGTTTGTCATTCTTGACTTTCAAATGTTGGCAGCAGACCAAACCAAAGCACAACCTCAGGCCATGTCTGGTTCACTGGCCTCCCAGCTTGCACCCTCTGATCTGGAGGTTGAATGAGACCTGCCCAGGTCCCTTAAACACATCCACCACTTCCAGGACCTTGGAGGAAGAAAGATCTTGTGAACCCAGCTAGAGAACAGGCTGAGAACTGCAGCCGCTGGCGATGTTCTGTTTACTTGCTGTTCCGCTGAAGAGAAGAGGGCAGAGACCAGAGGGTCTTTCTAGGAAAAGCAAGGGTGGCCTTCAGGGAGCCCCAGACAGGAGTCAAGGATGAGATCACTCTTAGGTGGCTCAAGAAAGGAAAAGGGTTTATTAGCCCACTTCCAGGACCGGGACCCGGGGCAGTGGCTGGGCTCAGTGTTCTCACATTCAGAGGGATGAAAAGGCAGCAGTAAAGCCCTCCTGGCTGCCTTCCTGGTCTGATCTACACGGCTTTGTGCTTTCAAAACCATCCTCTCCTCCGAAGAAAGGAAGAAGCTTTAAGCACTTGGGGACCCCGGGCAAGCTTTGCGAACATACTATGGGAACTCCCTAGCAAGTGACACAGCTCCCAGCCACGGTGCCATCTGGAGGTCAGGCTTGCTGATGCTCCAGGTAACAAGCACTGGGCTTTTGCACCCGCACTGGAGAGGAGCACTGGGCCTAACCCTTCAAGAAACCAAGTAAACGCTGGTTCAATTCAGCACACGCTCCTAACCAGATCAAAGAAACACCATGGTGCAATGCTAACAGCATTAAGAGTGGCCGCATCACCAGTCGTGGACCATTCCGGCTGAAGACACAGAGGACTGATGCTAGGTTTGGGAAGGTGGGGGAAGCTATAGCAATGGGACACCAGGCTGTTCCTGCTGCCCTTCAGACAGTATTCCCAAACCCGGCAGCTCTGGAGCTGCGGCTGTCTTGTTATCAGGAATCAACTCAAGTGGCCACTGGGGCTGGAGAAGAAATGCCAAAGAATGAGGCGTCCAGGTGGGGAGGGTGAGCTGGAGGGCACCGTGCCCTGATGAGCACGGCAGCCCCCAGACACAGCCAGTGTTTCCCTAACCAGTTTCAGAAGTCAGAGATCTTAATGTTTGTCATTCTTGACTTTCAAATGTTGGCAGCAGACCAAACCAAAGCACAACCTCAGGCCATGTCTGGTTCACTGGCCTCCCAGCTTGCACCCTCTGATCTGGAGGTTGAATGAGACCTGCCCAGGTCCCTTAAACACATCCACCACTTCCAGGACCTTGGAGGAAGAAAGATCTTGTGAACCCAGCTAGAGAACAGGCTGAGAACTGCAGCCGCTGGCGATGTTCTGTTTACTTGCTGTTCCGCTGAAGAGAAGAGGGCAGAGACCAGAGGGTCTTTCTAGGAAAAGCAAGGGTGGCCTTCAGGGAGCCCCAGACAGGAGTCAAGGATGAGATCACTCTTAGGTGGCTCAAGAAAGGAAAAGGGTTTATTAGCCCACTTCCAGGACCGGGACCCGGGGCAGTGGCTGGGCTCAGTGTTCTCACATTCAGAGGGATGAAAAGGCAGCAGTAAAGCCCTCCTGGCTGCCTTCCCTTGGTCTGATCTACACGGCTTTGTGCTTTCAAAAACCATCCTCTCCTCCTGAAGGGAGGACACAGGGCCCAGAGGGAGAGAATGGCTTGGCTCTACTCATAGCCTTTACAGGCAGAGTCTGGGCTGGGGACCCCGGGCAACAGCCATTCTGTTCACATGGAGCAACACTTGGGTCCGGAAGGGAGGGCAGCGGGGCGCTGGGCAGCGCTTCTGAAGGCCCACTGCACCAGCCCCAGAGCGGGGGCTGCTCCTGCTCCCTGACACCTCGGGCAGGTTTTAACTTTATAAACAAGACAAAAATCCAAGCAGCATTAATTTAGGGGAACAAAGAATGGTTTAAAAAAAACCATGGAGGAGCAGGACAAGGAGGTGGTGAGCATCCAGAAGAGGAGGAGGAAGCAGGAAGAGCCAGCACTCCCCAGGTACCGAATGTGCTTCTGCGTCTCCACGGCTTGGGGGGGCCCTTCCTCCCTGCTCCCCCAGCTGAAGGCCAGACAGCAGAAGGGGTGCTGCAGCAGCCTGAGGATGAGCCCTGGAGCCCTATCTGGCCGCTGACCTAGGGAGTACCATGGATTGACCCCAATCAACCTCCCACCTTCACCATCACGCAAGCGGAGAAGCTTTTAACTCTCCTGTCCAAAGTCCTCTGAGAACTTCTTCACTTTCAGGAGGTCTTCTGCATTCACGGTGGGCCGAGTGGTGGCCAAAGACCGGAGCATGTCCGACTGCAAAGACAAGCACGGGCAGCAGATGGGGGCTGGGCTCCAGGGCCTCAGTCAGTCCCATGCACTCTAGGGTGGGAGGAGTCCTGCCTCTGAGGTCACCTCGCACTGCAAAGGGAACAAGCACGGTGCTGAGGGAATCTTAGACCGCTGGCGATGTTCTGTTTACTTGCTGTTCCGCTGAGGAGCCGGGTCTTAGGAAAAGCAAGGGTGGCCTTCAGGGAGCCCCAGACAGGAGTCAAGGATGAGATCACTCTTAGGTGGCTCAAGAAAGGAAAAGGGTTTATTAGCCCACTTCCAGGACCGGGACCCGGGGCAGTGGCTGGGCTCAGTGTTCTCACATTCAGAGGGATGAAAAGGCAGCAGTAAAGCCCTCCTGGCTGCCTTCCCTTGGTCTGATCTACACGGCTTTGTGCTTTCAAAAACCATCCTCTCCTCCTGAAGGGAGGACACAGGGCCCAGAGGGAGAGAATGGCTTGGCTCTACTCATAGCCTTTACAGGCAGAGTCTGGGCTGGGGACCCCGGGCAACAGCCATTCTGTTCACATGGAGCAACACTTGGGTCCGGAAGGGAGGGCAGCGGGGCGCTGGGCAGCGCTTCTGAAGGCCCACTGCACCAGCCCCAGAGCGGGGGCTGCTCCTGCTCCCTGACACCTCGGGCAGGTTTTAACTTTATAAACAAGACAAAAATCCAAGCAGCATTAATTTAGGGGAACAAAGAATGGTTTAAAAAAAACCATGGAGGAGCAGGACAAGGAGGTGGTGAGCATCCAGAAGAGGAGGAGGAAGCAGGAAGAGCCAGCACTCCCCAGGTACCGAATGTGCTTCTGCGTCTCCACGGCTTGGGGGGGCCCTTCCTCCCTGCTCCCCCAGCTGAAGGCCAGACAGCAGAAGGGGTGCTGCAGCAGCCTGAGGATGAGCCCTGGAGCCCTATCTGGCCGCTGACCTAGGGAGTACCATGGATTGACCCCAATCAACCTCCCACCTTCACCATCACGCAAGCGGAGAAGCTTTTAACTCTCCTGTCCAAAGTCCTCTGAGAACTTCTTCACTTTCAGGAGGTCTTCTGCATTCACGGTGGGCCGAGTGGTGGCCAAAGACCGGAGCATGTCCGACTGCAAAGACAAGCACGGGCAGCAGATGGGGGCTGGGCTCCAGGGCCTCAGTCAGTCCCATGCACTCTAGGGTGGGAGGAGTCCTGCCTCTGAGGTCACCCCTCAAGTCACAAATGCACAACTCCTGTTGCCTGGTTGAAAGCCTCCTCAGGCAGCTCGTGTCATTTCTAGATGGCATACTTCCAGCTGAGGGAATCTTAAGTTCCCATTATTTCTTAACTCACATGAGCAGCTCTTTGTAAGTGCACGCCCGCCACACCAGGCCTAGGGGCTGAAACCGCCTCACAGGACAGGCAAAACCCTGGCAAGACTCAGACTAGGAGAGGCCAGAAACAGTTAACCGAGTGGCTGCAGGTGCCACTGCTCCCAATCAAGACTGCTGACAGTTACTGGTTCCTTCTGGGAACCAAACAGGCCAATCTCATGGAGTGAAGCCGGCCTCACTTGGCCTCTACACTCCCCGTTGGGGAAGATACAATTTTAACGCTATGGCCTCCATCCCGGGCCCCTGCTGAGTCTGGCGGCAGGAGCCCCAGCTAGTCAGAGCTCCAGACTATTCTGTGTAGGAGGAGCCACAACAGTCTGGAACATGTTGGAGGGGCGGATTTTTATTCTTGGACCCAAGTCCCCAGTTTCCTGGGCTCTGTGTAGTCCCCTCTCCCAGCTGGCCACTTACCATGCAAACCACAGGCTCTAGGAGCTTGTCACCAGGCACGTCCATCCAAGTCATCTCCATGGCCCCTGGGTCCCCTGGTGAGCATGGGGTCAGGAGGTCATCGATCATAATGCTAGGGTTGGTGCGGGAAGGGCCACAGACCTGAAACCAAACAGGGGTCTGACTGGCTGGAAGTGCTGCCCCTTGGCATCTGGGGAAGGGGCGTGAGACCTAAGGTTTCTGAGTCCTGAGAAGAAGGTAAAAGTGTGGTGTGGACGGATGCCTGGGTTTCTAGATCATCAGTCTGACCTGAGCGATGGGCTGCTTCACACTCTCGGGCGCTGGTAGTCAGTGTGGCTGCAAGTTCTGATTTCAGAGGTTCGAGATCAGCATACTATTCCAGCTACTGTTCTCCGGAATCTCAGTCTGTGGCCCAAATGCTTAGAAAGCTTCCTCTTCCCCATCAGGCTCAGCACCTCACGTCCTTCAGCTCTTGACTCAGTGTCACAGAGTGGCCTATCCTTTAAGAGTCCAAGCTACCCGCACCCTCGCCAAACCTGGGAACACCAGACCTCCCTCCCGTGCTCCGTCTCCCCCATCGACCTCTAAGAAAGGAGTTCTTCACTGTGTTTGCTGTCTGTCTCCCCCACGAGAAACGAGGCTGCTGAAGGGCAGAGGTTTCTGTCTGCTGTGGTCACAGGTGTGTACCCAACAAGCAGAGCAGTGCCAGTAGGACTCTAAGTGACCCGTGACCAACGTCTACTGCGTGAATCGAATTCCTCTTAGTGGCGTGTGATCTTGTTCCCCTCACTTTCAGACACGTAGCAAAGTCCACCACACGCATCAGCACAGTGCTGACCACAGAGGTGCCAGAGGGGGTGGTCACGGCACCCTGTCCTCTGGCATCACTTGGCCTAATATGACCGCCCTCAAGCAAGCACGGCAGGGGTGGCAGGAGCGGGTGTACCCCCAGCCCCTGGAGTCCGAGAGCTCACCACACACTTAACCTCAGGTCCCCAGGAGACCCAACATGTGTCACCGAAGCACTCAGAAAGCCAACAACCCCTTTCCGGTGACACATTCTAAGTGACTCCTCACAGGCCTGCTCACCTTTTTGAAGTGTGTTGCTGACTGCACTTTCCTCACAGGCTGCATGAGGGAGTCCCGCACGATGATGCTGATGTCCGCACCCGAGTAGCCCTCTGTCTTCCGGGCCAGCTCCTGAATGTTGGCGTCGGTGAGGTTGTGAGGCGTGCTCCCCAGATGCAAACGGAACATCTGGGCGCGGGCAGCCTCCTCCGGCAATGGGATGTAAATTCGCTTTTCAAACCTAGAGAGCCAAGCACACGGCAGGATTTGAGAGTGCATGGTGGGACGGTCTCAACGGAGAGGCTCGGGGCCCTCCAGAAGCCGGCTTCACTAAGGGCTCTGCAGACACAGGAAGCCACCAGAGAAACGGGGCCCAGCTATATGCCCCTGCTGCCAGCTGCAGGCTGACCGTGGCTGGATGCGGACCATGGCCCCAGGCTCCTCCGGGGAAGACTCACCTCCTTCTAATAGCTGAGTCCAACACCCACGGGATGTTCGTGGCACCGAGTACCAGAGTCCCATCGTTGTTGTTCCCCACCCCTGTGGACAAAGGGAAACACAGACTCTGATTCAGCACCTGCCACGGTCAGTCAGGGCCTGTGGGAAGGGGCTGTGTGTCCTGAACTGAAGTTGTCCCAGCTTGAACCCCCGGCAGGGCCTAAGCTGGCCTTACTTGGGTGAAGAGCCCTGCCCACCTCGGGAGGGGCGGAGAAGCAGCCCACCAAGGCTGCGGTAACCTCTCCTCAATGAGAGGGAGCTAAGAACTGCTTCTCTGGGGCTTCCCCTGGTGGTCCAGTGGATAAGGACACTGCCTTGCAGTGCAAGGGGCGCCGGTTCGATCCCTGGCCTGGGAAGATCCCACGTGCGGCGGAGCGGCTGGACCGATGTGTCCAATTACTGAGCTGGAGCTCTGGCGCACATGCGCCCAGAACCGGCGCTCTGCGACAACAGAGGCCACCGCAATGGGAGGCCCACAGGAGCCAAAGAACAAAGATGGATGAAAATAGAGAAATGAAAGATCAACAGAAGTGGCCCACCCGTCCCCCTCCCTCCCCACGCCACCCCCCAAAAGATAAAAAAAAAAAGAACTGCTTCTCTGCTATTCCTTCTACCGTAAGGGCAGTCATACCCAGCCACAGCTAACTAATGAAGTCCTGGGCTGGCTTTAGGGGGGACGAGGATGGAGCAGGGAGGGGACCTGGGGACTGGCACACACCCTGCATCTGAACCAGGAACTCCGTTTTGATCCTGCGCGCAGCCTCGCTCTCGTTCTCATTTCGAGATCCACAGAGTGAATCCACCTCGTCGATGAAGATGATGGAGGGCTTGTGCTGCCGGGCCAGCTCGAACAGGTTCTTGACTAGCCTGTGAGAGGAGACACGGATGGGATCCGGCTGCACACAGCACACCCAGTTGGGGTCCCTGGCACCGCTGCTCCTGTCTTGCCCTTCCCTCGGAGAGGCTGAGACGACAGAGCAAACAATGACAGCAGGTCCTTGGGCAGCACTGCACCAAGAGGAGGAGCAAGCCTCGGTCTCAGCCTCGGAACTCGGCAGCCCCGCTCATTAGCTCTGGACCAAGGAGGCATCCCCTCCCTTCCTCTTAGCCTCGGTTTCGTCTGTAAAATGGCAGCTGGTGTGGCGACTAAATTAACTGTATGAAGTCTCCAGTGGAGGACACCCAGCTGACATTCAGTTACTGTGAGTGCCCTTCCTTTGCCTTCAAAGAGGACTCATGGCTGCCAAGTGATCTTCTAGTCTTGGCTGGCTCTGTCAGGTCAGTGTCCAACGGACAAGCCAGCAAGATACCCCTCTCCCGGCTCCTCCTCCCTGCCATCCGCATTGGCGCCTCTGGGGCAGGGAAGCCGGGCCACAAGCAGCCACTGCAGCTGCCACGGGAGCAGAGCCTGGCGGTGGACTCACTTCTCACTCTCCCCCAACCACTTAGACATCAAGTCTGAGGAGGACACAGAGAAGAAGGTGGAGTTGTTGGCCTCCGTTGCCACTGCTTTGGCCAGGTAGGATTTCCCTGTGCCGGGTGGTCCAAAGAGCAGTATGCCCCGCCAAGGGGTGCGCTTGCCTACGAGAAAGAATGAACTCAAGTGAGCTTCCTCCCGACTGGGGAAAGAAACAGAAAAAAGCAGAGGGGCCTGAGTCATGGTAAATACAGCCAGGAATAAAAAGTTCTACAAGACGACTTCATTCTAGGAGCAGAGGAGTCAAGGCAACTGAAACACCTGCCGAGAGCTTGGTCCTGGCCCTGGTTCTTGACCCCCAGGATCTGACAAAGTGACACTGGCTGGCACTGATTCCTGACTTTGCCTGCCACTGGGATGACTGAGTCAGAGTTCTAGTGACCAAAGTATCTCTGACACTGGAGAGAAGCCAAGGAGTAGGTGACCATGGTGAGCTGGCCCTGGTCTCTCTCTCAACAGAACACACAGGAGGGCCCTGCCCCTGCCTGCTAGGGCAAAGGGAGCTGAGTCGGCCACCTGGCCAACCTGATTTGGCCTGACTTGCATGCAAAAATGAGCCGCCAAGCCACCCAGGGGGTCCTGCACCTTCCTTTTTGGGGCCCCTCAGGTCCTTGGGCAGCACTGCACCAAGAGGAGGAGCAAGCCTCGGTCTCAGCCTCGAAACTCGGCAGCCCCGCTCATTAGCTCTGGACCAAGGAGGCATCCCCTCCCTTCCTCTTAGCCTCGGTTTCGTCTGTAAAATGGCAGCTGGTGTGGCGACTAAATTAACTGTATGAAGTCTCCAGTGGAGGACACCCAGCTGACATTCAGTTACTGTGAGTGCCCTTCCTTTGCCTTCAAAGAGGACTCATGGCTGCCAAGTGATCTTCTAGTCTTGGCTGGCTCTGTCAGGTCAGTGTCCAACGGACAAGCCAGCAAGATACCCCTCTCCCGGCTCCTCCTCCCTGCCATCCGCATTGGCGCCTCTGGGGCAGGGAAGCCGGGCCACAAGCAGCCACTGCAGCTGCCACGGGAGCAGAGCCTGGCGGTGGACTCACTTCTCACTCTCCCCCAACCACTTAGACATCAAGTCTGAGGAGGACACAGAGAAGAAGGTGGAGTTGTTGGCCTCCGTTGCCACTGCTTTGGCCAGGTAGGATTTCCCTGTGCCGGGTGGTCCAAAGAGCAGTATGCCCCGCCAAGGGGTGCGCTTGCCTACGAGAAAGAATGAACTCAAGTGAGCTTCCTCCCGACTGGGGAAAGAAACAGAAAAAAGCAGAGGGGCCTGAGTCATGGTAAATACAGCCAGGAATAAAAAGTTCTACAAGACGACTTCATTCTAGGAGCAGAGGAGTCAAGGCAACTGAAACACCTGCCGAGAGCTTGGTCCTGGCCCTGGTTCTTGACCCCCAGGATCTGACAAAGTGACACTGGCTGGCACTGATTCCTGACTTTGCCTGCCACTGGGATGACTGAGTCAGAGTTCTAGTGACCAAAGTATCTCTGACACTGGAGAGAAGCCAAGGAGTAGGTGACCATGGTGAGCTGGCCCTGGTCTCTCTCTCAACAGAACACACAGGAGGGCCCTGCCCCTGCCTGCTAGGGCAAAGGGAGCTGAGTCGCCACCTGCCACCTGGATGCCTCCATAATGGGGCCTCTTGAGTTGGTGCTCTCAGAAGCCTGACTTTTTTGCATTTGGGCCTAAAATATGAACAAGTTACCTGTGAACAAGTGCGGGAATTTAATTGGCAAAATGACAGCTTCTTTGAGGGCCTCCTTGGCCCCCTCCAGCCCGGCCACATCATTCCACCTGATGTTGGGCTTCTCCATCACGACAGCACCTGCAGGACCAAGGCAGAGCCTTCGACCTGGAGCCCGATCCACACAGGGGTCCTTGCCACACCCCCTCCCACTGCCATGGGCCTCAAGCCTCTTACCCATCAGCTGTTCTTGCAATTTCTTTTTCTCCGGATTGTCCCCTTCACTGTCACTATCGCTGCTGGGAAAGGAGACAGAAGACAACAGGTTGGAGGAAGAGGCAGCTGGCAAGGAGGCTCTGAGAGTGAGGCCAGGCTCTGGGGGCCAGCATGGTGCTAAACAGATGCTCTCCCTGCTCAACAGTGCTGAGAGACCCGCAGACAGGCACCCCAAGGATGTTGGGGCCCCACATCATCAGCACTCCCCTCTGGATCCTCCAGGAAACACTGTCCTCACCCACCCTCACTTCTTATGAATGGCGTGAGAACTGACACATGTGTCCTCTCCAGAAGGCTGGTGAGGGCCCTGTGCACTGGCTGGACTTCAAGCACAACTGGGCAAGCACTGGGAGCTACTCCAGGTCTTTCACAGGGACTCACAATAGGAGAGCAAGTGGCTGTGCCTCCAGGGCCAATCCTGATATGGGACTGTGTCATCCTTAGAACACCCAGGGTGGCCCGCCCCTTTCTTAGTGTCTCCCACTTCGGGGAATCTGACCCGGGGCGGGTCCTCTCCACCCAGGAGCAGGGTTTCCCTGCTCTAGCAGTGGGGGGTGGGAGTCGGGGGGGCAGAGGCAGCTAACACATCATCTGTTTCTCTCTCTCCTACTCCATGACCCCTGGGTTGGGTACCCCCCTTCACCTCCCAGAACACCACTGGTCTTTGTGCTCAAACCACAGATGTGAAGTGACCGGCTTTGGAGGGAACACTGGCTTTAGAAATAGAGGCCTTGGGTGAGGGTACGGACTCCATCAAGTACCAGCTCTGTGACCACGGCCATCCCTGAACCTCTCTAAGTCTGCTGTTGTCCGTCAGATGAAGACTAGAACTCTGATAACCACAGCTGACGTTTATTCAATCCTCACTGCACTCCAAGCTCTCTTCTCTGAGCTTCCCCTACATCATCTCATTTGCTCCTTAGAGCAACACTGGGAGGGAATTCTCACTACCTCCCTCCTCCTAAGGATGAGGAACCCGAAGGCCCAGCAGGGTCATGGCACTTGTCCAGCGTCACGGCACTTTTCCAGGGTCACTTAACTAGGAAGCGACAGAGCCAGGCTGGATCCTGGTTGCAGAGTCCAGGGCTGACTCAGATCCGATGAGACAACACATGTATGTTTTCTGTAAAGGGCTTGGTGAAGGCAGCTGCAGGCATTGTCACTATTATGAGTAGAATTCGCCAAAGGGACAATGCTGTGGAAGTCCACGGCACCACCAGCACCAACGTGACGGGGACCCAGGAAAACGGACCCTGCTTGAGGAGCCGCTGGGCCCCGCCGGGTCCTCCACTCCTCAGTACTCACCCCTTGCTCTCGCTTTGATTCTCTTTGACTGGCTTCTTGCCATGCTTCTCTTTGTTTCGTAAATAATCCTTCAGCTTCTCTGCCCGGTCTAGGTACTGCATGCACTTCGCTCGAATGCTCTCCTTGGCCTTGTCACTGTGTGCCTCATCTGCAAAAGGGGAACCACGGAGGGGCCCCTGTGAGCCCCGTGTGCCCGCCCTCCTCTTACGGAGACACTGCATCATGGGAGGACCCCGTGGGGGGCTCACATTTGATAGCGTGCAGGAAATACTCCACGGCATGCTGGTAGAGCCGGAGTGCCTCCTCGTAATTCTTGGCTTTATCCTCTTCTGTGGCTTTTGTCACCAGATCAATGGCTTTCTGGAAAGGCAAAGCACACAATCCAGTATCCCATGAGGTCCAGAAAGCCCTTGGGTTCCAGGCAGCAGGAGACACTGATAGAGATATCGCCAGGGCTGGGAATCCAGCAGTCATAGACCTTTATGTTGGCCTAATGGTCTAACATCAACTAAAAAGGCCTTGAAAGGCAGCTTTAAAAGACAGCTGTCCTGTTTCACAGTACACTCATACAGTTAAAAGCAATCTTTTTCTCAGTCAAGCAGAAGCCTGATCAAGTATCTCAGGTCACAGCTCAAAGAGAGTTCACTATTGACTATTCTCCAAGCTCTCTTCTCTGAGCTTCCCCTACATCATCTCATTTGCTCCTTAGAGCAACACTGGGAGGGAATTCTCACTACCTCCCTCCTCCTAAGGATGAGGAACCCGAAGGCCCAGCAGGGTCATGGCACTTGTCCAGCGTCACGGCACTTTTCCAGGGTCACTTAACTAGGAAGCGACAGAGCCAGGCTGGATCCTGGTTGCAGAGTCCAGGGCTGACTCAGATCCGATGAGACAACACATGTATGTTTTCTGTAAAGGGCTTGGTGAAGGCAGCTGCAGGCATTGTCACTATTATGAGTAGAATTCGCCAAAGGGACAATGCTGTGGAAGTCCACGGCACCACCAGCACCAACGTGACGGGGACCCAGGAAAACGGACCCTGCTTGAGGAGCCGCTGGGCCCCGCCGGGTCCTCCACTCCTCAGTACTCACCCCTTGCTCTCGCTTTGATTCTCTTTGACTGGCTTCTTGCCATGCTTCTCTTTGTTTCGTAAATAATCCTTCAGCTTCTCTGCCCGGTCTAGGTACTGCATGCACTTCGCTCGAATGCTCTCCTTGGCCTTGTCACTGTGTGCCTCATCTGCAAAAGGGGAACCACGGAGGGGCCCCTGTGAGCCCCGTGTGCCCGCCCTCCTCTTACGGAGACACTGCATCATGGGAGGACCCCGTGGGGGGCTCACATTTGATAGCGTGCAGGAAATACTCCACGGCATGCTGGTAGAGCCGGAGTGCCTCCTCGTAATTCTTGGCTTTATCCTCTTCTGTGGCTTTTGTCACCAGATCAATGGCTTTCTGGAAAGGCAAAGCACACAATCCAGTATCCCATGAGGTCCAGAAAGCCCTTGGGTTCCAGGCAGCAGGAGACACTGATAGAGATATCGCCAGGGCTGGGAATCCAGCAGTCATAGACCTTTATGTTGGCCTAATGGTCTAACATCAACTAAAAAGGCCTTGAAAGGCAGCTTTAAAAGACAGCTGTCCTGTTTCACAGTACACTCATACAGTTAAAAGCAATCTTTTTCTCAGTCAAGCAGAAGCCTGATCAAGTATCTCAGGTCACAGCTCAAAGAGAGTTCACTTTCTATTTAACAGTTTCAGGGCAAAGAGAAATAGACTTGGACTGCAACAGATTGCTGTGCTGTTCAGCAGGGAGGCCAGAAACCACCCTTGACCTTGTGGGCCAGAGAGGACCCAGCCAGCAAGAAGAGCCCTTTATTGACCCAAGAGTTTCAAGAGATGGACTTAAAGGGACCTATACTTCTCTCTACTAGCCCAGCTTGCTTCTCTAGGCTTAAAAGGGAAGAGTTTCTCAAAGGTGATACCTAAGGAAGGGATGCTTAGCCACGTGACTCAATACACTGATAGCTCCAGGAAGAAAAGCGCCTACTTACTCCAGCGGTAACTCTGTGCTACCAGCGGAGGGGAGGGACCTCTCAGACCCTTCAAAGAACTCTGCCAGAGGGATTTTGTGAACCTCCTAAACGCCACACGCCTGTGCTTGGGACTGAACAGAAAGCACGCTACATCTCTCAGGCAGCTGTCCCACACGTCCACCTCCAGTTTTAGAAACCACGGTTTCACCAAGCCGGGAAGCACTCCCAGAATTATCCTCGAGCTGAGACCACACTAGACAGCAGGCAGGCAGAACCCACTGGACACACATGGTTCAATCCACAGAGAACAATGAGCCTCCTGACCAGCTTGGCAGGACCGGGGCCTTTGTGCAGCCCTTTCTCAACCAAAAGTATGAAATCTCAGGAAGACACAGAGCGCTCTACAGAACTGACAGATTGGGACAGCTCGGGCCAGGCTGATGCTACACAAGCTCACCAGGTTGAAGAGATGAGGACAGGCTACTGTTTTCCAGCTTCAGCTCCCTATGCTACTTACAAACAGATAATGGCTAGGAGCCCCAAACCTCCCCGGATGATCTGCTTAAACACACGCTTCACGTGTTTACTGTCCTCCACGAGGCCTCCCTTCACACAGACATGAAACAGGGGCTCCTGTCACTAGTGGCTTTTCATCTCCAGAACACACCTCCAGATCCCTGGACTTTTCCACTCTATACACTTTGCCTGGGTCTGTGTTTCTGAAAGGGAGGTTCAGAACCATATTCCAGGAATGCACTGCTTCGCAAGTGGCAAAGCAGGCGCATCCCCTCCCTCTTTCTAGATACTCAATGAACCTCAGAGTATATTCGTTTTTTCTGGCAACTATAAATGGTTTTTCACATACAAGAGGCCAGAGTTGCAATGCAGACTGGAACACATTTGATTAACAGGAGGGAAAGGTGACAAATAAAACTGCCAGCCCCATGCAATCTCTAGTAACAGGTGTGGCAAACGATGAGGATGAAAGAAAAGGGTAACAAAGATGTGCTAACAAAGGAGGTGGCAAACTTTCTGTAAAGGACCAGAATGTAAATATTTTAGCCTTTCCTGCCACATCATCTCTGTTGCAACTACTCAACTCTGCTTCAGCCCCAAAACAACCACTTACTCCAGCGGTAACTCTGTGCTACCAGCGGAGGGGAGGGACCTCTCAGACCCTTCAAAGAACTCTGCCAGAGGGATTTTGTGAACCTCCTAAACGCCACACGCCTGTGCTTGGGACTGAACAGAAAGCACGCTACATCTCTCAGGCAGCTGTCCCACACGTCCACCTCCAGTTTTAGAAACCACGGTTTCACCAAGCCGGGAAGCACTCCCAGAATTATCCTCGAGCTGAGACCACACTAGACAGCAGGCAGGCAGAACCCACTGGACACACATGGTTCAATCCACAGAGAACAATGAGCCTCCTGACCAGCTTGGCAGGACCGGGGCCTTTGTGCAGCCCTTTCTCAACCAAAAGTATGAAATCTCAGGAAGACACAGAGCGCTCTACAGAACTGACAGATTGGGACAGCTCGGGCCAGGCTGATGCTACACAAGCTCACCAGGTTGAAGAGATGAGGACAGGCTACTGTTTTCCAGCTTCAGCTCCCTATGCTACTTACAAACAGATAATGGCTAGGAGCCCCAAACCTCCCCGGATGATCTGCTTAAACACACGCTTCACGTGTTTACTGTCCTCCACGAGGCCTCCCTTCACACAGACATGAAACAGGGGCTCCTGTCACTAGTGGCTTTTCATCTCCAGAACACACCTCCAGATCCCTGGACTTTTCCACTCTATACACTTTGCCTGGGTCTGTGTTTCTGAAAGGGAGGTTCAGAACCATATTCCAGGAATGCACTGCTTCGCAAGTGGCAAAGCAGGCGCATCCCCTCCCTCTTTCTAGATACTCAATGAACCTCAGAGTATATTCGTTTTTCTGGCAACTATAAATGGTTTTTCACATACAAGAGGCCAGAGTTGCAATGCAGACTGGAACACATTTGATTAACAGGAGGGAAAGGTGACAAATAAAACTGCCAGCCCCATGCAATCTCTAGTAACAGGTGTGGCAAACGATGAGGATGAAAGAAAAGGGTAACAAAGATGTGCTAACAAAGGAGGTGGCAAACTTTCTGTAAAGGACCAGAATGTAAATATTTTAGCCTTTCCTGCCACATCATCTCTGTTGCAACTACTCAACTCTGCTTCGTAGCCCCAAAACAACCACTGACAATATATAAATGAATGAGCAGGGATGGGTTCCAGTAAAATTTTACAGACACTGAAATTTGGATTTTATGACTTTCACATACTATGAAACATCCCTTTTTTCAGGACTTCAAAATGTAAAAAAGAAGGCTTCCCTCCTGGCTCAGTGGTAAGGAATCTGCCTGCCAATGCAGGAGTCATGGGTTTGATCCCTGATCAGGGAAGATCCGACGTGCCATGGAACACCTAAGCAACAACTATTGAGCCAGTGCTCTAGAGCCTGGGAGCCGTAACTACTGAAGTCCTCACACTCTAGAGCCTGTGCCCTGCAACAAGAGAAGCCACCACAATGAGAAGCTTGTGTCCTGCAACCAGAGAGTAGCATCTGCTCTCTGCAACTAAGGAAACCCCACAAAGCAATGAAGACTCAGGACAGCCAAAAAATAAAAGGAAATAATGTAACAAAAAATTTCAAAAAAATGTAAATATCTAGGACATGATGTTAAGTAAAAGAAGCCAGTCACACAGGACGACATATTACTGTATATAATTTCATTTATATGAAATGCCCAGATTAGGCAAATGCATTGGGAAAGGGAGTGGACTAGTGGCTGCCGAGGGTTGGGAGAAATAGAGGATTAGTGGTCGGGGGTAGAGTGACTGCTGCTAAAGGGGCAGCGTTTCTTTCCAGGGTGATGAAAGTGTTGTAAAAGTGATTGTCGTGGTGGTTGTACAACTGACTATACTAAAAGCATCCCTGGACTTCATGGGGAAATTGCATATGTCATGACCCTCCCTCTTTCTAGATACTCAATGAACCTCAGAGTATATTCGTTTTTCTGGCAACTATAAATGGTTTTCACATACAAGAGGCCAGAGTTGCAATGCAGACTGGAACACATTTGATTAACAGGAGGGAAAGGTGACAAATAAAACTGCCAGCCCCATGCAATCTCTAGTAACAGGTGTGGCAAACGATGAGGATGAAAGAAAAGGGTAACAAAGATGTGCTAACAAAGGAGGTGGCAAACTTTCTGTAAAGGACCAGAATGTAAATATTTTAGCCTTTCCTGCCACATCATCTCTGTTGCAACTACTCAACTCTGCTTCGTAGCCCCAAAACAACCACTGACAATATATAAATGAATGAGCAGGGATGGGTTCCAGTAAAATTTTACAGACACTGAAATTTGGATTTTATGACTTTCACATACTATGAAACATCCCTTTTTTCAGGACTTCAAAATGTAAAAAAGAAGGCTTCCCTCCTGGCTCAGTGGTAAGGAATCTGCCTGCCAATGCAGGAGTCATGGGTTTGATCCCTGATCAGGGAAGATCCGACGTGCCATGGAACACCTAAGCAACAACTATTGAGCCAGTGCTCTAGAGCCTGGGAGCCGTAACTACTGAAGTCCTCACACTCTAGAGCCTGTGCCCTGCAACAAGAGAAGCCACCACAATGAGAAGCTTGTGTCCTGCAACCAGAGAGTAGCATCTGCTCTCTGCAACTAAGGAAACCCCACAAAGCAATGAAGACTCAGGACAGCCAAAAAATAAAAGGAAATAATGTAACAAAAAATTTCAAAAAAATGTAAATATCTAGGACATGATGTTAAGTAAAAGAAGCCAGTCACACAGGACGACATATTACTGTATATAATTTCATTTATATGAAATGCCCAGATTAGGCAAATGCATTGGGAAAGGGAGTGGACTAGTGGCTGCCGAGGGTTGGGAGAAATAGAGGATTAGTGGTCGGGGGTAGAGTGACTGCTGCTAAAGGGGCAGCGTTTCTTTCCAGGGTGATGAAAGTGTTGTAAAAGTGATTGTCGTGGTGGTTGTACAACTGTGACTATACTAAAAGCATTGAACTGTACACTTTAAAATGGGTGAACTGTATGGAATTTGAGTTATATCTTAATAAAATTTTTCTATTAAAAAAAATAGTAAGGAAAAGGCATTTTTAGTTCACAAACCCTGGGAAGGTGCAATTTGAAAGCTGTCCACTTCTGTGCCAACAGCTTCTGCTGGTGGCTGCGAGGGTCTGGCTGTGGACACCAGCAATCACCTGGCCTACTGCCCACGGTATTCCATGCCTCTGTTCCTCTCTTTCTCTCCACCTGGAGCAACCATCCCTCCGCCACCTGCAGGCATCTGCAATCCCCCACCCTCTGGCCACCCGTCCAAATGCCTCTTCTGCCTTGACCTCTTGCCCAAGTTCCCCAAGCACTGCATCTGTCATCATTTAATAAGTGTTTAATATGCAGCCGACACCGCGTTAAGAATGCTTCACCGGAATCACAACAACCCTACAGAGCATTATCCCATTTCACTGACAGGGAGTCCGAGGCTCCAAGATTAGCGAATAAGCCCAAGGTCACGTACTAGTGAGTGGCAGAACCGATTTGAAACTCGGGTCTGAGGCAAGAAAGCGCGGTCCTAGCACCTGGAGGATGGGTCAGTCATGCATCCAGGTGGCGCCACCCCAGCACCACCCGACGCGATCCAAGGAATGAATGAAGGGTCTTCGGCCGAGAAGAGGAAATTGAAGACCGGGGAAGGAGTGGGGGTCTGTTCGATGGGAGGCAGGAGGAGGAGGGGGAGTCACCAGCCCGACCGCGGGCTCGAGCTTACAGTGCGTCGCCTGTGAGGCCCAGGTGAGGCTGATTTCCCAAGGCGGTCCCGGGTCGCCAGCTGCATGTAGCGACCTCGGTGTTCGGCCCGGTCTAGCGGGCCGGGCGTTCTGGACGCGAAGCGACCCACGGCTCCGAGCGAGAGAACAGAGAAACCGGCAGAGGCGGCCGCAGGGCGACGGGGCGGAGGCGCGAGGCCGGGGCTCGGAGAAGGCCGCTCGCCCGCCCGCAGGCCCCGCCGCGCCTCCTTCGGCCTGCCGCCGCTTTCTTTCCAGGGTGATGAAAGGGTTGTAAAAGTGATTGTCGTGGTGGTTGTACAACTGTGACTATACTAAAAGCATTGAACTGTACACTTTAAAATGGGTGAACTGTATGGAATTTGAGTTATATCTTAATAAAATTTTTCTATTAAAAAAAATAGTAAGGAAAAGGCATTTTTAGTTCACAAACCCTGGGAAGGTGCAATTTGAAAGCTGTCCACTTCTGTGCCAACAGCTTCTGCTGGTGGCTGCGAGGGTCTGGCTGTGGACACCAGCAATCACCTGGCCTACTGCCCACGGTATTCCATGCCTCTGTTCCTCTCTTTCTCTCCACCTGGAGCAACCATCCCTCCGCCACCTGCAGGCATCTGCAATCCCCCACCCTCTGGCCACCCGTCCAAATGCCTCTTCTGCCTTGACCTCTTGCCCAAGTTCCCCAAGCACTGCATCTGTCATCATTTAATAAGTGTTTAATATGCAGCCGACACCGCGTTAAGAATGCTTCACCGGAATCACAACAACCCTACAGAGCATTATCCCATTTCACTGACAGGGAGTCCGAGGCTCCAAGATTAGCGAATAAGCCCAAGGTCACGTACTAGTGAGTGGCAGAACCGATTTGAAACTCGGGTCTGAGGCAAGAAAGCGCGGTCCTAGCACCTGGAGGATGGGTCAGTCATGCATCCAGGTGGCGCCACCCCAGCACCACCCGACGCGATCCAAGGAATGAATGAAGGGTCTTCGGCCGAGAAGAGGAAATTGAAGACCGGGGAAGGAGTGGGGGTCTGTTCGATGGGAGGCAGGAGGAGGAGGGGGAGTCACCAGCCCGACCGCGGGCTCGAGCTTACAGTGCGTCGCCTGTGAGGCCCAGGTGAGGCTGATTTCCCAAGGCGGTCCCGGGTCGCCAGCTGCATGTAGCGACCTCGGTGTTCGGCCCGGTCTAGCGGGCCGGGCGTTCTGGACGCGAAGCGACCCACGGCTCCGAGCGAGAGAACAGAGAAACCGGCAGAGGCGGCCGCAGGGCGACGGGGCGGAGGCGCGAGGCCGGGGCTCGGAGAAGGCCGCTCGCCCGCCCGCAGGCCCCGCCGCGCCTCCTTCGGCCTCCGCCAGCCGGGCCGGGCCGCGCAGAAGTACCTGGAGGGTTGACGTTGTCATTTCATCTCCTGGGTCGGCCCCACACCCCGCGGCGCTTGCTTGCGGCCTCGGTCCTTCCCCGGGAGCTGAGGAGCTGGTCCGGCGCGGGAAGCCCGGCGGGTCGGCGCTGGGCGCGGGCAGGGCGGCCGCTCTCAGCCGGAGCGGAGTCCGAGGGTGAGCGAGGAGCGCGGCCCAGAGCGGTCGCTCCGGAACCGCGCGGCTGCCCCCCGGCGGCCCCGGCCGGCACTGCAGGCCGCCGCTCCCCGCGGAGGCAGCGGGCACGGGCCTGGGCAAGGGGCGGGGCGGGACTGGGACCGGAAGGGGCGGGACCAGGGTCAGACCCGAATGAAATTAAGCCCTGGGTCCCACTTCGAATAAAACAGCACCTATTGAGCAGTTTTCCCCTCTCACAGTAAGTCTGACTGCTCAGAGCTTTGGGTTCCTGATGCTTAATAAGGTATAATAATTATAATTAGTATCTACCTTGTTTGCCTTTTGGAGGAAATGAATGAGCTAGCTAACGTAAACAGTGTACCCCACACTGGGTCTCATTCCCTGGTTACTGCCATTACGATGCCAGTGACTCTGTCCAAAGCAGTTTCCTTTTCCTTCATACTATGTTCTCACTAGGGAAGTGATTTTCTTAGGTCTCCAAAGCTGGGGGCTCCACTCAGGAGATCTTAAGCATAGCGCATGGGTTGTTCATATCCAATGAGCTCAGCATATTTCAAAACAACCAATGCGAAGAATCTAGTAAAGAAAGTTAGCTTATGGGAATGGGATACAGCCTAGGTGGGTGGATTCGCCCCTGTCTGGCGAGGAGAAGATGGACACCTACCTGGACTGGGCAGAAGGTTAACAAGAAGTTAGGAGAGTACCTCTGGATGGCTTCTGTTTTCTTGGTGAATTAGAAGGAGAATCTGCTGAGAGACAAGGAGAGAAGATGGAAGGCTTGGGGTCTGAGGAGAGTAAGGGTGGTTTGAAATCATTTCAAGTGAACAAAACTGATAAAGGGTGGCAACTCTATTAATGTTTAGAGGTGACAATTTGTGTATCTGTTAATCCCAAACTCCAAATTTATCTTTCCCCTTTCCCACTTTAGTAACAGATGACTATTTGTTTTGTAAATACATTCACTTTACCATGTTTTTTAAAGATTCCACACATAAGTAGTATATCTTGTTCTTTATGACTTCACTTAGTATGATCGCCTCTGCTGTTGTGTAGCTTCTAAGTTGTGTCTGACTCTTTTGTGGCCCCGCCGACTGTACCCCGCCAAGCTCCTTTGTCCATGGGATTCTCCAGGTAAGACTACAGGAGTGGGTCACCATCTCCTCTCCCCCCAACCCGGGGATCAAACCCTCATCTTCTGCAATGCGGGTGGATCCTTTACTACTGAGTCACCTGGAAAGCCCATGATCATCTCAGCCCATCCATTTTACTGCAAATGGCATGTCATTCCTTTTTTAATGGCCGAGTAGTATTCTACTGTACATATGTACAAGATCTTTATCCATTCCTCTGTTGACGGACATTGAGTCAACTCTACTTAGTCCATACAATCTCGTAAAATCAGATTGTACCAGTTCCAACATTCTAGGGCTTGTGCTAAGGAAAGGGTTCTGACCAATTTGTTAAGGACCTTCTTGGTTGAGAACAAGAACAGTGTCGGGGAGGAGGAATAAAAACAAGGTTTAGGTAACATTTGGGGGAGGTAGGGCCAGGCCAAAATTTTGCTTAGGTAACACACAAAGTGACTGACACCAAAACAAATGGAGCACTGATCTCCTAACAAGACTCCTGAGAAATTCTCCCCTCACTTTCTTCTGTGTCAATCAATGTATGAAGCTCAGATTGATCCAGTGATTAAGCTCCCATTACACAGATGGCCAGCGGTAGACTTAAGAACAAAAACTAAGTTTTTAAGAATTTGGAGTTGCCCTAAATCTGCTTAAAAAGGCACCAGAAGAGGCTAAGACATGACAACCAAACATGGAATGTGATACTGGATAGGATCCTGTACCAGGAAGGACAAGCAGATACTATTGGGAAGACTGGCACCATTTAAATGAGTCTGTGGAAGAGTGGTAGTGTTCTACAAAAGTTGATTTCTTCCTGATTGGGAGGGCTGTAGGATAGCAATGCAGGAGAGTGCCCTGTGTTTGAGAAGTACACACTTTGCTTAGAGATTTTAAGGGTGATGATCATCGTGCCAGAAAGAAAGGTGTTACGGGATAAATGTGGTAAAATGTTAACAGCTGGAAAATTTGGGTGATGGGGGTGCAGTTCTTTGTACTTTTTTGGGGGGGGCCTCTTCTACTGGTCTTTCATTTATTTATCTTTGTTCTTTGGCCTGTGTGGGCCTCCCATCACAGTGGCCTCTTTCGCTACACAGCACCGGCTCTGGGTACATGCGCTCCAGACCTCCGACTCCTTAGTTGGACACATCGGTTCAGGTGCTCCGCAGCACATGCAATCTTCCCAGGCCAGGGATCAAACCAGTGCCCCTTGCACTGCACAGCGGTGTCCTTACCCACTGGACCACCAGGGAAGCCCCTGCACTTTTTTTTTTTAAGATGTATTTATTTTTGGCTGTGCTGGGACTTCACTGCTGCACTTGGGCTTTCTCTACTTGCGGTTACAGGGTGTTACTCTCTAGCTGCAGTGTGCAGTCTTCTTATTGCCATGGTTTCTCTTGTTGTGGAGCATAGGCTCTAGGCGCGCAGGCTTCAGTTGTGGCTCATGGGCTCAAGAGCACGTGATCAGCAGCTGTGGCGCACAGGCATGAAGGATCTTCCCGGACCAGGGATTGAATCCACGTACCCTGCATTGGCAGGTGGATTCTTTACCACTGAGCCACCACGGAAGCCCTTTTGCACTCTTCTTAAAACTTTCCTGTAAATTTGAAACCATTTTAATGTTAAAGAGTGAAAAAAACAAGTCTAAAAGCAATTCTTTTATTTACAGTATAAAGGTTACAAAGGTATATATGTACTTATATATATAATTCCCTTAAGTTACAAATTTCATTGTAATGTATAATGCTCTATGCTGATGTGCAACTCAAGGGAAAGTGTTGTCTATGCATTATACTTACAGAGTACACATAAAACTTTTTCATTATTAAGAACACAAATACTGCCTTGTTTTACGCCATGGGTATTGACTTGGTAGTCTGGTAATGCCAGAAGACTTGAGACCTAAATTTTAAACAACACTTAAAAAGAAGTCTTGTTTAAATACAGGGTTCCAAAAGGAAGGGAAAAAACCCAGAATATCACATACATTTAATTCCTTGTAGAAGTGTTATCCTAGCTTTCTAAGTCTTAATACTTAAATGAAAGTTGCATGGGACAGAATACATATAAGAGGGTATAATCAGAGTTTGCACAGATTAGCCAAAACAGGCCTTAGGTGGTAGTTTGCCACATTAGTTTCTAAAAGACATTGGATCTGGTACCACAAAGGAAACAGTGTCTGGGTACTCAGGTTTTATCACGCTGAATCCATCAGTGTTACAATGTTATCGAGACTGTAAACATAACACTGGAGTCCAACTGGAGAAAAACAATTGGAAATTGGTTCTTATGATAGAGGAAGATTTGGTTTAAGATGTGAAGAGTATCATCAAGACTGAAGACTGCCAAATCTCAAACTTGTTGCTTAAACCATTTCTTCTCCTCCACATTCTATTAATTCACTGAACAAGAGGTGAGAAAATGTAACTGACATCAACCTGAACAGGACTGAGATAGAAGGAAAGCATTCTTCAGACCTAGGAGGAACAGACACTCACACAATACTTTTGTGCTGGTTCCAATGGAACACAATCATTAGCACCTGATTGTCAAAGGGGCAGTTTAAAGTAAAGACCCAGACCTTAAAGGCGTGAAGTAATTTGTGTGCGCAACTCCAGGGCGCTGAAAACCATGGGGAAGGAGCCCAGGAGACTATATTCCCTACACCATTCCAGGCACTGACCTTTCAGGGCCTTTCTGGGGCATGACAGGGCCTTTCTGTTGCCGAAGCACTGCCTCGAGTGATAGATGGATAGAAGTAAGCTGGATAGAAAGGGACTGATACTGAAGGAAAACATGGACAAATTCATGCAACCTCCCTTACTTAAGATGCTCTCTTTATTGAGTTTGAACGTCCAGGTGTTCTAGGGTAAGTGGAATTTTGCTACGTTTTAAATTACCTTCATTATTTTGATTTCTCAGATGAAGCAACAGTCCATCTACCACATGGAAGGAGTTTTAGCAAATGAGATGTCTAAAGGCTGTTAAGTGTGGAAATGACGGGGTCAGCACAATCTACAAAGTGGGTAGATTAAATATACAGTGATCTCTTCTGTTGATAGTTAAATATTTCTTTAAAAAGACTTTCTCACTGATCCACTTTGGACAACAGACCTTTTAGTTGTTGTGATTTCCCTTACACTAAGGATATTCCACACTATTCTTTTTCTCACACTTAAAGTCTGATTTTGCATTTAAAAAAGCTGCATGATTAAAAGACCAACCTTCTTAAATGTGTTTGGCATTCTTTCATGCTGGCATGGACCAAAGACTGACAGAACATCCTTTTAAACACTCTCCAGTTTACCTGAAGAGCAGAGCTGCAGGTTTACTTTGGTAAGAATACGAGGTGGTTAATGACTTAAGCTCTGACTGATAAATAGATGGCATGGTATGCCTGGGAAATAATGGAATGATGTGCCACTTGAGGGCTGGGGCTTTCCTTTAGACGCTTCAGAGTGCCTGTGAAGAAATGCGCATGAATAAATGCTTAGTAGGTCAAAGAATCCATGAATTAATATATCATTAACTAGGCTTGCCATTTCAAAAATTTCTCAAGGGTCCCAAAGGACCATTTGTCTATTCTTAAGGGACTTCCTTTACTTTGGAATAGGTGATAATCTGGCTCCAAGGGTGTATATGGGACTAGGATAAAGGACTCAAAAATGTTTGCATTTGTGTCAGCGGCACTGAGGTAAGACCTTAAAGGCGTGAAGTAATTTGTGCGCAACTCCAGGGCGCTGAAAACCATGGGGAAGGAGCCCAGGAGACTATATTCCCTACACCATTCCAGGCACTGACCTTTCAGGGCCTTTCTGGGGCATGACAGGGCCTTTCTGTTGCCGAAGCACTGCCTCGAGTGATAGATGGATAGAAGTAAGCTGGATAGAAAGGGACTGATACTGAAGGAAAACATGGACAAATTCATGCAACCTCCCTTACTTAAGATGCTCTCTTTATTGAGTTTGAACGTCCAGGTGTTCTAGGGTAAGTGGAATTTTGCTACGTTTTAAATTACCTTCATTATTTTGATTTCTCAGATGAAGCAACAGTCCATCTACCACATGGAAGGAGTTTTAGCAAATGAGATGTCTAAAGGCTGTTAAGTGTGGAAATGACGGGGTCAGCACAATCTACAAAGTGGGTAGATTAAATATACAGTGATCTCTTCTGTTGATAGTTAAATATTTCTTTAAAAAGACTTTCTCACTGATCCACTTTGGACAACAGACCTTTTAGTTGTTGTGATTTCCCTTACACTAAGGATATTCCACACTATTCTTTTTCTCACACTTAAAGTCTGATTTTGCATTTAAAAAAGCTGCATGATTAAAAGACCAACCTTCTTAAATGTGTTTGGCATTCTTTCATGCTGGCATGGACCAAAGACTGACAGAACATCCTTTTAAACACTCTCCAGTTTACCTGAAGAGCAGAGCTGCAGGTTTACTTTGGTAAGAATACGAGGTGGTTAATGACTTAAGCTCTGACTGATAAATAGATGGCATGGTATGCCTGGGAAATAATGGAATGATGTGCCACTTGAGGGCTGGGGCTTTCCTTTAGACGCTTCAGAGTGCCTGTGAAGAAATGCGCATGAATAAATGCTTAGTAGGTCAAAGAATCCATGAATTAATATATCATTAACTAGGCTTGCCATTTCAAAAATTTCTCAAGGGTCCCAAAGGACCATTTGTCTATTCTTAAGGGACTTCCTTTACTTTGGAATAGGTGATAATCTGGCTCCAAGGGTGTATATGGGACTAGGATAAAGGACTCAAAAATGTTTGCATTTGTGTCAGCGGCACTGAGGTAAGATTATCAGAAAATTGAGCAAAGTACTTCCAGAACTCAAAAGTTAGCATTCTACCAGAATACCTAACCTTATACTAAAAGGAAGAACCATTGCTCTGTTATATCCTTTTAGTTTCAACCAAACTATTTTGTGACAACCCAAGGATTATAGGTCATATGGTAGGTATTTGCTGAATACAATCAAATGTTCATTGGTGAGCAAGCAATCATTTGCAGATGGCATATTTAGGCATTACATCAAGTGCAGATTTACTTTTAATACCAGAATAAGCTTTGGTTCAGTCAGCTAAAGTGGAGAGGAAGAAGAGAGGTGACAAGAGATGAAGCTCAAGTTTCTCAAGTTTATAAAAGAAGAAATCTGGTTAAGATATTTTTTACAAGTTAATACACAACAACTATTCTTCCACTTGGCAGTTTAGCTAGTGTTGAAAAGAGATAGATGTGCTCTATGTGTCTATTAATTGTATCTTACCTTAATTTGAAATTATCACTGATCTGCTAGATGTGTGTGTGTATGTGAGATCTTTAGAGAAAGGGTTTCAAATCAACCACTTAAGCAGTCTATTACTAGTGTAAAATAAAATTCGCTTAATATCATTATACAATAGAAAAAGCAATATTGCTCAAAAACACATATTCCTGATATACGCGTAGTTATTTTAGACTTGTCTGTCATCGCACATTTATTGAGTGTCTCTGTGCCCAACACAGTGCAACATATAGCTTAAAAAGGTGGGCGGGGCTCGGAGGACTGCTGTTGTCAGTTTTTAAAGACAGTACGCATAACAAAATCATTCTAAGTTACCAAGCAATTAAGATAGGGCCACAGAGAGAATGGTACAAAATGGCAGAGTCCTCTACTTTGATCTAATGGATGAAAAAAAAAAGCCATGACAAGAATTCATATTTAAGTGAAAGAGATTTCCAATCTCAAGGACTGGAAATAATTGGATGTAATACCACCTGGCATGTAATATACCTGACAGAGATCAATAAAACACATAAATGTGATATAATCAAATTCAACTTAAAGTTTAAGCAGAATCCCAAAACGGTCTCTTTTCCTTACACGGATATGCAGATCTCAATATGCTTTGAGATCAAAGAGATCTGGCATTTTACTTCTTCACTGGATACTGAAGAAAAAAAAAAGACCTTTGGCTTTCTAACCAGCCATTTCATTCATGGCATCAACAGTGGATGGCAGTGACATGGAAATGTATGCTGGATATTTGGATGGTTTAAATATTATGTACAATCAATAGCTTATAGCCAGTGAAAATAAGAACATAATTCAGCGTGTCAAAGATATAAAGAAAAAAGCAGAGAAAGTGCTTAAGTCTACAGGTCTTCCCTGAAAGCTTCAAAAATGTTTAACTTTTTAAGTAGGTAGGGCTTGTAAAAGATTTTGCATAGCAGCTTATAAGATAATTTGAATTAAAGAATATGGATATAAATTAAACAAGACCTGGAGATTCTCTCAGAATTAAAAACAATCCATTATAACCTTTTCCCAAAAGTGGACACACTTGTGTCCCCCAAACCATTTACAATGAAATGTTGTGTTGTCCAGATTCCACACAGCTTAACTTCTTTTTAAAGAGTACATTTTGGTTTATTAGCTAAGTGCATGTAATCGGCTGAAAAAAGCTTTGCTACCATTCTGTTAGGATGATAAATTAGAACAATGAGTAACAACTTTAATCATGCGTTGGTCAGAGAGATTTTTCCACTTATAAAAATATAGGAAATAAATAGTTTGATCTCTCCTGCATGCAGTAATTTTCAATAACAAACTTTGTGAGAGTACAGATGATAGGAACAGGCACTATCAGACTTCAGCTAGCCTAAAAGGGGCTAAAACATGGCTTTAAAATAGGCATTGACTGTTTAAGTAATATTTTTGATTCCTAAACACATCCCAATATTTAATCTGGAACTCTTCTAGGTAGGTGAGTTTACAGTTACAACTACCTAATAAATACTGTATAAACATACATAAAGTATTTCTTCATATAAAAGATACTAATTTCCAGGTAAGGTATGTTTGAAGACTTGAGGAAAGGACTCACCTTTTCCAGAAAAAGTATAATTGAGCCTTTTCTTCCTTTCATTTTTTTGGAGAGGGGAGAAGTTTTAGAGGACGAGGAGGAGGGATGTTCACACCCCGATGGGCTGCTTGTAGACATCTGTGTGGAATGTGGAGAAGACGTCTACTTCTTCACTGGATACTGAAGAAAAAAAAAAGACCTTTGGCTTTCTAACCAGCCATTTCATTCATGGCATCAACAGTGGATGGCAGTGACATGGAAATGTATGCTGGATATTTGGATGGTTTAAATATTATGTACAATCAATAGCTTATAGCCAGTGAAAATAAGAACATAATTCAGCGTGTCAAAGATATAAAGAAAAAAGCAGAGAAAGTGCTTAAGTCTACAGGTCTTCCCTGAAAGCTTCAAAAATGTTTAACTTTTTAAGTAGGTAGGGCTTGTAAAAGATTTTGCATAGCAGCTTATAAGATAATTTGAATTAAAGAATATGGATATAAATTAAACAAGACCTGGAGATTCTCTCAGAATTAAAAACAATCCATTATAACCTTTTCCCAAAAGTGGACATACTAGTGTCCCCCAACCATTTTACAATGAACTGTTGTGTTGTCAAGATTACACACAGCTTAACTTCTTTTTAAAGAGTACATTTTGGTTTATTAGCTAAGTGCATGTAATCGGCTGAAAAAAGCTTTGCTACCATTCTGTTAGGATGATAAATTAGAACAATGAGTAACAACTTTAATCATGCGTTGGTCAGAGAGATTTTTCCACTTATAAAAATATAGGAAATAAATAGTTTGATCTCTCCTGCATGCAGTAATTTTCAATAACAAACTTTGTGAGAGTACAGATGATAGGAACAGGCACTATCAGACTTCAGCTAGCCTAAAAGGGGCTAAAACATGGCTTTAAAATAGGCATTGACTGTTTAAGTAATATTTTTGATTCCTAAACACATCCCAATATTTAATCTGGAACTCTTCTAGGTAGGTGAGTTTACAGTTACAACTACCTAATAAATACTGTATAAACATACATAAAGTATTTCTTCATATAAAAGATACTAATTTCCAGGTAAGGTATGTTTGAAGACTTGAGGAAAGGACTCACCTTTTCCAGAAAAAGTATAATTGAGCCTTTTCTTCCTTTCATTTTTTTGGAGAGGGGAGAAGTTTTAGAGGACGAGGAGGAGGGATGTTCACACCCCGATGGGCTGCTTGTAGACATCTGTGTGGAATGTGGAGAAGACGTCTACAGCCCGGGTGTGTCCCAAGGACACAGGACGTGTCCATCGGAATGAGGGGAATGCTACTCTGCAGCTCCCTTCCACTCGACACATGGAAGCCCACCACATCCTCAACAGTATTCCTAATTCAAAATGAAAAAGAAATGAAAAGTCAACTGTTCTAGGAAAGATGTAAAATGTCAAAACTCCCCATCTGCAGTTATCATTTGAAGATAATCCGTCATGACGTCCTGGCATCTTGATACAAAATAACTACGTACCAAGGTTGTGTCATTCACAAAAAGCACTTCATTTGTGGTAATGAGAGTCCCACAAACACACTTACTTGAGGAACAACCTGGTCACCCCCTACTGGAAAGCTGCTGCTGTTTGTTAAACAAAGCAGCTAAAGGGTTCTTCCTCTTGGGGCCACTAGTGGTCAAAGGAAACTCCCGATACACTTTCATTTCACATCAAGACTCAAAAGATGTTAAGAAACCCTGGGGATCTCAGTGCTATGACAGTTAAAGCTTGAGCAAAATAAGTCAAAATGCACACAATGCCTTACCTCTACTGCATTTAAATCACATGTTGAACAGATCTTTATCACATAAGGAATGAGCAGAGTGGCTCAGATATTCCCCCAGAAAGTATCCTCAGTGGCTTATTAGTCTTCTGTACTAACACAGAAAACCTCACCAAATGGCTTTTCCACAGAAGTCTGTGACCGCCTTGTTCAGCTTCTCAGAAATAAAATTTGTGAGAGTACAGATGATAGGAACAGGCACTATCAGACTTCAGCTAGCCTAAAGGGGCTAAAACATGGCTTTAAAATAGGCATTGACTGTTTAAGTAATATTTTTGATTCCTAAACACATCCCAATATTTAATCTGGAACTCTTCTAGGTAGGTGAGTTTACAGTTACAACTACCTAATAAATACTGTATAAACATACATAAAGTATTTCTTCATATAAAAGATACTAATTTCCAGGTAAGGTATGTTTGAAGACTTGAGGAAAGGACTCACCTTTTCCAGAAAAAGTATAATTGAGCCTTTTCTTCCTTTCATTTTTTTGGAGAGGGGAGAAGTTTTAGAGGACGAGGAGGAGGGATGTTCACACCCCGATGGGCTGCTTGTAGACATCTGTGTGGAATGTGGAGAAGACGTCTACAGCCCGGGTGTGTCCCAAGGACACAGGACGTGTCCATCGGAATGAGGGGAATGCTACTCTGCAGCTCCCTTCCACTCGACACATGGAAGCCCACCACATCCTCAACAGTATTCCTAATTCAAAATGAAAAAGAAATGAAAAGTCAACTGTTCTAGGAAAGATGTAAAATGTCAAAACTCCCCATCTGCAGTTATCATTTGAAGATAATCCGTCATGACGTCCTGGCATCTTGATACAAAATAACTACGTACCAAGGTTGTGTCATTCACAAAAAGCACTTCATTTGTGGTAATGAGAGTCCCACAAACACACTTACTTGAGGAACAACCTGGTCACCCCCTACTGGAAAGCTGCTGCTGTTTGTTAAACAAAGCAGCTAAAGGGTTCTTCCTCTTGGGGCCACTAGTGGTCAAAGGAAACTCCCGATACACTTTCATTTCACATCAAGACTCAAAAGATGTTAAGAAACCCTGGGGATCTCAGTGCTATGACAGTTAAAGCTTGAGCAAAATAAGTCAAAATGCACACAATGCCTTACCTCTACTGCATTTAAATCACATGTTGAACAGATCTTTATCACATAAGGAATGAGCAGAGTGGCTCAGATATTCCCCCAGAAAGTATCCTCAGTGGCTTATTAGTCTTCTGTACTAACACAGAAAACCTCACCAAATGGCTTTTCCACAGAAGTCTGTGACCGCCTTGTTCAGCTTCTCAGAATAATACTCTCACTGCAAAGAGTGTCTAAGCTCACTTATCTCTGGGTATTGTGTGTTGACATTCTGCTTCCAGAAATCTTAGCTGGATCTTTAAGATATTTTCTTTCTTCTCTGACTTGCAACATATCCCAGGTGAAGCCAAACTTGGGTTTATGAATTTTTAAAACAAAAAAAAGCTCTTAAAAGTTATACTCTAGTCTAGATTTCAATTTCCAGTTTTCAGTAGACCATTTTGGGGACTAGAGGTGGGGGAAGAACTGACTTATGCCGCAGAGGGAAGACAGTGAGGTTACAAAGTCTAACGCAAACTGTGTCTGCTCATTGATCTTCTCTTTTAATATGTCCCACCTATAGGTCCATCTGGACTCGAACCGAATAGCTCTTTTCAAATAGTCCATTTGTGTGGTTTTTTTCCTTTCATTTTTATCTTTGGACTGCTACCCTCCAACACCCTCTACAGTGCACACATCTGCTATGGCATTCCTGATAACTCTAGTGAATGAGAACTATTCCTAGACCCTTCTTCAGAGTGCACAGAGACCATCCAAGTTAACGTTACCTTTTCTTTCCATCTGGGGACTGTGCTAATCTTGACATTTTATATAGCTATTACACTACTGTAAATGTTTTCAGCTATATACCTCCTTCATAATTAGGAAAAGGAAGCTGAGTGTTGATTCTCCAGTACCACAGAATCACCACTCTTCCTGCTGCTGTGGCCTCGTGACGACATCTGGCGATGCTGAGCGAAGCCTGGGCAGCTGTTCCCTGGTCTCATTGCCCTGCCCGTGGCAGGAGGCATCATTGAGCCAGCACTGAGGAAGCAGCTGATGACGGATGCCACTCCGCTGCCCTGCAGGGAGAGCGCTCCGGGCTCGGATCCCGCCCGGGCTCACAGCCCAAAGTGATCTGACGTGATGTTGGTGTTGAAGAGTGAGCTGGCTTCACTGACCATGTATACTCTTTAAACAAGCTGGCTCTCTGGGATTTGTCTTGCTTCAAGGTATCTGCCAGCTAGAAAAGATACCACACTGAGGAAACCCACCTCAAAGACTATTCCTCAAAATCAGGACAGATGACCTCCCTGGAATGGCAGTGATATCCAGTTATTCAAACAGTGACTAATAAAGCTCCACTAACTCTTACCAAAGGCACATTTGGTCAGCAATTAAAAAAATGGCTTCAGCTAAAATCAGGATTTTCTTTTAAAAGAAATCTTATCCCCTGGCTCCTACCAAACATAAAAATCAGAAAATCCTAAAACAAGTAAAACTTTGCTTTTAGAGCAGTGGTTTCCAACTTGCTCTTCAAGTTGGTCACTACTAGAAAGGGGTGGAAGGCAAGGCAAATCAAATCTCACAAGTCCTAAGTCCTAAAGTGAGCACTTGGGAGCAGCAAAGCCTGTGATGTAGGAGGAAATGATGGCCAGGGTGGGATATAGGGAGAGCCAGGACAAGTGAAGAACCCTTTGGTGATGCAACTCAAGGACTTCCAAGGGTAGGAGGAGTGAAGACAGTAAGCTCCAACCAAATGTCTAACCTACACGGAGTGACCAAGAAGTCCAGACTGCTGCAAACGAGCACCTATGAAGGGACAGTTGTCCCAAGAGGTCAAGCTTGAGCCTGAAACAAATTCTATTGGAAGGAGGAGGAGAAGAAGAAAACTCTCAGATGTTTGATTATATCCAAAAAGAAAAAGAATGAGCCACCCTTCTTAACAAGGGAAATAAACCTAATTACTTAAAAACCACATTAAGAGACTAGACAGTAAATTAATAGCTTCATTTTGGAGCTTATTGGAGTCCTAGAATTTCTGGCCAAGGTAGTTTGTAAAAGGCAAGCTCTTCTTTAAACATGGTTTCAGTTCAGCAGTGATTTGAAGGTCCTTTTCAAGGCACTGTGCTGGATAAGAGAGCAAAGAGCTTTCTTTTTGTGCTTTTTTTTTTTTTTTGAGGTGGAAATACTTCTTATGACATTCAAGGCTCTTTCACTGATTTTTTTTCTTTTTTTTTTTTTGCTGCTCATACAAGCAGTCCCATGCGAGTGACTTTGGCCGACAAGAATGTGTGCAACACAAATACAATCGGCTTCGGACAGGAGTGGAGGTCCATGGTCTGTGGAGAAAGCACATTAATTATCACTACTATATACAACCGCTTGAATAAACAAACATGCAAAATAAACAAATTTGGACATGATATTCTACTTAAAAAAAAAAAAAGATTTTTTCATATATTTTTTGCCTGCACTGGGTCTTCATTGCTTCGTGAAGGCTTTCCTTGGTTGTGGCGAGTGGAGGCTACCCACCCATCCTTGTGGTTCATAGGCTTCTCATTTCGGTGGCTTCTTTGTCGCAGAGCACGGGCTTCAGGAGTTAAGTTTGCAGGCTCTAGAGTGCTGGCTCAGTAGCTGTGGCACACAGGCTTTGCAGCTCCATGGAATGTGGGATCCTCCTGGACCAAGAATCAAACCTGTGTCCCTTACATTGCAAGGTGGATTCTTAAACCACTGGATCACCAAGAAAAACTACTTTTTTTGTAGTCTACTTTTTAAAAAGAACTTGGATAAAGGATGTGGCAGATTTATGGCCACTCTTGGGAAAGAAGCCACAAATGGAAGCGTCTTCTGAAGTAAGGTGATTCCATGGCGTAATTCAACACTAGCATGAGGGGTCACATCCACAATTCAGCCACTATGGGTGGTATTCTAGATTCCACCATGCCAAGGAGGAAGAACTTAAAAGTCGAGGAGGTAAAGAAAGAGGATGATCCTAGATGGAAACCACTGCCTGTAAGAGTATTTTCCAAAAGAAAAGAATTCTAAAAACCTTAAAAACCACATTAAGAGACTAGACAGTAAATTAATAGCTTCATTTTGGAGCTTATTGGAGTCCTAGAATTTCTGGCCAAGGTAGTTTGTAAAAGGCAAGCTCTTCTTTAAACATGGTTTCAGTTCAGCAGTGATTTGAAGGTCCTTTTCAAGGCACTGTGCTGGATAAGAGAGCAAAGAGCTTTCTTTTTGTGCTTTTTTTTTTTTTTTGAGGTGGAAATACTTCTTATGACATTCAAGGCTCTTTCACTGATTTTTTTTCTCTTTTTTTTTTTTGCTGCTCATACAAGCAGTCCCATGCGAGTGACTTTGGCCGACAAGAATGTGTGCAACACAAATACAATCGGCTTCGGACAGGAGTGGAGGTCCATGGTCTGTGGAGAAAGCACATTAATTATCACTACTATATACAACCGCTTGAATAAACAAACATGCAAAATAAACAAATTTGGACATGATATTCTACTTAAAAAAAAAAAAAGATTTTTTCATATATTTTTTGCCTGCACTGGGTCTTCATTGCTTCGTGAAGGCTTTCCTTGGTTGTGGCGAGTGGAGGCTACCCACCCATCCTTGTGGTTCATAGGCTTCTCATTTCGGTGGCTTCTTTTGTCGCAGAGCACGGGCTTCAGGAGTTAAGTTTGCAGGCTCTAGAGTGCTGGCTCAGTAGCTGTGGCACACAGGCTTTGCAGCTCCATGGAATGTGGGATCCTCCTGGACCAAGAATCAAACCTGTGTCCCTTACATTGCAAGGTGGATTCTTAAACCACTGGATCACCAAGAAAAACTACTTTTTTTGTAGTCTACTTTTTAAAAAGAACTTGGATAAAGGATGTGGCAGATTTATGGCCACTCTTGGGAAAGAAGCCACAAATGGAAGCGTCTTCTGAAGTAAGGTGATTCCATGGCGTAATTCAACACTAGCATGAGGGGTCACATCCACAATTCAGCCACTATGGGTGGTATTCTAGATTCCACCATGCCAAGGAGGAAGAACTTAAAAGTCGAGGAGGTAAAGAAAAGAGGATGATCCTAGATGGAAACCACTGCCTGTAAGAGTATTTTCCACAGGGAATCACACTGAATTCAGCTTAAGTGTGATCATCTATGTGTAAGATTTTTGTCAGCCCTTAACAGTTTATGATGGGAATGGCAACTTTTTTTTTTAACTTTTATTTTACTTTTAACTTTTACAGAGTTTTGTTGTTTACAGATATGTGTGTTCCCAGATTAGTCGTATGTATATCCTCCCTCCATCCCACCCCTCCAGACCATCACACAGCACCCCTGCAGGATCCCCTTTTGTCACAGAGCAATGATTATATTTTCTTCACATATAAGTACAGGTTTTCATGCTACTTCCTTTACGTCTCCCATCCACTGTTCATTCCTCACAATGTCCATATGTCCACTGTCCATGTCTGTTTTTCCATCGCTTCACTGCGTGTGTTATCATTGGGGAATGGCAACTCTTGCAGTTAGTTGGGAGGGCTAGTTATACCTTCCTGAGCATAGGCCTCCTAATTTGGACAGAGGACACCAGATGAACAGGCTTTTGAAGTCCATGACTAACCATAGTTTCCTAAAGATTCATCGTTTAAAAGAAGATTGCTAGTCACAGTTTTCTCATTTGGAGTTTGAACTATATTATCCTTAAGGTCTCTGTCAATTCTAAAATTTCAAGATTCTGTTCTCCAAATTTATAGCTGTTGTGACTGTGTCAACAGACATTAAGATTTCATGTACAAGACAAGACTTGAACTACTGGCTCAATACAGGTAAGACAGAGAGACATGACTTTGAGTACTTTATCATGCTTTATGAAGTAACTTGACACACTTATCTAGGTCTTCAAGGGGGCTCAAGAATTCTGTGGGAGGGCTTCCATGGTAGTCCAGTGGGTAAGGACACCACCTTGCAGTGCAAGGGGCGCCGGTTAGATCCCTGGCCTCGGAAGATCCCACATGCCGCAGGGCAGATGGACTGATGTGTCCAACTACCGAGCTGGAACTCTGGAGCGCATGCGCCCAGAGCCGGTGCTCTGCAGCGACAAGAGGCCACTGCGACGGGAGGGCCACACAGGCCAAAGAACAAAGATGGATGAAAATGGATAAATGAAAGACCAATAGAAGTAGCCAAAAAAAACCACAGAATTCTGTGGGTTTTTCTTTTAAAGGACATGGAAGTTCAAAAGGATGATGGCTGTATGGACATATCTTTATATCTTTTTTTCTGACCAGCAGAATTTCTGTAGCAACTAAGTCACTTATTACTTTTAATTTTTATTCCAACAAACTCCTGATAATAGCAATGGATAGAATTCATTTATTAAAGCTTGCCAGGTTTAGTATTTTATATCTTATATTTGACAAAAGCCTGTTTCTTAGTAGGGTAATCTGTTTTTTTTTTTTTTTTAAAACTTTTATTTATTTATTTTTGACTATGCTGGGTCTTTGTTGAGGTGTGGGTCCAGCTGCTCTGCAGCATATGGGATCCTCCCGGCCCAGGGATCGAACCCGTGTCTCCTGCATTGAAAGACGGGTTATTCTCCACTGAGCCACAAGGGAAGCCCGGGTTATCTGTTTTTTCCTGCTGACATTCAAACATAACTTTTTTAAAACACAGTGATTCCCTAATGTGGGAAAAAGGAAACAACAAAACTCCGAATCCAAACCCATGTATCTTTGAAGCCTGCAGAAGAATTTCCTTGGCTCCAAATGAAATATTAGTCTGTAAGTCCATAATTTTCTATAACAAGAGGTAATAAATGATAAGAAAGACAGACAATACCTATTAGAATAAACATGTCTTTCAGAAACACGCTTACCAGTTCTCCTTCGGGCCCACCAAAATCCAGATACAGATTTCTGATGCCATCGTCAGCAGACATTTTCAGCCTTTCGAAGGGGTAGTGGTACAATACACTGCTGGAACCTCCGTTTTCCCTGGAGATAGTGAACCCACTTTCATAGTGGATGCTGAGTCTCACCTCTTGGCCATTTAATGTGCAACCTATTGAAGACAAGCAGAAAATAATACTAATAAAGTTTCTACTTCAGTTAGAAGGTGTCAAAGGCCTCTTCTGACTTCAATAAAGGGAAAAGAATCTTCCTGAGAATGTGTGATACCTAACCTATTTGGAATGTCCTGAAGTGAGTTCTGTGTTGGCCACTCAAGTCAACATCTTGTTTGAGACGAGGAAGAAATTACCATAACTTTACTTGACATCTGATCTGCTTCAGTTCAATTTACTGAGTATCAAATGAATGCTGTGTGGACAGTAGGCTATGTGTGGTGCTGGGGAAGTAAGAGACATGGTCCTTTGTTTCAAATACCTCCAAAGTGACAGGCGTAGACATGAAATCCCTAACCACTAAGGCCCAAGTCAAGGTAAAGTTTCCTGGAGGAGATGGAACTTGAGAAAGGCCCTAAAATGTGGTCAAACTTGATAGGCAGTGAGGAGGAGGAAGAAGGTTTCCAGTGGACAAGAAGGAGGAACAACCAAATGAGACAAGGCAGAGATGCCTTCAAGGGCAGTCACATGGATTGGTTCATAGTCTGGAAGTTATGCTGCCAGTCCTACTGAAAGATAAAATTCAAAAAGATGTATCTGAATTGATGGGACCAAAGAAACTGATCAGCAAGACTGGCAAATGTCTTCTGCCAAGACTGGTGAAGTCCCTGTTTCACCAACATTTGAGCAGTTCTGTTGTTAGTACAGAGGTACAAGTGAGACGTTCTCTGCCACATGGGAATTCACTGAGTCCTCTGAGAGCCGAGCTAATCATCACCCAAAAGACCAGAGCCGAGCGAGGCCGGCTCACTGTGAGCAGGAAGAATGGCTCCCAAACAAGCAAGTCCTCATACCCAGACCAATGTGTCCTTCCACTGGACATGAAAAACAGTCTAGGCAGCTGGCACGTTCAAGAAATAAGGAAAAGGAATAACCCGAGGAGGTTGGAACAATGAACTTGAATATTCATTGCCTTCAGGGGTACAATACACTGCTGGAACCTCCGTTTTCCCTGGAGATAGTGAACCCACTTTCATAGTGGATGCTGAGTCTCACCTCTTGGCCATTTAATGTGCAACCTATTGAAGACAAGCAGAAAATAATACTAATAAAGTTTCTACTTCAGTTAGAAGGTGTCAAAGGCCTCTTCTGACTTCAATAAAGGGAAAAGAATCTTCCTGAGAATGTGTGATACCTAACCTATTTGGAATGTCCTGAAGTGAGTTCTGTGTTGGCCACTCAAGTCAACATCTTGTTTGAGACGAGGAAGAAATTACCATAACTTTACTTGACATCTGATCTGCTTCAGTTCAATTTACTGAGTATCAAATGAATGCTGTGTGGACAGTAGGCTATGTGTGGTGCTGGGGAAGTAAGAGACATGGTCCTTTGTTTCAAATACCTCCAAAGTGACAGGCGTAGACATGAAATCCCTAACCACTAAGGCCCAAGTCAAGGTAAAGTTTCCTGGAGGAGATGGAACTTGAGAAAGGCCCTAAAATGTGGTCAAACTTGATAGGCAGTGAGGAGGAGGAAGAAGGTTTCCAGTGGACAAGAAGGAGGAACAACCAAATGAGACAAGGCAGAGATGCCTTCAAGGGCAGTCACATGGATTGGTTCATAGTCTGGAAGTTATGCTGCCAGTCCTACTGAAAGATAAAATTCAAAAAGATGTATCTGAATTGATGGGACCAAAGAAACTGATCAGCAAGACTGGCAAATGTCTTCTGCCAAGACTGGTGAAGTCCCTGTTTCACCAACATTTGAGCAGTTCTGTTGTTAGTACAGAGGTACAAGTGAGACGTTCTCTGCCACATGGGAATTCACTGAGTCCTCTGAGAGCCGAGCTAATCATCACCCAAAAGACCAGAGCCGAGCGAGGCCGGCTCACTGTGAGCAGGAAGAATGGCTCCCAAACAAGCAAGTCCTCATACCCAGACCAATGTGTCCTTCCACTGGACATGAAAAACAGTCTAGGCAGCTGGCACGTTCAAGAAATAAGGAAAAGGAATAACCCGAGGAGTTTTGAACAATGAACTTGAATATTCATTGCCTTCAGAAAAGGAACCAACAGGTGTTAATGGTATAACAGGTATTAACATGCATCTGAAGGACATGCTGGCGTATGTATGAATGTGTATACAGGTATATGTGCACACTAAGCACATATATCCCATTAAGATGCAACAGACTAAGTGTCTACACCACACATGAGTATGTGTGCACACACACATTTTAAAGAAATTCTGGTTCTCTTCAAAGTGATTTACTTTTAGCCAGTTTAATATGTCTGGAAAGCTGTAAATGTAAGAGTAAGAGATTAATAAGTCCATCAATTGACCTGAAATGAATGTATTATGAAGGTAAAATATTAAAACAGAGCTGTGAATGAGAATAAAAAAGTTCAAAATTACCAAAAAACCCAAACATGTTTTTTTTGTCCATTTAAAAATATAAGGAACCAGGTGGTCCTTATTTTCTCTCTCTCCAACCCATCTGTATTTAAACTGTGAGCCAAAGACTGAATAGATTTTAGTTTCCTGTAGAAGTTTAGCTGCCAGACACCAAAGGAACAACACAAAACTAAAAAGTGTTCAAAAGCCACATTGTACTCTTTGTTTTGGGAAGCATATCTCTCCGGATACTTGAAGAAGATATGGTGACCCCACGTGCCAGTAATGAGTGTGCGAGCCTGACCCTTGGGACTCCACATAGGAACACAGGGCATCCAGTCTGTCCACCTGAGGACTTCTCCATCCCAGAAAGCACATTCTGTGGCCAAGACAAAAGCCAGAGTCTCATAGTCCTTAATGTGACCAGTCATACTGGGTGGCAGACAGACAAGTGAGAAAGACAGTCTGGTGTGAGGACTTGGGTCAAAATTCAGCGCAGGATCTAGTTACTGGTGTCATCAACTGAGTCATCATTGTGGCTGTGAGGAAACTATAGAGCACGTCCTAAACACCTGAAGAATTGTGCCACTTGGACAACAAAGAAAAAGCTGTCCTTGTGTCAGTGAGGACCTGTGGAAACGTGGCTCATGCAATTCTAAACTCAGAGACATCCTTCACTTTAAAAAAAAGCAACGGGAAGGAAGGTAAATCACAAGGATTCTGCTCTCAAAACACTTTCTCTTTCTATATAAGTTCTGTAAAACTAGGTTTATGAAATAAAATACTTAGAAAATAGGAGCAAAAGTAAACCAACTTCCAAACAAGATATTCAGAGTAATTAAAACCATATTAGGGGCTTCCCTTGTGGTCTAGTGGGTAAGGACACTGCCTTGCAGTGCAAGGGGCGCCGGTTCGATCCCTGGCCAAAGATGCAACAGACTGTCTGAGTATGTGTGCACACACATTTTAAAGAAATTCTGGTTCTCTTCAAAGTGATTTACTTTTAGCCAGTTTAATATGTCTGGAAAGCTGTAAATGTAAGAGTAAGAGATTAATAAGTCCATCAATTGACCTGAAATGAATGTATTATGAAGGTAAAATATTAAAACAGAGCTGTGAATGAGAATAAAAAAGTTCAAAATTACCAAAAAACCCAAACATGTTTTTTTTGTCCATTTAAAAATATAAGGAACCAGGTGGTCCTTATTTTCTCTCTCTCCAACCCATCTGTATTTAAACTGTGAGCCAAAGACTGAATAGATTTTAGTTTCCTGTAGAAGTTTAGCTGCCAGACACCAAAGGAACAACACAAAACTAAAAAGTGTTCAAAAGCCACATTGTACTCTTTGTTTTGGGAAGCATATCTCTCCGGATACTTGAAGAAGATATGGTGACCCCACGTGCCAGTAATGAGTGTGCGAGCCTGACCCTTGGGACTCCACATAGGAACACAGGGCATCCAGTCTGTCCACCTGAGGACTTCTCCATCCCAGAAAGCACATTCTGTGGCCAAGACAAAAGCCAGAGTCTCATAGTCCTTAATGTGACCAGTCATACTGGGTGGCAGACAGACAAGTGAGAAAGACAGTCTGGTGTGAGGACTTGGGTCAAAATTCAGCGCAGGATCTAGTTACTGGTGTCATCAACTGAGTCATCATTGTGGCTGTGAGGAAACTATAGAGCACGTCCTAAACACCTGAAGAATTGTGCCACTTGGACAACAAAGAAAAAGCTGTCCTTGTGTCAGTGAGGACCTGTGGAAACGTGGCTCATGCAATTCTAAACTCAGAGACATCCTTCACTTTAAAAAAAAGCAACGGGAAGGAAGGTAAATCACAAGGATTCTGCTCTCAAAACATTTTCTCTTTTTATATAAATTCTGTAAAACTAGGTTTATGAAATAAAATACTTAGAAAATAGGAGCAAAAGTAAACCAACTTCCAAACAAGATATTCAGAGTAATTAAAACCATATTAGGGGCTTCCCTTGTGGTCTAGTGGGTAAGGACACTGCCTTGCAGTGCAAGGGGCGCCGGTTCGATCCCTGGCCTGGGAAGATCCCACGTGCCACGGAGCGGCTGGACTGATGTGTCCAATTACTGAGCCCGAGCTCTGGCGCGCATGTGCCCAGAGCCGGTGCTCTGCGCCAACAGAGGCCACTGCGATGGGAGGCCCACACGGGCCAGAGAACAAAGATGGATGAAAATAGATAAACAAAAGACCAATAGAAGTGACCCACCCGCCCCCCTCCCTCCCCAACCCGCAAAAAAACAAAACAAAACAAAACAAAACATATTAGAGGGCTTTCCTGATGGTCCAGTGGATAAGGACACTGCCTTGCAGTGCAAGGGGCGCCAGTTCCATCCCTGGCCTGAGAGGATCCCACGTGCCGCGGAGCGACTGGACGGATGTGTCCAACTACCGAGCTGGAGCTCTCTGGAGCGCATGTGCCCAGAGCCGGCGCTCTGCCAAGAGAGGGGCCACTGCGATGGGAGGCCCACACAGGCCAGAGGACAAAGATGACTAAGTGAAGGATCAATAGAAGTGCTTACCCCCCCTCAAAAAAAAACATAAAGTGTAATTGAGTCTTCCTTTTGACTACTCTCCGTTCTTGTTGTTAAAATGAAAAGTAATCCGGAAATATTGCCATATACACAGATACACACATATGAACCCATACCTCCAAATTCATAGAGACAAGCCACAAGAGGGCGCTTCACCAATGGAAAGCGATCATGAGGCCGATTCCCTTTAGACGTTCATTTCAGTTCTTAACTGGGCACACATCTTCAAACTTTGGAAGAGAGACTCCTATTCCAGATTCTTCACTTTTCTACAGCTATATGCTTTTCCAGATGCTCATATTTTTAAGGGTGTCTATCCATGTTCCAAAGCTTAACAAGAGGGTCAATACACCTAGTATTTAGTAAATGAGTTCTTACACTAGTTAATATTTAAATAATGGAATATAAAACTTCCATGTTATGTTGTACGGAATATTTTGTGAATGTGATCAGAGTCACGTAAAAAGCTTATGAAAACCTTGCTACTGAAACAGAGAAACCTGGTTTCTTTCCCTCATAATCACCTTAAGGTGCCTTATTTCAGAACATTTTTTAGTCTGGCACAGAGGATAATGGTTTTTACTTTAAAGTATGACAATTTCTAATAGGAATGAAATGCCAGGATCTATACCTAGAGAGACTTCCTTGATCAGCTCAGCAGCCGCATGGCAACCCTGAACAAGTATCCGGGTCCAGGTGGACAGGTCCCGGTGTGTCTCCACCCTGAAGAGATGCATCTCGATGCCCTGCCTAGAGCCCGTCCTGGTGGCGAACGTCAGGTCAGATCCAAGGGAAGGTGAGCGACACCCGGAGCCAGAATGAACCAGCCTGGGACCACAAACACAGCAAAGATCAAAAGTCATTAATGGGGAGAGGACAATGTCAGCAATTTACACTGATTAACACTCAGAAAATTATAAAAAGCCATCAGTAGTTTTTAGGTAAGTATGTGTCAAAACACGATTATAGTCTTTGAAGGAGATACCATTCTGTTTTCCCATAAAATGATCCCTGGTGTCACATGCAGAACAAAACTAGGATGGACAGCTCTGGACCCCAATTTCCTATTAGCTTTTTTCATGCTCCCAAGAGGCTGTGCATGACAAAAAAAAGACTCAGTTTTGATTAGGAAATACACCACCACACATGCATTCTGTCAGTATCACCAGAATGGTAATTTTTTAACCAAGGAGAAATATATACCAAGTATCACAATCATTCAAAATCCAGGTTTAGACATATCCATATGAAGACATACAGCGATCATTATAACATACAGAGAATTTTCAATGCTATGAAAATCCTTGGTGCACTGCCTACTTATCCTCCCTCTCCCTGGGCAACCACTGATCTTTTTTTTTTTTTTTTTAAAGATTCATTTATTTATTTATTTATTTTGGGCGGGGGTCGGGTTGGGAAGGGAGGGGAGCGGGCGGGCCACTTCTATTGGTCTTTCATTTCTCCATTTTCATTCGTCTTTCTGTTCTTTGGCTCCTGTGGGCCTCCCATCGCGGTGGCGTCTGTCGCTGCAGAGCGCCGGCTCTGGGCGCACGCGCCCCAGAGCTCCGGCTCGGCAATTGGACACATGCATGGGTCCAGCCGCTCCGCGGTACGTGGGATCTTCCCAGGCCAGGGATCGAACCGGCGCCCCTTGCACTGCAAGGCGGTGTCCTTACCCACTGGACCACCAGGGGAAGCCCAACCACTGATCTTTTAATTGTCTTTTGAACTAGATGTAGAACAGAAAATATACAAGGTAAGTCCAGAATATTTTATCATAACAGTTCATATGGCAATTCTCAAAAACTTTTTTTTCTTTTTTGGGGACACAGTACAGAACTTCCCTGACCAGGGATCAAATCCTAGAGCCCGTCCTGGTGGCGAACGTCAGGTCAGATCCAAGGGAAGGTGAGCGACACCCGGAGCCAGAATGAACCAGCCTGGGACCACAAACACAGCAAAGATCAAAAGTCATTAATGGGGAGAGGACAATGTCAGCAATTTACACTGATTAACACTCAGAAAATTATAAAAAGCCATCAGTAGTTTTTAGGTAAGTATGTGTCAAAACACGATTATAGTCTTTGAAGGAGATACCATTCTGTTTTCCCATAAAATGATCCCTGGTGTCACATGCAGAACAAAACTAGGATGGACAGCTCTGGACCCCAATTTCCTATTAGCTTTTTTCATGCTCCCAAGAGGCTGTGCATGACAAAAAAAAGACTCAGTTTTGATTAGGAAATACACCACCACACATGCATTCTGTCAGTATCACCAGAATGGTAATTTTTTAACCAAGGAGAAATATATACCAAGTATCACAATCATTCAAAATCCAGGTTTAGACATATCCATATGAAGACATACAGCGATCATTATAACATACAGAGAATTTTCAATGCTATGAAAATCCTTGGTGCACTGCCTACTTATCCTCCCTCTCCCTGGGCAACCACTGATCTTTTTTTTTTTTTTTTTAAAGATTCATTTATTTATTTATTTATTTTGGGCGGGGGTCGGGTTGGGAAGGGAGGGGAGAGGGCGGCCACTTTTATTGGTCCTTCATTTCTCCATTTTCATTCGTCTTTCTGTTCTTTGGCTCCTGTGGGCCTCCCATCGCGGTGGCGTCTGTCGCTGCAGAGCGCCGGCTCTGGGCGCACGCGCCCCAGAGCTCCGGCTCGGCAATTGGACACATGCATGGGTCCAGCCGCTCCGCGGTACGTGGGATCTTCCCAGGCCAGGGATCGAACCGGCGCCCCTTGCACTGCAAGGCGGTGTCCTTACCCACTGGACCACCAGGGGAAGCCCAACCACTGATCTTTTAATTGTCTTTTGAACTAGATGTAGAACAGAAAATATACAAGGTAAGTCCAGAATATTTTATCATAACAGTTCATATGGCAATTCTCAAAAACTTTTTTTTCTTTTTTGGGGACACAGTACAGAACTTCCCTGACCAGGGATCAAATCCATTTCCCTGCAGTGGAAGCAGGGAATCAAGCACTGGACCACAGGGGAAGTCCTCAAATACTTTCATATAAAAGCCCTATCATAAAGGCTCAGAAATCCGCCTGAAGAGGCTACCATCGGTCAAAGATAAGACCATGATTTCTTTTCTTTTTTTTTTTTTTTTAACTGACTGGTTCCTCAAGAAGTTAAAATAGAGGTACCATATGATCCAACAATCCCACTCCAAGGTATGTACCCAGGAGAAATAAAAACATGCATTAGCATAAAAATTTCTTCACAAATGTTCATATCAGTCTTATTCATAATAGCCTAAAAGTGAAAATAGCTCAAATGTCCATCAACTGATGATTAGATAAACAAAATGTGGTTCATACATATTATGAATATTATTTAGCCATAAAAAAAGAAACTTTGGAGCTACTTGTCTATAATTCTTGACTCTCATTCACTTAAAATATGATACTACTCTAATACAAAAAAACTGCCATCTTTTACTTTATAAAAAACTAGTTCCATGAATTCCCTTGTAGTCCAACGGGCAGGATTTGGCACTTTCACTGCTGTGGCCTGGGTTCAAATCCTAGCCAGGGGAAATAAGATCCCACAGGCTATGCCACATGGCCCAAAAAATCATTCTGGGGAAAAGAATCAAATCAAGTATGGAACAGTAATGAAACAAAGTACAGAAGAGAAAAAACATGAGAAACATAAGCCAGAAAGAATTTTAGAGTTTCTACCATGTGTCTTTCATATTTTGCCCATGAAATGCTCATAAGAACATGGTTTCAAGGTCAAAGATAAATATGACATTCATGAACTAAGAAGTGTTTTCAGATAAAAGGAAAGAGCAAAATATTGTCTAAGAAAGTATGACAGTATAAAACATATTTTAAAACTCCTAACAGCGAAAAGCTTTTCACATAGAAAAAACTTTTCAACCACTGATCTTTTAATTGTCTTTTGAACTAGATGTAGAACAGAAAATATACAAGGTAAGTCCAGAATATTTTATCATAACAGTTCATATGGCAATTCTCAAAAACTTTTTTTTCTTTTTTGGGGACACAGTACAGAACTTCCCTGACCAGGGATCAAATCCATTTCCCTGCAGTGGAAGCAGGGAATCAAGCACTGGACCACAGGGGAAGTCCTCAAATACTTTCATATAAAAGCCCTATCATAAAGGCTCAGAAATCCGCCTGAAGAGGCTACCATCGGTCAAAGATAAGACCATGATTTCTTTTCTTTTTTTTTTTTTTTTTAACTGACTGGTTCCTCAAGAAGTTAAAATAGAGGTACCATATGATCCAACAATCCCACTCCAAGGTATGTACCCAGGAGAAATAAAAACATGCATTAGCATAAAAATTTCTTCACAAATGTTCATATCAGTCTTATTCATAATAGCCTAAAAGTGAAAATAGCTCAAATGTCCATCAACTGATGATTAGATAAACAAAATGTGGTTCATACATATTATGAATATTATTTAGCCATAAAAAAAGAAACTTTGGAGCTACTTGTCTATAATTCTTGACTCTCATTCACTTAAAATATGATACTACTCTAATACAAAAAAAAAAACTGCCATCTTTTTACTTTATAAAAAGCTAGTTCCAAGAATTCCCTGGTAGTCCAACGGGCAGGATTTGGCACTTTCACTGCTGTGGCCTGGGTTCAAATCCTAGCCAGGGAACTAAGATCCCACAGGCTATGCCACATGGCCCAAAAAATCATTCTGGGGAAAAGAATCAAATCAAGTATGGAACAGTAATGAAACAAAGTACAGAAGAGAAAAAACATGAGAAACATAAGCCAGAAAGAATTTTAGAGTTTCTACCATGTGTCTTTCATATTTTGCCCATGAAATGCTCATAAGAACATGGTTTCAAGGTCAAAGATAAATATGACATTCATGAACTAAGAAGTGTTTTCAGATAAAAGGGAAAGAGCAAAATATTGTCTAAGAAAGTATGACAGTATAAAACATATTTTAAAACTCCTAACAGCGAAAAGCTTTTCACATAGAAAATCTTAATCTCAGAAGACTTTGCTGATGAATTCTACCAAATATTTAAAGAAGAATCAATGCCAATTATTTATGAAGTCTTCCAAAAAACAGAAGAGGAGGGAATACCTTCCAACTCTCTATGAGACCAATAATACCCTAATACCCAGACCAAAGACATCTCAAGAAAACTCCAGACCAATGTAATTTATAAATATAAGACACTTACACACACAAAACATGTAAGACACGAAAATTCTCATCAAATTATTAACAAATTGAATGTAGCATAACCAAATAAGATTTATCTCAGAAGTACAAGGTTGGTTTAATATTAAAAAAAACAATATGGTAACTGATTTATAATTTTATTTAAAAATTATTTTAAAATTCATTTATAAATTGATAAGTAAAACTATATAAGTAGAATAAAAGACAGAACCCACAAGGTCACTGTAGTAGACTTGCAAAAAACATTTTAACAAATCTATAATTTTTCCATGATGAAATCACTCAACAAATGTGGAACAGAAAGGAACGTCCTCTCAGATACAGGGCGTCTATAAAAAATCCGTACCTAACTTGGGTTTCTTAGGGCTGGGGGAAGGGAAATGAAGACTGACTGCTAATGGGTAAGGAGTTTATTTCTGGGGTGATTAAAGTGTCCTAATATTGACTGTGCTAATTGTATAATTCTGTGACCATATTAAAAACCATTAAACTGTATACTTTAGGGCTTCCCTGGTGGTTCAGTGGTAAAGAATCCATTCTCCTGCCAATGCAAGAGACACAGGCTTGATCCCTGGTCCGGGAAGATCCCACATGCTGCAGAGCAACTAAGCCCATGTGCAACAACCACTGAACCTGTGTTTTAGAGCACAGAAGCTGCGACTAGTGAGTTCATGTGCTGCAACTACAGAAGTCCAGGCACCTAGAGCCTGTACTGTGCATCAGGAGAAGCCATCACAATGCACCACCCGCTCTTTGCAACTATACTTATTGTATTGAGAAATATAGTATATTCACTATAATAAGAAATTAAAAGAGAAATTTAAAAAATATTAATAAAATAATAAACCTATTAGTTGCTAATATAAAGAACATACTTTTATTTAAAATAGCAGTTTTCAAAACCAAAAAAATGTGGGGTGGCAATGTTTCAATTTTTTCAAATCTCTTTCGTATCCAGTTGAATTCTCATATGTGTGTCTGCATTCTGCCGCACTATGTAGCTTAAGTACACCCAGCCTCACACAGGTATGCAGTTGGAGAAGGAAGGAGTCTTTTAATAGCCTTTTCAGGTAACTGTGGCTCTCTTTTGATCCACCAAACCCAAACTCAACATGTATTTTCTTAAAGGTTAGTTGTAAGGTAGGATCTGAAACTTTATCAATGAAGTTTTTATGTTTTGTTACATTAAAAATCCACTGGTCTCTCTTTCAACTTCAAAAGATCTTTTTTACCCTTGCATGATTTTGCAGCATCATGTATTGGTCATTTGGAATACATTTTTTCATTCAGTTATGCACATTTTCAAAATGTTAAGAGCATTTTATTGTATCAAAACATCACATTTGTTAATACCACCACTGGTTTCATCAGAGAAGTCTTTAAGTACTGGAAAGCTGTCAAACTCACAGTGAGAGATACAAGCTTTCCAGAATTCTAATTTTTTGTCTGAAACTTAGAAATTTATAATTGCTAACAAATAACATCAAAAGTTTTTTAATGACAAGTTTGTTTTGAATTTTATTTTAGAAAAACAAAAAAGTCTGACAAATACCCAAGTCTGACTAGCCATAATTTGTCAGCCAGTTGTTTTTTGAAGGGAAAGTGGTGTTCCACGAAAAAAACTCAAACCAGGGGGTTCAGCTCACAATTCAACCACACGTGCTTTTCTTTGCAACAACCATCATGCCTCTGTATGCAGCAGAAGTAGACTCAAAGCACTTCCCACTTCATCTTACAGATTATCAACAAGATAAATGCTCAAGGGTTGAAGATTAAATCAAAGCTCAACTTTTTGGCATGTTTCCCGCAAGGCCATGCAGTTCGGTGCCGACTGCCCTGATTCATGTGCTGCAACTACAGAAGTCCAGGCACCTAGAGCCTGTACTGTGCATCAGGAGAAGCCATCACAATGCACCACCCGCTCTTTGCAACTATACTTATTGTATTGAGAAATATAGTATATTCACTATAATAAGAAATTAAAAGAGAAATTTAAAAAATATTAATAAAATAATAAACCTATTAGTTGCTAATATAAAGAACATACTTTTATTTAAAATAGCAGTTTTCAAAACCAAAAAAATGTGGGGTGGCAATGTTTCAATTTTTTCAAATCTCTTTCGTATCCAGTTGAATTCTCATATGTGTGTCTGCATTCTGCCGCACTATGTAGCTTAAGTACACCCAGCCTCACACAGGTATGCAGTTGGAGAAGGAAGGAGTCTTTTAATAGCCTTTTCAGGTAACTGTGGCTCTCTTTTGATCCACCAAACCCAAACTCAACATGTATTTTCTTAAAGGTTAGTTGTAAGGTAGGATCTGAAACTTTATCAATGAAGTTTTTATGTTTTGTTACATTAAAAATCCACTGGTCTCTCTTTCAACTTCAAAAGATCTTTTTTACCCTTGCATGATTTTGCAGCATCATGTATTGGTCATTTGGAATACATTTTTTCATTCAGTTATGCACATTTTCAAAATGTTAAGAGCATTTTATTGTATCAAAACATCACATTTGTTAATACCACCACTGGTTTCATCAGAGAAGTCTTTAAGTACTGGAAAGCTGTCAAACTCACAGTGAGAGATACAAGCTTTCCAGAATTCTAATTTTTTGTCTGAAACTTAGAAATTTATAATTGCTAACAAATAACATCAAAAGTTTTTTAATGACAAGTTTGTTTTGAATTTTATTTTAGAAAAACAAAAAAGTCTGACAAATACCCAAGTCTGACTAGCCATAATTTGTCAGCCAGTTGTTTTTTGAAGGGAAAGTGGTGTTCCACGAAAAAAACTCAAACCAGGGGGTTCAGCTCACAATTCAACCACACGTGCTTTTCTTTGCAACAACCATCATGCCTCTGTATGCAGCAGAAGTAGACTCAAAGCACTTCCCACTTCATCTTACAGATTATCAACAAGATAAATGCTCAAGGGTTGAAGATTAAATAAAACGAATAATTTTCTGCTTCAACAAAGGCATTTTGTGGTTAAGTTGGCATGTTTTCTCCCTGCAAGGCCATGCAGTTCGGTGCCGACTGCCCTGATTCATGCTAAGGCACCAGCAATTCTACCAACCTCAGTGCAAGTGTCAACAGTGGAAAAAGCCAACAACATCTGAGTGAAACTGTGAAAAGAGATCTGAACTTACAGATCCCCTGAAGAGGGGGTCCCTAGAGTTCCCTGGAAGTATTATTTGAGAACCATCACCCTGAGCTGATCCCTGTAAAACCAACATGCCAATTACACATTAGCTATCTCAGCAAGAGTTAAATGAGTTTCAAAACTACTCCACATACAATTCCAAGTAAGACAGTCTATGAGCAAAGTGTCAGGGTGTGTTCCACCATATTCAGTTTGATTGTTAATCCCAAATCAGACATTAAAATATATCAAGTCCAGGAGAATTTTTCCTACAGATTCGATTATGAAATATTTGGCAGAGGGACTCTAATTCAAACCAGCTGCTGGACTTTTGCTGCACAGCAGTTGGTTAGAACACACTGCCAAAAGGCCCCTTAGTGGGGAGGCCCAATGAGCTCATGCAAAGGCAGTTCAGCAGCTTTGGTCCCATAAATCTCATAAGCACAACACCACTCAATTTTCCATACTGCAAAGTAGCCACGCTTTCTCTGGATCTTTTTCTTTTCCGGTCAAAGAAAGCGTATAGGAAAAGACCATAAAAGGCACGTCCAGCAGAATCTATAGCACCTGTGTCTATTTCTCTGCCTGTATCATACACTTGGCTCTAATCTCAGGAAACGTGTAAAATAAAATAAAATAAAACAAAAATCCTTTTCATTTATCACTTTCATGTTTCACTTAATTCCTCAGCCATACCCAAATATCAACTATTTTTTTGTATTCCTTTATTAATTAATTAATTTTTTTAAAAGTTTTTATTTTACTTTTTACTTTTACAGAGTTTTGTTGTTTACATATATGTATGATCCCAGGTTATTAAGTAAACACACACATACAGTTTTGGTTTCCAAGAAGCTATAAACATGCAAGCCAATATATATAGTAACTCATATTAATTTAGGGGCTTCCCAGGTGGCAGTAGTGGTAAGGAACTCGATTGTCAACACAGGTGGCTTAAAAATGCTCAGATTTGATCCCTGGGTTGGGAAGATCCCCTGAAGAAATGCATGGCAATTCTCTCAAGTATTCTTGCCTGGAGAATCCATGGACAGAGAAGCATGGTGGGCTACAGTCCACAGGGTTGCAAAGAGTCGGACATGACTAAAGCGACTTAACACACACATTAATTTATATTACCCTAACAGTGTTCTTTGGTTTTTGAACTACAATTAATTAATTAATTTCTCAGGGACTATCTACTTTTGCCATTGGATCAAAAGGGTCCTTTCTGCAGGACCCTTATGTCCTGATGGCATTAATGAAGGCACACCTCTCTAACTCTGGGCCCCCGGAACCCTCTAATGTCCTGATGGCATTAATGAACATTAAAATATCAAGTCCAGGAGAATTTTTCCTACAGATTCGATTATGAAATATTTGGCAGAGGGACTCTAATTCAAACCAGCTGCTGGACTTTTGCTGCACAGCAGTTGGTTAGAACACACTGCCAAAAGGCCCCTTAGTGGGGAGGCCCAATGAGCTCATGCAAAGGCAGTTCAGCAGCTTTGGTCCCATAAATCTCATAAGCACAACACCACTCAATTTTCCATACTGCAAAGTAGCCACGCTTTCTCTGGATCTTTTTCTTTTCCGGTCAAAGAAAGCGTATAGGAAAAGACCATAAAAGGCACGTCCAGCAGAATCTATAGCACCTGTGTCTATTTCTCTGCCTGTATCATACACTTGGCTCTAATCTCAGGAAACGTGTAAAATAAAATAAAATAAAACAAAAATCCTTTTCATTTATCACTTTCATGTTTCACTTAATTCCTCAGCCATACCCAAATATCAACTATTTTTTTGTATTCCTTTATTAATTAATTAATTTTTTTAAAAGTTTTTATTTTACTTTTTACTTTTACAGAGTTTTGTTGTTTACATATATGTATGATCCCAGGTTATTAAGTAAACACACACATACAGTTTTGGTTTCCAAGAAGCTATAAACATGCAAGCCAATATATATAGTAACTCATATTAATTTAGGGGCTTCCCAGGTGGCAGTAGTGGTAAGGAACTCGATTGTCAACACAGGTGGCTTAAAAATGCTCAGATTTGATCCCTGGGTTGGGAAGATCCCCTGAAGAAATGCATGGCAATTCTCTCAAGTATTCTTGCCTGGAGAATCCATGGACAGAGAAGCATGGTGGGCTACAGTCCACAGGGTTGCAAAGAGTCGGACATGACTAAAGCGACTTAACACACACATTAATTTATATTACCCTAACAGTGTTCTTTGGTTTTTGAACTACAATTAATTAATTAATTTCTCAGGGACTATCTACTTTTGCCATTGGATCAAAAGGGTCCTTTCTGCAGGACCCTTATGTCCTGATGGCATTAATGAAGGCACACCTCTCTAACTCTGAGGCTCAATAAATCCTTTATCTCTATTCTGTGATCTAAGGGCTCCAGCTCTAAATTACAGAGAAACTCCTGAAAAGCTATGTGAGAATTATATTTTTATAAAAAGAATGATATGTGTAAGAGAACTTGGCAAATGGAAGGAAATCCTATGTAACATAAAAGTCTGCCTGTGATATACGAGTTCTCTTCCTCACATGAATGTTGGTCTGCTGAAAGCAGGAACTCCACACTGCTCCCCCCAGGACACACCATATGACCCCATCATCTAGCCTCTTTGACTACCAAATATTTTTTGGTGGGGGCTCCTTTTGTAATGAGTAGCTTTTGAGCTGTATCAAAACCTGATATTTTTTTTTTTAAAGATTTATTTCTTTATTTTGGGCGGGGGTCGGGTTGGGGAGAGGGGGGAGCAGGCGGGCCACCTCCACTGGTCTTTCATTTCTCTATTTTCATCCGTCTTTGTTCTTTGGCCCATGTGGGCCTCCCATCATGGTGGCCTCTGTTGTCGCCGACTCTGGGCGCATGCGCTCCAGAGCTCCGGCTCGGTAATTGGACACATCGGTCCAGCCGCTCCATGGCACGTGGGATCTTCCCAGGCCAGGGATCGAACTGGCGACCCTTGCACTGCAAGGCGGTGTCCTTACCCACTGGACCACCAGGGGAAGCCCCAAAACCTGATTCTTTTTGAAGCCCAAATAACACTGAATACGAATATGTTTCCTAGTTTCACACTAGATAACTGGTTTCTAGCTATTTCTTAAGACATCTTGGCCCCAAATATACATTTCTCCATTCTTTTCTTTTCTCAGCTATTTTCTTTTAAGAATCCATGGACAGAGAAGCATGGTGGGCTACAGTCCACAGGGTTGCAAAGAGTCGGACATGACTAAAGCGACTTAACACACACATTAATTTATATTACCCTAACAGTGTTCTTTGGTTTTTGAACTACAATTAATTAATTAATTTCTCAGGGACTATCTACTTTTGCCATTGGATCAAAAGGGTCCTTTCTGCAGGACCCTTATGTCCTGATGGCATTAATGAAGGCACACCTCTCTAACTCTGAGGCTCAATAAATCCTTTATCTCTATTCTGTGATCTAAGGGCTCCAGCTCTAAATTACAGAGAAACTCCTGAAAAGCTATGTGAGAATTATATTTTTATAAAAAGAATGATATGTGTAAGAGAACTTGGCAAATGGAAGGAAATCCTATGTAACATAAAAGTCTGCCTGTGATATACGAGTTCTCTTCCTCACATGAATGTTGGTCTGCTGAAAGCAGGAACTCCCACACTGCTCCCCCCAGGACACACCATATGACCCCATCATCTAGCCTCTTTGACTACCAAATATTTTTTGGTGGGGGCTCCTTTTGTAATGAGTAGCTTTTGAGCTGTATCAAAACCTGATATTTTTTTTTTTAAAGATTTATTTCTTTATTTTGGGCGGGGGTCGGGTTGGGGAGAGGGGGGAGCAGGCGGGCCACCTCCACTGGTCTTTCATTTCTCTATTTTCATCCGTCTTTGTTCTTTGGCCCATGTGGGCCTCCCATCATGGTGGCCTCTGTTGTCGCCGACTCTGGGCGCATGCGCTCCAGAGCTCCGGCTCGGTAATTGGACACATCGGTCCAGCCGCTCCATGGCACGTGGGATCTTCCCAGGCCAGGGATCGAACTGGCGACCCTTGCACTGCAAGGCGGTGTCCTTACCCACTGGACCACCAGGGGAAGCCCCAAAACCTGATTCTTTTTGAAGCCCAAATAACACTGAATACGAATATGTTTCCTAGTTTCACACTAGATAACTGGTTTCTAGCTATTTCTTAAGACATCTTGGCCCCAAATATACATTTCTCCATTCTTTTCCTTTCCAGCTCTCCACATCTGGCATACTAGCAACATCCTGTTCTTCAGGTCAAGTAAATGTTTATTTGATGGAATCAAATGTGCTCTTATGCTAGAGAGAGGAGCTGAAGAATATTTTGGCTGAGTCGTGTGGTTTATCCACAGTACCACATTCTGGTTTAAATGATTTGATGAGATGCTCAGTCAAATGCTGCCACAATTTCAGTGGTTTTCTAGTCACAGTCAATAAAGAAAAAGGAAAAAGGAAAACAAACAAAACTTACTTATCTTCATGACTAAGCAAGTCTTGAAAAGAGCAGTTGGGGAGCTGCTTCAATAACTTAAAAAATACACACAAAAATACTCATGACAGAAACCATTTATTCCGAGTTAGGAGCTGCAAAATGATCAATGGGGGATGTGAAAGAAAAGTTTGTCTAAATCAACTACATCCGCTACTTAAATGCTATTTTAGGCACCTAACAGGATTCATTTAAAATTTCTTTGGTAGATTTTAGAGTAGGACAGATACTTTATTTTGTTATCTCTAGTCGTACCTTGTGGCAACAAGAGGGTAGCTATGACAGGGCGATGCCCATGCATCCCTGGTCCACGGCATGCAGTCATAAAGCAGCAGATCCTTCTCAGTCACGGCCATGAGGATGGGTCTCCACTGCTGTCTTCCACCATCGAGTTTTGCCTGTTACAGAAGTGAGATCCAGAAAGTAGAACTAACTACAATGATATCTAACTGTAAAAGTTGCTTTGGTGACCACCTAAGACAGTGGCGCTCCATTCTGTCTCCCCATTCTAACCCACTCAAGAAAAAGGAAATGCCCCATTAGGTTCCTTCCCACAGGCAAAGCTTCTCAACCGGAGGTGTGAGATGGATTGTGCAGCTGGAGAAATCTCTCCCCGAGTGAGTTACACACATTTTCTAGTGATATGACACATTTTTTTTCCCTACTCCACAATCACCAGTTACTAAGGCGGTGTCCTTACCCACTGGACCACCAGGGGAAGCCCCAAAACCTGATTCTTTTTGAAGCCCAAATAACACTGAATACGAATATGTTTCCTAGTTTCACACTAGATAACTGGTTTCTAGCTATTTCTTAAGACATCTTGGCCCCAAATATACATTTCTCCATTCTTTTCCTTTCCAGCTCTCCACATCTGGCATACTAGCAACATCCTGTTCTTCAGGTCAAGTAAATGTTTATTTGATGGAATCAAATGTGCTCTTATGCTAGAGAGAGGAGCTGAAGAATATTTTGGCTGAGTCGTGTGGTTTATCCACAGTACCACATTCTGGTTTAAATGATTTGATGAGATGCTCAGTCAAATGCTGCCACAATTTCAGTGGTTTTCTAGTCACAGTCAATAAAGAAAAAGGAAAAAGGAAAACAAACAAAACTTACTTATCTTCATGACTAAGCAAGTCTTGAAAAGAGCAGTTGGGGAGCTGCTTCAATAACTTAAAAAATACACACAAAATACTCATGACAGAAACCATTTATTCCGAGTTAGGAGCTGCAAAATGATCAATGGGGGATGTGAAAGAAAAGTTTGTCTAAATCAACTACATCCGCTACTTAAATGCTATTTTAGGCACCTAACAGGATTCATTTAAAATTTCTTTGGTAGATTTTAGAGTAGGACAGATACTTTATTTTGTTATCTCTAGTCGTACCTTGTGGCAACAAGAGGGTAGCTATGACGGGGCGATGCCCATGCATCCCTGGTCCACGGCATGCAGTCATAAAGCAGCAGATCCTTCTCAGTCACGGCCATGAGGATGGGTCTCCACTGCTGTCTTCCACCATCGAGTTTTGCCTGTTACAGAAGTGAGATCCAGAAAGTAGAACTAACTACAATGATATCTAACTGTAAAAGTTGCTTTGGTGACCACCTAAGACAGTGGCGCTCCATTCTGTCTCCCCATTCTAACCCACTCAAGAAAAAGGAAATGCCCCATTAGGTTCCTTCCCACAGGCAAAGCTTCTCAACCGGAGGTGTGAGATGGATTGTGCAGCTGGAGAAATCTCTCCCCGAGTGAGTTACACACATTTTCTAGTGATATGACACATTTTTTTTCCCTACTCCACAATCACCAGTTATCATCAATTCTAAATATATATTACTCTGTTCAAAATAATAGTTTTAATATGTCTGATGTGACAGCAACATCTTCTAAGTACAAGACAGAAACTATTACCAAATAAGTCTGTATGATCTAAACAACAGTGTTTATCAGATTTTTTGATCAAGGCCTGTAATAAGAAATATACTTTGCAACTCAACAAATACATATAAATACTGAATTTAATAATTTCCCCAATGACACAATTCCTATACTTTGTGCAAGTCACTCTAATAATTTCTGTTTTATCTGTTTTAAATGCCAATATGACCAACTACATTCTTTTTTGGAAAACACTGATATAAACTATTGTGAAAGAGTTCCCCATTACAGTTCATATGTTTCAGTTTCAAATGTACCATTGCATTTCATTGCTTAAAGCTCAGTTATCTCTGTGATGGCTTAAAAATGTAGGAAAACAACCACTATTTATACCTATTGTCAAGAATCCAAGGCCAAAAAGCAAAAGACTATGTTCAAGTAAAGTCGTGGTATCATCAAAATGTTTGCCTTCTTAAGATGAGACCTTTGGGCAGGGAGTGCTTAACAACAAAGTATTTTAACTCTCAACTTTTCAGCTCACTATCACTGACAGCTTCATGGTGAATTTAAATTGATGAATCACTTTTCTCTTACTCGTCTTCAGATCCACTTTTTATTTTCTCTTCCTAATGACTTTGGAAGGTAATCTCAACACATCACAGCACTTGAAGGATACATCTATGATCTGAAAAGTGGCCTGAGTGGTTCAGTTTGACACTGGGCCTCTATTCCCCAGCGAGAGTTATGACCTGATTCCAGGAGTGAGATCCAGAAAGTAGAACTAACTACAATGATATCTAACTGTAAAAGTTGCTTTGGTGACCACCTAAGACAGTGGCGCTCCATTCTGTCTCCCCATTCTAACCCACTCAAGAAAAAGGAAATGCCCCATTAGGTTCCTTCCCACAGGCAAAGCTTCTCAACCGGAGGTGTGAGATGGATTGTGCAGCTGGAGAAATCTCTCCCCGAGTGAGTTACACACATTTTCTAGTGATATGACACATTTTTTTTCCCTACTCCACAATCACCAGTTATCATCAATTCTAAATATATATTACTCTGTTCAAAATAATAGTTTTAATATGTCTGATGTGACAGCAACATCTTCTAAGTACAAGACAGAAACTATTACCAAATAAGTCTGTATGATCTAAACAACAGTGTTTATCAGATTTTTTGATCAAGGCCTGTAATAAGAAATATACTTTGCAACTCAACAAATACATATAAATACTGAATTTAATAATTTCCCCAATGACACAATTCCTATACTTTGTGCAAGTCACTCTAATAATTTCTGTTTTATCTGTTTTAAATGCCAATATGACCAACTACATTCTTTTTTGGAAAACACTGATATAAACTATTGTGAAAGAGTTCCCCATTACAGTTCATATGTTTCAGTTTCAAATGTACCATTGCATTTCATTGCTTAAAGCTCAGTTATCTCTGTGATGGCTTAAAAATGTAGGAAAACAACCACTATTTATACCTATTGTCAAGAATCCAAGGCCAAAAAGCAAAAGACTATGTTCAAGTAAAGTCGTGGTATCATCAAAATGTTTGCCTTCTTAAGATGAGACCTTTGGGCAGGGAGTGCTTAACAACAAAGTATTTTAACTCTCAACTTTTCAGCTCACTATCACTGACAGCTTCATGGTGAATTTAAATTGATGAATCACTTTTCTCTTACTCGTCTTCAGATCCACTTTTTATTTTCTCTTCCTAATGACTTTGGAAGGTAATCTCAACACATCACAGCACTTGAAGGATACATCTATGATCTGAAAAGTGGCCTGAGTGGTTCAGTTTGACACTGGGCCTCTATTCCCCCAGCGAGAGTTATGACCTGATTCCAGGAGTGGAAAATGAATTCCAGCCAGGGAAGTTGCCCCTGTTTGACCATGTGCTGAAAGCACAAAACACATATGACCCAACCCTGACACTTTTAGCAAAGTATGAGAGAAACAATTAACTCTTTCCTTACGAGTGAACCCAAGTTTTCTAAGACTCTATGTGTCTAGGGATAACTCTGTGATGTTTGGAAGGAAAGTATCAGTTGTAAAGAGACTCTCTTGGATTCTTAAATTTTGGGGTCATAGATACCCTGAAGGGATTTTTAGTTTATGTGCACTATGTCTTTCTCCCTGAGACTGTTAGGGATAAAATTTCATTGGAAATATAATGTACAAATCTATCTTCCCAAGGGGATAAAATGATAATCTGACTTTTTAATTAATTTCTTGCTAGATTCTAAGAGATTGTAAACTGTAGATCAGACTCTGCACATTTAGAAACCTAAATTAAATGTATTTCTTCCAAAAGAAAAGAAAACTGCTAATGCCAATAGAAGCAATTTCCAATTTCAAGACAGCCAACTTTTTTGGAGACTATGCTTTCTCTCTTCTACTTAACCACTGGAGAAAAATGAAACCTCATTTTTTAAGTCATTCTGTTTGCCTATTTGCCTTAACTTATAAGGATACTGTTTGCCTTCACTGGACTCAGAATGACGCCTGCTATATATAGCATGTTTTCAGTTGTGATATCAGCACAAGCAAATGTAGGAAAACAACCACTATTTATACCTATTGTCAAGAATCCAAGGCCAAAAAGCAAAAGACTATGTTCAAGTAAAGTCGTGGTATCATCAAAATGTTTGCCTTCTTAAGATGAGACCTTTGGGCAGGGAGTGCTTAACAACAAAGTATTTTAACTCTCAACTTTTCAGCTCACTATCACTGACAGCTTCATGGTGAATTTAAATTGATGAATCACTTTTCTCTTACTCGTCTTCAGATCCACTTTTTATTTTCTCTTCCTAATGACTTTGGAAGGTAATCTCAACACATCACAGCACTTGAAGGATACATCTATGATCTGAAAAGTGGCCTGAGTGGTTCAGTTTGACACTGGGCCTCTATTCCCCCAGCGAGAGTTATGACCTGATTCCAGGAGTGGAAAATGAATTCCAGCCAGGGAAGTTACCCCTGTTTGACCATGTGCTGAAAGCACAAAACACATATGACCCAACCCTGACACTTTTAGCAAAGTATGAGAGAAACAATTAACTCTTTCCTTACGAGTGAACCCAAGTTTTCTAAGACTCTATGTGTCTAGGGATAACTCTGTGATGTTTGGAAGGAAAGTATCAGTTGTAAAGAGACTCTCTTGGATTCTTAAATTTTGGGGTCATAGATACCCTGAAGGGATTTTTAGTTTATGTGCACTATGTCTTTCTCCCTGAGACTGTTAGGGATAAAATTTCATTGGAAATATAATGTACAAATCTATCTTCCCAAGGGGATAAAATGATAATCTGACTTTTTAATTAATTTCTTGCTAGATTCTAAGAGATTGTAAACTGTAGATCAGACTCTGCACATTTAGAAACCTAAATTAAATGTATTTCTTCCAAAAGAAAAGAAAACTGCTAATGCCAATAGAAGCAATTTCCAATTTCAAGACAGCCAACTTTTTTGGAGACTATGCTTTCTCTCTTCTACTTAACCACTGGAGAAAAATGAAACCTCATTTTTTAAGTCATTCTGTTTGCCTATTTGCCTTAACTTATAAGGATACTGTTTGCCTTCACTGGACTCAGAATGACGCCTGCTATATATAGCATGTTTTCAGTTGTGATATCAGCACAAGCAGCGCTGGCGCTCTTCTAATGAGGTGGGTTTTTTTTACCCCTGTTATCAAGTTTTTGGCCAGAGAAAAAAGGGATACTAATGTCAGGGTTCTGGTATGCTTGTGTTTCAACACACACACATGTATACACCTGGCCAAACAACAGCCTTTTCTGAATTTTATTTTCTAATAACTAGAGTTGAATAGCACTAAAAATGAAAAATTAATCATAGTTATTGGGGCTTCCCTGGTGATCCAGTGGGTGAAGACACTGTTTTGCAGTGCACGGGGCACCGGTTGGATCCCTGGCCCAGGAAGATACCACATGCCACGGAGTGGCTGGACCAGTGTGTCCAATTACAAGCCAGAGCTCTGGAGCACATGCGCCCAGAGCCAGTGCTCTGCGACGAGAGGCCACTGCAATGGGAGGCCCACACAGGCCAAGGAATAAAGATGGACGAAAATTAAAAAAAAAAAAAAAACAATAAAAGAGGCCAAAATAAAAAAAAAAATCATAGTTATTATTCATTTCCTAAATCTCTTCATTCTACAACTCTTCTATCCTAAATGTCTTTTTCTTTAGCTTTTATTTTACTTTTAACTTTTACAGAGTCTAAATATCTTTTTAAGAGGTGATATACTTCTGTTCTTTATGTATTAGTATTACAGTAGAAAGAGCAAAAAATAAACTGTCTTACTAATTGTGGAAACAAAGCTTTCTTGGCTATCTTGGCCTTTCCACCAATACTCAAATGCCTAAAATATTTATTTTGTAGATAAGATGACTCCTGTTTGGTTTTTGGAAAACTGATAAGCAATTTGAAAAAATATTATCAATTATCCTCAATTCTTAACTTAAATGTATTTCTTCCAAAAGAAAACTGCTAATGCCAATAGAAGCAATTTCCAATTTCAAGACAGCCAACTTTTTTGGAGACTATGCTTTCTCTCTTCTACTTAACCACTGGAGAAAAATGAAACCTCATTTTTTAAGTCATTCTGTTTGCCTATTTGCCTTAACTTATAAGGATACTGTTTGCCTTCACTGGACTCAGAATGACGCCTGCTATATATAGCATGTTTTCAGTTGTGATATCAGCACAAGCAGCGCTGGCGCTCTTCTAATGAGGTGGGTTTTTTTTACCCCTGTTATCAAGTTTTTGGCCAGAGAAAAAAGGGATACTAATGTCAGGGTTCTGGTATGCTTGTGTTTCAACACACACACATGTATACACCTGGCCAAACAACAGCCTTTTCTGAATTTTATTTTCTAATAACTAGAGTTGAATAGCACTAAAAATGAAAAATTAATCATAGTTATTGGGGCTTCCCTGGTGATCCAGTGGGTGAAGACACTGTTTTGCAGTGCACGGGGCACCGGTTGGATCCCTGGCCCAGGAAGATACCACATGCCACGGAGTGGCTGGACCAGTGTGTCCAATTACAAGCCAGAGCTCTGGAGCACATGCGCCCAGAGCCAGTGCTCTGCGACGAGAGGCCACTGCAATGGGAGGCCCACACAGGCCAAGGAATAAAGATGGACGAAAATTAAAAAAAAAAAAAAAACAATAAAAGAGGCCAAAAATAAAAAAAAAAAATCATAGTTATTATTCATTTCCTAAATCTCTTCATTCTACAACTCTTCTATCCTAAATGTCTTTTTCTTTAGCTTTTATTTTACTTTTAACTTTTACAGAGTCTAAATATCTTTTTAAGAGGTGATATACTTCTGTTCTTTATGTATTAGTATTACAGTAGAAAGAGCAAAAAATAAACTGTCTTACTAATTGTGGAAACAAAGCTTTCTTGGCTATCTTGGCCTTTCCACCAATACTCAAATGCTTAAAAATATTTATTTTGTAGATAAGATGACTCCCTGTTTGGTGGACTTTTGGAAATGTAAATTAGTTCAATCTTGATGAAAGGCAATTTGACAATATTTATCAGAATTATTGATACAAAGTGTTAGTCCCAGTCTTTGTGGTTGTGTGTTAGTCACTAAGTAGTGTCTGACTCTTTGCGACCCCATGGACTATTGCCCCCTTGGCTCCTCTGTCCATGGAATTCTCCAGGCAAGAATACTGGAGTGGGTAGCCATTTCCTTCTCTATGGGATCTTCCCAATCAAGGGATCGAACCCAGATCTCCTGCACTGCATGCAGATTCATTACATCTGAGCCACCAGGGAAGTCCATGGGTACAAAAGCATACACCTTTAGTGGTAGTTTAAAAAGACGCCCACAAATTCTTTACCATTTTTCCCTTTAAGAGCTGGAGCCCTGGGGTGTAGACTGGACTTAGTAATAACTCACTTTTAACGAAAAGAACAGAGTAGAAGAGACTAGGTCACAGCCACAGCCCCTGTGGCATGCATCTTGTTCTCTCAGATCACTTGCTCTGACGGAAACCCACAGTCATATCTTGAGGACACTCGGGAAACTGTGGAAAGGGCTACATGGCAAGGAGCTGAGAACTTCTGCCAATAAACAGCAAGAAACTGAAACCTCCTGCCAGCAGCTATACAGATGAATCATGTTGGAAGTGGACCTGCCGACTCAGTCAAGCCCTCAGATTGCCACCATGGCTGATAGCTTGACTGTAATTTTATGAAGCGTCCTGGGACAGAATCACCCAGTTAAACTGCTGTCAGATTCATGGTCCTTAGAAACTGTGGGACACAAATGTTATTTCAAAGCCACTAAATCTTAGGGGCAATTTGTTTATAGAGATAGGTTACTAATACACCATTTGAACTGGCACTCCTGGGATTTACCCTACAGGTCCACAAATACCTTTTCTATGAACTTTAATGAGCAAAGCCCAGGAAATGACGTAAAATTTTGGGTAAATCCTTTTCTAACCCAAGTTTTAGAACTCACTACCAAAAACTTAAGAAACAAATACATTCAGATAAAGTGTGTTTCCTTGTTATCTGCTCTGTCTGAACTCAGGAAACAAAGAGCATGGATAGCACATGTGTGAAAGGACAAACTACAAGGTTATTCGTTATAGCATCCTTTGTAAGGGCACAAAATTATGACCACAATTCTCCCCATTCTCTGGGGAGAATGTTTAACTACAGCGACACAATGGAAAACTATACACTTATAAAAAGGAATGCTCCCTATGCTTTGATATGAAAAGACCTCTAGGATATATGGTTTCATGAAAAAACCCCAGCAAATTATTGACATAAAGCAGTGTGCATTATATGCCCTCTTATTTTTTTTTTTACGTTTTGTTTTTTATTTATTATTTTTTGCCCTCTTATTTTATAAAAGAGAAAAATAATATATTTCCCATATTTGCCTTTATCTACATAAGAAACTCTCAAAAGATTCACTAGAGGGCTTCCCTGGTGGTCCAGTGGGTAAGGACACTGCCTTGCAGTGCAAGGGGCATCAGTTCGATCCCTAGTCTGGGAAGATCTCATGTGCTGTGGAGTGGCTGGACCAAAGTGTTCAACTACTGAGCCGGAGCTCTGACGTGCATGCGCCCAGAGTGCTCAGCAACAAGAGAGGCCACTGTGATAGGAGGCCCACACAGGCCAAAGAATAAAGTTAAATAAATGAAAGATCAATAGAAGTGGCCAAAAAAACAAGAGTTAAAAAAAAATGTAACAACAACAACAAAAAAGATTCACTAGAAAAGAATGAAAGTGACTGCCTTCCTGGGGACCAAGGGGTAGGAATTAAGAGGATGGGGGACCAGAAGGAGGGTAAGATCTCACTTATTAACTTTTCATTTTAGCCTTAGAATCATGATTCTAAGGGAACCATCCTGGCTCTGAATGGCAACCCGGTGAGACGCTGCCCTGTCTCCCAGCCTACCTGTTCTGCCAGCCAGGCAATGTGCTTAACCTCCTTGCTGCCTCCTGCTGTACTGGTTGCACCAAGCATGGCATTAAGTTCAGCCAACACCTGTGGGAGGAGAGCCATTATGTTGGTGTGGATAGCTACGAACCAGGAGTGTGCCGTGGCTGTATCCTTGCAGCGGAGAATCAACGTGTTCCTGCTATCAGGAGAATGATTTAAAAAAAAAAACTACTAAAAAGAAACAAATACATTCAGATAAAGTGTGTTTCCTTGTTATCTGCTCTGTCTGAACTCAGGAAACAAAGAGCATGGATAGCACATGTGTGAAAGGACAAACTACAAGGTTATTCGTTATAGCATCCTTTGTAAGGGCACAAAATTATGACCACAATTCTCCCCATTCTCTGGGGAGAATGTTTAACTACAGCGACACAATGGAAAACTATACACTTATAAAAAGGAATGCTCCCTATGCTTTGATATGAAAAGACCTCTAGGATATATGGTTTCATGAAAAAACCCCAGCAAATTATTGACATAAAGCAGTGTGCATTATATGCCCTCTTATTTTTTTTTTTACGTTTTGTTTTTTATTTATTATTTTTTGCCCTCTTATTTTATAAAAGAGAAAAATAATATATTTCCCATATTTGCCTTTATCTACATAAGAAACTCTCAAAAGATTCACTAGAGGGTTTCCCCTGGTGGTCCAGTGGGTAAGGACACTGCCTTGCAGTGCAAGGGCATCAGTTCGATCCCTAGTCTGGGAAGATCTCATGTGCTGTGGAGTGGCTGGACCAAAGTGTTCAACTACTGAGCCGGAGCTCTGACGTGCATGCGCCCAGAGTGCTCAGCAACAAGAGAGGCCACTGTGATAGGAGGCCCACACAGGCCAAAGAATAAAGTTAAATAAATGAAAGATCAATAGAAGTGGCCAAAAAAACAAGAGTTAAAAAAAAATGTAACAACAACAACAAAAAAGATTCACTAGAAAAGAATGAAAGTGACTGCCTTCCTGGGGACCAAGGGGTAGGAATTAAGAGGATGGGGGACCAGAAGGAGGGTAAGATCTCACTTATTAACTTTTCATTTTAGCCTTAGAATCATGATTCTAAGGGAACCATCCTGGCTCTGAATGGCAACCCGGTGAGACGCTGCCCTGTCTCCCAGCCTACCTGTTCTGCCAGCCAGGCAATGTGCTTAACCTCCTTGCTGCCTCCTGCTGTACTGGTTGCACCAAGCATGGCATTAAGTTCAGCCAACACCTGTGGGAGGAGAGCCATTATGTTGGTGTGGATAGCTACGAACCAGGAGTGTGCCGTGGCTGTATCCTTGCAGCGGAGAATCAACGTGTTCCTGCTATCAGGAGAATGGAGCTCTATCAATCTGTGTGGAAAAAGAAAAAAAGAAAGTGAGCTAGATCAGAAGCCATCAAGCCTGCAACGGTTTAACATACATAACAGAAAATTGACTTCGACTTTACATTCCAGAATAAGAATGCTTTCTCTCAATTCCTTAGGGTCCAATCCGGAGAATTCCACATGTGGAAAGATCATCACCAGAAAGACTAACTGCTGGGTCTGCTGTTTCAGTATTCATGTCATGACCTGAGATGAGGGAGCCTAATGTCGAATCTGTAGTAAGAACACTTTACTCTGACTTCATTTCCATGTCAAAGAAATAGCAAGTCTGTTGCTGAATTTTATAGGCACACTGTAAAGAAAGAACTGTCATTTTTTTAAAAAACACTTTAAAACCTATTGTCGAATATTGAACTAAAATTTCCACTGCGTGAAATAAAAACAGCTGAAGAGTGTGATTCTTTATGAAAATCTGGAATTGTTTTTTAGGGTCTGGCTAACAGTGTATGATTAAATAACCCTCTAAGTCATGGTAGAAGAATAGTTAAGAGATTTTCAACTCTGTGGCTTTTATTTGTTAATGCTCAGCTGAGAACAATCTCAACTTCAAAAGTAACCTTTAGGAATTATCTAATTTTTTTTAAAGGTACACTCAACCAATTTCTTATAAAGCAATTTGTTGAGTGCTATCTTGTGTTTTGATCAAAACTTTTGCCAAAATGAATTTTAAAAGTCAATCAATAAATGACTAACATATACACTCCGCTATATTCTAACAGTAAACATATATATCTTTTAAAAGGGAACAATAATAAGCTCTTAGGAGTGTTCTTCATGGTACGTTGAAGACTGACAAACTGCCACCAAGGAGAGATATTTTTATTCTTTCATCTTTCTGAAAACACTTTTTGCTTCCTTGCAGCACTTCCAGATCCCACACCACCTGACAAAGATGACCAGTTTATGTACACAGGAGCATTTCTGCATTGAAACTTGCATCCCTCTCTCTTATATTTAGAAATCCCTGTACAATTGCACATATTTTAACTTGCCATACTTAATGTGGCAAATATTCATTCTCATTTGAGCTCTTGCCGGTTCATCCTTTCTTAAATAAGCATTTAATGAGAACCTACTGTATGCTAGATTCTATGTTTAACACTGTCTTAGAGAAACAATAGTGAAAAAAGAGAAAAAACCTAGTCTTGCCTCTCACTGGGTCTATCATCTAACGGGGAAGGCAGAAAGTTTATAATTAACTAATATACTGTACACACTTACAAGTTACAAAAACTACTTCTATAAAGAATTGTGATGACTACCACAAAGTTTCTGGCTACAAAAAGGCACTTCCAAGATGTGAGAAGCAAAGCAGGACTACAAAGAGGCTTCCTCACCTCTGGAGTACACTTAGGAAGCCAGTGTCATGCTATGAGACAGCTTACAAACACATCTACACATGCTACCTACCTACTTACCCACTCACATGCGAACAGTGTATGATTTAAATAACCCTTTTTAAAATTCCATGTCGAATATTGAACTAAAATTTCCACGTGAAATAAAAACAGCTGAAGAGTGTGATTCTTTATGAAAATCTGGAATTGTTTTTTAGGGTCTGGCTAACAGTGTATGATTAAATAACCCTCTAAGTCATGGTAGAAGAATAGTTAAGAGATTTTCAACTCTGTGGCTTTTATTTGTTAATGCTCAGCTGAGAACAATCTCAACTTCAAAAGTAACCTTTAGGAATTATCTAATTTTTTTTAAAGGTACACTCAACCAATTTCTTATAAAGCAATTTGTTGAGTGCTATCTTGTGTTTTGATCAAAACTTTTGCCAAAATGAATTTTAAAAGTCAATCAATAAATGACTAACATATACACTCCGCTATATTCTAACAGTAAACATATATATCTTTTAAAAGGGAACAATAATAAGCTCTTAGGAGTGTTCTTCATGGTACGTTGAAGACTGACAAACTGCCACCAAGGAGAGATATTTTTATTCTTTCATCTTTCTGAAAACACTTTTTGCTTCCTTGCAGCACTTCCAGATCCCACACCACCTGACAAAGATGACCAGTTTATGTACACAGGAGCATTTCTGCATTGAAACTTGCATCCCTCTCTCTTATATTTAGAAATCCCTGTACAATTGCACATATTTTAACTTGCCATACTTAATGTGGCAAATATTCATTCTCATTTGAGCTCTTGCCGGTTCATCCTTTCTTAAATAAGCATTTAATGAGAACCTACTGTATGCTAGATTCTATGTTTAACACTGTCTTAGAGAAACAATAGTGAAAAAAGAGAAAAAACCTAGTCTTGCCTCTCACTGGGTCTATCATCTAACGGGGAAGGCAGAAAGTTTATAATTAACTAATATACTGTACACACTTACAAGTTACAAAAACTACTTCTATAAAGAATTGTGATGACTACCACAAAGTTTCTGGCTACAAAAAGGCACTTCCAAGATGTGAGAAGCAAAGCAGGACTACAAAGAGGCTTCCTCACCTCTGGAGTACACTTAGGAAGCCAGTGTCATGCTATGAGACAGCTTACAAACACATCTACACATGCTACCTACCTACTTACCCACTCACATGCCCTCCTGCTAAACTTACCCTGCTAGCCACCAGAAGGTTTAGGCACCAGTCTATCCACGCTTTATATGCCTTCACGGTTCTAGAGCAATAGCCAAATAGGCCAGAGAGTTCTAGAAAATACTCAAAACATCAACTAAGATCTGTGACCAGCTGAAACACCTCACAAAGCCAATACCTGAAGCATCTTTAGATAGCAGGTCATAAGCTGTTTTCTTCTGTTTTTGTTAGTCTGGTCAGTTTATTTGATTTTCTATCCTATAGGCTAAATACAGCGAGAAGTAGCTTAGGATTAAAACTTACGGGGTTTTGGGGCTTCCCTAGTGGTCCAGTAGTTAAAAATTTGTCAATGCCAGAGACACAGGTTCAATCCCTGGTCAGGGAAGATCCCCACATGCTGCTGGGCAACTAAGCCCTTGCACCATGACTACTGAGCCTGTGCACTCTACAGCCTGCACATTGCAACAAGAGAAACCACCGCAATGAGAAGCCCAGGCACCACAACTAGAGAGGAGGCCCTTCTCGCCACAACTAGAGAAAGCTCTCAAGTGCTCATGAAGCTCCACTACAGTCAAAAATAAATAAATTAAAAATAAAATATGGGCTTCCCTGGTGGTCCAGTGGGTAAAGAGTCTGCCTTGCAGTGCAAGGGGTGCTGGTTCGATCCCTGGCCTGGGAAGATCTCACATACTGCGGAGTGGCTGGACCAGTGTGTCCAATTGCGAGAAGCATGCACCCGGGCCAGTGTTCTGCTACAGGAGAGGCCACTGCAGTGGGAGGCCCACACAGGCCAAAGAGCAAAGATGGATGAAAATGAATAAATGAAAGGCCAATGCTAGATTCTATGTTTAACACTGTCTTAGAGAAACAATAGTGAAAAAGAGAAAACCTAGTCTTGCCTCTCACTGGGTCTATCATCTAACGGGGAAGGCAGAAAGTTTATAATTAACTAATATACTGTACACACTTACAAGTTACAAAAACTACTTCTATAAAGAATTGTGATGACTACCACAAAGTTTCTGGCTACAAAAAGGCACTTCCAAGATGTGAGAAGCAAAGCAGGACTACAAAGAGGCTTCCTCACCTCTGGAGTACACTTAGGAAGCCAGTGTCATGCTATGAGACAGCTTACAAACACATCTACACATGCTACCTACCTACTTACCCACTCACATGCCCTCCTGCTAAACTTACCCTGCTAGCCACCAGAAGGTTTAGGCACCAGTCTATCCACGCTTTATATGCCTTCACGGTTCTAGAGCAATAGCCAAATAGGCCAGAGAGTTCTAGAAAATACTCAAAACATCAACTAAGATCTGTGACCAGCTGAAACACCTCACAAAGCCAATACCTGAAGCATCTTTAGATAGCAGGTCATAAGCTGTTTTCTTCTGTTTTTGTTAGTCTGGTCAGTTTATTTGATTTTCTATCCTATAGGCTAAATACAGCGAGAAGTAGCTTAGGATTAAAACTTACGGGGTTTTGGGGCTTCCCTAGTGGTCCAGTAGTTAAAAATTTGTCAATGCCAGAGACACAGGTTCAATCCCTGGTCAGGGAAGATCCCCACATGCTGCTGGGCAACTAAGCCCTTGCACCATGACTACTGAGCCTGTGCACTCTACAGCCTGCACATTGCAACAAGAGAAACCACCGCAATGAGAAGCCCAGGCACCACAACTAGAGAGGAGGCCCTTCTCGCCACAACTAGAGAAAGCTCTCAAGTGCTCATGAAGCTCCACTACAGTCAAAAATAAATAAATTAAAAATAAAATATGGGCTTCCCTGGTGGTCCAGTGGGTAAAGAGTCTGCCTTGCAGTGCAAGGGGTGCTGGTTCGATCCCTGGCCTGGGAAGATCTCACATACTGCGGAGTGGCTGGACCAGTGTGTCCAATTGCGAGCCAGTGCTTTGGAGTGCATGCACCCGGAGCCAGTGTTCTGCTACAGGAGAGGCCACTGCAGTGGGAGGCCCACACAGGCCAAAGAGCAAAGATGGATGAAAATGAATAAATGAAAGGCCAATAAAAGAGGCCAAAAATTTTAAAAATAAAAATAAATTAACTTAAAAGAAGAAACAACTTAGGGGGTTTTGAATAGCAGGTTAAATCTGGATATTAACTGATAAGCAACATGGAATCACTGAGGATTCTCGGTAAGTTAACAATATGATCAAAACAATGAATTAAAAAATTAACTTTATGAGCTATCTGTACACCTAGGTTCAGAGCAGCATCATTCACATTAACCAAAATGTGGGAATAACCCAAATGTACAATGATGGAATGGATAAACAAAATGTGACAGATACATATGATATATATGTATGTACACATATACACTATTCAGCTTTAAAAAGGAAAGAAACTGACACATGCTACAACACGGGTGAAACATGAGGTCATTATTCTAAATGAAATAAACCTAGCACAAAAGGGCACATATTATATGAATCCACTTATGGGAGGTACCTAGAGTAGTCAAACTCACAAACAAAATGCAGGATGATAACTGCCAGATGATGGAAGGAGGGGGAAATGGAGGTGTTTAATGGGTACAGTTTTAGTCTTGCAAGAGGAAAAAGTTTTGAAGAATGGTATTACAGCAATATGAATATACTTAATACCACTGAACTGTACACTTGTTTCTTTTTATTTTTTTTTGAACTGTATACTTAAAAACAGTTAAGATGGTAAATTTTATGTTATGTGTGTGGGGTGTGTGTGCCTGCTCAGGTGTGTCTGACTCTTTGCAACCCCATGGACTGTAGCTCACCAGTCTCCTCTGTCTATGGGACTTGCCAGGCAAGAATACTGAAGTGGGTTGCCATTTGCTCCTCCAGAAAAGTAACAGATGATAAATTTTTTGTCATGGGTATTTTACCACAATTAAGATAAAAGATAATTTTATGGTGGGATGTAGGATGGATTACAATAGAGAAATGGCCTGAGGAAACTGAATTGGACCCAAAAAGGACACGACTATCTATCCAACCCTCCCATTGTTTCTCTGGAGAACCCTCGTACACAGTATCTGTTATAGAGGATAAGTTTTTATTGTTAATACTGTTCAACTTGCAAATTTTTCTTTAATGTACTGTGCTTTTGGTATTTTACCTAAGAAGTCATTTACAAGTTAAAGAGAATTTATAAAAAGCATACTCCGATAAGCTCAGGAAGAAGAGGAGAGGAGTCATAACAAAATTTTGAAAGCTGGCAAGCAGAGAGAGGAGTTAAATGATTTAGCAGACCTAAGAAAAGTGGAGAGTCAAATCTGAGCCAGTCCATGGTGCAGAATCCTGAAGTGGGTGGGGAATCGGAGGCACCAGTCACCTCTGCAAGTGGGAGTAAAGCACGCGGCTAAAACAGAGAGGCCGGCTGACTGTTCCCTCATTTCCCACACCCAGCGGCCAGTGACTGCCCCACCCTCAATCTAGCAGAAGCTTCACATTCATCCTTATTCCATCAAACTGAATGCAAGAGTCAGGGAAGTCCTTAATTTAGACCCACTAACAGGCTAGTCATTTTCCACAGAGGCTATTTATTTCTACCTGGTTGCTTTGGCACAAAAGGGCACATATTATATGAATCCACTTATGGGAGGTACCTAGAGTAGTCAAACTCACAAACAAAATGCAGGATGATAACTGCCAGATGATGGAAGGAGGGGGAAATGGAGGTGTTTAATGGGTACAGTTTTAGTCTTGCAAGAGGAAAAAGTTTTGAAGAATGGTATTACAGCAATATGAATATACTTAATACCACTGAACTGTACACTTGTTTCTTTTTATTTTTTTTTGAACTGTATACTTAAAAACAGTTAAGATGGTAAATTTTATGTTATGTGTGTGGGGTGTGTGTGCCTGCTCAGGTGTGTCTGACTCTTTGCAACCCCATGGACTGTAGCTCACCAGTCTCCTCTGTCTATGGGACTTGCCAGGCAAGAATACTGAAGTGGGTTGCCATTTGCTCCTCCAGAAAAGTAACAGATGATAAATTTTTTGTCATGGGTATTTTACCACAATTAAGATAAAAGATAATTTTATGGTGGGATGTAGGATGGATTACAATAGAGAAATGGCCTGAGGAAACTGAATTGGACCCAAAAAGGACACGACTATCTATCCAACCCTCCCATTGTTTCTCTGGAGAACCCTCGTACACAGTATCTGTTATAGAGGATAAGTTTTTATTGTTAATACTGTTCAACTTGCAAATTTTTCTTTAATGTACTGTGCTTTTGGTATTTTACCTAAGAAGTCATTTACAAGTTAAAGAGAATTTATAAAAAGCATACTCCGATAAGCTCAGGAAGAAGAGGAGAGGAGTCATAACAAAATTTTGAAAGCTGGCAAGCAGAGAGAGGAGTTAAATGATTTAGCAGACCTAAGAAAAGTGGAGAGTCAAATCTGAGCCAGTCCATGGTGCAGAATCCTGAAGTGGGTGGGGAATCGGAGGCACCAGTCACCTCTGCAAGTGGGAGTAAAGCACGCGGCTAAAACAGAGAGGCCGGCTGACTGTTCCCTCATTTCCCACACCCAGCGGCCAGTGACTGCCCCACCCTCAATCTAGCAGAAGCTTCACATTCATCCTTATTCCATCAAACTGAATGCAAGAGTCAGGGAAGTCCTTAATTTAGACCCACTAACAGGCTAGTCATTTTCCACAGAGGCTATTTATTTCTACCTGGTTGCTTTGGCACTGTAACCAGCTTAACATCCTTATTCACGTGCTAAAAAGTTCAGTCGCAAAACCATGACGAAAAATTTCTTTCACTCCTCCTACTGACCTACTTAACACTAAAAGCAGGAATCAGTTCATCCTTCTCTGGGCTAAAAAACGTTCACTACCTGAAAAAAGCCTTCAGACTTCATACAGTTCCTCTGACAATCTCTCAGACATGGCTCCTTCGCAACAGTTTAAATTCCAAAAACCCTGATGTTAAAGATCCTATTTATTAATAACTGAAAGAAAAGAAAAGAAGTCTGCTATAAAACAAACTTAACCTGATTAAACAGAAGATCATGGGATCACTAGGCTGGCAGGAAGTAAAACAGTTCCCCAGGGAAGAATCACCAGTTTTTCATGAAAACAGAACATTTTCAGTGTTTCTTAAAAGGTGATTGTAAAATAGGAAATTAGATGAGAAGAAACAGAACATAAACTCCAAATCAGGTCTAATGAGTTTGGGATCCAGAAGTGTGCCTTAGAAGAAGCGGTCCCTGGAGCTGATAAAAAGGGACAGAGTGTTTCCTAACATCGACTGCTGTTTTAAAAGACAAATTTCAAATGAAAACTCCACTGAAAGAGTTTGGAGGCTGTCTGCCAGTCATTGTTTGGGCCCACGGGAGAGGAGGAGACAGCTACAGTGTGAAGAGGTCTGGCCTCCAGTCAAACCCCGAGGATTTCCTGAGAAATGCAATTACATTCTCATCAGGAGAAGCAGAGGATTCTGGTAAGTCTAGCTTGAGCAGACCTAAGAAAAGTGGAGAGTCAAATCTGAGCCAGTCCATGGTGCAGAATCCTGAAGTGGGTGGGGAATCGGAGGCACCAGTCACCTCTGCAAGTGGGAGTAAAGCACGCGGCTAAAACAGAGAGGCCGGCTGACTGTTCCCTCATTTCCCACACCCAGCGGCCAGTGACTGCCCCACCCTCAATCTAGCAGAAGCTTCACATTCATCCTTATTCCATCAAACTGAATGCAAGAGTCAGGGAAGTCCTTAATTTAGACCCACTAACAGGCTAGTCATTTTCCACAGAGGCTATTTATTTCTACCTGGTTGCTTTGGCACTGTAACCAGCTTAACATCCTTATTCACGTGCTAAAAAGTTCAGTCGCAAAACCATGACGAAAAATTTCTTTCACTCCTCCTACTGACCTACTTAACACTAAAAGCAGGAATCAGTTCATCCTTCTCTGGGCTAAAAAACGTTCACTACCTGAAAAAAGCCTTCAGACTTCATACAGTTCCTCTGACAATCTCTCAGACATGGCTCCTTCGCAACAGTTTAAATTCCAAAAACCCTGATGTTAAAGATCCTATTTATTAATAACTGAAAGAAAAGAAAAGAAGTCTGCTATAAAACAAACTTAACCTGATTAAACAGAAGATCATGGGATCACTAGGCTGGCAGGAAGTAAAACAGTTCCCCAGGGAAGAATCACCAGTTTTTCATGAAAACAGAACATTTTCAGTGTTTCTTAAAAGGTGATTGTAAAATAGGAAATTAGATGAGAAGAAACAGAACATAAACTCCAAATCAGGTCTAATGAGTTTGGGATCCAGAAGTGTGCCTTAGAAGAAGCGGTCCCTGGAGCTGATAAAAAGGGACAGAGTGTTTCCTAACATCGACTGCTGTTTTAAAAGACAAATTTCAAATGAAAACTCCACTGAAAGAGTTTGGAGGCTGTCTGCCAGTCATTGTTTGGGCCCACGGGAGAGAGGAGGAGACAGCTACAGTGTGAAGAGGTCTGGCCTCCAGTCAAACCCCGAGGATTTCCTGAGAAATGCAATTACATTCTCATCAGATGAATCAGATCATGTTTAGGGCCACAGAAGCAGAGGATTCTGGTAAGTCTAGCTTGCTTACTTCTTCCATTCAGAAGTCTTTGACCTAAAGTATGTGTTCAATTTAGTAATAATCATGTTGTTTTATATGTCCTAAAGCCAAAATGTACCTTTTACATGGAAAACAGCCAAAGCAAAGATGACCCAGATCTTCTGAGCCCATTCAACTGTTAACAGATTTACATTTCCGAAAAGCAGCATTTAAGAACACATTGTCCTCGCTCACCTCTGCACTGCCCATAATGCTGTTTGCTAAGGAACAGGCTCATGTTCTCTCAGTGGACTTTGTCATTATTTATTTAGCTCTCATTTTCCACAAAGAGCTGCTTATAACCACCAGAAGCATCAAGAGAGTTCTTGAGGACTAGAGGTGGAAGAAGTGAATAAACTTCCCCCACTTCCCCACTCATTCAGCACATTTTTTCAGATAGTGAAACTAAATCAATGTAGCGAACAAGAAAAAAAGAAAGAAAAAGGCTGCTTTCCTCTCGTGTCAAATAAGTTTTTTTTCATCTAGACAGTGAAGTCGTCACGTAAACATGAAGGATGAACCACAGAGATTCCACTATACACCCATCAGAATAGTTAATGTTAAAATGTCTGACACAACCAGTATTGGCATGGATGTGGCTGGTGGGAATGTAAAATCGCACAACCATTTTGGAAAAAAGTCTGGCAGTTTTTTGGAAAAAAAAAAAACAAACAAATAAATAAACATACACCTACCCTTGTATGCTACAGTAAAAACACTGAACTCTATATGCATGCTTGAGTAGAGGGAAGTATAGTCATGTGTGCAATTCACTTTGAAATGAATCAAAAAAGTTGAGATGGTCTGATAGGTGGATAAATGGCCCTATCTGTCATAAAGCAAACACAAGAAAACGTGAATGGTAGGGCTTCCCCTGGTGGTCCAGTGGGTAAGGACACCGCCTTGCAGGGCAAGGGGCGCCAGTTGGATCACTGGCCTGGGAAGATCCCACGTGCCGCGGAGCGGCTGGATCCATGTGTCCAATCACGGAGCTGGAGCTCTAGAGTGCATGCACCCAGGGCCCTTGCTCTGCGACAACAGACGCCACCGTGATGGGTGGCCCACAGGAGCCAAAGAACAAAAACGGATGAAAAATAGAGAAATGGAAAACCAATAGAAGTGGCCCGCCCGCTCCCCTCCCTCCCCAACCCGACCCCCGCCCAAAATAAATAAATAAATAAATCTTTAAAAAAAAAAAAAAATTAAGGCTGCCATGTGATCAATGTCTTGGTGACAGATGTTCTGATGAAATTCATTTATTTACTTATTTTTAAATTTTGGCCTCTTTCTATTTATTTATTTACTTTATTTATTTTTCATCTATCTTGATTCTTCGGCCTGTGTGGGCCTCTCATTGCAAAGCACCGGCCCTAGGCACACATGCTCCAGAGCACTGGCTTGTATGTAATTGGACACACTGGTCCAGCCACTGTGGCATGTGGGATCTTCCCAGGCCAGGGATCGAACCGGTGCCCCCTGCACTGCAAGGCAGACTCTCTACCCACTGGACCACCAGGGAAGCCATGAAATTTTTTTTTTGGTGCTCCTAAATGAACTGTTTCTCTCCATGGATTTAACCACTGCAGTTGCGTTACCTGTCATGAAATTTCCTTAGACAGAGCAGAGATAAATTTAAGTATCAAAGAGCTCCAAGTGATTTCATAGATACTATCTTATTTATCCTTGAAGGAGTTCTAAAGAACAGAGTTGAGCACACATAATTATGGAAAGAAAGAAAGAGCAAGAGGACAGAGAAATTAAGGGACTTATTTAAGGTTACAAAGATACCAACAGCACCTATAATAATCATAATATACTGAGAGCATACTATGTCAATTTTATAATTGTTATCCTATTTAATCCTTACATAAGCTTTCATTTTCTACGGAAGGAAACCAAGCTTATGGAAAACAAATAGCTTGGCTGAAGTTTCAAAGTCCATCAACTAACTTAAGTCTAATTAGTCAATGGTTCTGAACTTTTTTTTAACCAAGGCACATAGGATATATATTCACATTCCTGTGGGTAGAACCAAAGTTACACATAATTTTGCCAGGCACCTGCAATTCTACTGGTTTTCTTTTTTCTCCATGTGTCCAATCACGGAGCTGGAGCTCTAGAGTGCATGCACCCAGGGCCCTTGCTCTGCGACAACAGACGCCACCGTGATGGGTGGCCCACAGGAGCCAAAGAACAAAAACGGATGAAAAATAGAGAAATGGAAAACCAATAGAAGTGGCCCGCCCGCTCCCCTCCCTCCCCAACCCGACCCCCGCCCAAAATAAATAAATAAATAAATCTTTAAAAAAAAAAAAAATTAAGGCTGCCATGTGATCAATGTCTTGGTGACAGATGTTCTGATGAAATTCATTTATTTACTTATTTTTAAATTTTGGCCTCTTTCTATTTATTTATTTACTTTATTTATTTTTCATCTATCTTGATTCTTCGGCCTGTGTGGGCCTCTCATTGCAAAGCACCGGCCCTAGGCACACATGCTCCAGAGCACTGGCTTGTATGTAATTGGACACACTGGTCCAGCCACTGTGGCATGTGGGATCTTCCCAGGCCAGGGATCGAACCGGTGCCCCCTGCACTGCAAGGCAGACTCTCTACCCACTGGACCACCAGGGAAGCCATGAAATTTTTTTTTTGGTGCTCCTAAATGAACTGTTTCTCTCCATGGATTTAACCACTGCAGTTGCGTTACCTGTCATGAAATTTCCTTAGACAGAGCAGAGATAAATTTAAGTATCAAAGAGCTCCAAGTGATTTCATAGATACTATCTTATTTATCCTTGAAGGAGTTCTAAAGAACAGAGTTGAGCACACATAATTATGGAAAGAAAGAAAGAGCAAGAGGACAGAGAAATTAAGGGACTTATTTAAGGTTACAAAGATACCAACAGCACCTATAATAATCATAATATACTGAGAGCATACTATGTCAATTTTATAATTGTTATCCTATTTAATCCTTACATAAGCTTTCATTTTCTACGGAAGGAAACCAAGCTTATGGAAAACAAATAGCTTGGCTGAAGTTTCAAAGTCCATCAACTAACTTAAGTCTAATTAGTCAATGGTTCTGAACTTTTTTTTTTTAACCAAGGCACATAGGATATATATTCACATTCCTGTGGGTAGAACCAAAGTTACACATAATTTTGCCAGGCACCTGCAATTCTACTGGTTTTCTTTTTCTCTAGAAAGCATGCTGAAATGCAAGTAAGAGTGACAAAAGAATAAACTTGAACCTCTTCTGGTTTATATTTTACAAAAAGGAGAACATTTGCAAATTTGGTATTTCTTTTTTTTTTTTGGCTGCACCATGGGGCATGTCAGATCTTCATTCCTGCACCAAGGATTGAACCTGTGCCCCCTGCATTGAGATCACGGAGTCCCAATCACAGGACTGCCAGCAAAGTCCCCAAATTTGGTATTTCAAGTAACATCAGAAATGAATTACTTTGCATAATTAAGCCTGAGAATCTGCAACAGCCTGACTCTTCTAAGACCTTTCCTTGGAGAGTACACTCTGGTCAAATAGACTGATCATCTAACTGAAAAGCACAGTGTGATACCTCTTGTATTCCAAACTGGCCTCTTCTGTTGGTTTCGAAAATCTATTTCAAAACTGACCATCAACAAAGTATCTTCAGTAATGTGCTCAAGAGTAAATACAGACCCAAGTTTCAATAAAGGCTAAGGTTACTGATGTCTTCGCAGATGATAAACTAGCACAGCTTACAGCAATACAGCCAAATCATATCACCTGCTTCCTCCCTTCTTTCCCCACTCCCATGATCTCAGGGTTCTATAGAAACTGTGTACTTTGGGGCTTTCCTAGTGGCCCAGTGGGTAAAGAGTCTGCCTTGCAGTGCAAGGAGCATTGGGTCAATCCCTGGCCTGGGAAGATCCCACATGCCACAGAGTGGCTGGATCGGTGTGTCCAATTACAGGCCAGTGCTCTGGGGTGCATGCGCCCAGAGCTGATGCTCTGCAATGAGACTGCAATGGGAGACCCACACAGGCCAAAGAATAAAGATGGATGAAAATAAATAAATAGAAAACTAATAAAAGAGGCCAAAATTAACAACAACAACAAAAGGCACCCATTAGCTGGCTTTGCACTTAAAAAAACAAAAACAAAACTGTGTACTTTGTCTTTTCTTCCAATACTCAGATATGGAGTATAAAGTCTCTACATAAATGTATCTCATTTAAGGAAAACAATTTAATTTGGATTTAAGAGGCAGAAGTCACTATTTACAAACTAGATTGTTACTGTATGAAAAAAATAAACAGAACATTTCTTTAAAGATCAAGCTATTCTGTATTTATATATGATCCAATACATACAAGCTTTCACAAACAAACCTGTATGTAATACAAAGTAATTTCTATTTTTTTTAAAGATTTATTTATTTATTTATTTTGGGGCGGGGGTCGGGTTGGGGAGGGAGGGGAGCAGGCGGGCCACTTCTATTGGTCTTTCATTTGTCTGTTTTTTCATCCGTCTTTGTTCCTTGGCTCCTGTGGGCCTCCCATTGCGGTGGCGTCTGTCGTTGCTGAGCGCCGGCTCTGGGCACATGCGCTCCAGAGCTCCGGCTCAGCAATTGGACACATCGGTCCAGCCGCTCTGTGGCACGTGGGATCTTCCCAGGTCAGGGATCGAACCGGCGCCCCTTGCCCTGCAAGGCGGTGTCCCCACCCACTGGACCACTAGGGGAAGTCACAAAGTGATTTCTATGTCTTGAACTTTTAAAAGAAAAAAAATAGAAACCGTACAAACATATCAGAATGCAATGTCCAAAATACATACACATGGGAACCCCTAGTGGTCCAGTGGTTAGAACTCCATGCTTTTTACTTTAGAGGGCTTGGGAACTAAGATTCACATAAGCTGCATGGCAAGGCCAATACACACCCACACCCACAAAGTTAGTAGGTAAAACTTTTTTTTTTAATTTTTAATTTTACTTTTTACTTTTACAGAGTTTTGTTGTTTATAGATATGTATGATCCCAGATGAGGTCAAACTTTTTAAGCTACTATTTCTTAAGATCCTGCTGTATGTTTGTCTCTTAAGGTTTATGGAGGTGAAGGAACTTGCCCAGAGCTCTCCTTAGAGCAAGTGACCTAGCTGGGATTCAAACCAAGGTCTGTCTGTATGACTGCAGAGCTCAGCTCTCTCCAGAATATACACAATATACCACAGAGCAGGAGTTTCCATGTCCTCAAGGCCTAAAATACCCAAGAAGATCATTTAGCTTCTTGTAGCCCTCTGTGAGGTGAACGTGATAACCACTACACTACGGAAGCGAGACACCTACTTGTAGCCCTCTGTGAACCATCCCATCCTGACTAGGCACCTGGCTGTGCATTCAGATCAGGGGAAACGATAAAAGTCAAAGTATATTATACAAAGTTTGTCCTTACCTACGTCTTTATCTCTTTTTTCCCCTAATGTCTATCCTAACACTAAGTTTAACAGTGCCACTATATGGTATCAATGAAGACAAAGTCATAGAACCCAAATGGTGATAGAACAGGGACATTAGAAATTATCCAATCCAATGCTCTCAGATTTCAAATGAGGAAACGAGGTCAAGAGAAGCTAACTTTCCAAGGTGACATTACTAGTTGATGCAGCCTGATCTATAATGAAGATCTCTGATTCTTTACATTATTTATAATATAAAGAATTTTCTTCTATGGAAGTTTCTTGAACAATACTTTTTTCAATTATTAAGTAACACTGACAATGAAGACAGTAATAATAACACTCCAGAAAGGTATAAAATGAAAAGTAGAGGCGTCTTCTTTCCTTCTACCTTCTAATCCCATTTCACTCCTCAGAGATAACTGTCACTAAATGTCTTGTGTGTTCATCCCAAATGCATCTCAAATATGCATATATGTATGAAGTAATTTAAATACAGAAGTCCAAAAATGATTCTCCTATCTTAGACTTACGTTTTCCTCTACATAATTTAGTCAACAGTCATATTATAGCATAAAATATGCAAAAGTAATATTAGAATGTATTTGTCAGTTTGCAGAGCTGTGAGTATGATATTCTCCTCAGGTACAGCTCACCTGTTCTCCAGGTCCGGCATACTTAGGTTTCTAGCAGCAAAGCACATTTTGAGTGGGATGACCTTCTTGTCTTTGGTGCTGTTCTGGTGTTTTGGGAACCAGAGTCCTCACTGCCACTAAAGCTGGGTGACTGAGGAGCTGCACCTTCCCAGAGCTCTCCTTAGAGCAAGTGACCTAGCTGGGATTCAAACCAAGGTCTGTCTGTATGACTGCAGAGCTCAGCTCTCTCCAGAATATACACAATATACCACAGAGCAGGAGTTTCCATGTCCTCAAGGCCTAAAATACCCAAGAAGATCATTTAGCTTCTTGTAGCCCTCTGTGAGGTGAACGTGATAACCACTACACTACGGAAGCGAGACACCTACTTGTAGCCCTCTGTGAACCATCCCATCCTGACTAGGCACCTGGCTGTGCATTCAGATCAGGGGAAACGATAAAAGTCAAAGTATATTATACAAAGTTTGTCCTTACCTACGTCTTTATCTCTTTTTTCCCCTAATGTCTATCCTAACACTAAGTTTAACAGTGCCACTATATGGTATCAATGAAGACAAAGTCATAGAACCCAAATGGTGATAGAACAGGGACATTAGAAATTATCCAATCCAATGCTCTCAGATTTCAAATGAGGAAACGAGGTCAAGAGAAGCTAACTTTCCAAGGTGACATTACTAGTTGATGCAGCCTGATCTATAATGAAGATCTCTGATTCTTTACATTATTTATAATATAAAGAATTTTCTTCTATGGAAGTTTCTTGAACAATACTTTTTTCAATTATTAAGTAACACTGACAATGAAGACAGTAATAATAACACTCCAGAAAGGTATAAAATGAAAAGTAGGCGTCTTCTTTCCTTCTACCTTCTAATCCCATTTCACTCCTCAGAGATAACTGTCACTAAATGTCTTGTGTGTTCATCCCAAATGCATCTCAAATATGCATATATGTATGAAGTAATTTAAATACAGAAGTCCAAAAATGATTCTCCTATCTTAGACTTACGTTTTCCTCTACATAATTTAGTCAACAGTCATATTATAGCATAAAATATGCAAAAGTAATATTAGAATGTATTTGTCAGTTTGCAGAGCTGTGAGTATGATATTCTCCTCAGGTACAGCTCACCTGTTCTCCAGGTCCGGCATACTTAGGTTTCTAGCAGCAAAGCACATTTTGAGTGGGATGACCTTCTTGTCTTTGGTGCTGTTCTGGTGTTTTGGGGAACCAGAGTCCTCACTGCCACTAAAGCTGGGTGACTGAGGAGCTGCACCTTCCCAAGGCAGGTCTGACACCAATGATGGCTTCTTGATATACGGTGTTACCTCTCGGATGAATTTAACTACAAACAAGAATCAGAGAAGAAGGTCAGTATTTTTGCTTCCTATGAAAAATAACAATTGAAATATATTCATTATTTGCCTCTTTTATCTCTAATGTTTTTCGTGGTCTTATCTATCACCTGACCTTTACTGCGAGTTTAAACGGAACGACACAGATCAGACAATGTAGGGAGACTGGGGCCAGGATTTCCCCTGCTTCTGCAAGCAAGTTTGTTTCTGACTTAGACTTATGGTGGTAGAACTGGCTTTTCATTTTGCTCACAGTGAGTTACGTTGACATCACTGTTGAAGTATTCTACCAAGACGGTTCTCTTCAACTTCATCTCAAGCTCCTCCACTAAATCAGGAATCTGATAGATGGCCACCAAGAGCATTGGGGAGGAATTTACTTTATTTATTGCACCTTTATTGCAGGTGTCTTTCAGCTCAAGTCTCTTAACATTTAGGTTCTGAGTAGGCTGCACATTCTAGGGTTTGATGATGTGAACTCTACACATGTTCAGAGTGACTGGTTTTTTATATCTTTCCATTTCAAAATAACATCGAATATTCTCTCATTTACTGACCTCCTGCTATGTGCCAGGAACTGTTCTGGAAACATAGAATAATATATCCGTGAATAAGCTATGCAAAAAATAAATAAATAAATAAATAACTATAAAGACTAAGTAAATTACATTCTAGAAAACTATGAAGATTTATGTTAACATAAAAGCCTAGGTAAGAATATTTTTTTTATCAGCTCTATTCCTAAGACATAAAAGCCTATATACAAATGGTTTTTTATCAGCTCTATTCCAGCCCAAACTTAAGGAAACAACTCAAATTTCCTTCTGTGGGTAAATGGATACATTGCAGTACACCTTGGCAATAAAAATGAAAATGAACTGAGTAACTTGGATGAATCTCAATAGAATTATGCTGAGGAAAAGAAGCCAGTGTCAGGAGTCGAGGGAATGGGAGGCGGATTAGGAAGGTCACTGTACGGACTGTGACTTTTATTCTGAATTGGGAAGCCACTAGGAGGTTTTAAGCTGAGTAGTGACACGCTCTAGCTTGTATTTTAATCATTTTCACTACGTTGCTGAAAACAGAGTGAAAGAGGGCATGGGCAGAAGCAGGAAGAGCAGGGAGGCTTTTGCTAATAACTGGGAGGATATGAGGTGAGAGATTATGGTAGTCGGGCCAGGGTGACAGCAGTGCAGGCGTGAGAAGGGTCAGATTTTCTACTGAAGGTAGATCTACTCAGATTCCCTGAAAGACTCCAGAAGGGTGAATAAAAAAAGAGGAATTGAGGATGGTTTTGAAACTTCTGTCCCAGCAACTGAGGGTAGAGTTGCCATCAATAGGTTTATGAGTGGAAACGTCTATTAGGCAGTCAAATCTAGCAGGCAGTTAGGGATAAGTTCGCAGTTCAGGAAGATGCATGGGATAGAGTATGCACTGGAGAGTTGTTAGCATGTGGCTGATATTTAAGGCCATGAGACTGGGTAAGATCACTATGTCAGTCAGTGCCCCTGCAGGAAATGGAGGCTATAGGGTTAATAAAAAGACATTTTATAAAACTGTGGACAGGAATTCAGGGAAACCACAAGGCTAAAGAGAGTGTGATATCCTGTTTCTACACCTAGGCCTGAAGGGTCTAGGAGGGGAAGTGGTTACCAGACCCAAAAGTGAAAGTCCTTTACAGCAGTGGTCCCCAACCTTTTCAGCACCAGGGACTGGTTTCGTGGAAGACAATTTTTTTTTTTTTTCTTGGACCAGTGGAGAAGGATGGTTTGGGAATGACCCAAGCACATTATATTTATTGTGCACTTCTACATCAGCTCTACCTCACATCATCAGGTATCAGATCCCGGCAGCTGGGGACCCCTTTTGTAGAGGACTGACTTGAGAGGGGCCGTGACCTTCATTCAATTCACCAAACTGAAGGGACCCTGCAGGTGGGGAGCGAAGAGTGTAACTGTCAACCCCACTTTCCTTCCACTTTCCCCTTGGTGGGTCTCCACACTGGCTAAACTTAGTCAAAACCAAGCAATTATGCTGAGGAAAAGAAGCCAGTGTCAGGAGTCGAGGGAATGGGAGGCGGATTAGGAAGGTCACTGTACGGACTGTGACTTTTATTCTGAATTGGGAAGCCACTAGGAGGTTTTAAGCTGAGTAGTGACACGCTCTAGCTTGTATTTTAATCATTTTCACTACGTTGCTGAAAACAGAGTGAAAGAGGGCATGGGCAGAAGCAGGAAGAGCAGGGAGGCTTTTGCTAATAACTGGGAGGATATGAGGTGAGAGATTATGGTAGTCGGGCCAGGGTGACAGCAGTGCAGGCGTGAGAAGGGTCAGATTTTCTACTGAAGGTAGATCTACTCAGATTCCCTGAAAGACTCCAGAAGGGTGAATAAAAAAAGAGGAATTGAGGATGGTTTTGAAACTTCTGTCCCAGCAACTGAGGGTAGAGTTGCCATCAATAGGTTTATGAGTGGAAACGTCTATTAGGCAGTCAAATCTAGCAGGCAGTTAGGGATAAGTTCGCAGTTCAGGAAGATGCATGGGATAGAGTATGCACTGGAGAGTTGTTAGCATGTGGCTGATATTTAAGGCCATGAGACTGGGTAAGATCACTATGTCAGTCAGTGCCCCTGCAGGAAATGGAGGCTATAGGGTTAATAAAAAGACATTTTATAAAACTGTGGACAGGAATTCAGGGAAACCACAAGGCTAAAGAGAGTGTGATATCCTGTTTCTACACCTAGGCCTGAAGGGTCTAGGAGGGGAAGTGGTTACCAGACCCAAAAGTGAAAGTCCTTTACAGCAGTGGTCCCCAACCTTTTCAGCACCAGGGACTGGTTTCGTGGAAGACAATTTTTTTTTTTTTTCTTGGACCAGTGGAGAAGGATGGTTTGGGAATGACCCAAGCACATTATATTTATTGTGCACTTCTACATCAGCTCTACCTCACATCATCAGGTATCAGATCCCGGCAGCTGGGGACCCCTTTTGTAGAGGACTGACTTGAGAGGGGCCGTGACCTTCATTCAATTCACCAAACTGAAGGGACCCTGCAGGTGGGGAGCGAAGAGTGTAACTGTCAACCCCACTTTCCTTCCACTTTCCCCTTGGTGGGTCTCCACACTGGCTAAACTTAGCAAAAGCCAAAGGGCAAGGAAGCTTGCTGATGAAGTTCACCAGAGAGCAGGCAGAGACGGAGAAGTGGACCTAACAGTGCACATGGAAGACTTCTAGCACCATCACTAAGGGAGAGGACATGCTACTGTATAGGGATGGGGAGAAGAGAAGGAACAGCAGAGCGACAGGAGACCCATGAGAGACAACGCCATAAAATATCAGCCTAAAATAGTACCAAGTTTACCCAAATTGGAAAACGCCCTGTCTTGACCTCTCTCTCCCTGACCTGGTTCCTTCCTCTTTTACTACTCCTGGTGGTCTAGTGGGTAGAGTCCGCCTTGCAGTGCAAGGGGCGCCAGATTGATCCCTGGCCCGGGAAGATCCCGTGTGCCACAGAGCAGCTGGAACGGTGTGTCCAATTACGAGCCAGCGCTCTGGAGCACATGCACCCAGAGCCGGCGCTATGCGATGAGAGAGGCCACTACAATGGGAGGCCCACACGGGCCAAAGAATAAAGATGGATGAAAACAAACAAATGAAGGACCAATAAAAGAGGCCAAAATTTTACAAAAATACCATTTTAATTGTTTTTTTATGGGTATAGTTCAGTGGCATCAAGCACTTTCATACTGTGGTCAAACTATTTCTTCTTGCCATCCTGAAACTGCACCCTTCAAACAATGATTCCCCATTCTAACCCCTGGCAAGGACCATTTTAACTTCTGCTGGTCTTTATCCTTTCCCCTCAGATAATTAAGCTGGCAAATACTGAAAAGACATGTATACAAGACTTGTATAAAAATTCCTAATTCTTTCCTTCCAGACTTTATAGTCCTTTACTTAACATGGTAACATTCATCTTCTCATGTTAAACAAAGTCTTCATGAGCATCATTTAAAAAGTTATAAAGCATTCCACTGTGTTTACTGTAATTTATCTAGGCGCTTCCTTAATTTATCAGGCATTTACTTTAAATAATGCTATAATGAATATATTCTCCAGGAGAGAAACTAGTCCGTCAAAGGAATATTTAAGGCTCATGATAAATATTGCAAATTTCTCCCCCAAAGGATTATACTATTTTATACTCCCACCAGCAGTATGTGAGCATATTCCTGTCATTATACTGGCCATCAGGCTGTAAATTTACTTAAAACAATCTTTACTGTTTTAATGTGTGATCAATCTTGATCTCCTGCCTCAACAAATGCAGGATGTTATCATTTTCTTCTTTTTAAAGGCAGGATTTTCATGTCTCCTTATACTTTTGTCTAAAGACATAGGAGGAGTGATTTGTGAGTTAACAACAGTGAGGAGTTGCAGAATAATTACCAAAACCTTAGATGTAACACAAACTTGAATTATACTTCTTTGGATTTGCTGTACCAGCATTTTCACTTAAATTTGCATTATTGCCTTACCATTTAACTCCTTTTTCCTTGCTAGTTATCAGGAGGAAAAAGTTCCTGACAAGGAATCCAAGTATGTCCTCGGAAGTAATATATGGGCTTATGTGATTTCGGTGTTCTGCTTTAAAAAAACAAGCAAAAAAACTACTGCTTGTGTTTGTCCTGAGATTTTCAACTTGCTTGATTACTCATCTTTCCTACTCCATTTCACTCCAAGGCCTGTCCAAGTCAATTAAAGTAGGAGATACACCCTTTTTGAGGATTTCAAATTACTACTGAGTTGACAAAGGAAAACTCAAGTTTTCTTTTAAAACTATGAGCTACAGTTGAATAAGGTAGCTCTGAAATTCATCTCCAGTAATTAAATTTTCAGGATTTTAAAATTATGGCCTTATATTATAAATGCATGCAAACTTACAAAAAAAAAAGGGGGGATTTTTTTAGGCCTCAATCAAATTCTAACATGGCTATCCATTACTTCTATTCAAAAGTATTAGCTTTCACGCTTTTACATATACAAACATAGAACAAACTAGGCTGAAACAATTTGGGTCTTTGGACTGTTTACTATATAATTTCTCTTTGGAAGTCATCTTCAACTACTAATCTTACATGGTAAAATCAACTGTGGGTCATTTATAAAGTAAATATTTTAAAAAATGAATATATTCTCCAGGAGAGAAACTAGTCCGTCAAAGGAATATTTAAGGCTCATGATCAATATTGCCAATTTCTCCACCAAAGGATTATACTATTTTATACTCCCACCAGCAGTATGTGAGCATATTCCTGTCATTATACTGGCCATCAGGCTGTAAATTTACTTAAAACAATCTTTACTGTTTTAATGTGTGATCAATCTTGATCTCCTGCCTCAACAAATGCAGGATGTTATCATTTTCTTCTTTTTAAAGGCAGGATTTTCATGTCTCCTTATACTTTTGTCTAAAGACATAGGAGGAGTGATTTGTGAGTTAACAACAGTGAGGAGTTGCAGAATAATTACCAAAACCTTAGATGTAACACAAACTTGAATTATACTTCTTTGGATTTGCTGTACCAGCATTTTCACTTAAATTTGCATTATTGCCTTACCATTTAACTCCTTTTTCCTTGCTAGTTATCAGGAGGAAAAAGTTCCTGACAAGGAATCCAAGTATGTCCTCGGAAGTAATATATGGGCTTATGTGATTTCGGTGTTCTGCTTTAAAAAAACAAGCAAAAAAACTACTGCTTGTGTTTGTCCTGAGATTTTCAACTTGCTTGATTACTCATCTTTCCTACTCCATTTCACTCCAAGGCCTGTCCAAGTCAATTAAAGTAGGAGATACACCCTTTTTGAGGATTTCAAATTACTACTGAGTTGACAAAGGAAAACTCAAGTTTTCTTTTAAAACTATGAGCTACAGTTGAATAAGGTAGCTCTGAAATTCATCTCCAGTAATTAAATTTTCAGGATTTTAAAATTATGGCCTTATATTATAAATGCATGCAAACTTACAAAAAAAAAAGGGGGGATTTTTTTAGGCCTCAATCAAATTCTAACATGGCTATCCATTACTTCTATTCAAAAGTATTAGCTTTCACGCTTTTACATATACAAACATAGAACAAACTAGGCTGAAACAATTTGGGTCTTTGGACTGTTTACTATATAATTTCTCTTTGGAAGTCATCTTCAACTACTAATCTTACATGGTAAAATCAACTGTGGGTCATTTATAAAGTAAATATTTTAAAAAATGAATTTAAAAAGTGATCTTCTTTGGACTTTCTTTCCAAACTGCAAAGGAATATGCAAGCTTTTCAAATTTTTTTATTAAAGAAAACTTTTAAACATCTTAGGTTTGCATTTTTAAATGTTTTTATAAGGAAAACAGCTACCAGAAAATTTCTTTGTGGAAACTGCTAAACAGTAAGCATATGTGTGTTTAAAATCCTTTATATAACTAATCCACAACCATAAGACACTACATTGGAAAACATACTTCAAATTACTTACTTTTCTTTTCTTTTGGTATTAAGATTTATATTTACTTTCTACAACATAGCACTGTTTTTATAAGTCAGTTCTACTCTTAGTATTTCTCCCTCCCCTAAAAAGAAGTCTTACTTTATGTGAGACAATGGTCTAATCTGTTTCATGCACACTTGCTTACTTCAAACATAGGAAGCGGGGAGTTCTCTTTTGGTCTGGTGGCTAGAACTCCATGCTCCCAATGCAAAGGCCTGGGTGCCATCCCTGGTTGGGGAAGCAGATCATACATGCCACAGCTGAAGATCTTCATGCCTCAACTAAGACCCAGCACAGTCAAATAAATAAATTAAATTAAAAAAACCAACAACAACAGGGATTTCCCTGGTGGTCCAATGGCTAAGACTCTGTGCTCCCAATGCAGGGAACCTGGGTTCAATCTCTAGTCAGGGAACTAGATTCCACATGCCACAAGTAACATCCCACTGCAGCCAAATAAATAAATTAAAATAAATGTTAAAAAAAAAAAAACATAGAAAGCAGAGGACTGTTACCAACAATAGGAAAGTCTTGACCATTTACAGGATTAGAAAAAGTAGAAAGATAAAAGACTACTTAATTTCATTTTCACTAAAGCAGAGGCAATGAGAAAGGCCTCAATCAAATTCTAACATGGCTATCCATTACTTCTATTCAAAAGTATTAGCTTTCACGCTTTTACATATACAAACATAGAACAAACTAGGCTGAAACAATTTGGGTCTTTGGACTGTTTACTATATAATTTCTCTTTGGAAGTCATCTTCAACTACTAATCTTACATGGTAAAATCAACTGTGGGTCATTTATAAAGTAAATATTTTAAAAAATGAATTTAAAAAGTGATCTTCTTTGGACTTTCTTTCCAAACTGCAAAGGAATATGCAAGCTTTTCAAATTTTTTTATTAAAGAAAACTTTTAAACATCTTAGGTTTGCATTTTTAAATGTTTTTATAAGGAAAACAGCTACCAGAAAATTTCTTTGTGGAAACTGCTAAACAGTAAGCATATGTGTGTTTAAAATCCTTTATATAACTAATCCACAACCATAAGACACTACATTGGAAAACATACTTCAAATTACTTACTTTTCTTTTCTTTTGGTATTAAGATTTATATTTACTTTCTACAACATAGCACTGTTTTTATAAGTCAGTTCTACTCTTAGTATTTCTCCCTCCCCTTAAAAAGAAGTCTTACTTTATGTGAGACAATGGTCTAATCTGTTTCATGCACACTTGCTTACTTCAAACATAGGAAGCGGGGAGTTCTCTTTTGGTCTGGTGGCTAGAACTCCATGCTCCCAATGCAAAGGCCTGGGTGCCATCCCTGGTTGGGGAAGCAGATCATACATGCCACAGCTGAAGATCTTCATGCCTCAACTAAGACCCAGCACAGTCAAATAAATAAATTAAATTAAAAAAACCAACAACAACAGGGATTTCCCTGGTGGTCCAATGGCTAAGACTCTGTGCTCCCAATGCAGGGAACCTGGGTTCAATCTCTAGTCAGGGAACTAGATTCCACATGCCACAAGTAACATCCCACTGCAGCCAAATAAATAAATTAAAATAAATGTTAAAAAAAAAAAAACATAGAAAGCAGAGGACTGTTACCAACAATAGGAAAGTCTTGACCATTTACAGGATTAGAAAAAGTAGAAAGATAAAAGACTACTTAATTTCATTTTCACTAAAGCAGAGGCAATGAGAAAGCCACTCTGCATAAGGCTGGTTAGGAATAATTTATATTGCTTCTTAGTCTCCTGCTGAAATATGAAAGTAGAAGCTAGTTTTGGTTTTAAATTAACCTTATCAGATTTTTAAAAACATTGTGAAATGACTCAAACACTATAAAACCAAAGGTAAAACTAAGGATATATCAAATTTCTTAGGTGAAAAAAGTAAGCTCTCAATAAATAAACAAACCAAAGTAAGCTCTCAGTTTTATGTTTTAAAAAACTTTATATTCATTAGTATGTTCATAAAGTACTCAAGAAAATATGCCAACTAATAATGTTTGTATCTGTACTGCAATTACAATGACTTCTATTTTTGAAAGTTAACTATTTCCACAGTGCTTGAACTTTTAAATAAGCATCTGTTCTATTAAATAACACTAAAGCTGACTTTAAACACAGGCCATCAGATAACAGAGGAAAAGATGGATTAGAAAGTAATTTTAGGAAAAGATTCAAGCGCAGAGACAATGGCAATGTAGAAGTCTCTATTCCATAAATGCTGAAGGAACACTGAAGTATCAGCATGCAGTCGTCATATGTCTGTATCTCACAGCCTCCAATACATTTGCTAACCTATGGCTTTCGATAATGCTTGTAAAATCACTTAAGTATAAATACAGAGCAACAAATTTTAATATCAAATGAAACTCAGTTCAAGCCTTGATATTACCATTTACCTTTTGAGAGGTTTGAAATAATTAGACATAAGTTACTTGTCTAAGCCTCACTGGAAGGACGGATGTGCTCCAGTACTGTGGCCTCTTGATGAGAAGAGATGATTCATTGGAAAAGATCCTGATGCTGGAAAAAACAGAAGGCAGAAGGAGAAGGAGACGAGATGGTTGGATGGCATCACTGCATTAATGGACATGAGTTTGAGCAAGGTCTGGGAGATGGTGATGGACAGGGAAGGGAAGCCTGATGTGCTGCAGTCCATGGGGTCATGGAGACTCGGACGCGACTGAGTGAATGAACTGAACCGAAGCCTCAGTTTCCACAATATAAAACATCAAATTCCACTTTCAAATGGCTGCTGTGGTGAATGAGTGCGGTAACATAAGAAACGCACCTAGGCCTGTGCTTGAGCGTTGGAAGTACTGAGTATCAGCGTGTATCTGAGTGTGCAATTAATACAACATACTCTTGATGAATTACAGTAGACAGAGGCTAAGATATGAAATTAAACAGACCAAATCTGAATCTCAGTTCTGTCAATTATAAACTTCATGATTTAGACATGTAATTTAATTTTTCAATTTTTACTTCTAATCCAAAAAACCCTAATATTAACCTTAATACCAACTGTCCCAAATAACTGAGAGGATTAAGTAAGATTAACTAATAAAATATTTTCCTGGGCTCCAAAATCACCATAGACAGTGTATGCAGCATAAAATTTTTTTAAAGACTCTCGCTTCTTGGAAGGAAAGCTATGACAAACCTAGACAGTGTATTAAAAAGCAGAGACATCACTTTGCCAACAAAGGTCCATATAGTCAAAGCTGGTTTTTTCCCGGAGTCATGTACACATGTGAGAACTGGACCATAAAAATGGCTGAGTACCAAAGAACTGACGCCCTCAAAGTATGGTGCTGGAAAAGACACTTCAGAGGTCCTTAGACTATAAGGAGATCAAACCAGTCAATCCAAAAGAAAATTAACCCTGAATATTCATTAGAAGGACTGATGCTGAAGCTCCAATACTTAGGCCACCTGATGTAGACATCCAACTCATTGGGAAGAGACTCTGATGCGGGGAAAGACTGAAGGCAAAAGAAGAAGGGGGCAACAAATGATGAGATGGTTGGATGGCATCACTGACTAAGTGGACATGAATTTGAGAAAACTCTGGGAGATAGTGAAGGACAGGGGAGACTGGCGAGCTGCAGTCCTTGGGGTCACAAAGAGTCGGACACAACTTCGCAACTGAACAACAACATACGTCACAGTTTCTGTTTTGCTCATCTGTTCCATATGACCAAGAGTCACTGAAAGGATAAAAGCCAAGACCACAAAAACCAACAATAATTACAACACATCACTTTTGTAGTGTTACTTGTCCATAGCTTTTCACTCTTTTTAATCACCCCTCAGAACTGTGTTGCAGCCTGTGCAGGACTAATTAAGGTCCCGAATACATTTATTTTGCACATTTATGAGGCAAAATTAATGTACTTTTACAGCACACTTTACAATCTTTCTCAGACTCCTGATTGACATCACACTTGCTTCCCACCTTCAGAGCAAGTTTTATCCTACTCCATGATATCACACTCAGAGTGTGCATAACTTCGATGATTCTAGACAGAGGCTAAGATATGAAATTAAACAGACCAAATCTGAATCTCAGTTCTGTCAATTATAAACTTCATGATTTAGACATGTAATTTAATTTTTCAATTTTTACTTCTAATCCAAAAAACCCTAATATTAACCTTAATACCAACTGTCCCAAATAACTGAGAGGATTAAGTAAGATTAACTAATAAAATATTTTCCTGGGCTCCAAAATCACCATAGACAGTGTATGCAGCATAAAATTTTTTTAAAGACTCTCGCTTCTTGGAAGGAAAGCTATGACAAACCTAGACAGTGTATTAAAAAGCAGAGACATCACTTTGCCAACAAAGGTCCATATAGTCAAAGCTGGTTTTTCCAGGAGTCATGTACACATGTGAGAACTGGACCATAAAAATGGCTGAGTACCAAAGAACTGACGCCCTCAAAGTATGGTGCTGGAAAAGACACTTCAGAGGTCCTTAGACTATAAGGAGATCAAACCAGTCAATCCAAAAGAAAATTAACCCTGAATATTCATTAGAAGGACTGATGCTGAAGCTCCAATACTTAGGCCACCTGATGTAGACATCCAACTCATTGGGAAGAGACTCTGATGCGGGGAAAGACTGAAGGCAAAAGAAGAAGGGGGCAACAAATGATGAGATGGTTGGATGGCATCACTGACTAAGTGGACATGAATTTGAGAAAACTCTGGGAGATAGTGAAGGACAGGGGAGACTGGCGAGCTGCAGTCCTTGGGGTCACAAAGAGTCGGACACAACTTCGCAACTGAACAACAACATACGTCACAGTTTCTGTTTTGCTCATCTGTTCCATATGACCAAGAGTCACTGAAAGGATAAAAGCCAAGACCACAAAAACCAACAATAATTACAACACATCACTTTTGTAGTGTTACTTGTCCATAGCTTTTCACTCTTTTTAATCACCCCTCAGAACTGTGTTGCAGCCTGTGCAGGACTAATTAAGGTCCCGAATACATTTATTTTGCACATTTATGAGGCAAAATTAATGTACTTTTACAGCACACTTTACAATCTTTCTCAGACTCCTGATTGACATCACACTTGCTTCCCACCTTCAGAGCAAGTTTTATCCTACTCCACATGATATCACACTGCAATAATATGTATACTTAGTTTTAATACAAATGAAAGTTATATACTGCTCAAAGTTTGGCAATATATTGATAAAGTATTCATAACAGAGTTCACTAAAATACAGAAGATGAATTATTAAAAATTCTCTCCCAAATATAGATAAATTTTATAGTCCTCATTTCTCTACCCTGAGGAAATCATGAGAAGTATTTATGGCATGGGTAGTACAATTCAGTTAAAAACTGCTGCTAATAGCTCTTGATTAAGGATTTTTGCAAATATTTGAATAAAGGGTCCATGTTCAACACCATCATCTGCTTTTTGAATATGTGGGGTCTGGTCACTCCATGGACTGAAGGTTTTCACACATTAAATTGCATATGAATGATCTTTGTTGAGGTTCTTGCAACTAAATTTATAATTAGAAAAAATCAGCCACTGGAACAAAATCCTAACTATTATCTACTTAAACACAAGGTTTAGGGGTGAGCAGTTTGTTCTTGAAGTAACATAAAAATTTAATCTTATTATAGAGAGTCAATAATGGATTAAAACATTCTTGTATAAAGAAAGTCCTTGTCTCACAAACCCAAGGTATATGCCTTTATCTAGTCCTAACATAAATGATAAACAATTTTTACTCTTAAAAAAAAAAAGGGGGCTTCCCCTGGTAGTCCAGTGGGTAAGGACACCGCCTTGCACTGCAAGGGGCGCCGGTTCGATCCCTGGCCTGGGAAGATCCCACGTGCCACAGAGCGGCTGGACCCATGTGTCCAATTACCGAGCCAGAGCTCTGGAGCACATGCGCCCAGAGCCGGTGCTCTGCGACAACAGAGGCCACCGCGATGGGAGGCCCACACTGGCCAAAGAACAAAGACGGATGAAAATAGAGAAATGAAAGACCAATAGAAGTGGCCCGCGGCTCCCATCCCTCCCCAACCCGACCCCCGCCCAAAATAAATAAATAAATCTTTAAAAAAAAAAAAAAAAAAAAAGACCATAGTGTTTCTGCCTTTTCAACAACAATGAACTATCTCTCTTTTTTTTTTTTTAGGAGGGGGCAGGTTGGGGAGGGAGGGGGGCGGGCTGGTCACTTCTATTGGTCTTTCGTTTATCTATTTTCATCCATTTTTGTTCTTTGGCCCTTGTGGGCTTCCCATCGCAGTGGCCTCCGTTGTCCCAGAGCTCCGGCTTGGCAATTGGACACATCGGTCCAGCCGCTCCGCACACGTGGGATCTTCCCAGGCCAGGGATAGAACCGGCACCCCTTGTACTGCAAGGCAGTGTCCTTACCCACTGGACTACCAGGGAAACCCCTGAACTATCTCTTATGTGCAAAGCATGTAGGCTATTTAAAATGTTTGATATATACTCTATCCTCAAGTTGTTTAGTTGAAAAGGAAAAGAAAGATATATACCCCTACCTAAAAAAAGACCAATTAATAAAGGAGAAATGACAAAAAGTAATACATGATAAATGCTGTTAAGAAGTATAAATAAAATGTTACACATAATTGGATTTAACAGCAGCAAACAAAATGAAATAACTGAAAAATACTTAATACAAACACTAATAATGTTTTTCCACTAGACCGAAAAAAAAAAAAAAAGAATCTAGCAGTTTAAGCACAAGGAAATCCTTATCCGTTGCAAAGTGGATATCCTGAACTAGCTGGATACACCGGATGGTTTGTTTTAGATCGGCACTCCAAGTAATAAACTATAGACGGAAACACAATATTAACCCAGCACAATAGCTGTGCTCAAGGGTCAGCAAGCACTCCATCCTGAACATCCACTCAGTTACCCCTGGGGTAGAAGAATGCCATCCAAGTTTCCATCTCTTTAAACACTTTCTAATTTTTTCTATTGTACAAAAGAACTACTATTAGTAACTGCCAAGCTTTTGTTGTCACTAGGGATTTTCTGACCAAATTGGCAGAATTAACTGAGTTCAGGAAGAGGAGCAAAGACAAAGATGTGTTCATGTTCTTTCCCTCCTCATTCTTATATAACACATGACTGAGGAGTTCAGCTGTGGTAGACTGAGAATTGTCAGAGGGCACAGACATCAACTACTGTAGTGAATTTAAGCTACAGTGCAATGCACTGGTCAACCCACAACAATTATAATTTAATTTATTAACTTTTACAATTAAAGGGTAATCTTCAAAAGCTGGGACAATTTGAGCATCAAAACATAGTGGTACGGGATTGTAAATATCCACCAGTCCACACTGAAACAAATGAATAATTGAATAAATAAATAAATGAGAGAGGGCTTCCCTGGTAGCTCAGTGGTAAAGAGCTCACCTGCCAATGCAGGAGACACAGGTTCAATCCCTGATCTGGGAAGATCCCATATGCTGCAGAGCGACTGGGCTCGTGAGCCACAACTACTGAGCCTGTGCTCTAGAGCTTCAGAGCCACAACTATGGAGCCCATGTCTTGCAACTACTGAAGCCCGTGTGCCCTGGAGCCCAAGTTCCACAACAAAAGAAATCACCGGAACAAGAAGCCTGCTCACCTCAACTAGAGAGTAGCCCCCACTCCCTGCAACTAGAGAAGAGCCTGTGGCAGCAGTGAAAACCCAAAAGAGCCAAAAATAAATAAAATGCATTTGTAAATAAATAAATAAAGGAGAAAGGACAGCTCTTAAAGAAGAATTTCAATTAGAGAATTCCCTCATGGTCAAGTGCTTAGGACTCAGTACTCACTTCTCTAGTCTTCTTGCCCACAAAATACATAAGGTCTCTCTGTTAATGACAAAATGTGAGACAAATTCAAATTGACAGATATTTTACAAAATGATTCAAATGGGTCAAAATCGATGACCACAACAAGGTAGTTGTTACTTCACATAATTGCAATTTTCATGTGTGGTGAGATAACATTTAAGATCTACTGTCTTTGCAGCTTTCAAGGATATAAGACAGTCTTGTTAACTAGAGTCACCAGGTTGAACACTACATCCCCAGAACTTACTCATCTTATAATTAGGAGTTTATACCCTTGGACCAAACACCTTTCTATTTTCCCCGCTTACTTTTAGTTTCACTTTATTCTTAACAAGTCAGAGTAAATTTGAGAGGTCAGAATAACGACAAAAAAAAGAACAGTGTCATTCTAGAGGCATCCACATTTAACTCCAAAATTCCATGCCAACGGTTCCTGTCAAATAATATTAAGTGATACAGAGCAGCTTTGGATATGTGAGAGTTTGCCCTTGCAACTGACAACCACGCTGTGTTAATATTAGCTTCCTATAATCAGTAAGAGTGCTTATCTTGAGATTATATTTATCTTCATGCATGCTAAATCCACCTCTCTTCTGGAGATTATTCTAGGAAAGGAGAAGGATCCATGAGTGTGGTATGTACCCTTGAATTACAAAGTTGCAGTCAAATGCAGGAGACACAGGTTCAATCCCTGATCTGGGAAGATCCCATATGCTGCAGAGCGACTGGGCTCGTGAGCCACAACTACTGAGCCTGTGCTCTAGAGCTTCAGAGCCACAACTATGGAGCCCATGTCTTGCAACTACTGAAGCCCGTGTGCCCTGGAGCCCAAGTTCCACAACAAAAGAAATCACCGGAACAAGAAGCCTGCTCACCTCAACTAGAGAGTAGCCCCCACTCCCTGCAACTAGAGAAGAGCCTGTGGCAGCAGTGAAAACCCAAAAGAGCCAAAAATAAATAAAATGCATTTGTAAATAAATAAATAAAGGAGAAAGGACAGCTCTTAAAGAAGAATTTCAATTAGAGAATTCCCTCATGGTCAAGTGCTTAGGACTCAGTACTCACTTCTCTAGTCTTCTTGCCCCCAAAATACATAAGGTCTCTCTGTTAATGACAAAATGTGAGACAAATTCAAATTGACAGATATTTTACAAAATGATTCAAATGGGTCAAAATCGATGACCACAACAAGGTAGTTGTTACTTCACATAATTGCAATTTTCATGTGTGGTGAGATAACATTTAAGATCTACTGTCTTTGCAGCTTTCAAGGATATAAGACAGTCTTGTTAACTAGAGTCACCAGGTTGAACACTACATCCCCAGAACTTACTCATCTTATAATTAGGAGTTTATACCCTTGGACCAAACACCTTTCTATTTTCCCCGCTTACTTTTAGTTTCACTTTATTCTTAACAAGTCAGAGTAAATTTGAGAGGTCAGAATAACGACAAAAAAAAAGAACAGTGTCATTCTAGAGGCATCCACATTTAACTCCAAAATTCCATGCCAACGGTTCCTGTCAAATAATATTAAGTGATACAGAGCAGCTTTGGATATGTGAGAGTTTGCCCTTGCAACTGACAACCACGCTGTGTTAATATTAGCTTCCTATAATCAGTAAGAGTGCTTATCTTGAGATTATATTTATCTTCATGCATGCTAAATCCACCTCTCTTCTGGAGATTATTCTAGGAAAGGAGAAGGATCCATGAGTGTGGTATGTACCCTTGAATTACAAAGTTGCAGTCAATATAGCCTAAATAAATAATCATATTTAGAGGTTAATGAAATAGCTATCAATTTCAAGTTATTATGTATGACCCCTTACACACACACACACACACACACACACACACACACACAGCCATCTGGAGTGTCCTGTGGACAAATATTAATCTAAAACTAGATAACTTAAAAACTGCAGAGCTAGAGGAGAACTCACTGATAATTTTGTACAAACTGTTCATTTTTAAAGATGCTAAGGCAAAAAACTCTAAGAAAAAGGAAGCTCTAAGAAATTAGAAAACTTCTCAAGCTGCAGTCTGTGGCAAAGCCACGGCTAAAAAGCCCATGTCATCTTTTCCTAAATATTATGTCCTCAACTTTCAGTTTGGCTTCTGAGATAGTGGAAAGTCATAAAACACTGTATAGATTACTCAGCCGCCAGTACAAATGAGTCAGCACTCAAACTTGCTAACTGGGTCGATATAGTTAACAAGTGGAGTAATCAGGTTTTATCTAAGATTAACAGGATAATCTCACCGTGTGTCCAAGCAAGTGAGCATTTCAATTCATGTTTCAAGAATGAGAAAAAAACAGAAAAAAAGGCTGGCTAACAATCTCACAGCAGAGTGCCTTTTATTACTGTAACTTTTCCATTAGCATAGTTTAAAAACTCAGGTCAGATTCCTTTCATCCTGTTTTAATTCACTTTTTCAGTATCAGACAGAAGATTTTAAAAACAACCACCAGGGATCAATATTTAATCTATCCCCATAAGTACATGGTGGCTACTTATATGGAGTTTATACCCTTGGACCAAACACCTTTCTATTTTCCCGCTTACTTTTAGTTTCACTTTATTCTTAACAAGTCAGAGTAAATTTGAGAGGTCAGAATAACGACAAAAAATAGAACAGTGTCATTCTAGAGGCATCCACATTTAACTCCAAAATTCCATGCCAACGGTTCCTGTCAAATAATATTAAGTGATACAGAGCAGCTTTGGATATGTGAGAGTTTGCCCTTGCAACTGACAACCACGCTGTGTTAATATTAGCTTCCTATAATCAGTAAGAGTGCTTATCTTGAGATTATATTTATCTTCATGCATGCTAAATCCACCTCTCTTCTGGAGATTATTCTAGGAAAGGAGAAGGATCCATGAGTGTGGTATGTACCCTTGAATTACAAAGTTGCAGTCAATATAGCCTAAATAAATAATCATATTTAGAGGTTAATGAAATAGCTATCAATTTCAAGTTATTATGTATGACCCCTTACACACACACACACACACACACACACACACACACAGCCATCTGGAGTGTCCTGTGGACAAATATTAATCTAAAACTAGATAACTTAAAAACTGCAGAGCTAGAGGAGAACTCACTGATAATTTTGTACAAACTGTTCATTTTTAAAGATGCTAAGGCAAAAAACTCTAAGAAAAAGGAAGCTCTAAGAAATTAGAAAACTTCTCAAGCTGCAGTCTGTGGCAAAGCCACGGCTAAAAAGCCCATGTCATCTTTTCCTAAATATTATGTCCTCAACTTTCAGTTTGGCTTCTGAGATAGTGGAAAGTCATAAAACACTGTATAGATTACTCAGCCGCCAGTACAAATGAGTCAGCACTCAAACTTGCTAACTGGGTCGATATAGTTAACAAGTGGAGTAATCAGGTTTTATCTAAGATTAACAGGATAATCTCACCGTGTGTCCAAGCAAGTGAGCATTTCAATTCATGTTTCAAGAATGAGAAAAAAACAGAAAAAAAGGCTGGCTAACAATCTCACAGCAGAGTGCCTTTTATTACTGTAACTTTTCCATTAGCATAGTTTAAAAACTCAGGTCAGATTCCTTTCATCCTGTTTTAATTCACTTTTTCAGTATCAGACAGAAGATTTTAAAAACAACCACCAGGGATCAATATTTAACTCACTAGCCTGCCCACACTGACAGTACATGGTGGTCTGAGCCCTCAGCACACAGAGGCTACAAATAGTCAGACCCGGTGTCTCCCTGCTGTGGGTGTGGCAGCGATGTGGGGCGGCGGAAGGAGTGAGGGGAGGTAGAAAAGCTGCTCAGTAGCCCCAGCCAAGGGAAAACTAAATAAAATGCATGGAACAAGAATACTATGTTTCAAAAGAAATTTCTGTACGTCCATCCTTCAGAATTTACATCCACACTCGTGGCTTAATTCCATTTCTCTGCAGTTCAGTTTCCTTATATGCAAAATAAAAACATCTAGAGTTTCTGTGAAGATTAAAAATGGAATGGAAAAGGATTTTAGGAATTATAACAGCCATACAAATTTGAAATATTACTATTATGACCTAATGCAGAACCCGACCAACATTTCACCAGTTTCAGAAATTAGCACAGCACATGGTAAAAAGGGTCTGTTAAATGAATTAGTGTACAAACTGGTTAAGATCTCCTCCGCAGGAGTGTTATCATAGAACATAAAGGATTGCATGTGGGAACTCAGAAAAGAAGACCACTGTGTCTGAGTTTGCCCTAATCACGGCAGAGAACTACGGTGAGGATTAATGAGATAAGACTCATGAAGCAGACCCAGGCTCTGAGGAAATAGGCCCCTCTCAGTACCTTCATCTCTGAATGATACAATAAAACACATCCCACATCTCCAAGAGGCTCAAAATATAACAGAGGACACAAATATTCACTCAACATCCTCACTACACAATTAATGTTCAAAAAGAGAGTTGTGTTTTATGTGAATAATTTCACTGAATCTTACAATAACCCTGTAAGGTAGGGACATTATTATTTTTTCTTTTTTTAATTCTTTATTTTAAAGGTTTTACAGAGTTTTGTTGTTCACCGACATGTATGTTCCCAGATCAGTCATATGCATATCCCTGGTCCCCCCACCATAGGTCCTCCCATCCCACCCCTCCGGACCATCGCACCAAACCATTGTAAGCACTCCTATTCCCTTAGCACAATGACAATAGCTGTCTTTTGGTAAGGACATTATTACTCTCATTTTACAAATGAGCAAACTGAGGTCTTACAGGAAAAAAAAAACTTGCGATGTGCCACTCTACCATTAACCAGCAAAGACGGAAAGACAAATCATGTAACTACTATGTTTTACCAATGAACAAACAATAACAACTCAGTATATTAAGACCCATTACAGAACTGTACAGAAGATGTATTATACAAAGTAACATAAGACTTCGTCCACTGAAAAGACAGAAGTGCCCCAGGCAGATGGGGGAAGTGAGTGTGCCTGACTGAGGTCACGGCATCCAGATGAGGGTAGGAAACACTCAGACAGAGGTAAGTAGTTAGGAGAGGCCAGAGTCATGGGGTCAAGGTGAAAAGCTATTCTTGAAAGGTTGTTGATATTTAGTTAAGGGTTATGAGATACCATGAAAGGTAACCCTGCCTGTTATGGCTCATTCCTCCTTAAAGAACTACCAAGGTGAGTATTCAAAAGGAAAGAAGTGAGGTCACTACTGAAACACAGATCACAAACTTTATAATAAAATGGATAAACTAATATTTTTAAAGAATTGAGTTAAAGAAGGATACAATCTAGATCTCACTCGAGGACTAAACACAAGACTTGAGTTGTGAGCAGGAACAGTATAAACTGTGCTCTAGAGCTCCTGCCCTCAAGTAGTAAAATGTAATCAGGTCAAAGGGTTGTTTGCTTGCACTCCAAAGACACCTGCACAGGATATCTCAAATTTGTCCCTAGCCTTATCTACACATGAAAGCATGTAAAATCTGAAAGAAGTAGGCTGGAAATGCTAGATACTAGGAAGAAGAAATGGGAAGGAAAATATTATCCAGTTGAAAGAGAAAGCCATTACATCATACAACAAACAAGATGCCAGAACCACTCCAAGGATCAGTGGGCAAGAGAAGGAAGGAAAGAGGAAAGATAAAGATACAACTGGAGCTCCTTCTCTCTGTCCTACCAAGGGCCTGTGAAGTATTAGTTCTGGTAACAACCTCTTCCCTGGGATGGAATTGAGGGCACATATAGAGATAGCTTTCCTATAGTTTCCCTTGCACTCTAAGAAAATAAATTAGGCCATGCATATGAGGGTTCTCCTTTTGCTAAGAGGTCTGACTCTAAGACACAGACTCTTCAACTGAGATAGACTATTGAAGGAGCATTGAAAAATATCTTGGTTCAGTTTAAGACTGAATGTTCTTAAATATGCTTTAGGTTTCCCAAAGCTTAAATCTCTAGTGAGTTGATTTAGGTTGTGGGCGATGTATTTAACCTGAGATCTTTTCCTTCCATACAGCAAAATTAATGAATCATATGTCCCTGTGAAGAATTTGTGCTTCTGAAAGAATTTTAAATCTAAGCTAGGGGAAAGGGCCCGAGGTGCTATGTCTAAAAGGGATTGTAACTTCTTAGAAACTACTGTCTCAACATGTTTTTCTTTTAAGAAGAGATAAAATTCCGTATTTGGAATAGACCTGACAGCATGACTACAACCCAATGAAATCTGGTCCAGGTGGGAGATTTCTGGTGCTGCTAGTGATCTATGGAAGCAAAAGCCCTGAGTAGCGATGCTATCCACTCCTGCTTCCTCACACTCTGAACAGAGCAGGATAGTCCTAGCTTATTAAGAGGAGGCTCTCAATAATAACAGATTCCTAATGCAATTAAAAAAAAAAAAAGCAACAGGGAAGGGTTTGAGAAACTGTTGAAAATAGAAAAGGCAAAAATTCAAAGGTTAACATTTTTAGAAATTTCAATATTGCATAAAATTCACAACCTACATTTGGTATGAATAGGAACCCACACACTACCTTCTACTACAAGCAAATTCTTTAAACATGGGAATTTTTGTTTCTTCAAAATAATTCCCACTAACCAGGGAAGTGAAGGACTTACTCCTGCCTGTCTTCCTAAACCTTAGGGTGAAAATTGGGAAGGACTAGCAAGAAAATAAAGTCTCTAAAAAAAAGGGGGGGCCAGGACAGAAAAATATCTGCATGAATACTGGTAAAGATACAACTGGAGCTCCTTCTCTCTGTCCTACCAAGGGCCTGTGAAGTATTAGTTCTGGTAACAACCTCTTCCTGGGATGGAATTGAGGGCACATATAGAGCGAGCTTTCCTATAGTTTCCCTTGCACTCTAAGAAAATAAATTAGGCCATGCATATGAGGGTTCTCCTTTTGCTAAGAGGTCTGACTCTAAGACACAGACTCTTCAACTGAGATAGACTATTGAAGGAGCATTGAAAAATATCTTGGTTCAGTTTAAGACTGAATGTTCTTAAATATGCTTTAGGTTTCCCAAAGCTTAAATCTCTAGTGAGTTGATTTAGGTTGTGGGCGATGTATTTAACCTGAGATCTTTTCCTTCCATACAGCAAAATTAATGAATCATATGTCCCTGTGAAGAATTTGTGCTTCTGAAAGAATTTTAAATCTAAGCTAGGGAAGGCCTGAGGTGCTATGTCTAAAAGGGATTGTAACTTCTTAGAAACTACTGTCTCAACATGTTTTTCTTTTAAGAAGAGATAAAATTCCGTATTTGGAATAGACCTGACAGCATGACTACAACCCAATGAAATCTGGTCCAGGTGGGAGATTTCTGGTGCTGCTAGTGATCTATGGAAGCAAAAGCCCTGAGTAGCGATGCTATCCACTCCTGCTTCCTCACACTCTGAACAGAGCAGGATAGTCCTAGCTTATTAAGAGGAGGCTCTCAATAATAACAGATTCCTAATGCAATTAAAAAGAAAAAAAAAAAGCAACAGGGAAGGGTTTGAGAAACTGTTGAAAATAGAAAAGGCAAAAATTCAAAGGTTAACATTTTTAGAAATTTCAATATTGCATAAAATTCACAACCTACATTTGGTATGAATAGGAACCCACACACTACCTTCTACTACAAGCAAATTCTTTAAACATGGGAATTTTTGTTTCTTCAAAATAATTCCCACTAACCAGGGAAGTGAAGGACTTACTCCTGCCTGTCTTCCTAAACCTTAGGGTGAAAATTGGGAAGGACTAGCAAGAAAATAAAGTCTCTAGGCCAACAGAAGAGAGAAAGAAGACAGAGCCTGAGGCTGTACAGTCATAAACAAATAATAAACTACTGCAAAGCTTGTCTAGGTCAGGGTTAAGTTGATATACTGGTAAAGGATCATAAAAAGGCTAGAAACAAACAGTTGTAGCTAAACATTATAGATATTCAGGTAAGAGCTGAAATTACAGGAGCAGATGACCTAAACACTGGGTGTATACGAGGGAGGTGAATCACGGCCCTATCAGCTCCTACTGCGTCACTGACCTGCTCCTAACACTAGTTAGCTTCAGTTTCTCCAGACAGGCAGAATGAGATTCTAAAACAATTTTCCATCCAGGTATAATGCCTAGAAGGGAAGGAAAGTTACCATTGTTTGAACATTATATGCTATTACTTCATATAAACAGACACAAATTTGAACAAACTCCAGGAGACAGGGGAGTCTGGTATGCTATAGTCCATGGGGTCACAAAGAGTCGAACCTGACTTAGTGACTAACAACTTCATATAAAAGTTTATGTAACCATCACAATCATTTGACTGTGAAAGAAACTGAGGTTTAAAGAGTATAAATTATTTTCCACACATCATGCAGAGCTCTAGGTCTGCTTGATTCCAAAGCCAATGCTATTTCTACAATATAACACAATCATTCGTATGGATTCAGTCAAGTGTATTCTGCTCAACAGTACTTTTCCTTGACCCAGAAAAGAGGCAAAGGTGGCCTTCTGATGATCTTATTTTGTTGACTTACAGGTTTTTGGACCATCATAAGCCACTGATTCCCTAGCTCTTGCCTTGATGAAAGCTCCTGAGTTTTGCCTAAACCAGCTGACAGCTGTACAGTTCACTCTTACTGCTGAGCCAGGACCATGAAAAGGCATGCATGAAAAGTCAGCAAGTTAAAAACATGTTAAGAGCAGAATTCTAGGGGGGTCAAGACTACCAACTCCACCATTCTCACTAGTGAAAGGGATAAGGAAAGAGTCCACAATAGTGCATACTTCCAAAATAATTTAAATCTATGGGACTTTGTTGTTGTTGTTGTTGGCAACAGCTTTATCTCCAATTACATTTTGCTCAAACATTAAAATTCATATTCTGTCTCATAGTAAATGCTGCAGATTATGGCAATTCACTCTGCACTCAGAGTCAGAGAGGACAAGAAACCTGATTGAGATGAAATACATTAGGAAAATAACAGCCAAACTGATCAATCTCACATGAATAATTGAGTTGATTGCACAAAGAAATGTTTTAAGACAAACTCAAGATTATTACCCTTCAAATATGAAATCTAAAATAGCGCCTTCAAAATTTTTCCTGAAAATCTGAGAATAATTTCAGGTTGGTATATTTTTTTGGTGGTGGTGTTGATAATAAACATAATCTAACAGGATTAACATTCCTTCCAGCTGTAATCTGTATCATAATCTGGTTAATACCCAATGATTTAACAACTGTTCCCCCACCCCCAACTTAAAAATACACTCCTTTCCTGAAGAATTTCAGATTTCTTCAAATGGATAAAATGAATACCTTACTAAGTAGTATTAAAGGATTCTGTGTCCTTGCCTCCTTAATCCTTTCTATTTTGTCACCGCCCCCTCCCTCATTCAGTACAACAACATCACAAAAATAAGTTAGCTTGCTGCTTTAAGTATAAATCTGCATTTAAGAAAGTCTTATGTTCTAGATTGCTACTTTTGGTTCAGTGCATTCTCTCCCATTTATTAGTGTTAATGAGTGGTCCTTCTAGTTCTGTGACATCAATACCATTAAAATGCTAATATTGTACAAAATGCTTAAATAAAAGCATCAAAATCCTTTAAATAATCATGCAGGCACATGTAATACTTCATTATCTCAAGGGCAACTCTTAGGCCAGGATGCTGTTTTCCTATGGTTTTCCTGAATGTTCTGCTTTAAAATCAGGTCGCTGGGGGCCCTGAAGGTATAATGGGGTATAATTACAAACAAAAAACAAAAACAGAGAGGACTCGATTTGTCTGAGATTCCAGTGAGACACCACTGAAGAGGGAACATATAGAAATAAACAGGCAACAGTAGTGTTTAAAGGGTTTGGCCAAAGTCTCAAGGTAGAAGAACCTTAGCAGTCAGGTAAGGAAAGAAAAGTAGTCAATATACAAAAGATCACTTCAAGATGGACTGTAGCTCTAAACTTGAAACACAACCATAAAGCTTCTGGAAGAAAACACAGACCTTTGTGCCTTTGAAGTGACCAAAGATTTCTCAGACAGGAAACACAATGCTACCTTACCCTCACCTCGTCTAAACCCACCATTAAGAAACTGAGTGGCCTGGGCCTATTGACCTGTGGCAGCTTGCTATAGCTAGAGAAGGAGAGAAATGTCGTTGACACTCTCAGGACTCTTGGTCTTTGGGGAGGAACCCAAAAGAGTTGAAGGGAAAAGGGAGGAAAAAATCCCCTAGATTTCTGCATGATTAATTTATTTAAATTAATTTATTTAAAAAGGAAGCAAGAGAAAAATATTCAACATGCGAAAGTCTTGTGAAGAAAAATGAGAAAAACCATAGAATATGCCAAAGGCTGAGGAAAATGGCCCTTGGGATTCTGTACCCCAGGAGGCAGAAAAAAATCCTCAACCTTCCAAAGAAAATCTAAGCCAGGAAGCTGAAGGAAGCAAACCTTAGAGGAGGGCTGATTCAGCCCGGTCAGGGACATGCCAGTTAGCATCTGGACCCTGAAGAAATGATGAGGAGCAGATGAGTTGGAAAGGCTTAGGGAAGAGATAAGACGGGGAAAAGAAAAAACAAATTTGTGATGAAGGATTGGAAGCAAAGACATTCACGCAGCCCTCGGTATTCTGTGTGCTTTAGGTCTTCAATTCCTGTTTGTTTTTTTGGGGGGTATCTAATACTAAAATCTTGCCCCTGGTTTCTGTTAGCATTTTCTGGTGTATCTTTGATTTTTATTTTTAATCATCTGGTGGAGTTTTGTTTTAGGTAGTTTTCTTGTTATCAGTATCTGGATTTTGTATTTTGACACATTCTCCATGTCTATTTTTCAACTGGGAACTTTCACACATATGCATGGAAATATGTTCATCCCATATTGTACAGAAAAAAAAACAGGCTACAAACCAGCATATTTAGTATCAGCTCACATATGCAGGAGAATATCTCAAGTTGTGTGTGTATATCAAAAATTTAACTGTGGTTATTTCAGTGTGATAATTTTTCTTTTTGGCTTGTATATATATTTTAAAGAATACATCACACACACAAAGGGAATTAAAGTTTTTTTTCCCATAATTAAGAGTCAATCAAATAATCTGAAATCAGTTTATAACAGCAATTGGGGCACCGAAACTCTTGATGAAAGAACTATTAAAAAAAAAATGTAATCTTTTAGGGAAGGGTTGGGGGAAAAAAATGTAAACATCAAATTATCTCTGGATCTGTAAGCCAGAGGAATAAAACTGGCAATTATGATAGATTTTAAAAAAAGAAATCAGGTAGGCATGTTACAGGACTTAAAAACTATTTACAACATACACATCTGACAGCAGACTTGTGTCCAGAATATAGGAAGAGTTTAACAAACCAACAACAAAGAGATAAATAACCCAGTAAAAATTTAGGCAAAAAGATTTAAACAGACGCTTCTGATTCCATTCCAATAAATTTCAAGAACAGACAAAACTGAGATTTTCCCTTATGGTGACATGGGTAGGAACCTGCTTGCCAATCCTGGGGACACAGGTTCAATCCTTGGTACAGGAAGATTCCACATGCCTCAGAGCAATGAAGCCCGTGTGCCACAACTACTGAGCTCTTGCCCTAGAGGCCATGAGCCACAGCTACTGAGCCCTAGAGCTGGCGCGCTCCACAACACAAAAGTCACGGCAATGAGAAGTCCTCACTTACTCCAACTATAGCACCCCGCCCCTTCCCCGCCCCAGTCCCAAAGCAATGAAGACTCACTGCAGCCAAAAATAGATAAATAGGGCTTCCCCTGGTGGTCCACTGGATAAGGACACCGCCTTGCAGTGCAAGGGGCGCCGCTTCGATCCCTGGCCTGGGAAGATCCCACGTGCCGCAGAGTGGCTGGACCCATGTGTCCAATCACATGCAACCAGAGCTGGCGCTCTGCAACAACAGACGCCACCGCGATGGGAGGCCCGCAGGAGCCAAAGAACAAAGACAGATGAAAATAGAGAAATGAAAGACCAATAGAAGTGGCCCGCCCGCTCCCCTCCCTCCCCAACCCGACCTCCGCCCAAAATAAATAAATAAATAAATCTTTAAAAAAAATAGATAAATAGGTAAAACAAAAACAAAAGGAATAGACAAAACCAATTTGTGGCTAAAGAAATTTAAAAATGGTGGGATGGGGAGAGGAAATGACTGGAAACGGCCATGATGGAACCTTCTGGAGGTAACAGAAATGTTCTACAGTTTATTGTAGTGGTTACAGAGGTATATACAATGGTCGAAACTCACTGAACACCTAACAATACATTACTGTGTGTAAGTTTTTTTAACATTAAGGAGACAGAATCAAAGTGATAGTTCCAATCCAGCATAAAGAAAACCTGGACAACCTTTAAATTTTATCTGTATTTTTAAAAACTATGAAATATTTAAAATATGCTGAATATATGGAGTACAATACAATTAATGAACACTTAATCAATCTTAATGGTTGGCACTTTGTTAGGTGCCAAAACACAATCCAGAAGAGCTGAATGTCTAACATAAAAATAATATCATGCCAATGTGCAGATGCTAATGGAGAATATACTGAATTTTTTTTTTGCAAAAGAAATTGATTCCCTACCTTGTCAGAATATACCCAACATCTAAATTCCTAAATTGTGAATAAATTTGCTTGACAACAATGGCCAACACAAAGAAATACAACACATGAATAATTTCCTCCTTTCTCTAATAGAAAATCCTAACAAGGGCAGAGAGGAAGGAATTATTTGGCATCTAAGTCCCAGGTTTTGGCTTTTCTTTACAATATTCATTGAGAGTCTTGCCCTTGCTCACTAAAGAATAATGAACAAACCTTAAGGTACACAGTAATCAGTGGCAAAATTAATTGCAATCTAGATTGCTCAATATTCCTTCTTCCTTAAGTGATTCTCTATTGCCTGAAGAAAAAGATAGATTTTAAATGCTGCCTACATTGGTCTAAGGGAGATTAGTTACTAGTTATAATGAAAAGCAGAGCAAAAGCCGATTTATCTGCAAATCTCCCATGTATCTCTCTCAACAATAAAATAAAGTTCAGGGAATTCCCAGGAAGTCCAGTGGTTAGGGCTCCACACTTTCAATGCAGGGGGCACAGGTTCCATCCTTGGTCAGGGGAACTAAAAAATCCTGCATGCCCCGAAGTATAGTCAATAAACAAATAAATAAAGTTCAGAAAAAAGTATTACAAATGCTGAGGTTCCATCTGAATCAAAGGGAGATTCACTGTATTTAGAATATCTTTACTATTAAAATTGGATTATATTCTAATTCTGACAATCCATCTATCTACAGTCAGTTTATAGTAACTGTAACTCTCCATTCTGTATCTCAGATTAGAACTAAAAGGCATTTTATTTTTAATAGATAAGAAATATAAGGCTTGAAATGCTAATATTTTTTTCCAAGGTTACACAGGGAGCTAACGGCCACCAGAAATGCTTTGCCGTGTTTCTTTTTTTATTTTTCCTAAGTATCTTGTCCTCTCACGCTTCAGTTTGGGACCTAAGCATTTTTGGTATAAGACTCAGTTTCTGTGACTGTATCTAGAAGAGTGGAGATGCTTCAAGATCCCAGAGACTTCTTTTGAGTCCCAAGCACAGAGGAAGTAGGAGGAAACATGAGAAATAAATGGAGACTAGTGGGAGGAAACTGGTAGGTGGTGGAGAAATAAGAGCAAATTAAGATCTTCTTTCTCCAACCACAATCTCCTTAGGGAGATGAGGAAAAACATGCAAAGAAAACAGGCTTCTTATTAAAATATATTCTGAAAAAATACATATGGATTTGACTGTCTGAGAATACCTGCCAGACCTGGCTGGTACAAACCATTTAAAACTATTTCACTTCTTTATTTTCTAGAATCTTTAACTTTAAATAGAAAATCCTAACAAGGGCAGAGAGGAAGGAATTATTTGGCATCTAAGTCCCAGGTTTTGGCTTTTCTTTACAATATTCATTGAGAGTCTTGCCCTTGCTCACTAAAGAATAATGAACAAACCTTAAGGTACACAGTAATCAGTGGCAAAATTAATTGCAATCTAGATTGCTCAATATTCCTTCTTCCTTAAGTGATTCTCTATTGCCTGAAGAAAAAGATAGATTTTAAATGCTGCCTACATTGGTCTAAGGGAGATTAGTTACTAGTTATAATGAAAAGCAGAGCAAAAGCCGATTTATCTGCAAATCTCCCATGTATCTCTCTCAACAATAAAATAAAGTTCAGGGAATTCCCAGGAAGTCCAGTGGTTAGGGCTCCACACTTTCAATGCAGGGGGCACAGGTTCCATCCTTGGTCAGGGGAACTAAAAAATCCTGCATGCCCCGAAGTATAGTCAATAAACAAATAAATAAAGTTCAGAAAAAAGTATTACAAATGCTGAGGTTCCATCTGAATCAAAGGGAGATTCACTGTATTTAGAATATCTTTACTATTAAAATTGGATTATATTCTAATTCTGACAATCCATCTATCTACAGTCAGTTTATAGTAACTGTAACTCTCCATTCTGTATCTCAGATTAGAACTAAAAGGCATTTTATTTTTAATAGATAAGAAATATAAGGCTTGAAATGCTAATATTTTTTTCCAAGGTTACACAGGGAGCTAACGGCCACCAGAAATGCTTTGCCGTGTTTCTTTTTTTATTTTTCCTAAGTATCTTGTCCTCTCACGCTTCAGTTTGGGACCTAAGCATTTTTGGTATAAGACTCAGTTTCTGTGACTGTATCTAGAAGAGTGGAGATGCTTCAAGATCCCAGAGACTTCTTTTGAGTCCCAAGCACAGAGGAAGTAGGAGGAAACATGAGAAATAAATGGAGACTAGTGGGAGGAAACTGGTAGGTGGTGGAGAAATAAGAGCAAATTAAGATCTTCTTTCTCCAACCACAATCTCCTTAGGGAGATGAGGAAAAACATGCAAAGAAAACAGGCTTCTTATTAAAATATATTCTGAAAAAATACATATGGATTTGACTGTCTGAGAATACCTGCCAGACCTGGCTGGTACAAACCATTTAAAACTATTTCACTTCTTTATTTTCTAGAATAAACACTTTACACTTTAAATAACATTAATAGGAATGTCATTCCTTACAAGATGAAGTTAATAAGTATAAAAAACAATGCTGTCAAGTGTATACCTATGACTGTATGTAGTAAACAACAAAACTCTGTAAAGGGAAAACAAAAATAAATTAAAAAAAAAACCCAAACAACTCTATTGCACTGTAAATGGACAATAATAAAACATTTGCTGTGAGCAGTGATTTTTCAAAATTCACTTTAGTCTTTTTGTTGTTGTTTTTCTGCAGAATTTATATCTGCCCAGAGTCAGCTTAATGTTTTCAATTACTTTTACTTTATGCTCACTGTAAAAATATATGTAGCTCACAAAACTCCCCAGCAGTCTAGTGGTTAGGACTCTGTGCTTTCACTGGCTGGGGCCCAGGTTCAATCCCTGGTTGGGGAACTAAGATCTCACAAGCTTCATGGTGTGGCCCCCAAAATAAATAAATAAAACTAAATGCAGTTTTATTCTAGCATGTAATCAATATTCCTTGAAGAAATTAGTATAGAATACTTATCCTCAGTTTGGCTAGAATAATTACAGGAGAAAAACTGATTTTTACATTGCAAAGAACGTAGCAGATAATGAATAAAACTGTAACAGATATATCTAAGAAGTTGGTTTACTGTATTTACTATACATTAAAATTATTAAAAAGTAAGGATTTCAGGTCTTGAAAACCAGCTATTTCACTAAATGTTTTTGGCACAGTTTGATCATCATCTGCCTGTTCCCACCTTCACCCTCTGGATGGGCCATTTCCCTCACATTAGAATACTTCCTTCCTGCAGACCTCCTATGCCCATTCCAAGGCCTGCCCCTCTTGAACCTGGGAGAAACACACTCCTAACATCCATCACTCCTGCACTGCAAGTTCTCAGCATCTCTCTATCGCTTATATAACATGCATGAGACAATTTGGATTAATTCATGTGCAGTTTATCAGTATTTATAAAGCCACGTGGGGTGAGAGCAGTGGGGCTCATGTTTTCTCTCCACTTCTCCCAGAGTGCCAACCAGAATCTCTTTGTGCCTGGCATGGAAAATCAGAGACAAAGACTGGGAAACACTAACAGTAACCTTCAGACAGATGCAGCAACCCAGAATCCAGAGCATGACTTTCCACCACATGAAGCCAATCATAGGGATAAAATCTGCTGGTCTGTAGACTTGCTAGTTTCCTAAGCTAAACTCATCCATCAGAGGAGCACTCTACTATAACGATTAATAAAACCAGCTACGGAGTCTGATAAATCTGGTAACCACTGTGCCTCTACCACCCAAGTGCTGTGACCTTGGGCAAATTATTTAATCTCTACAGGCCGCAATTCCTTCAGATTTTAGTTGGGCATGACGATACCTGTCTCACAGGGTTGTTAAAAGAAACTGTGACAATATATGTCAAGAGCCTAGCAGAGTCAAGCTCTTGATAATGGCATTATTAGTTACATCTATTAACTTTTAAAAAACTTTACAATATAACTACAAAAATATTTCAAGCACTATGGCTTCAATGTCTGCATTCTTAGCATGGACTTATGCTTAGCAGCCACTTCATTCATAGTTTGGTGATGCTGCCAATCTCAACACACCAAGGATGAGCACCTGATGAGGGCCTAGATCACAGTCTCCACCATCTTAAAACAGAGATACAACCCAAAGGTAGACTAATACTAATGAAATAAAATCTGTAACAGATATATCTAAGAAGTTGGTTTACTGTATTTACTATACATTAAAATTATTAAAAAGTAAGGATTTCAGGTCTTGAAAACCAGCTATTTCACTAAATGTTTTTGGCACAGTTTGATCATCATCTGCCTGTTCCCACCTTCACCCTCTGGATGGGCCATTTCCCTCACATTAGAATACTTCCTTCCTGCAGACCTCCTATGCCCATTCCAAGGCCTGCCCCTCTTGAACCTGGGAGAAACACACTCCTAACATCCATCACTCCTGCACTGCAAGTTCTCAGCATCTCTCTATCGCTTATATAACATGCATGAGACAATTTGGATTAATTCATGTGCAGTTTATCAGTATTTATAAAGCCACGTGGGGGTGAGAGCAGTGGGGCTCATGTTTTCTCTCCACTTCTCCCAGAGTGCCAACCAGAATCTCTTTGTGCCTGGCATGGAAAATCAGAGACAAAGACTGGGAAACACTAACAGTAACCTTCAGACAGATGCAGCAACCCAGAATCCAGAGCATGACTTTCCACCACATGAAGCCAATCATAGGGATAAAATCTGCTGGTCTGTAGACTTGCTAGTTTCCTAAGCTAAACTCATCCATCAGAGGAGCACTCTACTATAACGATTAATAAAACCAGCTACGGAGTCTGATAAATCTGGTAACCACTGTGCCTCTACCACCCAAGTGCTGTGACCTTGGGCAAATTATTTAATCTCTACAGGCCGCAATTCCTTCAGATTTTAGTTGGGCATGACGATACCTGTCTCACAGGGTTGTTAAAAGAAACTGTGACAATATATGTCAAGAGCCTAGCAGAGTCAAGCTCTTGATAATGGCATTATTAGTTACATCTATTAACTTTTAAAAAACTTTACAATATAACTACAAAAATATTTCAAGCACTATGGCTTCAATGTCTGCATTCTTAGCATGGACTTATGCTTAGCAGCCACTTCATTCATAGTTTGGTGATGCTGCCAATCTCAACACACCAAGGATGAGCACCTGATGAGGGCCTAGATCACAGTCTCCACCATCTTAAAAACAGAGATACAACCCAAAGGTAGACAAAGTGGAGTTAATCAGTCCTTCCCAGAAACAGCAAGTGCTATAATAAAAACTTCCCTTTTTTAAACGGGTAATTAAGTTAGGCCAATATATTCCTAGAACTGCCGGCACCATCTTAGCTGACTACACAGAATGAGATCTCTCCACACCAGATGTTGCAGCCAAGATAATTTGAGCCTTTGGATCCCTCTGGACCTAAACCTAGATCCACCCCAGGCTTAGCAGTTATATGAGGCAATACATTCCACTTCTGCTCAGTTTGGTCTGGGTTTCTGCAACCAAAATAATTCTTACTAAAAAAAACCTGTATGTCTATTCTGATAGATAAAGACTTCTCCATCCCAGTCTACCTCTCATTTCAGGGCCCATTTGTAAGCTTTTTTTGTTCTAGTTATAAAATGATAATCATAACAAAATCCTGAGAAGTTTGAAATGTATACAAAACTGATGTTCAAAAGAAACTGCTGAGAATAATTTATTATCTACTTCAGAGTTTCAAGAGTCTTTGAAATGCTCCCATGAGCTCATCTATACCCAAGCAAAGGTATTCTTTTTGCTTTCCTTTTACAGTGGTTTGTAAAGTTTTTAAATCTCTTAATTAATATGGCAGTTTCTCATTAATCTCTAACACCAGCTTCTGGTGGTTTAGAACACTGTAGCAGGTGTCTGTTGTTTATGCCTGCCTACTCTCCATTCCCCCTTCTTTTAGTAGCATCTCACCTTGGATGATTTTTTGAGAAACCCCCACGTGATTTACATCCTGGAACATCCTGTTTCCTCCTGCCACTTGCTTGGAACATGTATGTGTGAGGTCCAGTATTTCAGGGAAAATGACTGGAAAGGAGATATTTCAAAGACTTCGGTTCTCTTAAAAAGTGATTTATGGGGCGTCCCTGGTGGTCCAGTGGGTAAGGAGTCCACCTTGCAGTGCAAGGGGCGCAAGTTTGATCCCTGGCCCAGGAGGATCCCACACGCTGCAGAGCAGCTGCACCAGTGTATCCAATTATGAGCCAGCAATCTGGAGCGCATGAGCCCAGATCCGGTGCTCTGTGGTAAGAGGGGACACTGCAGTGGGAGGCCCACATGGTCCAAAGAATGAAGATGGATGAAAATAAATAAATAAATAAATACATACATAAATAAAAGAGGCCCAAAAAAATGATTTATGAATATAATACAATTTAAATTAGAACCCCAGAGGTTATTTTAAAGAGATGATACAATCATTCCAAAATTTATCTGGGCAACTAAGTAATTACACCAGCCTGTAATTTGTTCACTGTTATTTTTCAAATTCTTCTTGACTGGTGTAGTCCACTTGAATGAACAGCTTTTTTTTTTTAAGTGTTAAGGCTACAACACACAGTGTGGTTATGAGGCAATACATTCCACTTCTGCTCAGTTTGGTCTGGGTTTCTGCAACCAAAATAATTCTTACTAAAAAAAACCTGTATGTCTATTCTGATAGATAAAGACTTCTCCATCCCAGTCTACCTCTCATTTCAGGGCCCATTTGTAAGCTTTTTTTGTTCTAGTTATAAAATGATAATCATAACAAAATCCTGAGAAGTTTGAAATGTATACAAAACTGATGTTCAAAAGAAACTGCTGAGAATAATTTATTATCTACTTCAGAGTTTCAAGAGTCTTTGAAATGCTCCCATGAGCTCATCTATACCCAAGCAAAGGTATTCTTTTTGCTTTCCTTTTACAGTGGTTTGTAAAGTTTTTAAATCTCTTAATTAATATGGCAGTTTCTCATTAATCTCTAACACCAGCTTCTGGTGGTTTAGAACACTGTAGCAGGTGTCTGTTGTTTATGCCTGCCTACTCTCCATTCCCCCTTCTTTTAGTAGCATCTCACCTTGGATGATTTTTTGAGAAACCCCCACGTGATTTACATCCTGGAACATCCTGTTTCCTCCTGCCACTTGCTTGGAACATGTATGTGTGAGGTCCAGTATTTCAGGGAAAATGACTGGAAAGGAGATATTTCAAAGACTTCGGTTCTCTTAAAAAGTGATTTATGGGGCGTCCCTGGTGGTCCAGTGGGTAAGGAGTCCACCTTGCAGTGCAAGGGGCGCAAGTTTGATCCCTGGCCCAGGAGGATCCCACACGCTGCAGAGCAGCTGCACCAGTGTATCCAATTATGAGCCAGCAATCTGGAGCGCATGAGCCCAGATCCGGTGCTCTGTGGTAAGAGGGGACACTGCAGTGGGAGGCCCACATGGTCCAAAGAATGAAGATGGATGAAAATAAATAAATAAATAAATACATACATAAATAAAAGAGGCCCAAAAAAATGATTTATGAATATAATACAATTTAAATTAGAACCCCAGAGGTTATTTTAAAGAGATGATACAATCATTCCAAAATTTATCTGGGCAACTAAGTAATTACACCAGCCTGTAATTTGTTCACTGTTATTTTTCAAATTCTTCTTGACTGGTGTAGTCCACTTGAATGAACAGCTTTTTTTTTTTAAGTGTTAAGGCTACAACACACAGTGTGGTTATAAAACACTCAAACAGGAAGTCCAGAATCAGCTTGGAGACTATAGGAATTAAATATATAAAAAGTGGTCAAAAAAAAAATTGGTGCAATTCAAATCAGTGAAGGGAGGACAAGTCATTCCTCTAGCGGCAGATATGCAGCAAGTGTATTGTACACTTCGCCACAGCACGCTCACTGCAGACATCCCTAGTTAAGCATCGCCTGCTCTCCTGCTGCACCCAGCTGTGACTTTGGGCTCTTCCCACATGGCACTCCAGGCAGCCCCATCAATCCAGCAGACAATACACGCAAGAGGTTTATTTGACAAATGCTGAGACAATCAGTAACTATTTGGAAAAGCATGTAAGGCGAAATCTCTTGCAAACCTATGTCAAGATAAACTTTATGTAGATTAAAGAGTTAAGTGTAAAAAGTGAAGCCATGAAAGGACTCAGAACAAAGCTGATGCACAAGAACGTCCTCAGAGAGAAACAGAGAAGCTCGGAGATGAGGAGCAGAGTCCTCAGCACTGCCTGGGTCCTGGACATTTCTGAGGCCTGGCTGCTCAGCTTTTCGTGGAGCCCTGAAAACTGTATCTTTACAGTTCTTCCACCCTTCAGTTTGAACTGGCTGTGAAACCAAAAGAGCCTTGAAGAAGGCGCATGGATTTTCTTTTTATCAAAGCTGCGCTTTGGGAATTGCCTGGTGGTCCAGTGGCAAGGATTCACACTTTCACTCCTGGTGTACTAGGATCTAGCAAGCCATGAGGTTCGGTCCAAAAAAAAGTTGCACTTCACATACTCTTAACTAGTTACATGTCAAAGCATCCTAGCAATGTCTTGGGAGCCAGATCACAGAAACCAAACCAAATTTGAGTTCTGTAATTCTTTACCCTTTTAAAATCTACTGATCTCATAATCAGTGGCACTGTTTATATACAAAACTATTTCACAAGATTTTGTTTTTACACTGAAATCAAACACCAATTTTAGGAAGGACTCAAAGTGTGCATTCCTTAGGATGGCTCTTAAATAACTAAATCAACTGTATTTCTCCACATACAATATATTAAATTCATCTGAATACACTACTATTTCTCCAGAAGAGGCCAAAAACTCCTTTCACTAATCTAGGGGGAGAAAACCTTTAAAGGAAGAATATGCTCTCATGCTTTGTGACTATATGTGATGTTTATGAACTAAAAACTTTTCTTCTCAATCCCCACAGCCAGCTGACAGAGTTACACTGCCTAAGAGCTTTATAACAAAGCAGAGTGCTTCCGCTGTCCCTGTCTCAGGGTTAATTCACTATATTCAACCTGCCCCCACATCCTGCCATTTCTTCCTTCAAAACAGTGGCTCTCTATTTTCCACTCCAACGCCTCTGAGGAATCAAATGCCTGTGCTAGTAATAGAAGCCAGAGATTCTCTACAAGTGTCAAAACTTTGGGAGACCCAGGCAGTCAGAAGGCAGCTATCTGGGCAGGAAAAGGTCCCTAGTGGATTCCGCTGTCCCCTGGCAAGCTATCACCTGCTTGAAAATGTTTCCTAAATTGAACTTGCCCCTCTATTCCAGTGCCACCACCGTCATCCACTTCATCTTGGCTTTGGGTGGCTCTTCTCTCCAACAGCTGTACTTTTTCCTACCTGTGCTCTTTCCTCTTTGCACTGCATTCTGTGCGTCCGCTGCTGCCAACCCCAAATTCTGTTCCCATCATGTCACTTCCTGGCTCGAGAATGGATTGCATCAGTTCCCCATCCCTTCCATCTCCTCAACCTCTCCCCTTCTTGGCTGGCCTTTTCTCCTTGCAGTACAAAGAGATCCCAATTCTTTCCCTTAGAACAAAATAAAAACCAAACAACTACAAAAGCAGAATCCTTCTTGGATGCTTTATCCAACTCTAGTTACTACCCTGGTGGCTTTTATTTTCCTAAGAAGCTGAGGAGTATGGTCTCCTCACTGTCCTCTGTTCCTGTCACTCTGCTGAAACTGCTCTTAGAGAACTTTCATGAGCTTATTCTCTAATCACCAAATCCAACAAACTTCTGTTTCCTTCTTCTTCAGCATGTGAACATGCTGATCAGCTCCTCTCTTTTTGAAACTCTTGCCTCCCTAACTTTCACTTTCTTTCCAGATTTCTCTTCCTCCACTCGTGCTTTAAATAGAGCAGTTCTGTAGGGTTCCATCCTGTCCCCACTTCTCTTTTTAATCTGCCTCTCCTAATGATTATATTGACACTTATGGCATCAATCACCACTCCCGCTGTAACATCTTAGAAATCTTCACCTCATTTCTGACCATTTCTCTTGACTATAGACCTGTACCAGCCTTCTGCACCAGGATGTCACACAGGTAACTCAAATGCTACATGTCCAAAACCAAACTTCTTTCCCCCAAAAGCTAGTTTCTCCCTCATTTATTCTGGTCTCAGTTATCCACTTTTCCAGGCCAGACATCTAGGAGTTACCCTCCTTCTCTTTTTCTCTCCCCAATGGTCTCCAAACTGATCATTTAGAATCATTTCTCTCTTTAGTGTCATTCAGCTTCATACTGTCCTATCCAGTCTCACTAGCAATATGGGGTCACAAGAGCCTCCTAAGTGCTTTTCCTGATCTCATGTCTTAAACAGTTTGCTCCCCCCAACCCCAAATTTTCTTGTTCCATCCATGTCATCCACTTCATCTTGGCTTTGGGTGGCTCTTCTCTCCAACAGCTGTACTTTTTCCTACCTGTGCTCTTTCCTCTTTGCACTGCATTCTGTGCGTCCGCTGCTGCCAACCCCAAATTCTGTTCCCATCATGTCACTTCCTGGCTCGAGAATGGATTGCATCAGTTCCCCATCCCTTCCATCTCCTCAACCTCTCCCCTTCTTGGCTGGCCTTTTCTCCTTGCAGTACAAAGAGATCCCAATTCTTTCCCTTAGAACAAAATAAAAACCAAACAACTACAAAAGCAGAATCCTTCTTGGATGCTTTATCCAACTCTAGTTACTACCCTGGTGGCTTTTATTTTCCTAAGAAGCTGAGGAGTATGGTCTCCTCACTGTCCTCTGTTCCTGTCACTCTGCTGAAACTGCTCTTAGAGAACTTTCATGAGCTTATTCTCTAATCACCAAATCCAACAAACTTCTGTTTCCTTCTTCTTCAGCATGTGAACATGCTGATCAGCTCCTCTCTTTTTGAAACTCTTGCCTCCCTAACTTTCACTTTCTTTCCAGATTTCTCTTCCTCCACTCGTGCTTTAAATAGAGCAGTTCTGTAGGGTTCCATCCTGTCCCCACTTCTCTTTTTAATCTGCCTCTCCTAATGATTATATTGACACTTATGGCATCAATCACCACTCCCGCTGTAACATCTTAGAAATCTTCACCTCATTTCTGACCATTTCTCTTGACTATAGACCTGTACCAGCCTTCTGCACCAGGATGTCACACAGGTAACTCAAATGCTACATGTCCAAAACCAAACTTCTTTCCCCCAAAAGCTAGTTTCTCCCTCATTTATTCTGGTCTCAGTTATCCACTTTTCCAGGCCAGACATCTAGGAGTTACCCTCCTTCTCTTTTTCTCTCCCCAATGGTCTCCAAACTGATCATTTAGAATCATTTCTCTCTTTAGTGTCATTCAGCTTCATACTGTCCTATCCAGTCTCACTAGCAATATGGGGTCACAAGAGCCTCCTAAGTGCTTTTCCTGATCTCATGTCTTGGGCTCCTACACTCCCCCCCATCTGCCACTCTTTCTGAGAGTTTGCTTCTTTCTTTAAAGCACTCCTCGTTTAAAGCACTTTAAAGCCTGAGTGGCTTGCTAAGCCTAAAACTTTTAATACTACACACCCACCGGTAAACTGAGTCTATGTGCTCATCCTATGAATACTTAGAGCATACGTGTTATAAAACAAACAAAACAAACATCAAGAATGAATGAGATAAAGATGAAATAAATACACTAAATATATCCCTGATGAAGTCATGCCATCATTAGCTACTGTATGATTCAAAGTACAATGCAGCTTTATATAGTTCATTACTTTATATAGTTCATTACTATAGTTCATTATCAATGATAATGTGTTAACCCACATTTTAAACACTCTTCTTGATGATTTCATTTTTTAGGCTAACTTTTTTTTTTTTTTGGCTATTCTGGGTTTTCACAGCTGCCGTAGGCTCTTCTCTAGTTGCAGGGAGGAGGAGCTACTCTCTAGTTGAGGTGAGCAGGCTTCTTGTTGTGGTGACTTCTCTTGTTGTGGAAGTCAGGCTCTAGGGCACACGGGTTTCAATAGTTGCAGCACATGGGCTCCATAGTTGCGGCTCCGAGGCTCTAGAGCACAGGCTCCATAGTTGTGGCTCACGGGCTTAGTTGCTCCGTAGCATGTGGGATCTTCCTGGATCAGGGATCAAACCGGTGTCTCCTGCATTGGCAGGCAAACTCTTTACCCCTGAGCCACCAGGGAAGCCCTAGGCTAACTTCTTGACGAGAGGGTTACTCTCATATGTGACAAAGAGCTCCTACTTGGATAGATGTAAAGCTACATTTTTGCTATTATGTGTAGTGTTAGAATGATCTTTAGGCCATGTGTTCATTTTGCAAAGATAAATGCAGATAAAAGCAGATAATATGTCATAAATCCATTTAACCAGGCTCAAGTAAAACTGCAATAAGCTGCAATATGATAGTAGCAGACAAATGAAGACGGTCACCACTCTCGATTCCTGTGCTCTGTGAAGCTTTCACTCCTCCCTGGAGACATCACCTTGTGTTATCAGGTGTGAAATGGTACTGTCTTATAAGGAAAGAGAGGAAGAGAGCCAGGGTTATCTATACATTAAATATTAATACAACTTAAGTTCTTCTTTTAGGTTGAAAATATAAACCCCACTTAAGAGACCACTGCTTGGCATGCCAAAGAGGCCCTTACTGCTCTGGTCTCTGCCCACTTGTCCAGCCCATTCTGCCGCCACACCTTCCCACACTTCACTCCTCTCAACACACCAGCTACTCATCACTTCTCTACCTTGGAAAAGTCTCCTTTAGACTGCTATGTCTGCTTCCAAGGCACCATGTCCTCATCTCTTCTAAAGTACTTACCAGAGCCTGCTACAACTGTTTCCCTACAAGCCCACAGGGTGGGGATTACTCCCAGTTTTGACTTTCTGACATCTACCACAACACCTTGTTGGCAGTAGGTACTTAAGGTTGACTGACAGAATGAAAAAGGTCTAGATTCCTTGGCGTGCTTTCAAGGTCTTGCATAATCTGGTTCCAATTTATCTACTCAGCTTAATTTTCTTCCCCCAGGTCCATTCTTATTCTCACTTCCTATCACCAGTCAGGCTTGTTTGGGCTTCTGTGCATGTTACCTCCTGAATTTGAACTGCCTTCCATCTACAGAGCAGTGACTTGTCCTTCAAGCCTCAGACAAAATTACCCTTTCCCCATGAGGTTACACTTGACTCTTCAATCTCCCAGATGATCACCTCTTGAGAGAACCCTTGAAAAGTAACGTACTCTACACTGAAGCAATCACTCTCTATGGAGTGGTTTTCTCTCCCCAAGTTCAGTCTAAGTTCTTTGATGCCAGGGACCACCTTCAACTTCTTTTGCATACTGATTCCTCACCATATGTTGCAAAAACGACCAATTCTGACTGATTGGTTGGAGGTATCACCGTACAAGGGAGACAGCAGTGAACTAACTGGATTTTAGTCCTTAAGTTCCACAATTTATTAGGTAGGTGACCTAAAACTGCAATAAGCTGCAATATGATAGTAGCAGACAAATGAAGACGGTCACCACTCTCGATTCCTGTGCTCTGTGAAGCTTTCACTCCTCCCTGGAGACATCACCTTGTGTTATCAGGTGTGAAATGGTACTGTCTTATAAGGAAAGAGAGGAAGAGAGCCAGGGTTATCTATACATTAAATATTAATACAACTTAAGTTCTTCTTTTAGGTTGAAAATATAAACCCCACTTAAGAGACCACTGCTTGGCATGCCAAAGAGGCCCTTACTGCTCTGGTCTCTGCCCACTTGTCCAGCCCATTCTGCCGCCACACCTTCCCACACTTCACTCCTCTCAACACACCAGCTACTCATCACTTCTCTACCTTGGAAAAGTCTCCTTTAGACTGCTATGTCTGCTTCCAAGGCACCATGTCCTCATCTCTTCTAAAGTACTTACCAGAGCCTGCTACAACTGTTTCCCTACAAGCCCACAGGGTGGGGATTACTCCCAGTTTTGACTTTCTGACATCTACCACAACACCTTGTTGGCAGTAGGTACTTAAGGTTGACTGACAGAATGAAAAAGGTCTAGATTCCTTGGCGTGCTTTCAAGGTCTTGCATAATCTGGTTCCAATTTATCTACTCAGCTTAATTTTCTTCCCCCAGGTCCATTCTTATTCTCACTTCCTATCACCAGTCAGGCTTGTTTGGGCTTCTGTGCATGTTACCTCCTGAATTTGAACTGCCTTCCATCTACAGAGCAGTGACTTGTCCTTCAAGCCTCAGACAAAATTACCCTTTCCCCATGAGGTTACACTTGACTCTTCAATCTCCCAGATGATCACCTCTTGAGAGAACCCTTGAAAAGTAACGTACTCTACACTGAAGCAATCACTCTCTATGGAGTGGTTTTCTCTCCCCAAGTTCAGTCTAAGTTCTTTGATGCCAGGGACCACCTTCAACTTCTTTTGCATACTGATTCCTCACCATATGTTGCAAAAACGACCAATTCTGACTGATTGGTTGGAGGTATCACCGTACAAGGGAGACAGCAGTGAACTAACTGGATTTTAGTCCTTAAGTTCCACAATTTATTAGGTAGGTGACCTTAAACATCTTACTTAACCTCTCTGGTCATTAATTCTTCATCTGCAAAATGAGACTTTACAATTTTTTAAATTTCAGGTAAGATTTTCCCTCTTTCTCAAAGGAAACAGGAACATTTTTCGTCTAAAAATAAAGAGAAATTCTGAGACATTCAGTAACTCACTTAACATGAATGAACTTCAGTATATCAACATCAGCCCACTACCTCAAAGGACTGTGTAAAGGTCAAATGAGAAAATATACATGAAAAATGCATGGATTAATTTTAAAATCCAGGTGAAAACCAACTTAAGGTACTGTCATTTTTAACTCAGCAGAAAATTCAAGCAAGAAGCATCATTTCTTCAGCTGGTTAGGAGAGTGTGCTAGCCGAGCTAAAGACAGTGATTGGATCTTCATTTGCTAAGCCCAGCAGAACACTGTTCCATAGCCATGGGCTCTCATCTCTTAGGTACAAAGATACACATCTGATCACAAGGTAACCTTTATCCTGGAAGGACTACAGACCAGGGAATACATCAGCTGAAGTTCTGAATTATCAGTTGAGATTTAAATTAAAGACTAGGTATGGGCTCTAAAAATGTTCTTACAATGTTCATAACCACTCTGTATTAGAATCAATAAATTTCTCATATTTTTCTAATAATTTGGAGAGGATATTTTAGCGAGATAGGGACTTTAAAAGAAATAATCTAGTTACAAAGATATGGTTGCTCATATAAACATGTCTAATCACTCAAAAGAAACACAATGAGGCTAATTAAAAAAAAAACGCAACAGAAACATAAAGCGTCCTGACAATTTAGTGGTTCTTTAAGAGACAGACTGATGATATACATGGCAAAATCTCAAAGAAAATGTAAAATGTTTTCTCAAGAAAACTTTCAACTTTTACAACATACAGTGAAGAAAACAGCAGTGTAGGAACCCAAATTAGCTTCTTCAAATGAGCAGCCTAATAGTGTCCGTAGTATCTGTTACACGTCCTCTAACATGTCATACACAAAGAGTCAGCCATATATGACACTCGAAATCGCAAACTATCCTAGATATAAAAATTATTTTCAACTCTGAAATTAAACTGCACATGAGTTCACTTTCTCTATATGCTTAACCATTTTCTTTTCCATAGATATGGTAACAGTAATTTTACAATCATGGGCTTCCCTGGTGGTCCAGTGGGTAAGGACGCCACCTTGCAGTGCAAGGGGCGCCGGTTCAATCCCTGGCCTGGGAAGATCCCACATGCCGCGGAGCGGCTGGATTGATGTGTCCAATTACCGAGCCGGAGCTCTGGAGTGCATGTGCCCAGAGCCAGTGCTCTACGACAGCAGAGGCCACCGAGATGGGAGGCCCACACGGGCCAAAGAACAAAGATGGATGAAAAATGGACAAATGAAAGACCAACAGAAGTGGTCCGCCTGCTCCCCTCCCTCCCCACCCCACCCCCACCAAAATAAAGAAATAAATAAATCTTTAAAAAATAATAATAATTTTAGAATCATATTTACACAATAAAAGATTATTTTCTACCAATATTCCAATGTGAATTGCTTCAAACTTTTACTGATCTTTTCTCAAATTTCAAATCTTAAGTTGAACACCATTCTGTCTTTCCTAATATTCTCTGGAACACTTTTGGATGTGCAATCTAATTCAAACATAAATTCTAGAAGCTTTCTGGATAGACTATTTCTAACACACAGGATATAGTAAACTCACACAATACAAAAGAACAGTGGTCACTGCTTTATGCTGAGAATCTGTGTATCTGTGGATATCTTAATATCAGACATCAGTCGAAACTACAAGCACATGGTTATTAGCAAGTTTTAAAGTTTTGAGCAGCAAGTGTGAAGGAAGAGGAGCAATCCGAGGATCGGAAAAGTAAATGCAAAATTTAAGGATAAAAAAGTTGACCTATACAAGAGATGACAGGAAAATGAGGTTAGAAAAAGGGGTTTGCATGCAGAAGTACAAAATCATTCTTGACCTGTTCACCTAAAACAACGTATTCTTATCACCTATTTCTTTTCAAGTAAAACAGAAACCTGTATTTTAACAACTTGATATTCTGACTATTCTGGAGTGTCTTTGTTAGCTCATACCTTCATGATCCAATCCTATCTTCCTCATTCAATCTTTGTTTTCATTTCTGTTGTTTACTGCTTCTATTACCAGTCCCCTAAAAGGCTCGCAGTAAATAAAGTGTCAAATGAGTAACAGCCCTGTGAAGAGGTGTTATTACCATCCCGGTTTTACAGATGAGGAAACTAAGGCGCAGCAAGGTTGAGTAACTTGCCTAAGGGTTACAAACCACTAGCCACAAACATACCTTGATCCAGCTGACCACAAAGTCCTCATTTGTGCTCTGCCCTCCCTAGGCAAAATGACTTCTTTTTCAGATCTCTCACTTGTCTTTACCAGTGGTAGCTTTCTTATCAAAGGAAGGCTCGATTTAAACTTTTGAATTTCTCCATCAATATTTCCTTAGGCATCCTCAAGCTCTGATGCCCATAAGACTCTTCCTTTGGCTGTAACCTCTCGACTGGTATTCTCACACTGCTTTTAGCCCTTTGCTGTACTATTTTTCAGCTCTCTCTTATCTCAACTCCAAACTTGCTGAGGGCAGAAATCAGGTACAATCTTCAAGCACCCTGGCACGTGGAAGAGTTGAATAAATGTTTGATGTATGAATGAATAATCCCTACAAATCCAAGAGATGAAAACAGAAAAAAAAAAACACAAAAAAAACCCTTCAGCTCACTGGGTTTCCTAACCACAGGCAACTAGAGACTACAGCTTTCCTTTGTTGGGGGGTGGTAAGGGCATGCCTGAAATTCCCTGCCCACACCACAAAAGAGCATCACTGTACTACAGTAAGGCAGTTTTTCAAGTTTTGAGACATCTAATGGAAGGACCATATGGTTCTAGAACTTTAAGGGTTACGCATAAAATCTATGTTTTAAAAAAGGCCTTCCTGGGTGAGTCACGAGCTCTTAATTTTAAATGTTTGGTTCTATTAAATCACTGTTTTCAGGGATTCTGCATATTATAAGCTGTTTTACTTTTACATTCCTTGATTTTAAAGTTCAGCTTCATACCTCTCCACACATATAAGAACAAAAATGACCTGTCTACTACAAAATGGGAAAATAATGTAGAACCTGTGTTAGGTAAATAGGCATTGAATAAATGTTATGCTGCCATCTGTAAAGCCTCCTTGTAAAAGGACATGCAGCCTATTTTAGGTTAATGAATTCTGGGAAGTGTTTACTAGGTGATTTTTATTCAAGTGGTGTGAATACCAGATTCAAATTATATTTAAACAAAAACTGGATTTAAAAAATACATATAGGAGGTAAAGAGTTGAAACATCTGCCCATCACCACGGATAACTTGCCTAAGGGTTACAAACCACTAGCCACAAACATACCTTGATCCAGCTGACCACAAAGTCCTCATTTGTGCTCTGCCCTCCCTAGGCAAAATGACTTCTTTTTCAGATCTCTCACTTGTCTTTACCAGTGGTAGCTTTCTTATCAAAGGAAGGCTCGATTTAAACTTTTGAATTTCTCCATCAATATTTCCTTAGGCATCCTCAAGCTCTGATGCCCATAAGACTCTTCCTTTGGCTGTAACCTCTCGACTGGTATTCTCACACTGCTTTTAGCCCTTTGCTGTACTATTTTTCAGCTCTCTCTTATCTCAACTCCAAACTTGCTGAGGGCAGAAATCAGGTACAATCTTCAAGCACCCTGGCACGTGGAAGAGTTGAATAAATGTTTGATGTATGAATGAATAATCCCTACAAATCCAAGAGATGAAAACAGAAAAAAAAAAACACAAAAAAAACCCTTCAGCTCACTGGGTTTCCTAACCACAGGCAACTAGAGACTACAGCTTTCCTTTGTTGGGGGGTGGTAAGGGCATGCCTGAAATTCCCTGCCCACACCACAAAAGAGCATCACTGTACTACAGTAAGGCAGTTTTTCAAGTTTTGAGACATCTAATGGAAGGACCATATGGTTCTAGAACTTTAAGGGTTACGCATAAAATCTATGTTTTAAAAAAGGCCTTCCTGGGTGAGTCACGAGCTCTTAATTTTAAATGTTTGGTTCTATTAAATCACTGTTTTCAGGGATTCTGCATATTATAAGCTGTTTTACTTTTACATTCCTTGATTTTAAAGTTCAGCTTCATACCTCTCCACACATATAAGAACAAAAATGACCTGTCTACTACAAAATGGGAAAATAATGTAGAACCTGTGTTAGGTAAATAGGCATTGAATAAATGTTATGCTGCCATCTGTAAAGCCTCCTTGTAAAAGGACATGCAGCCTATTTTAGGTTAATGAATTCTGGGAAGTGTTTACTAGGTGATTTTTATTCAAGTGGTGTGAATACCAGATTCAAATTATATTTAAACAAAAACTGGATTTAAAAAATACATATAGGAGGTAAAGAGTTGAAACATCTGCCCATCACCACGGAGCACCACATATATAGTATAACAGTCAATATTCTGGCTCTAAGAATTTATAACCAGCACAGTTTCAAGACAGACATTCATGGCAACAATTTTTGTTTTACACACATACCACCCAGGCCACAATCTATAATTTTACTCCCTATACTAACACTAATTTCTGAGTGGAAATTTAACACCTAAGCAAGATATAAATAAGATCTATAAATAGGATATTATAAAGGTGGGACACTGGGATTTCATAAATGGAGCATATTAAAATATTTACCTGCAAACTAACACTTTCCCAAAAAGTTTACCAGCAGATTTAGAAAGAAGTGAAAAATTTCTTTGCCAAACTGGACTTCTGGCCTCTCAGTGTGATGACTGGTCCCTTCCTACGTCCACTCCCCACCTCTTTCCTTCTATTCTTCCTCTGCCAGGAACACCCTCCTGACTCATCTCTGCCTATCTATGTCCATCACTTCCTTGGGGACCTGGCTTAAGACTCAGCTCCTTGAAAAATTTCTCCCTGGCCGACCCAATTTCCACTACTTTCCAACTCTGCATTCCCTTGATAGCTATACTAGTTTGCACTCCGTAATCTATTACTTGTAAGTTGTTTTCCATTTTTCTATCATTTCTCAACCAGACACCAAATACAGACACATTATCTTACTCCTCTTAAAATGACTGAGTAAGTCAAAGAAGGCCAATTGCTCAAAATTTTCTGAAGTAATATTACTTCCAACATGCAGGAGTCCTTCCTGGGTGAGTCACGAGCTCTTAATTTTAAATGTTTGGTTCAAAACACTGTTTTCAGGGATTCTGCATATTATAAGCTGTTTTACTTTTACATTCCTTGATTTTAAAGTTCAGCTTCATACCTCTCCACACATATAAGAACAAAAATGACCTGTCTACTACAAAATGGGAAAATAATGTAGAACCTGTGTTAGGTAAATAGGCATTGAATAAATGTTATGCTGCCATCTGTAAAGCCTCCTTGTAAAAGGACATGCAGCCTATTTTAGGTTAATGAATTCTGGGAAGTGTTTACTAGGTGATTTTTATTCAAGTGGTGTGAATACCAGATTCAAATTATATTTAAACAAAAACTGGATTTAAAAAATACATATAGGAGGTAAAGAGTTGAAACATCTGCCCATCACCACGGAGCACCACATATATAGTATAACAGTCAATATTCTGGCTCTAAGAATTTATAACCAGCACAGTTTCAAGACAGACATTCATGGCAACAATTTTTTTTTTACACACATACCACCCAGGCCACAATCTATAATTTTACTCCCTATACTAACACTAATTTCTGAGTGGAAATTTAACACCTAAGCAAGATATAAATAAGATCTATAAATAGGATATTATAAAGGTGGGACACTGGGATTTCATAAATGGAGCATATTAAAATATTTACCTGCAAACTAACACTTTCCCAAAAAGTTTACCAGCAGATTTAGAAAGAAGTGAAAAATTTCTTTGCCAAACTGGACTTCTGGCCTCTCAGTGTGATGACTGGTCCCTTCCTACGTCCACTCCCCACCTCTTTCCTTCTATTCTTCCTCTGCCAGGAACACCCTCCTGACTCATCTCTGCCTATCTATGTCCATCACTTCCTTGGGGACCTGGCTTAAGACTCAGCTCCTTGAAAAATTTCTCCCTGGCCGACCCAATTTCCACTACTTTCCAACTCTGCATTCCCTTGATAGCTATACTAGTTTGCACTCCGTAATCTATTACTTGTAAGTTGTTTTCCATTTTTCTATCATTTCTCAACCAGACACCAAATACAGACACATTATCTTACTCCTCTTAAAATGACTGAGTAAGTCAAAGAAGGCCAATTGCTCAAAATTTTCTGAAGTAATATTACTTCCAACATGCAGGAGTCCTTCAAGGAGATTTAATTTTGCCTTAGTTCCACAAAAGACCCAGGTAACCGATCACATTCCAACTTAAAAGAATAATCCTGGCTATTCAAACATAGCTTGAGATTTAACATTTCAGGTTCTAATAAGCTTAAAACCTTGAAGCCTGTAAATGGTAGGAAGCTGGCCATCCGTCTCCTGCAAAAGGGGCAAAGCTCTGGTTGGCAGTAAATGTTCAAACACGTGAGCCTCCGCTGTTAAACAAGGCTCATTTAACCACACAAACTTGCTGTTTCAGCTTTCTGGCTTCGATGAAGTGCTATGATCTCCTTTGGTTATTGTTGAGAGCCAATGACGGGTTAAATTCCCATAAATTGAACAGCATTTTGGTGGTTTGCCCGAGCATACCGCCGGCAGCGGCGTGGATGATTTTTCTTTTTTAAACAGCCCCGCCCGCCCTGGAGAGCCAGAGGTGAGTGAATAAAGAGCCAACTCGGCACCTCTCAGGAGGCAAACGGAGACCTCCAGAAGTCGTGCTCTAGTTCTTAAGTGTCAGCTTAGCGTGCAGAGGCGGGGCTTCAAGCACGGCTGCTTCTTACTAAAACCTCCAGCGTGTCTTCCTAGGGGACTGCAAGCCACACTTCAGCGGCTGCCCAACTTTTCCTGCAGGGAGCATCAGTTTTTCCATCCTCAAAGCCTCAGCAACTGGGTTGGGGTGGGAGGCGGCCGCCAGCAAAGGGGAAGGTGAGGACTCTGGGTGGGGAGTGGAGGGGAGGGAAGGGGCTGGCCCCGCAAAGGGGGCAGGGTGGCAGAAACAAAGTGAGCGCCGGCCAGCCCAGCCCAGCGCCGCGCAGCCCAGCCCAGCGCCGCCCGCCCGCCGGCCCCGCTCACCCTCCAGCAGCACCTCCTTGCCCGCGCGCTTCAGCGCCTGCACGGCCTGGTCGTGGGTGGCCTGGCGCAGGTCGGTGCCGTTCACCGACAGGATGGCGTCGCCCAGCCGCAGCGCCCGGCTCTGGTCGGCCGCCAGTCCCGGGAAGATCTTGGAGATGAGGATGGGCATCCGGTTCTCGCGGCCGCCCTTGATGCTGATGCCCAGGCCGCCCGCCTCCTGCTTCACCACACGCACCCGGCGCACCGGTGGTGACGCGCCCGCCTCCCCTGCCGGGCTCCGCGGCGGCGCGGGTGAGCTCGGGGGCCCCAGGCCGCGGCTCGGGCTCCCGGGCAGCGAGTCGCCGGCCCCGCCGCCGTTCGGGAGGCCGTTGAAGGCGGCTGCCGCGGGCCCGAGAGCGGGCTCCGGCTCGGCCGCCGCGGCGTCGCCCGTCAGGCTCAGGCTCTCCCCGCTCAGCTCGGCCACCACTCGGACCCAGCGCTCCCTCAGGAGCAGCTCCACTAGCCCCGCTTTGGTGGCCGCTGTTAACAGGCATCCAGGCAGTGGATGATTTTTCCTTTGGTTATTGTTGAGAGCCAATGACGGGTTAAATTCCCATAAATTGAACAGCATTTTGGTGGTTTGCCCGAGCATACCGCCGGCAGCGGCGTGGATGATTTTTCTTTTTTAAACAGCCCCGCCCGCCCTGGAGAGCCAGAGGTGAGTGAATAAAGAGCCAACTCGGCACCTCTCAGGAGGCAAACGGAGACCTCCAGAAGTCGTGCTCTAGTTCTTAAGTGTCAGCTTAGCGTGCAGAGGCGGGGCTTCAAGCACGGCTGCTTCTTACTAAAACCTCCAGCGTGTCTTCCTAGGGGACTGCAAGCCACACTTCAGCGGCTGCCCAACTTTTCCTGCAGGGAGCATCAGTTTTTCCATCCTCAAAGCCTCAGCAACTGGGTTGGGGTGGGAGGCGGCCGCCAGCAAAGGGGAAGGTGAGGACTCTGGGTGGGGAGTGGAGGGGAGGGAAGGGGCTGGCCCCGCAAAGGGGGCAGGGTGGCAGAAACAAAGTGAGCGCCGGCCAGCCCAGCCCAGCGCCGCGCAGCCCAGCCCAGCGCCGCCCGCCCGCCGGCCCCGCTCACCCTCCAGCAGCACCTCCTTGCCCGCGCGCTTCAGCGCCTGCACGGCCTGGTCGTGGGTGGCCTGGCGCAGGTCGGTGCCGTTCACCGACAGGATGGCGTCGCCCAGCCGCAGCGCCCGGCTCTGGTCGGCCGCCAGTCCCGGGAAGATCTTGGAGATGAGGATGGGCATCCGGTTCTCGCGGCCGCCCTTGATGCTGATGCCCAGGCCGCCCGCCTCCTGCTTCACCACACGCACCCGGCGCACCGGTGGTGACGCGCCCGCCTCCCCTGCCGGGCTCCGCGGCGGCGCGGGTGAGCTCGGGGGCCCCAGGCCGCGGCTCGGGCTCCCGGGCAGCGAGTCGCCGGCCCCGCCGCCGTTCGGGAGGCCGTTGAAGGCGGCTGCCGCGGGCCCGAGAGCGGGCTCCGGCTCGGCCGCCGCGGCGTCGCCCGTCAGGCTCAGGCTCTCCCCGCTCAGCTCGGCCACCACTCGGACCCAGCGCTCCCTCAGGAGCAGCTCCACTAGCCCCGCTTTGGTGGCCCGCGTCCACACCGCCATGGCCGACCCCGCTCCCGCCGCCGCAGTCGCCGCAGCTACCTTCATTCCAGTCAGGGAGCCTCGGCGCTTCCCCCTTCCCGCCCGTGGGGGCGGGCCCGGCCCCTCCCCCGGCGGTGATTCATTATTCATGAGGCCACGCCCACCTTCCGGAGGTGCCGGGAGAGGCCGGCCGAGCCGCTTCCGGGAGGTTAAGGAGTTGCTCTCAGTCCAGTGGGTAACAGTTCACCGGACGTGGGCAGCTCGAGTGAAGTTTAGGCTCTGTCTCACGTTCTCCCTCGTAAGCCTCAGATACTCCTACCCCAAACTCCTGACCTCTTCCGTGCAATTCGCCAGAGCCGCCTGGGCACGGAGTGTAAAATCAACTTCGAGAGGGCTTTGCAAGCCTGCAGGACAGAGTTGCAGGTACACTTTTGCATTGATTGGTTTACAGAATGAGTTGCAGGTTATCTTTTGCACTGATTGGTTTACGGAACGCTCCGCCAAGTGTGCTCATTTTGAAGCCTGAAAATGAGATGAATAAAATGCAGCACAGCTGAGAGTTGGCCCTCTACTGGGGGTGGGAAGAGAACCAGCCAACCTGATGTCATAGTACATGGTTATGTGTCACATAGAAAACACCCTGAGAGGGGCTTCCCTAGTGGTCCAGTGGGTAAGGACACCGCCTTGCAGTGCAAGGGACGCCGGTTCGAGCCCTCGCCTGGGAAGATCCCACGTGCCGCGGAGCAGGTGGATCGATGCGTCCAATTACCAAGCCGGAGCTCTGGAGCGCATGCGCCCAGAGCCGGCACTCTGCAACGACAGATGCCACCGCAATGGGAGGCCCACAGGAGCCAAGGAACAAAGACGGATGGAAACAGATAAATGAAAGACCAATGGAAGTGGCCAACCTGCCCCCCTCCCTCCCCACCCGCCCGCCCAAAAACTAAATAAATAAATAAATGTTTAAAACAAACAAAAAAGAAAACACCCTGAGAGCAGAACAGAAGAAACATTTAGTTGACCTGGGCTTGGCAACTGCCCACCTAGGTAATAGGTCCAAACATTTGTCACTCTGCTTTGTAATCTCATTTACATGCCAGTAATGTCAGGAGAGGCGCCTTTAGCTCTGCATTCACAATAGGTAGGTTGCAAAGATGTTTGGAAATATGGTGGCTCAGACAGTAAAGAATCGGCTTGCAATGCAGGAGACCTAGGTTTGATCCCTGGGTGGGGAAGATCCCCTGGAGGAGGAAATGGCAACCTACTCCAGTATTCTTGCCTGGAAGCCTGGTAGGCTGCAGTCCACAGGGCTGCAGAGTTGGACACTATTGAGCCACTAACACGTATCTACAAAGATTATCTAAGAATGATGGTTACTTAGGGAGATACTAGAATTCCAATGTGAACAGAGCATATCATGGTATATGCAATTCGCCAGAGCCGCCTGGGCACGGAGTGTAAAATCAACTTCGAGAGGGCTTTGCAAGCCTGCAGGACAGAGTTGCAGGTACACTTTTGCATTGATTGGTTTACAGAATGAGTTGCAGGTTATCTTTTGCACTGATTGGTTTACGGAACGCTCCGCCAAGTGTGCTCATTTTGAAGCCTGAAAATGAGATGAATAAAATGCAGCACAGCTGAGAGTTGGCCCTCTACTGGGGGTGGGAAGAGAACCAGCCAACCTGATGTCATAGTACATGGTTATGTGTCACATAGAAAACACCCTGAGAGGGGCTTCCCTAGTGGTCCAGTGGGTAAGGACACCGCCTTGCAGTGCAAGGGACGCCGGTTCGAGCCCTCGCCTGGGAAGATCCCACGTGCCGCGGAGCAGGTGGATCGATGCGTCCAATTACCAAGCCGGAGCTCTGGAGCGCATGCGCCCAGAGCCGGCACTCTGCAACGACAGATGCCACCGCAATGGGAGGCCCACAGGAGCCAAGGAACAAAGACGGATGGAAACAGATAAATGAAAGACCAATGGAAGTGGCCAACCTGCCCCCCTCCCTCCCCACCCGCCCGCCCAAAAACTAAATAAATAAATAAATGTTTAAAACAAACAAAAAAGAAAACACCCTGAGAGCAGAACAGAAGAAACATTTAGTTGACCTGGGCTTGGCAACTGCCCACCTAGGTAATAGGTCCAAACATTTGTCACTCTGCTTTGTAATCTCATTTACATGCCAGTAATGTCAGGAGTCCCCTTTAGCTCTGCATTCACAATAGGTAGGTTGCAAAGATGTTTGGAAATATGGTGGCTCAGACAGTAAAGAATCGGCTTGCAATGCAGGAGACCTAGGTTTGATCCCTGGGTGGGGAAGATCCCCTGGAGGAGGAAATGGCAACCTACTCCAGTATTCTTGCCTGGAAGCCTGGTAGGCTGCAGTCCACAGGGCTGCAGAGTTGGACACTATTGAGCCACTAACACGTATCTACAAAGATTATCTAAGAATGATGGTTACTTAGGGAGATACTAGAATTCCAATGTGAACAGAGCATAGGGTCAGTGGTAATGACAAGATACAAGGGTAAAAAACCTCATATAACCAAATACTAGGGAGTGTTTGGACTTGAAATTGTGGATCTAACTTTCTCACCTTGGAGGTCATGGCCTTATGTTGAGACAAGCACACATGGGCTTCCCCAGAAACCACTGCAGGGCTTTTAACAGAGATGAGTGATACAATCCACCTGCTTCTTCCAATTTCATGGGCTTGAAGAGCTGAGGACAGCACAAAGTAACACAACATTGTCAAGCAATTATACTCAAAAAAAAAAAGAAAGAAACTGATTTAGTTTAATGGGGAGAGTAAATCAGCTATCTCACCATAAAAAAAACAAAGGATTTTGGCCCAAAGCCCACACTGAAGAAACAGACAACTCCAGTCTCCTAGTCCAGTGTTTAAGGAAAAAAAAACCTCACATAACCCAGACCTCAAAGATGAGGGTCCAGAAATCATGCTGCTGAGACAGATCTCAAAAGCACGAGATCAACATACCCTTTAACTTTCCTTTTTTTTTTTTGCAGGAAAATAAAAATTCCCCCAATTTCATTTCAGCGGGCAGGGGGGTGAAGGGGGGGCATGCCAGCAGAGGGAGTGTACAATTCCTGTAAAAGGGGCTGTGGATACCTGCTTGCTCATAAAGTTCATGTTGAAGCTCGTAAGCTGTATCCATGCACCACTCTGAATACACATTCAAGTATAGGCAGAAACTTTCAAAGAGCCTCCTGTACCAGAAGTGGAAACAATAAAAAGAGACTAGAAATCACCCAGAACCCAAATGAAGGAAGAATTCACAATGGGGAAAGTGTCCTACCCCTCCAAATCATTACAGCAGAATCCTCCTTGCAGTGAGTGGAGCAGGATTCTCCGAGCTGCAAGTGTCAGCTGAAGCTCAACCCTCCAGCCTTCTCCTAAATCAACTGTACTCGCTGTTCCGGCAGGTCCTGATGTGCCCACGTGCACCTGCAGTCACAGATGTTTCTGGCTTTGCTCCAGCTGAGGCAAAACCCCAGAAGTCTGAGTTATATGCAATTTCTGCTTATGAGAGCACGTGGCAGCTGATCCCTTAGAGTAGATGAACACAATTATGAACCTTTGACATACGTAATCACCCAGAGGTTGGGCATAAACACCCTTAGGTCAGTGGTAATGACAAGATACAAGGGTAAAAACCTCATATAACCAAATACTGGGATTTTCTTGAAATTGTGGATCTAACTTTCTCACCTTGGAGGTCATGGCCTTATGTTGAGACAAGCACACATGGGCTTCCCCAGAAACCACTGCAGGGCTTTTAACAGAGATGAGTGATACAATCCACCTGCTTCTTCCAATTTCATGGGCTTGAAGAGCTGAGGACAGCACAAAGTAACACAACATTGTCAAGCAATTATACTCAAAAAAAAAAAGAAAGAAACTGATTTAGTTTAATGGGGAGAGTAAATCAGCTATCTCACCATAAAAAAAACAAAGGATTTTGGCCCAAAGCCCACACTGAAGAAACAGACAACTCCAGTCTCCTAGTCCAGTGTTTAAGGAAAAAAAAACCTCACATAACCCAGACCTCAAAGATGAGGGTCCAGAAATCATGCTGCTGAGACAGATCTCAAAAGCACGAGATCAACATACCCTTTAACTTTCCTTTTTTTTTTTTTGCAGGAAAATAAAAATTCCCCCAATTTCATTTCAGCGGGCAGGGGGGTGAAGGGGGGGCATGCCAGCAGAGGGAGTGTACAATTCCTGTAAAAGGGGCTGTGGATACCTGCTTGCTCATAAAGTTCATGTTGAAGCTCGTAAGCTGTATCCATGCACCACTCTGAATACACATTCAAGTATAGGCAGAAACTTTCAAAGAGCCTCCTGTACCAGAAGTGGAAACAATAAAAAGAGACTAGAAATCACCCAGAACCCAAATGAAGGAAGAATTCACAATGGGGAAAGTGTCCTACCCCTCCAAATCATTACAGCAGAATCCTCCTTGCAGTGAGTGGAGCAGGATTCTCCGAGCTGCAAGTGTCAGCTGAAGCTCAACCCTCCAGCCTTCTCCTAAATCAACTGTACTCGCTGTTCCGGCAGGTCCTGATGTGCCCACGTGCACCTGCAGTCACAGATGTTTCTGGCTTTGCTCCAGCTGAGGCAAAACCCCAGAAGTCTGAGTTATATGCAATTTCTGCTTATGAGAGAGCACGTGGCAGCTGATCCCTTAGAGTAGATGAACACAATTATGAACCTTTGACATACGTAATCACCCAGAGGTTGGGCACTTGAAGACACCCTTGTTAGTAAAAGGGAAGTGCTAGAAATTCTTTCCAAAAATGTCAAGACCTTTTGGTCAATAGAATTGGAGGAAGTCATGGATCTTCCAACTAAATAGGAGGTGAAGGCGCTTGCATAAGGGAAGTTATATAACAGGGCTTCCCCTGGTGGTCCAGTGGGTAAGGACACTGCCTTGCAGTGCAAGGGGCGCCGGTTTGATCCCTGGCCTGGGAAGATCCCACGTGCCGCGGAGCGGCTGGACCGATGTGTCCAATTACCGAGCCGGAGCTCTGGAGCGCATGTGCCCAGAGCCGGAGCTCTGCAGCGACAGACGCCACCGCGATGGGAGGCCCACAGGAGCCAAAGAACAAAGATGGATGAAAATAGAGAAATGAAAGACCAATAGAAGTGGCCCACCCGCTCCCCTCCCTCCCCAACCCAACTCCCGCCCAAAATAAATAAATAAATAAATAAATCTTTAAAAAAAAAAAAAAAAAGAGAAGTTATATAACAAAATATTTAACCCTAGGAGGAGGCAAAGTAATGATATGGGGATTACTTGGGGGTATTTGCTTTAAAAAATTATTCTGAAATATACCCACAAAAAAATTCTCAACTATTTAACTGTTTCTCTAAGCTCTTCCACCAAAACCGAAATTAATTTCCCACATTCTCCTTCATCTCAACTTCCAGATCGGCCAAACTCATCCAGTCAGTAACTCCCAAGGATGCCCTGCACCTTCCTGCCTGAGTCCATCCTTCCAAACACTTCCTGCCTCTCTGAACCACTTTCCCACCTAGCAAGATATCATCCCAGTTTTCCCTGTCTCCCCAGTTTGTTGCGATTCTTTCCTTTGAACAATTTTATTCTACACCTTGCTGGTTTGTCCAAGCAGGTGACCAAATACAGGACAGGAACCACCCATTGACTCCCGTTTGTTTTTTGGGGCTCCAGGGCTACTGAATTCAGGACAAAATTTTACACATCAGAAAAGTCTGAGTTATATGCAATTTCTGCTTATGAGAGAGCACGTGGCAGCTGATCCCTTAGAGTAGATGAACACAATTATGAACCTTTGACATACGTAATCACCCAGAGGTTGGGCACTTGAAGACACCCTTGTTAGTAAAGGGAAGTGCTAGAAATTCTTTCCAAAATGTCAAGACCTTTTGGTCAATAGAATTGGAGGAAGTCATGGATCTTCCAACTAAATAGGAGGTGAAGGCGCTTGCATAAGGGAAGTTATATAACAGGGCTTCCCCTGGTGGTCCAGTGGGTAAGGACACTGCCTTGCAGTGCAAGGGGCGCCGGTTTGATCCCTGGCCTGGGAAGATCCCACGTGCCGCGGAGCGGCTGGACCGATGTGTCCAATTACCGAGCCGGAGCTCTGGAGCGCATGTGCCCAGAGCCGGAGCTCTGCAGCGACAGACGCCACCGCGATGGGAGGCCCACAGGAGCCAAAGAACAAAGATGGATGAAAATAGAGAAATGAAAGACCAATAGAAGTGGCCCACCCGCTCCCCTCCCTCCCCAACCCAACTCCCGCCCAAAATAAATAAATAAATAAATAAATCTTTAAAAAAAAAAAAAAAAGAGAAGTTATATAACAAAATATTTAACCCTAGGAGGAGGCAAAGTAATGATATGGGGATTACTTGGGGGTATTTGCTTTAAAAAATTATTCTGAAATATACCCACAAAAAAATTCTCAACTATTTAACTGTTTCTCTAAGCTCTTCCACCAAAACCGAAATTAATTTCCCACATTCTCCTTCATCTCAACTTCCAGATCGGCCAAACTCATCCAGTCAGTAACTCCCAAGGATGCCCTGCACCTTCCTGCCTGAGTCCATCCTTCCAAACACTTCCTGCCTCTCTGAACCACTTTCCCACCTAGCAAGATATCATCCCAGTTTTCCCTGTCTCCCCAGTTTGTTGCGATTCTTTCCTTTGAACAATTTTATTCTACACCTTGCTGGTTTGTCCAAGCAGGTGACCAAATACAGGACAGGAACCACCCATTGACTCCCGTTTGTTCTCCACTCTTCCAAAAATACCACCTTGCAGAGAAGGAACTCATTAAACAGGTGACTGACTGAAATTCAGGGCCTCCTGCACTGCAGTCATTTCAAATAATCCCTCTGAAGGTTATTGGTTCCTTGCAGAGTGAAAATTACCATCTAGTCAATCTCAAGTAGTCAGAGGAAATCTACTTACCGTGGATAATGAAATATGAATTAAAAAGAGTACACATCTGTTCCCATACTTTCTTAGGGATGGCTAGACAAGCACAGTAATTCTTTGAACAGGCACACTATTTTATCTACCTCTAAACAAGGGGAACAGTTGTGATAATTCCTAATCGCCATTCACTCTTGTCACCTATCAGTAGATGTTCACTGCTCAAACTGTTATCTTACTATTTTCTCAGAACCAGGCAGGCTATCGTTGCTACAATACTTTAAAATGAGGGGGCTGCGTTAGCTCTTCTTGGTTCCGTAATTTCCTACAATTCTACGGTTCAGGCTCTGATTTTGTGCTCTCTCAAAAGCCAATGGTCTTTTTCTCACTCCTAGTAGGTGTGCAACAGCATGGTAATTAAGAGCACAAGGTTCAGTTCTGTGATCACCTAGAGGGGTGGGACTGCGGCAGAGAGGTGGGAGGGAGGCTATAGAGGAAGGGCATCTATGTATACATGTAGCTGATTCAGGTTGTTGTATAGCAGAAACTAACACAATGGTGCTATACAGCAATTATACTCCAATTTAAAAAAAAAATTAATAAACCTCTGTATCAGGTACTTGCCTCAAAACAAAAATGAAAACACAAGGTTCAAATCATAATCTGGCCAGGTATTAGTTATATGACAGTGATCAAGGGGCAGAGGTCATGGGCCTCAGTGTCTTTCAAACTTCAGACATCTACCTCGAAGAGAGGCTGGCAGGGTTGACTGGGATGATGGTCTGCAAAGAGATTAGCAGCTCTATACCTGAGGCACTGTAAAGAGTTCCATAAAAAGTACCACTGCTGTTCTCATCACCTGTTGACCTTTAGCAGCAACAATGAAGCCTCTGGAAGAAATTCTCCAGCCGAGAGTCTATACTTTATCGAGGAATGAGTCCACCATAGTATTATTTCATTTCAGGCTTAAAGGGCAAATGGCCAAATTAATTTCGGTGACAAACAGATCTTGTGTAAAGCTACACTTGGGCTGAAAGGGAATAGAGTGTGCCAAAAGTCCGTCAAAGGAAAGAATTAGTGGATCTGGGGCTGCTTCCAAGGTTTGAGTGTTGTGTAATTTCATAAGGAAGGAGGGCCTCAGGCAAAATTGCAGTCCTTAGCAAGCCTGAAGGTCACACCACAAAGGCAGCCTGATACCAGAGGAACAAAAGCAAGAGCAGCTTCCTTAGCAGCTCACTAAGGAAGAGGCCAGAGGGAGAAAGCAGCTTGTAAGATAACCTATCCAACATCCAACTCTGAAAAACTATCCACGTAGAACTTGTCCCCCATTAGAGGACAGTGAAATGAATTGTCCCTTTTGACGGGACAACTCTGTCATTCTCACCAGCACAAACGTGAAATGCAAGAGGAAAAGGTACCTATACCCTTTAGCTGATGCAAGCGCATTTTAAAATTCATCCCACCAAGATAAATCACTATCCATCTGAAACCCACAAAAATGGATTAACTATCTCATGCGTCGTAACTATGAAAACCCACATCTGCTAACCACATTCCTAATGAGAAGCAGCTGGTGACAGTTTTGTAGCGCTGTGGCTTTCTTTTTAGGAAAATATTACCGAGGACATAACAAGCAGGTTAGTTTCACTGAATCCACTTAGTTATGGAAAATCACCAGTGTTTTTTATTGACAATCATGGAAACTACATAATTTCCCATGAAATTCAAATGAGGTCCAAAAATAAAACACCACTTTCTTCCCATACAGAATTTCCAGTGCCTCACAGTCACACCTGTAGTCCTCTAGTCAGCTTAAACTCTATACCAGTGAACGCCATATTTACTGATGCCTGTGGCATTTCCAATAAGGCCTTTGTCTCACATCTTTAACTTTTTCCAAACAGCCAACAGGGAAGGGATCATGGGGCTCTTGGGCTTTCCAAGTGGCACTAGTGGAAAAGAACCTGTCTGCCAATGCAGAAGACAGAAGTTCAATCCCTGGGCTGCGAAGATCCCCTGGAGAAGGGCATGGCAACCCAATCTAGTATCGGCGGGTCCACAGGATCACAAAGAGTTGGACACAACCGAAGCGACTTAGCATGCCCACATGGATCCCTCTGGGAATCAGTTGCCTGCTGAGGACCCACCTCAGACAAATGCACATTTGTGTAAAACTCAGCATTCAAACGTGGAGGCTCACAAACTCCCTGAAGCCCTTCCACAGACACACTCATGGGCTGAACTGTGTCCCGTCAAAATTTATAGACTGACATTCAGGTCCACAACACCTAAGAATGAGACTATGTTTGGAGACAGGATCTTTAAAGAGGTATGAGGTCATTAGGGTGGGCCCTGCTCCAGTGTAACTGTTGTCCTTGTAAACAGCGATTAGGACACAGACACTGACATACGAAAAACTCAGGAAGAAAAGTGCCAGCTACAAGCCAAGTAAAGAGGCCTTAGAAGAAACTGACACTGTTACCACCTTGATCTCAGGTATCTAGCCAGTTCTGGCTCCCTTAGCTAACTAATACACACCCCAGAGTTAAGAATATACACAAAAGGGCTTCCGTGGTGGTCCAGTGGGTACAGACACTGCCTTGCAGTGCAGGGGGGTCCGGTTTGATCCCTGGTCTGGGAAGATCCCATGTGCCGTGGAGCGGCTGGATTGAGGTGTCTAACTACCAAGCTCTGAAGCACATGAGAAGCAGCTGGTGACAGTTTTGTAGCGCTGTGGCTTTCTTTTTAGGAAAATATTACCGAGGACATAACAAGCAGGTTAGTTTCACTGAATCCACTTAGTTATGGAAAATCACCAGTGTTTTTTATTGACAATCATGGAAACTACATAATTTCCCATGAAATTCAAATGAGGTCCAAAAATAAAACACCACTTTCTTCCCATACAGAATTTCCAGTGCCTCACAGTCACACCTGTAGTCCTCTAGTCAGCTTAAACTCTATACCAGTGAACGCCATATTTACTGATGCCTGTGGCATTTCCAATAAGGCCTTTGTCTCACATCTTTAACTTTTTCCAAACAGCCAACAGGGAAGGGATCATGGGGCTCTTGGGCTTTCCAAGTGGCACTAGTGGAAAAGAACCTGTCTGCCAATGCAGAAGACAGAAGTTCAATCCCTGGGCTGCGAAGATCCCCTGGAGAAGGGCATGGCAACCCAATCTAGTATCGGCGGGTCCACAGGATCACAAAGAGTTGGACACAACCGAAGCGACTTAGCATGCCCACATGGATCCCTCTGGGAATCAGTTGCCTGCTGAGGACCCACCTCAGACAAATGCACATTTGTGTAAAACTCAGCATTCAAACGTGGAGGCTCACAAACTCCCTGAAGCCCTTCCACAGACACACTCATGGGCTGAACTGTGTCCCGTCAAAATTTATAGACTGACATTCAGGTCCACAACACCTAAGAATGAGACTATGTTTGGAGACAGGATCTTTAAAGAGGTATGAGGTCATTAGGGTGGGCCCTGCTCCAGTGTAACTGTTGTCCTTGTAAACAGCGATTAGGACACAGACACTGACATACGAAAAACTCAGGAAGAAAAGTGCCAGCTACAAGCCAAGTAAAGAGGCCTTAGAAGAAACTGACACTGTTACCACCTTGATCTCAGGTATCTAGCCAGTTCTGGCTCCCTTAGCTAACTAATACACACCCCAGAGTTAAGAATATACACAAAAGGGCTTCCGTGGTGGTCCAGTGGGTACAGACACTGCCTTGCAGTGCAGGGGGGTCCGGTTTGATCCCTGGTCTGGGAAGATCCCATGTGCCGTGGAGCGGCTGGATTGAGGTGTCTAACTACCAAGCTCTGAAGCACATGAGCCCAGAGCCAGAGCTCTGCAACAAGAGAGGCCACTGCAATGGGAGGCCCACACAGGCCAAAGAACAAAGATGGATGAAAATAAATGAATGAAAGACCAAATAAGTGGCCAAAAAAAAAAAAAAAAAGAATATACACAAGAGCCTGTTTTTTGCCTCCCTAACTGCCAGTCTCTTCTGTCCTTTACTTACACAAATGGATATTTTCACTGTGCCTCTGAATCTGAGCAGTTCCAAACTCTGTCTTTCCAGAGAGAAATTCTTAACTGCAGACTTCAAGACCCACTCCCCCTACCTGGCCCTATTTCTTGCTACATATAGGCTTAAGGGCTTTTGATCCAAATCTACTTACCTAAGCTGCTTAGCTCTCTGTGGAAACCTCTCTATTACCTTTCCTAGGGACCAGGACCTCACCTGGTTCTTGCTACTATGAGCTGGGGAAGCTGGCGCCCTCCAGCGTGCATCCTGTACTATGTTAACCTTCAGCCTCATCTTCCTCCATTTCTGATCTCTGGTGTGTTTCAACCACATGGAACTACATGGTGAATCCTTGAACAGGCTACTCTCTTGGCTTCAGACCCCTGCAGGGAGAATGCTGTAGGGAGGCCTCTATTCTTCTCCTTTCACCCTGCTAATTCCTACCCAATTCTCAAGGCCTGTCTCCTACCTTCAACCTAATTAGGTGCCCCTTCTTTGTGCTCATCTCTAATGCTGACGGGCTTGTTTCTCTCCTCAACTAGGCAGTGAAGTTCTTGAGGGCTGACATCTTCTGTCTGCTGTTGGCACAGAGCATACAGCAGGCACTCAATAAAAGTACATTAAAGGGCTTCCCTGGTGGTTCAGTGGGTAAGGACACCGCCTTGCAGTGCAAGGGATGCCAGTTCAATCCCTGGCCTGGGAAGATCCCACGTGCCGCGGAGCAGCTGGACCGATGAGTCCAATTACGGAGCCAGAGCTCTGGAGTGCATGTGCCCAGAGCCAGTGCTCTGCAATGACAGAGGCCACTGTGATGGGAGGCCTACATCGGCCAAAGAACAAAGATGGATGAAAATAGATAAAGGAAAGACCAATAGAAGTGGCCTGCCTGTCCTTCTCCCTCCCCAACCCACCCCCACACAAGGAAAAAAAAAAACATAGTATTAAAAAAAAAAGTACATTAAATAAGTATTATGTTCTAAGCTTCCACATTTAGATCTGTGCTGTCCACTAAGAAACCCACTTGCGACACATGGCTATTTAAAATTAAAATTCTTTCGGCTGCGCTATATAGCTTATGAAATTTCCGACCAGGGACTGAACCTGGGCCCTTGGCAGTGAGAGTACAGGGTCCTAACCACTGGACAGCCAGGGAATTCCTAGATTAAAATCAAATAAAATTTAAAAACTCAGTTCCTTTGTCATAGCAGCCGCATTTCAAATGCTCAACAGCCACAAAATGAATCATGGCCTGACTTCCAAACTCTGTCTTTCCAGAGAGAAATTCTTAACTGCAGACTTCAAGACCCACTCCCCCTACCTGGCCCTATTTCTTGCTACATATAGGCTTAAGGGCTTTTGATCCAAATCTACTTACCTAAGCTGCTTAGCTCTCTGTGGAAACCTCTCTATTACCTTTCCTAGGGACCAGGACCTCACCTGGTTCTTGCTACTATGAGCTGGGGAAGCTGGCGCCCTCCAGCGTGCATCCTGTACTATGTTAACCTTCAGCCTCATCTTCCTCCATTTCTGATCTCTGGTGTGTTTCAACCACATGGAACTACATGGTGAATCCTTGAACAGGCTACTCTCTTGGCTTCAGACCCCTGCAGGGAGAATGCTGTAGGGAGGCCTCTATTCTTCTCCTTTCACCCTGCTAATTCCTACCCAATTCTCAAGGCCTGTCTCCTACCTTCAACCTAATTAGGTGCCCCTTCTTTGTGCTCATCTCTAATGCTGACGGGCTTGTTTCTCTCCTCAACTAGGCAGTGAAGTTCTTGAGGGCTGACATCTTCTGTCTGCTGTTGGCACAGAGCATACAGCAGGCACTCAATAAAAGTACATTAAAGGGCTTCCCTGGTGGTTCAGTGGGTAAGGACACCGCCTTGCAGTGCAAGGGATGCCAGTTCAATCCCTGGCCTGGGAAGATCCCACGTGCCGCGGAGCAGCTGGACCGATGAGTCCAATTACGGAGCCAGAGCTCTGGAGTGCATGTGCCCAGAGCCAGTGCTCTGCAATGACAGAGGCCACTGTGATGGGAG